>CM038217.1:99940870-101140870 GCA_021442155.1 Cymbidium sinense | reverse complement strand
CCCCAATTTTGCGATGTACTAAGTGAATTCTTTTAGGAATCCTCGGATAAAGCCTTCCTCCAAACATTGGCACTCCTAGTCTTTCACTTCAACATCAAGAATATGATTATGCATTTCTTGGATACGATTCTCAATAGCATCAAAATAAGCTAGGGAGCTCTTAAAGTCTTCCACTACCTTCAAGGATATAACATTTACTTCCGCTTCTGACATAATATGCTCCTTCTTAGAAAGATGATTTTGTAATACTTTCTTCTTCAATTCAAGGGCCTTCTTTTCTACTACAAATGTCTTGAGTCTTTTCTCTTTTTGGTGAGTCTCTGCCCTCACCTCAATCAGCTCATCACAAGTATGCTCTACCTCCTGACACTAGAGAGAATGAGAAGTTGACATATTCGCCAGCTCAGTTCTACACCTAATTAGTTGATCCTCCAAAGCTGTCACTTCTTTGGCCTTAGCATTCATTCTTTGCTTGTACTGGCCTTGCAAGTATTTTATCTTCATAAATTTAGTATTCCACTCATTTAGAGTGACACTCAAATGAGCCATAAGCCCTAATGTTTGGGTTACCTATAATAAAAAATATCATAAATATTAGACTTTAAAAAAAGATAGAATAAAAAAGAAAGAAAAGATAACATACTAATTCGCTCATTGATGTCCAGTGCATACGTGCTTTAACACCTCCTCGGGAATATGTGGCTTTGAGAGATGAATCCCCCCATTATGAGTTGAGATAGCTAAACACTTAGAGGCCAACTGAGGGAGAATATCTTCTCCATAACCTCCATAATTATTTGATATAATTACTCTGACACATGTCTTCTATTTCTTTAGAGAAGAAGCATTGTTGTCACCATGAATTTGTAACAGGCTTCTTGAAAGAATTCTGTGAATATGAGGAGACATTTCATTACCTTTACTTGATCTCTTTAGTGGAAGAGCATGAGATCTCACTACTTGAATAGAAATGTCAATCTTGAACATTCTATCTCCAAATATATACTTGTCAATGTGATGTAACTCATGCTGCAAACTTTCTACATCAGGAACATTAAGAGTTGTTAGGATTTCATTCTCTTCAATCAATAATGGATCTAGAAGGTCATTCAATCTTCCCTATCTCTCAGGGAGATACCACTCATTTTTCATAAAAAAGATCCATTAGACCAACTTCTAGATGGATCCCATGCTGAAAATTCTATCTAATTTTTTATATCTCGATATGAAACCCATCCCTAAGCATCACATGTGAACCTACACATTCTGCATAAGTACTTGATGTTCAAAGTCACACCATGCTCCCTAAAGAAGACAGTCAAACCAATAATGATCACTAGAGCTCGAAATGAAATTTGTGATAAAGCTACACTGCATATTTTAAAATTCTCAATCAATTCGGGAGCCAAAGGGAATCGTAATCCCGCATGAAGAATCATCTTAGAAATAGTAATGTATCTTTGTAGGGGAAAATATGCCTGATCAGACTTTTTGACAACAATAGCCACCAACTCATTTGGGAAATGAAATTTTCTATGGAGCACCATTAAACTATCAGCTGTGATAATGGATGATATATCATCTGTAGCTGTCATGCTATTAGTTTTTTTCAGCCATCATCCTATGAAAATGCATAATAAATATGAAACAAAAAAGAGGAGAGAAAGACAAAGGTCTGAAAAATGTGTAAAGTAATTCACTTACCTCAATACTTGGGCACATCTTCTCCTGACTTTATTTTTCACGAACAATTTTAGATATAATCTTTTGCCTATGAACTAATGAAAAATATATGTATACATATGAGTTCACAAAAGAAGCTATATCTCTCTAATGATACTCAAAATTACCTACTAGATTTTTTGAGTTTTTTTAAGAATGGTTCTTAATCGATGCTTCCCTGTCACCTTGGCAGTTATCAACTGTTGAACGATCCATTGGAGTTTCAAGAAAATTAGTTTCCTATAAGAAAATATAAAAGATATGGGCCTTGATCACCTCCAAACCCGGTCGGTCCATGAGGACAGTTGACACCCCTTTCAAGAGAAAATCGGAGCCCACCGTATGAACTATGGGCCTTGATCACCTCCAAACCCTGTCGGTCTGACGAGGACAGTGGATGCCCCTTTCGAGGGAAAATCAGAGCCTTGTTGTATGAACTACGAGCACTGATCACCTCCAAACCCGGTCGGTCCAACGAGAACAATTGATGCCCCTTTCATGGGAAAATCAGAGCCTCATCGTATAAACTACGAGCCTTGATTGCCTCCAAACCCGGTCAGTCTGGCGAGGATAGTTGATGCCCCTTCAAAGGGAAAACTACAACCTCATTATATGAACTACGGGTCTTAATCAACAAAGCAAATAATCTTCTTTTGAGAAGAAAGTCAGAGCCTTACTGACAAAAAAATTTTTTGTTTTTGTTTACCCTTAGCCCGTGAACTTCTGGATAATTTCTCATCCAACATAAGAGAACATTAGAGCATATGGGAAAATTGTGTCTCCTTACTTGACCCTAAAGGGTGGGTATTTATAGATCCATAATAGGGGCAAAAAGGGAAGAAATTTTGGGAAGAAATTTGAAAATAGTTAGATATATTTCAAAATTTCTACCCTCAAATATATTCTTCCTTTTAAAAGTGAAAAAAGAAAGAAAATAAGAAATAATTGGAAATATAAAAAATCCAAAATTTCTATCAATTGCACTCACTAGCGCACATTTGTGCACACAGGCTCATGTTACGACCAGATTAGAGTGTCAGCGCCGCCGGCTCCACCGGTCTGCATCGTCAAGCCTGCGCCATCGTAAGTGCTCACGATCGCCCGCATGCGTGAGCTCAGCATGAGCGTAATCCTGCTCGCGCACACGCACGACGGCGCTCCGCCCTCGCATTCCAGGGCCTCCGCGTACATGGCCTCCGGCGTGCGTTCTCATGCATGCTCGCCGACCCATATAACGTCCTTACTTTCACATGTGTCACTAAGTTATTACGACCTCGCGTCCGCTGCTTGCCGCATTCATGGCCTCATGCACATATGTGACTGGTCTCTTATGCCCGCTTCCATGATCGTAGCCTTGTGCGTCAATGGAGATCTATTCTCTCAAACTATATCTGACGCAAATATTAATGAACCCGCAAATTTCATTAACATAAAGAAAGTTATTAGCTGAATAATTTTTTAAAATTATAATGAGTTATTAGAAAATTATTTGTCGACTTGACATGTATTTTTGGATGATTGAGATGATATCATCCAAAAATAGGGGGGCAACTGATATGTCATTGAAAACTCTCCTAGTTGATGCACTAATCTTGATATCGAAAGTAATCTAATTATGAGTCGAGACTAACATAGATCAAGCACTTAAAATATAATTGAAAACTTTGGGATATCAGTTGGATCTTTAAATAACTCTTAAATATGTAATGTTTATAGTCAAATCGAGCTTCTTGATGAGCCAAATCTAACCAGCCTAAGAACTCTTAATTCTGACTTCATTTGAGCATTCAAATACTTAAAATACATTAGATGATTGAAAGAAATTTTGAGTCGTCTGATGGAGTGGTTAGGATTTTGCATGTATTTACAAAAATGTCACTCCCATAATCTATAAATATCCCCTCATTCTTCACATGAGAGGACCCAAGCTAAAGAAAGGAGATAACTCTGAGACTCGAAGAATATCAAAGCATAATCGGACCACCGGCCTACCGTCGCCGGATCATCGTTGACCACTACCGGCCTCTACCGTCAGCCACCACCGCCAACCACTTCCACCGTTCTCCACCGCCAACCACCGTTGGCGCGTCGTTACCTGCTGGTCATCACCGCCCGGCCCGGCCATAGGTTAACCGGATCATCCACTCGGTTGGTCACGCCGTCACCGATCACCACCACTCACCATATCACCTCCGATCAATGCCAGCCGCCGCCATTACCGGCGCTTCCACCGATTACCGCTGGATACAGGATCACGACCGGCGCGTTCATCATCGCTACCGCTTCTGCCAACCATCTTTCGATAGTTTTTGGATCATCGGACCACCTCAAGCAAGGCCTTCGTCACTAATCCAGTGAAGCTTGTCACAAAACTTACTCTTCTAAGCTATCCTTCTCCAACTTTGGAGAAAGGATAATAATTATAACAAAAGCTGATATAGTGAAATTATTTCTAAGTGGGCTAGGCCCCGTGGTTTTCCCATCTTGGGTTTTCCATATAAAAATCCTGAGATCTCTCAAACTCTTTTGTTGTGTGTGCAAAACTTTTGCGCAACGCTAAGACATTAAATTCTTCTACTCTGCCGACCCGAATCTTCCTGCACGCAACAAAGTAGACTAGCAACTTCTAGACTGAATTATGTAAAATTTTATGGGAGAATAATTTGTGAGTTTCATAATATAATATTTTTTAATTATAGTCAATGATTTGATTTAATGAAATATGATTGGAAGAAAGAATATATTTATATATTGAGCTCTTCTCAAAGCGAGCGCTATAGAGTTTGTCTCTATTCATAATGCTAGTTTCGTTTAATAATAAAGTTATGCATCCTATTTAAGTTTTACTTATTTGTTTAATGAATAGGTGGAAATTGAGCATGTTGATTAAGTTGAAGTTGAGCTATTAGTGAATATCAATGAGCAAAATAAACAACCTTTGAAAGCTTAATTAAATCTTGTAAATTAAAGTTTTGGGATGGTTTCAATGATTGTTTGGTGCTTCATTGCATTATTTCAATGCATATTTTAAAATTTTGAATTAAGAAAAAAATATATTGACATTCTTTATCTATGAAATATTTATTTGGTTAGCAAATTATGTATTGATACATAAGAGTAACTCAAACTCACATTTCGTTTATTTGTAAGTTGGGTTTGATGGGATTGAGGTAGCTAGTTTGATCAATTTTAATTTTTTAGATTGCAAGATGGTTAAATCTAATCCCTAGGTTTCATAGATCATTTTTTAATCTATCAATCCACCATCAAGGCCTTCAAGCTTATAGGAAAATAAATGATATTATTACTATTAGTTTTTTTAAGACATTGCTTGGTTTCTTCAGGAATGCACTTGGCATTCTTATAAATGATGCTAAGAAAATGTGAATGATAAAATTTTGCTCACATAGAGATGATAAATTCACATATTAGGATTATTTGTGTCAAAATATTTGTTATGATAGAAAGAAGGTGTTTAACATCTTAGATTTATATGAAGATATGACATATACATAGATAAAAGAAGAGTTTCAAGACACACAAAAATATTTTTTTATGTGGAATGCTCAAAACGAAAAGATCCACCATTTGAAATAATTCCACTAATATTATTTGCGATTACAAATGATGCCATTTCTCATAATTGATGAAGATGTTAATATAATATAATAGATATAAACTATAGAGGATGAATGACATTTTAAAAGTTGGAGGAGTCTTGAGGCATTGGAATTGTCTTCAAGAGATCATATTATTGCATGTTCCATCATCTTTCTTTAAAGAGAGAAAACCAAAGAACAAAATTTCTAATATAATCTAGTCACTAACACCAAGAATCAGAGTTAGTATTGATATTGATAGCATGCATCGATTTCATTAGTGATGGCGCATGTCAACATTATGAGTAACAATACTTGATAAAGTTGGCAGACATTTGACTTAGTGTTAAATATATAAATCAACATTATAAGTGATGGTGTGCATAGATAATATGCTTTGATCTTATAGGCGATGGATTACATCAACAATATGCATTGATTTCATAAGTTATGACATGCATTAATGTTGTCGGTAATGATAGACGATAAGGTTTGTAGGTGTTGGCCATGACATTGATGGTGTGCATCAACCTTATAGTCAATGGCATACGTCGATGTTGCAGACAATAGTGCATGACAAATTTAGTAGATGTTGGTATAGAAGAGTGACAGTGATCAAGAAAATGACCATGGTGGTCGGACAATCATAGTCGAGTGATTGCGATCATAAGTACCGAGTGATCAGGCAAAGCTCAAATTTGTTATATTTTTATTTCTCTCATTCTAGTAGCATTTGGATCAAGTAGAATCTACATCTATTACAAAATTGTCATCTTCATGCTCTGACCACTCCCCATCTTATCTTGTCTAACCTCACCTTTTGCCATTCTTAAATATAACATAAGGTTCTACCACTAGTCCTTTGCTAATTGCTTAAGCTTAGAATTACAAGAAACAGTGGAGATCAAAGCCGCACTCCATACTCTTCTTAGTGCCCAACCTCTTAAGCACTTTTTCAATCATCAGGTTCCTGAAACTAATCTTAATCTCTCTAATATTTCTAATATTTGCTAGTCCTGAATCGCCACCGTGTTTAGGCCAAATGGTTGCAAGCTAGAGAATGAGTTAAATTTGTTATATACTGGAATCAGACCAATGCGAACTCCAAATAGCTCTCATTTGAGAATAGTTGCTTCAGTTCACTTTGATATCACGATCCTCTCCATCTATCAATTTAAGGATTGCATTAACTCAGATAATATAGATTATCTAACTTCTACTGCCATTCTTACTGAGATCAGCTTCCTCCTCACATGGCTGCTAACCTCACGCACCAATCTCCAATGAAGACATCGAACATATTATCTTCTCTACTACCAAAAATTCGCCTTTGGATCCTGATGGTTTTATCTTTGAATTTTACTTTATGTCTAGGGATGTTATGAGTGAGGATGTATGTGCAACACTTTAAATACTACCTGCACTTGAGGAAGCTTCCTAGTCATATCCTTATTTTTAAGTCCTCTCACACAAGCAATAGTATGGACGACTATCTAATCTCTATCTATAATTTCTCTAACATGATTATTGTGAAACTCTTAGCCAATAAAGTGTAAGTATTTATACTTTTTGTTGTTGATAATGCTCAAACAAAGGTTTACTTAGCAGAGAATCACCGCCAATAATGTCATTATTACAAATGAAATCCTACAAGATTTTGGAATGCTTTCCTCTCTGCCTTTTTTTTGTGCAAATCTTAACATTAAGAAAGTGTTTAACTCTATTCACTGGGACTAGATCTTTCATAGACTCCATGCCAAATATTTTCACACCCATTTTTTGTCTCTTGGATAGAAGCTTGTATTTGATATACATTATTTGGTTTGCATCTAATGGGGTTCAAGAAGGTCTTATACAACTCTTCAGTTGGGCATAAGTGGGGTTGTCCACTCCCCTCTTATTCCAAATTGTAATGGATGGCCTTTCTTCAATTGTTTAAGACCATTATTACTAATGTTTATTACTCTTCCCTTCAGTTGTGAAACTATAATCATATTTCTCACCTTCTCTAAGCAAATGATTTTTTTTTTCTTTTTATTGAGGCTTCCACTGCTAATCTCTCTTGTCTCACCAAACTTCTTACCACTTTTAGTGCTCCTCTAACCTCTTGGCTAACCTAGCTAAGTGCCTCATTTATTTCTCAAAATCCACACTCAACTCTCAAAAGCACTGTGAACTATTTCGCCTCACTTTTCCAGTTCTTACTTTTCAACCTCTAGTTGATGGGATTAGCTCCATTCTTTCTGGCTTTAAGGTCAAATGTCTCTTTTTAGCCGACAGGTTCTAATTAATCAGGTTTGCTTTGCTAATCCAATGTTATTGCCTACTAGGCTTGGACTCTCTTCATTCGTAAATGCTACATTCAAATCTAAAACAATTGTTTCTCTAAGTTCCTTTTCCTTGGAACTATTCCAGATACAAAAATTTATATGATGTCTTGGGACACCTCCACCATCTCCTAGATCTACCTCAATTAATGATATATCTATTGGCTTCATGTCTAAGTTGCTTTGATGCGTTTGGCATGGCAATCAACTTTTTGTGAATTTGTTCGATGGTAATTACAATTTGTACTGGAATCTTTGTGTTCAACTAAATCCCATTTCTGAAAATGCCATGGCAAGATGGTCGATGTGTTGCATTTGGATATTACTATTACTCCTCAAGGTTTGAACCAGAAGGGCTGAACTAATCCCTCTTTTCAATATTTTTGTAATGCTTCACATTCATCCAAAGCTGACGTTAATTATTTGGTTCAGGCCTATTTTGGCATAAAAATCATATTCTTTGATAATTTATTTTCTCTTGGTTAACTATCAAAAATTGGATAAATATCGTCGAAGCCTTCGCTGCCCGCATCATTTTCTTGCCATCATCCTCGTCTCTCTGTTATGACCACCGTGATTCATTAAGACACTTGTTTTTCTCAGGTTCATTTTATCAAATACAGTGATTAAGAGATGAATACCTTGGACTGTCACTTTTCTCTTTAGTCCCTCTGATTGATAAAATTTGGAGGAAGTTACTCTTCTGGGAAATATTTCTTATACTGAAAAGTTTTTACCCACTTTCAGTCCATTGCATGATCATTTACCACTTAAAGCGGGAGAGAAACAATTATAGTTTTGCAAACGTTATATCCAGCACAACTACTCTCTTGGCTAAGATTAAACAGCCAATTAAAGCAAAATTCATGAGATGGAAGCAAGACTCTTCTGCGTTAGCTCTCCTTTACAACTTTTTTGGCTGATCTACAAATATTTTTAGCCCGTGGGATTGCAGTTTTGAGTAACTTCTCTTCTTTCATGTTCGATTTTGGATGATGAGGCTGATACAACCTCTTAGTTGTGTTCCTACTTTTCGATAGAATCCTGCCCCTCATTTCCCCGCACATTATCGATAAAATTCAGTATGACATTCAAACAGACGAGGTCGAGATATTGGGCTCTTCTCCTGCCCATTCTTGGCCTTTTCTGAGTTCGGAAGTGAAGTGGGTCTCCTCTTCACTTTCTTTTTTTATCACAATTTGTATGTTTTGTATTCCTTCTTCAGTGGAGGCTTTTGTATTGCTGCCATTTTGATGTTTGTATTTAGTATTTCTAGCTTATAGTAATTGGAAAGTTTTGATTTTTTGTGTTACTGAATTTATATGATGCATGCATAATTTTTAATATATTTATGATATATATATATATATATATATATATATATATATATATATATATATATAATTATTTTTTTATAAAAAAAATGTGAACAATCCACCTTGTTTGGAATCCAAATAAGGGAGATATGATATTTTCAAATTAACCCATCTTTGTATCTGATTTTTTTAAAAAAAATTATAAAAAATATACAAAATATTAATGTTGACCTCACGTATGATACATCAATGAAATGAAACCAAAATTCAAATTCAATGACATTTGCAAAACGGAAATGCACCAAACATCACCAAATCAAAAACGATCTCGATTGACGATGACTTCGATTCGTTGAACGCCGAAATTGAGGAATATAAATATCGCACAATATAACGATCAACCGATCAACCATCGAGCCAATACGCCGACGCGCAATCGAGCTGCGACGCTATCCAAAGACTCCGCTCATAAAATTAGTCGCGTTTAAACGCCAAAATCTATCAAATAAGATCGCTGCTCGATTGGATAACATGCTAAAATTGAATGGCGATATAACGCATATTTTAGCCAAAATTGATCTCATTCAATGTCGACTTGAACCAAACGCTTCACAAAACGAATCGCGCCCGTCCTAATATTGGAATGACCTAGGATTGATATATATATTCACCATATAATGATGTGAGCATAAAATTTGTATTAAAGTTGATTTAAAAAATTTTAAAAAAAAAGTTATTAAAAGGCTTAATAACCTAAATCTCTCAAACTGACCCCTAATTTCTCTGTTGACCGAAGGAGCACGCACGACCCGAGCCCCTCATCCGTTCGACCTCGCCTCGTTCGATCCTTCTTCCTCCTCCCACTCTTCCGTTCAAATTCCTCAACCGCACGCCGATTCTTTCGCAAGCAACCGTTCCCTCCTTTGCATGGCCTTCCTGTCAAAACCACAAGAGGCCTCCCACTCTCTCTCGTTCAAGCCCTCCTTCCTCAACCGTAAGCTTCCTCAATTTTCCCCTCCCAATTTCTCTCTTCCCTTTCGGTTTTCGCCGTCCCCTTCGTTCTCGTCCAACCTTCCCCACAGAAAACAGAGTAAGCCCCTTTCTCTCTTAGGGGGTGTTCCGTAACGGATTGGATTTATTTCAAGTAGTATTTAAGAAATCCAGATATATCCAATTTAAGAAATTTCAGCCGTTAAATTGTTTAGAATTAATTAAATCAAAATCCAAAAGAAAGTTATCCAAGATTTAAATATGTTATAATTAAATAATAATGTTTTTAAAAAATAAAAAATAAATAAACAAATTCAAATATAAATACTCTACTAATTAAAAGATGTTATACGAAAAGTTGACGTTTTCAAATACCGCAAATTATAATCATAAGGTTCTTTGTCATAGCCGAATCATCATCAGGTGTTCTTCTTTTCCTAGATTTCCATCATTCCTTTCACTTTACCTGTGCTTGTTGATCAAAAAATGAGATGAAATTAGTTTGGATGTGCATGAATGAATGTGTGGAAATGATTGTATGTATATGCATATGCATTATCTTTTGGTTTGAAGATCGTCGCTCATCGTATGCGACGAGATGAATGGAGTGTTAAAACACCGATCATTACGCCATCGCGCAAGGGTGACCCAAAACTATTAGATGTAACTATACCTATATGAAATTTCCAAATTTTGAGACTAATCAAAAAAAAGAATTACTTAACATTAAATTAAATATAAAATATAAAGTCCTAAAATGATAAATTTATAATTAAATTTGAAGGAGCTTAATAAATACTAATACCATATAAGAGTGAATGAAGTAAAAATGGGCTCCATTCACTTAGTTTACCACCAAATGAATGCTTGAGCATGTTGCATTATATGTTAAAATAAATGAGGATATTCAAGTCAAATGCAAGTGAAGCTTGAGGAGGCTGATAATAAACTCACAAGAGACTCATGATAAATCTGAAGTTTAGTGTCTTTTAAATAAATATGAAATTTGATGTAGAGTTAAGAATAAATCCAGATTAGATTTAATAGCTCAGACATGAATATGGATGTGACTACGACGCTAGCTAATAAACATGAATATGGCTAAAGCAATAAACACTGAAATTAGTATAACTTATTAAAAGTGATTTAAATTGAACACAATCAAGCTTGGAGAACGAATATGAAATTCGATAGCTCACCTGCGAGCAAATTGGATTTTGATATTTTTCCAGCTAACATAAACAACATTTATCACTGATAATTCTAAATATTAGTGAACAATAACAAACATTACAAAGTGGATTGATTAATAAATGAATTATGGTTTAATTCACACTAAGCAAGTTGAGAAGTGTCGAGAAAGTTTAAGTGAGATACATAAAGAATTTGATACATAGTCAATAACCATGAATATAATTCTTACAATGTGTCACTTTAAATGATCTAAGTGAAAATATAATTGGATTTATAATCAAAATCACAAGAGACTTATATTAAGCTTGAGAACTAGCATTCAAATACAAATGCAATTTAAGCGAGAATTAAGCAACAATGCTTATATTTAGAAAAGGTATAATAGCTTGTTTATGAGTGAGAATGAAAGTTGAACATGATGATTAGCAAAGATATAAAATCTTATCAATGTGCTTAAGCTAAATAGTCATTTTATTTTGCTATCAAATTAGATATAAGTGAAGATGCAATATTTTGAATTGGAAATATAAAATTAAAATATCGTCATCTGATTAAACACATCGCAAGTGAAGTGAAGGTGAAGGCTTTAATCAACTTGCACATATTATGAAGTAGGATTAAAACTCAAATTTAATGCCTTAAAATTATGCAAGCATTCTTAAATATATCTTCATGGGCCCCACTACGTTGAATGCTTAAATTTAGTGTGTGAGGATGCTGTGTGGGTTGCTTCGGTTTTCGCCTAGACCGATTAACAAAACTTAAAAATCCAATTATTATAAGAATTTTAACTTATTAAAATATCTTAGAAGCTAATTCTATCATATGATAGTAGATCTGATCCTCTATTATTAAACTGATAGAGTCGACAGGATCTAAAATAATAAATTAAATGATCAAACAATACATCCGCCTCGATGATAGCTGTGTTGAATGGTGATTTCAACCGAAGGAGATACTTCCATCAAAATGTGATTCTAATTTCAAATCAAATTAACTCAAACTAAGTATCAATCTAAAAATTTCTTACATGAAATTTAATCTTTAAAAGCTTAAAGCAAACTCCATTCAATCCACCTTCCGTAATAGTTTGTTGAACGTAAGATATTAAGAAAATTCTAGCTCACAAATGAGCCAATGTCAAATCAAGTGTTCTACTATGTTCACTCTCAATCAATCTAACATTAGTAAGGATGTGGCCCGTATCCTCTGACTGCGTGGCTTGGCCAGTAGGCTCCACATACGGCGCCACGACCGAGTCCTCGATCGTGGTTCTACCAAATGGAACCATTATATTATGATGATTGCAGTATGCTCTTAATGGCTCGCTCTTGAAGTGAATCTAGGGTATACCTGATAGGGAAAAAAGACTTCTATCACCTAAGGTAGGCTTAAGTCTATCTCCTTAGATAAACACCACCCGAGGTCTACAAGGATTTCTTGGATGACGTAACCCATGTGTTACTGATAATGATCCTTCGGTCAGGTTGGGTCAACTACCTCCTCTGAGTAAGTGGACTAGAGATCACGATAGCCTAGGATGATGGAACCATAAGATCTAGATCGGGCACATAATCATTACCCCAACCATCCGCTTTAAGCTAATTATGATGAATTTCATAAATTCTAAACCATAAATTTTAAGCTCCACATGCTGCTACAATACGCTATGCATTTATTGATCTAACGACTAGCCTTAATTGAAAGTTCTCTCTCAGCATTGAGAGGGGTAATTAACATAAGTGCTTGCACCTATAGGAAACCTAGAACCAGATCTAAAGTCCTCACAAAATGAGGATGAAATCTTTGGGTAGTGTATTATCTACTATTCCATTTGCCTTCTAAAAATTACACTGACACTTTAAATCAAACTCTCTTCATTTGCGAGAGGTCGGTGATGAATTTTTGGAGCCCACAGATTTATGGTGACTCTGTTGGGGATAGGATTCTCTTTCCATCTTTGGCTAGTCATATACATTTTATAGTAGCAACAAAATATTTGAAAATTCAAAAAAAATGATGATTTAAATGTGTAATAAATTCAAATTATTATTGTATGAGACTTTATGTCGAATGAATTATTTTGTAGAGTATATCTTTATTACACTATTATTTTGTTTTGAAGTATCTCTCCATTTTGAAAGTATGGGATGAATTAATAATTAATAATTACTAATCCCCATCTTTCACTTGCACATAAATGGATCTACAAAGCACTCCTTTTACTGTTCAGCTAGGGCGTGGTGCAAACATCTACTTAGTTAACGTCGTCATCAACATAGTAGATGTTGGAGCTTCCATGCGATTTGGTAATGTGAATTTCCCGCTTATTATATACAACTCACGAAGCACTGGCACTCATCCGAGGTCTTTTGAAGGCCTCGCCATCAAGCTCCTACTCATCATGTTTGCCAACCAATTCAGAACCAAGCTTAAGGAGTTCTCTCGACAGAGAACTTCAGTTTTTGAAAGATTGGGTCAATCTGAAGCCCCCATGATGAAAAGAATCGTCAGTGGACAAACTGTGTCTTCGATGCCTCATGGTACAATTGTTTCACCAACTAAAACCTTTGTACATGGAAGACATGACTTTGAAGCTTCCTCATCATGGACCAAATTAACTAGAAGGCTAAGAAGAAGAAGAAATGATGAGCTGGGGGCTCAACGCATATCTCATTTAAATGACCTAGTGAACAAACAATATTGCCGCCTGAAATGATATTCTTACCCATAACAACTTTGATAATCTAAAATGGGTAAAAAGGAAAGCTCTACTAGTGAGGTGAAGTAGTCTTTCTGGACTCAAAAATGTCAAGCTCCACCACTAAAGGAGACAACCTGCAACACTATCCTCCATAATACATAAAGTTCTTAAAGTAGCCAAAGAAAGAGGCTTAATGAAAAGAAAATTTCAAAGGACTGCAGTGATTGATAATACTGAAGCCCCACCAAAGAGGTTTCATCTCTTATGGTAACTAGCCATCGAGCCAAGTATACTTCATGCGGTGAGCATCGGAGCATGACACTTGGATCACGTGTCCAAGAATTCATTGTCAAAAGTCCCAGCGAAAGGGTAAGCAGGTATGAAGGTCAAGGCCCCGTGATGAAATTCGAAGAAATAAAGAAGTGTGACATCTGATATGCATATTCAAAATCCACCTCAAAAATAAATCGTCAGAAGTGGAATACCTAGAAGAAGGGATATCACGATAAAAGATATGATGGTCGACACCCAAGAGAATCCTCTAGGGGATCCTATCATCAATCAGATTCAAATATGCAGGAGAAAGTTGATTATGATCGTAGTCCCTGTGGTGTTTATTTTTTGTGTTTGGGTGTTTTGTGTGTATATATGAGGGGGCACCACATAGATCTACGATGTACTTATTAGGGTGCTCAGGGTACGATATTAAAGAATAATATATTATCTTAAGAGATAGAAGACACTACCCTATAATGGACCTAATCACCTAATAAGGACTCCTAAGGCATGATGGGTCTTGAATATACCATAGATTTTCCTTTTACATGAAAAGTAAAGCGGTTTATTTAAATCGGGTTCGTTAAGTTCCCTATAGAGGCAAGCCTCCATAGTTAATTACATCTTAAAGTAAGTGAATCCCTTAAGAATACTCTCGATTAAAGTTGACGATTGTTGTCTCCAAAGAATTCAAAGATAGGACTATCAAAAGATTGGTTGTATTTTTGGAAATCGAGTGGGAGATCAAAAGGGAAGAGTACTTATCGAAACCAAAGGAGATGAATAGGGAGTGCTCATGATATTAGGAAGCCTAGTGAACACTCCAATCAATCTTATGGTTGGGATTTATATATTTGAATTTGAAGATATTTATTTATTTGAGTTGAAAGTTTATAAATCAGGACTTATTTCCACAAGAATGTGCCTAAGAGGTGAGGATTTATGCTTGTAGCCTGTAAAGGGAAACAATAACCTCAGATCCTAAATCTAGGGAGCTTTGGTGAGGGTCGAAGCACGACCTAAACCTAAGGCAAAAATGGTATATGGTTTACCTCCATAAGAGAGAATAAATCACCCGACTACTAGACTTCTTACTGCCTGGAGTGGCAGCCAGATAACTCTTCCTATCCTTTAAATCCATATAGGTAAGTCATATGCTTTGCAAGATGGTTAGGCCATTATTTATTTAGAAGAGATGATAAGAGAAAATAAAAATTTTAATCTAATGTTTTAACAAGTTTTATTTTATTTTTGGACTTTTTTTATTTTTACACAGGTTGTAGGATTTTATATGCCTAAATGCAAGAGAAATTGATTATGGGTCAAATCAGAAGAGAAAGATGTGTCTTTCCATCAAAGGCTCTTATAAGTTGAGCATTTATTCTCTAGCATAGATGGAAGCCCTCTCTTAGCAAAAGTGGAAGAATATGATATGCATGATATTATACATTCAATCATCTAGCTAAGGGGTTGCTAAATATTTTATTATCTTGATTTAATTCCTAGGCTTTTTTGTGAGATTATGAATTATTTTAAAATTTTAGTTATGAGTTGTTAGTGGGATAGAATATTTATTTTTTATCCTAAGAGCCTAATCACATCCAAGCCACACAGCAATCACCAATCACAAAGAAACTATGAAAAGGCATGTTATTTCTAATGCACAAGCTAAACAAACAAAAAAAATTTTATGAAGCTATCGTAAAAGAATAATGCGATGTAATTGCACATACAACCCAAAAATAAATGTGGTTGGTCGAGCTTTACCCTTATACATCCTGGTATAATGAAAGAATAATTATAATTATAAAATGATAAGTGTTATGGGGTCTTCATTCTTCATCCTCCATTCTTCACTCTTAACCTTTCATTCCTTCATTTTTGATTTGCTCCATTTCTTTCTTTCTTTTGACTTGATTGAGATGTAGCATGCTCCAAAGGCATCACATGGCATATAAGACATAGTCTTATAACCAATATAAACTTTAATCCCCATTACACTTATCCTAATCTTAATGCAAAAAATTACATTAAAAGGAAGGAAAGTAAATCTAGCTACACCTGCAAAATAAATGTTGGCTAAACACACTATGCAATCGAAGCAGTTATAGGAATAATTTGGACTTAGCACCCCATGCATGGGCAACCAAGTCCACCTGTCCTAACTTGGGCTATGCTTAAGGTTTAAGCAACTGTGATGTTTATTTTTGAGATGTGGGACACCATGCAGATCTTAGGGGGTACTTATTGAAGTAATCCGATATGACATTAAGGAATGATATACTATCTCGAAAGATAGAAATCACCATCCTATAATGGACTAATCAATAAGACTCTAAGGCATGATGGGTCTTCGAATATACTAGAGATCTTTCCCCTACTTTACATGAAAAAGTAAAGTAGGGTTTATTTTAAATCAGGTTTGTTAAATTTCTTATGGAAGCAGACCCCCATAGTTAATTACATCCTAAGGAATGGAAATTCCTTAAGAATACTCTCTATTAAAGTAGACAATTAGGGTCTCCAAAGATTTCAAGGTTAAGACTATCAAAGGATTGGCTATTTTAGAAAATCAAATGGGATAGATCAAGGAGAAGACTTATTTTTGGAATCTAATGGAAGAAAGTAGGAAATGCTCATGATGCTGGGAAGCCTAGTGAACATTCCAATCTACTCTATAATTGGGCATTATATTTTTGAAATTGAAGAGAGTTAATTATTTGAGTTGACATTTTATTAGATTATTAGGGTTTATAATTCCACAACATAAGATTGTGGAAATGCCTAAGAGGTGAGGATTTATGCTTGTTGACCGAAAAAAATAGCTACCTCAGATTCCTAAACTAAGGAGCCTTGGAAAAAAAACAAAGGCACCTAATCTAAGCTAAAGGTGGGTATTTGATTCACCTCCATAAGAGAGGATGAACCACTGACTTGGACTAGCCTGAGTGGCTGCCAACTAACTCCCCCTACGCTTTAAATCCATGTAGATGAGTCTTATGCTTTGCAAGATGGCTAGGCTATTATTTATTTAGAAAGGAGACTAAGTCCTTAAACTCACTCCCTAAGAGACTAGAGCATGAGTGGTATGAATTCATGACTTAATCTAATGCAAATTTTATCAAATTTATTTGATTCTTTTGAACTCTTTATTTTGATGCAGGCTATGGGATTTTGTATGCCTAAATATATGAGAACTTGATTATGAGCCAAATCAAGAGAGAAAGGGGTGTTCTTCCATCAGAGGCTCTCACAGGTTAAGCCTTCATTCTCTTGTAAAGATGGAAGCCCCTCTTAATAAGAGTGGAATAATATAACCTACATGATATTGTACATTCATTCATCCAGCTAAGGGGTTGCTAAAAATTTTATTATCTTGATTTAATTCCTAGGCTTTTATGTGAGGTTATGAGTTATTTTAAAAAATTTAATTATGAGTTGTTAATTGGGGTAGAAAAATTAATTTGATCCTAAGAGCCTACCCCATCTAGGCCACACAATCAAGCATCAATCATAAAGAAACTATGAAAGCATGTTGTTCTAATGCACCCAAACACAACATTAAATACAATTTTATAGTACCATAAAGAATAAAAGGCCACGTGGTTCACACACCCAAAAGAGAAAAAAAGATGGCGAAGCTCTACCCTTATACAACCCGATTAAAAAAATAATAATATATACATGGGGTCTTCTTCTTCATTTCTTTCCTTCTCTTTCTTTTGATTTGATTTACCCAAAGGCAAATAACATGCTATGGGGTCTTCTTTTCTTCATTTCTTCCTTCTCTTTCTTTTTATTTGATTTGCTCCAAAGGCATCACAGGGGCACATTCTCATTCTAATCCCTAATCCTAATTCTTAATGCAAAATTACATCAAAATTGAAAAATAAATCTAGCAAAATAAATATTAGCTAAACACACCATACAAGAAATTATATTAATAATTTGAACTTAGCACCATGTCAAATGTAAAACCCTTTCTTAATGAGTTATGCTCGACTAAGCAACCACTAACAAACACATTTATATAAGCACAACCTCCTGCAGAAAGTATGATTATGCTAATAATGGTCTAACATCCAGTCTACAAAACATACACTCTAACATCTAGTCTAAAACATTACATTACAAAAAAACACAACATCATACATACAACGCCCTAACTTAGCACTAGAAGTGGTGACTTAGTATTCTAATGTGTGTGCTTAAGGCTTGTGTGGTAAGACTTTACTAGGCTTCTTTAGTTTAAGTTTTAATTTGGAGTTTGAATTTGTTTAAATTTTACCTTTGGGTAATTTCAATTTAAATGATTTAATGATTTTTTTTTATTTTACTTTTATTTGGTTAAAATGATGTTTAAGTTTTCAAGAATGAAGAGTAGAATGAATTCCATTTGTAGATGGAACCCACCCTATTCTACATCCTAATTCCTAAAGAATCTAACTAAGGTCCTTAAGTATCTTAATTATCCCATTTTAATTTATGTAATTTATTTGATTTGATTTAAAGCTTAGAATTTGAGTTGGTTTAAGTATTTAATTGATTGATTTTGATTTAGATGTTTTGGTTTAATTACATCTTGATAATTCAATATCCTTAATATCTAATGAAGTTTAAGTTTGTTTAAATTCATGTGTTTTGATTGATTAATTTCAGATTAGATCTTTTGGTTTAATTAAATCTTGATAACTCAATATCCTTGATCTCTAATGAAGTTTAAGTTTATTTAAATTCATGTGTTTTTGATCGATTAATTTTAGATTAGATGTTTTGGTTTAATAAAATCTTGATAGTTCAATATCCTTCTAAATTAATATTTAATTCTTTTCTTTGATTATGGTTATGTGACTTTATGATTATTTGATTTGATTATGGTTCATTCATTTGTAGTTTGATCACATTAGATTAATTGAGATTTTATTTTGATTTTAATTGAATTTGATTCTTGTATTTAGGATTCTATCTTTTAATCTCATCCATTTGTCATGTTTATCAAAGTTTGGTTTGCATTTTGAATTCATACATTGGATAGTTAATTAGATTTTTCTTATTTAAGTAGGTTGAATGAGATTTGATTTGATTGTATATTAAATTCAAGAGAGTCTTTCTTAATTTAATTTAATTTGATTTGATTTAATAAGTTTTAGTAGTCTATGGGTTTGTTTAGGTTCAATGGGATTATGTGATTAGTTTAATTAAGAAGTGTATTTATTATAAAGATTTATTTAATTTTCAATTTGATTTTTATTTAGGTTAATGATATAATTAATGACATATTAATTTAGGTTTAATTTAGATTTTGATTAGTATTTAATTGTATTTATGTTTGATTAAGTTTAAGTTTAATATGAATAATTTGATTAACTTAATTAGTTTGTTTAAGAGGTGTGATCAATTATTAAATTAAGTAAAGATTTGTTTAATTTTTTTTAAATTTGATTTCATATTTGTTTAGGTTAATGATGTAATTAATGATTTAATGATTTAAGTTTAAATTAAGAATTGATTGGTATTTAATTGCATTTATGTTTGATTAAGTTTAAGTTTAATGTGATTAATTTAATTGACTTTAATTAGTTTACTTAAGATGTGTGATCAAATTAATTAGTATATTAATTAAGTGTTTGATTTGAATTAATTTTAATCTTATTTATAAAGTTAATTTGGTTTATTAAGATGGTGGATTAATTTATTAAGTTTACATTAATTAGGTGTTTATTCAATTGGATTAGCTTAAGGGTAATTAGTTTAATTAAGGAGTGTGTTTAAGTTAATTATTATATTAAATAAAGATTTATTTAATTCTTAATGATGTAATTAATGACTTAATGATATAGGTTTAATTTAGGTTTTGATTAGTATTTAATTGCATTTTGATTATGTTTGATTAAGCTTAGGTTTAAATATGATTAATTTGGTTAACTTAATTAGCTTACTTGAGAGGTGTGATTGATTATTAAATTTAATTAGGGGTTTGATTTAAGCTTAATTTTAGAGTTAGCTTTTATGTAGCTTATTTAAATTAATTTAATTAAGTAAGATGATGGATTAATTCATTTAGTTTGCATTAATTAGATGTTTGACTAATTAAGTTTGATTAAGGGTAATTAAATTTTTAAATCATTAGATTAATTAAGGGTTTATTTAATTAGAGATTAATGATTTAATTTCCCATATGTGAGTGATTTGGTTTAGTTAAGTGTTTGTTTGGGGTTCATTAGGATTCAGAAAATCACATTATTTTTTAAGTCCTAGATATCAATTGAAATGATTTAAGTCATTTTGAATATTTTTGTAAATTTTTGAATTCTTTATTTTATTTATTTTATTAAAATAGATAATCTAAACTTCAAAATTTAATTTCTCCAAATCTAGAAGTTCTTTTTACTTGAAATTTTTATGGTATATGTGTTTTACTTTTGGTTTCAATCCCTAAAAAATTCAACTTAAACTAACATAGATGTTTGGTTTAATTATTGAAATTTTTTCACTAAACTCAAAATTAAGCTCAAAATACTTAGTAAAATTTAAATTTTGAGTTTATTGTATTCTCTGAAAAACCAACGAGCCCTTATTTATAATTTTTTGGTTAAGTATTTTATTTTCTATTAATTTTTGAATTTTAATATTTTTTTAAAAAAATAAATACGCCATCGACCATTGGGCGGGAACTACAGCGAAAGTGACACGCTCTTCGATCGGACGGTCAGATCATCCGCGATAGAGGCCGATCGAATCATGAACCGCGATCGATCCGCACATCGGCCGGTCAGGCGATCGCGTGATCCATGCGATCAAAGCCATCGTCGCGCACGATTGATCGAGCGGTCAAATCGCATCAGCGTCGAAGGCGGATAGTGCGATCCACGTGCTATTGGCCGTTGATCGGCGTGCAATCAGATGATCCGGATCGTCAAGGCGGATCCACATGCCCGTCCGCGTGAACCGCAAGATCGGTGTCGGTTGCTTTGTCGACGGTGAACAATGTTTTCAAGCTTTTAAAGGAAAAATAGGGTTTTATAAGCTAAAAATTGTCCAAATGGACTCATTTTCACGTCAATTCACACCGAAAAAATTCTATTTTCTAATTGCGATGATTTAAAGCAAAAATACAAGATTATCTAGAAGAAATTCCAAATTTAAAATTTAAATCGTCAATCCTAAGGTCGGCTAAAGTTTGGCAAAATTTATCTGGGATGGTTTTAAATGGTGAAGATCGAGCAACTCTATGTGAAAAGCTTTGGAATGATTTTAACCTTTGCCTCCCTTGAAAGCGTGTTCTCATGTTTAAGTCTCGAGAGAAATTATTTATATTTTTAAGCTCAAAAATGGCTCAAAGAGGTGGAGGATAGGTTTCTTTTTTGCTTAGAGGAGCTTTTGGGAGCTGAATGGTGGTGGGAGGAAGAGATCTAAAGCCTTTTCTCCCCCTCCTATTATAATGGCCAAAAATTCATTCTTTATTAAAAAAATTTGGCTCCAAATTGATTACCATCTTGCTTGGGGTGGTTTGGATGGATAATGGATTACTTGAGGACTTTTGGATTACTCTAAAGTCTCTCTTGCTATTATGTTCCTTAATTGTTGAGGAGGAGTTAAGTGCATGTGATGGGGGAGAATTAAATAAGGTTGGGTGGAATCCTATATGGAGGAGAATCCATGAGGGGTTTAAATGGTTTAGGTTAATTTGGACTGATCCCAAATGGGTTTGGGTCAGGTTTGATCAGGCTCTAATGGGTCATGGCTTGGTTTCAAGGGATTTGACCCAATTTGGGTCATATGGGCCATATTGGGTCAAATTGACCAATTTGACCAAAATTGGCCAAATTAACTTAGATCATGGGTTGATTCATGTTCAATTGTCTAATTGAAGATGAATGTTGTCTTTGGTTTGAATTAATTTGGATTTAATTTGTAGGCAATATTGACCCTTAGCCAATTTGGGCTAGTTGGGTCAAGTTGACCAATTGATTGATCAAATTAGATTATACTTTGGTCAAGTTCAATCAATGGAATGAACTTAATCCATTGGTTAAAATAAATTTGCGTTAGATCATGATTTGACCCGATTTGGTCCTTTAGGCCAATTTCGGCAAACTTGGATCAAATGGCCAATTGGGCTTGGTTTGGCTCAATTGGTTGTACATTCATATTTAAATATTATTTTTGGGTTGATTCAAATTATTAATTTCAATCAATTTTATGGAGGATGAGTTTTGATTAGTTTTGGTTCATTTGGGCTAAGGGTTGACTTAGCCAAATGACTAAGTTGACTTGTTTGATTACATTGATTGATCATCCTAGGATGATCAACAATCACGGTCAAATATTTTGGTCAGCTTGGTTCAATCCAATTTGGGTTGGATTGAAAGTTGGCTTAAATGGGTCCTTTAGGTCATTTTGGGTCAAGTTGACCTAAGTTGGTCAATTGATTTGGTTTTGGTTTGATTGGTTTAGTTGGACTATATATGAGCCCTATTGAAATATAAATTCAGCGGCAATCAATTTGGAGTCAAAGGTTTTGCTCAATTGAAAGTTTTAAGTCAAAAGGGCTAAGTTAGGTTTGAATTGGGTTGACTTGAATTTGGTTTGATGATTGTAGATTTTATTTATATTTGGATAAATAATCAAATGAATGATTGATTTGAGAGAAAATTCATTGGTATTGACTTGGTTTGGATAGAATTGGCTAAAAGGGCTTAGATTGAGTTTGGATTTGATTTTTGATATAGTTTTGGTCATTTAAATTTGGATTTCATTTATATTTGTGAATATGAATGAAGGAATAATTGATTTATAAAGAGATCAATTGAGTTTGATTTGATCTAAAGGGAGTTTTGGCTAAGCTTATGAATGTGGTTCATATGGCTTAGGAAGAGTCTTAGGATTTGAATTTGATTTTGGGTTTCAATCATTTGGAGTTAAATTTGAAATTAGATTTAGAATTTGAATTTGAGATTTGGTTTGAGAATTGAATCAGTTTGATTTGAAAGTGTATCTAGATTGGGTTTAGCTATGGGATAGGTAATTTCTTTAAGCCCTGAGGAATACCTAATCTTATGATTAACACTTTTAAGTCACTAGGCCTAGGTTAAGTGTTCACCTAATCACTAGATGTGTCTTATGACTAAGGAAATCTAAGTATCTAGAAGATTCCTAAGTCTAAGAGGATGGGGTTGAGAGCTCACTCCAAAAGTGAGGTCAACAGCAACCTGCACAGCAAAAAGTATTTATATTATTATTACATCAGCCCCTTAAGCACAACCCCTAGAAAATATGATTAAGCTAATAATGGCCTAACATCTCGTCTACGAAACATACACCTAACATCAGGTCTAAAATATTATATACAAAACAAAACAACATCATACATTCAATCAATACATCGACCGAGCCCAATTCTAAAGAATAGTGTGTGAAAAGAAGGAGGAGACTTTACTAGCCTTTTTCAGTTTAAGTTTTAATTTGGAGTTTGAATTTGTTTAAATTTTACCTTTAGGTGATTTCAACTTAAATGATTTAATGATTTTTTTTATTTCACTTTTATTTGGTTAAAGTGATGTTTAGATTTTTTTAAGAATGAAGAGTAGAATGAATTTCATTTGTAGACGAAACTCACCCTATTCTACATCCTAACTTCCTAAAGAGGCTAATTAAGTTCTTTAAGTATCTTAATTAGCCCATTTGAATTGTGTAATTTATTTGATTTGATTAATATTTATTTGATTTGATTTAGATTTTTTAGAATTTGAGTTTGTTTAATCTTCATGTATTTGATTAATTAATTTTTGATTAAATGTGTTGATTTAATTAAATTCTGATAATTCAATATCCTTAATTTCAAATGAAGTTTAATATCTAATGAAGTTTAAGTTTGTTTAAATCTATGTGTTTTTGATTGATTAATTTTAGATTAGATATTTTAAATTAATATTTTGACAATTCAATATCCTTTAATTCAATCTCTAGTTTCTTTCCTTGGGTTTTAATTTAATTCCTTAATTTCATATGATTAATATCATTTCGATGTTGTTTAAATTCATTGATTTCATTATTCCATTTAAGTTTGATTTAGATTGGTGAATGTATTTAAATTTACTTATGATTTATTTGGAGTTTAATGTATTCTTTTATTCAAATTTCAAATAAGGGTTTAACTTATTGAATTTAGTCGTTTAGTTCATGCATAGATTATCTCTTCAGTTTGATGATTAATCTCTTATCTTAATTCAATAGGTTTGTTTTATTTAAGTTTTTATTTTACTTATTTTGATATTATTTGAAATTAAGAGTAATTGGATATGATTTAATAACTTTAGAGTTTATATTTAATTTTATGTTTATTTGATTTGATAATGGCTTATTTATTTATAGTTCGATTGGATAAAATGAATTGAAAGTTTTCTTTGATTTAATTGTGTTTGATTATTTATGATTAGAATTTCATTTTCATTTTCATTTATCATGTTTATTAGATTTTAGTTTATGTTTTGATTTTACATTTTAATAATTAATTAGTTTATCTTATTTAGGTAGGTTATTAGATTTAATTTGATCATGTATTAATTTGATAAGTCTTTCTTTATTTGATTTAATTTGATTTGATTAGCTTTATTAATCTATAGGTCTGCTTAGGTTCAATGTGATTATGTAATTAGTTTAATTAAGAGGTGTTTAGGTTAATTATTAAATTAAATAAAGATTTGTTTACTTTTTAATTTGGTTTCATATTTGCTTGTTTATGTAATAATGACCTAATGATTTATATATTTAATTTAGGATTTGATTGGTAATTGCATTTTAATTATGATCAAATTTATGTTTCTTAAGCTTAAGTTTAATGTGATTACTTTAATTAACTTAATTGGTTTATTTTAAGATGTGGTTAAATTAATTGGTGGAATAATTAAAGATTTGATTTGAGTTTTAAGAATTAATTTTAACGTAATTTATTTAAATCAATTTGGTTCATTAAGATGATGGATTAATTCATTAAGTTTGCATTAATTAGATGTTTAATTAATTACGTTTGATTAAGGATAATTGAATTTTGAATTATCAGATTAATTAAAGATTTGTTTAATTAATATCTTAATTTCCCACATGTGAGTGATTTGATTTAGTTAAGTGTCTTACTTAAGTTTGATTTGGTTAAAGGATTATTATTATTATCATCATTGTCATTAAGTAAATCAACTATTTATTTTATTTCAATTATGTTTGATTATTTATGATTAGAGTTTTATCTAATTTGATTCATTAATTATGTTTATTTAATTTCATTATCATGTTTGATTTAGTTATTATGTTGAAATATTTAATGATTGAGTAACTCTCTTACTCCAAATGGATTGATTTAGATATTAAATTAATTAAGTTCACTTTAGCTTCATTTGGTTTGATTTGGTTTGATTAATATTATGATGATGTATTGGATTTATAATTAATTTAACTTTTTAGTTTACTTAATAATTAATTAATGTTCAGTTTATTTATATTCATTAAAGAGTTTCATATGATTAAGATTCCATGCTTAGTGTAGGTTTAATTATATTAGTTTAACTTATGTTAAAGCTTCCTAGATTTGTTTAATTTTAAGTTTGATTTAAGATTTAATCATTTAATTGAGTTTTATTAACTTAAATAGGTTTAATCATATTTAATTTAATTTCCTTTGAGGATTATATGATATTTTTCTAATTTGAGGTTTAATTAATGATTGCTTAAGTGTTATTTCATTTTGATTTTGATTTATTATTTATATTACTATGAATTTCATTTTAATTAATTCTTTATTTTGTTAAATTTTAACCCTAAATATTTATTGTAGGTTCATTAAGCTTCAGAAGATCATATTTTTTTTTTAAGGATCTTAGATGTTAATTGAAGTGATTTAAGTCATTTTTGAAGATTTTTGTAAATTTCTAAATTTTTATTTGATTTATTTTATTAAAATAGACAATTTGAACTTCAAAATTTAATTTCTCCTAATCAAGAAGTCCTTCTTACTTGAGATTTTTATCATAGGTATGTTTTAACTTTAATTTTAATTCCTGAAAATTTCAACTTAATATGACTTGTATTTTTAGACTAATTATTGAAATTTTATTTTCACTTAAACCTAAATTAAGCTCAAACCATTCAATGGAATTTGGAGATTTTTAGTTCATTGGATTTCTCTGAAGACGAATCCAATGAGCCCTTATTTATAATTTTTCACTATGTATTTTTTAATTTTAAAGTTTGTGCAACTTAAATAATTTTAAAATCAAAAAAGATTTTCCCACTTAACCCTCGCACGCGGTGTCGGTGGAGCAACGCTGAGCCACAACACCAATACCGCCATTATTACTCATGGCGGCACACGGGCCACGCAGGTGCAAATGAGTGGGGGATAGAATGAGATCGGATCCACCATCCGGACCGATCCGTGGATCCCAACGAAGGAGATCGCGGATCTCGCCCATTCGATCCGAATTGGGATTGAATAGATAGAAATCGACAATAGTAATTTCTAGCTATTTTCACAATTTTGAACCAAATTTCATCTAATTGGGCTCAATTTCAAGGCGATCTTCACTGAAAAACTTTCTGATTCGCATTGGGATGATATAAAATGAAAAATATGAGGGTAATCTAAAGAAATTTTTTAAAATTATGCATACATTACCACAAACAAAGCTCCTTAAGTTCGGCTAAAGTTTGATGAAATTATCTCACCTGGGATGGTTTAAATGAAGATCCAGGAAGCTCATGTGAGAAAGAAGCCTTGGAATGAGCCTAGACTTTCGCTTCACTTTGAAATGATGTATTCTTTAATTATCGACGCTTCCTTGCCGGAATCCACCCAATTTTGGTGTTTTTAACTCAAGAGAAGTGGGGAAGTGGTTGATGGTTGCTTTGGGAGCTCTAAGAGACTCTCTAATGCCAAAATCAGATCCCTTTACTATCTCTATTCTCCCCTCTTTTAATGGTGGCCGAAATTTCCCATTAAAGGGTGATGGGAAGGTTTGTTGGGTTGGGATTGAGACTTTAGCTCCCAAAGTCTTCATTTGTTGCCATATGATCAGCTCCATTGAATGCAAGTGTGGGGAGGAGTTGAATGCATGTTGGGGGAGAATTAAATGAGGTTGGGTGGAATCTTATGTTGGGGGAGGATCCATGAGGTTAAATGCATGTGATGGGGATAATTAAATGTGATCCCAAATGGGTTCGAGTTGGATTTAATCAGCCCCCAATGGGTCATGGCTTGGTTTCAAGAGATTTGACTTAATTTGGGTCATATAGGTCACATTTGGTCATATCGAGTTAGGTTGACCAATTGGTCAAATTAGGTCAAACAAAGGCTTAGGTTAGGTTCAAATGATAATTTGAAGTATTTTGGTATGATCAATTTGATTTAATTTGGCTTAGGATTGATTTTGGCTCATTTGGAATCAAATGGGTCAAATGGGTTAAGTTGACCAATTTGACCAAAATTGGCCAAATTGGCTTGGTTATAGATTGATTCATGTTCAATTGGCTAATTGAAGATGAATGTCACCTTTGGTTTGAATCAATTTGGATTTAATTTGAATTTTGGCTAACTTGACCCTTTAGGTCAAATTGGGCTAGGTTGGGTCAAGTTGACCAATTGGTCAAATTAGGCTCAATTATGGCTTTGGTCAAGTTCAGTAATCAATTTGGAATGAACTTGAGCCATTGCTTGCAATAAATTTGGGTTAGATTGGGATTTGACCCATTTTGGCATTTTAGGCTAATTTGGGTCAACTTGGGTTAAATGGTCAATTGGATTTAGTTTGGCTCAATTGAAAGTTTTGTCATGTTCAATCATTGATTATGATTGTGTTTGGATCAATGGTTTCAATCAATTTGGTATATGATGGGTTTTGGCTAGTTTAAGTTTCATTTGAGCTAAAGGTTAACTTGGTCAACGGACAAAATTGATTTGGTTTGACCCAATTGATTGCAATTGATCATCTAGGATGATCAACAATCATGGCGGAAGGTTTTGGTGAGTTTGGTTTAATCCAATTTGGATTGGAAGTTGGCTCAAATGGGTTCTTTAGGTCAGGGTCAAGTGGACCTAAGTTGGTCAATTGGTTTAGTTTTCCTTGATTTAGGTTTAGTGGGACTTATATGTGAACCTAGGATTGAAATATAAATCCAACTACAATCAATTTGGAGTCCAATAGGTTTTGGCTCAATTGAAAGTTTCAAGTCAAAAGGGCTAAGTTAGGCTTGACTTGGGTTGATTTGAATTTGATTTGATGATTGTAGGTTTCATTTATATTTGGATAGATGATCGAAGAAATGATTGATTCAAGAGAAAATCCATTAGTTTTGACTTGATTTGGATGGAATTTGGCTAAGTCCAAAGAATTGGCTCAAAGGGCTTAGATTGGGTTTGGATTTGATTTTGAATATAGTTTTGATCACTAGAATTTAGATTTCATTTTTATTTGTGAATATAAATGAAAGAAAATTTAATTTATAAGAAAATTGATTGAGTTTGTATTGGTTTAAAGGCTAATTTGGTTAAGCACATGGAGGTGGGTCCATCTAGTTTAAAAGGGGTTTTAGGCATTGAATTTGATTTTGGGTTTCAATCATTTGGAGTCAAATTTGGAATTAGATTTGGAATTTAAATTTGAATTTGAGGTTTGGTTTGAGATTTGAATCTAGGTTTGATTTGAGAAGGTGTATATGGATTGAGTTTAGGCTATAGGATAGTGATTTCTTAAGTCCCAAGGCAATCCTATGTTTAACCCTTCTAAGTCTCTAGCTTTAAGTGTTCACTTAATCAAAAAATATGACTAAGAAACTCTTAGTGTCTAGAAGGGTCCTAAGTCTAAGAGGAGAGGTTGAGAGCTCACTCCAAAAGTGAGGTCAACAAAGGACTCCAAGTGGGACACATGGCATGATAAATGATCCACAACATCCAGATGGTTGCAAACACTAATAGAAATGATCTATACCTAGACTCGAGAGGTAGAGAGAATCATGATCTTAGTGCAATGCAGCACTCTTTATGCCAAGGGCATAAGAGAGCAAGAAGGAATCCGTTGGGAATTAAGTACGCGAACCTTCCACTAGGGAAGCAAGTTCACATTATCCACTGAGGGATAAGAATTTGAGTTTGATTGTGAATATGATTAGTTAGTGTATCTGCTGGGGATAAGAATCTATAATCCGATGGGGATCAAGATCGAATTGATTTTAATTTTTTTTATTTTAATTAATGTGGAGGCATATCCGCCAGGGATATGTGCTGGAATCCGCTGGGGATAAGAATTTGATTGAATTTCTTTGATTTGTTTGATTAGACTCGACTGAGGAGGTTGGTTTAATTTTATATGGCTCTACTGGGAAGAAAGGTTCTAGATTGATGGCATATTTACCAAGGATTTACGTTGATTTGTTTGATTTAGATCTAAGGTCCACTAGGGAGGCTAATTTGATTTGCACCTCGATGGGGAGAAA
Source organism: Cymbidium sinense (assembly GCA_021442155.1). NCBI lineage: Eukaryota > Viridiplantae > Streptophyta > Magnoliopsida > Asparagales > Orchidaceae > Cymbidium > Cymbidium sinense. Next base: position 101,111,259 of record CM038217.1, on the reverse strand, counting down.
TTTGGTTTGTTCGATATGTTTAATTTGACTCCATTGGAGAGGTTGGTTTTGAATTTATTTTGTTATGGACCTTATCGGTGTGCGATGGACCACACTAAGGAGCCATAGGGGCCTTAGCCTTTCTTAGATTTATAAGTCCAAAGGGGTAGTCTACCTGCCATAAGGTAGGACTATCCGACCTAAGGGGTTGCCTTTCAGCGTGCAATGACTATGCTAGAAAGAAGGCATAGCAGACTTACATCTTCCAAAGGAGGGAAAAGCCGTTGGAGTGATATGTTGGATGGACAATACATCGAACCCTACCTAAGGTGACTACTGAGTGAGCATCGGGTCTTACCTCAACTGAAGAGTAGTCCTAATGATTAATTTGATTTTATTTGATTATATGATTTAATTTTTAATTTGGTGTGTTATGGACCTTGCATGATGGACCGAAAGTGGCTATGTTGGCCTTGACTTGTCTCAGATTTATAAATCCAAATGGGTAGTCTACCAGCCACAAGGTACGACTATCTGACCTAAGGGTTGCTTTGTACTGCACTATACTAGAAGAAAGCATAACAGACTTACATCTTCAAAAGTAGGGATCACCATTGGGTGATCTCAATAAACAAATCAACCTTTATCAAAACTATTTGAGAATGTCAGGACTCATATCGACTTCAAGAATAGTCAAAATTAATTATTTTTATATCATCCGAGTGATGGATCTACTAAGAATGAGCTAATATCGCCTAGACCTATTAGATTTACAAATCCAAAGTGATAGTCTACCGCAGGTAACAAACATAAAGGGTGCCTTTCAGCAATGGTCAAGTTAGGAAGATAGCGGACTCACATCTTCCTACACAAGGAACCTAGAGAAATCTGCTTTGTACAACAAATCACCGACCTAAGACTACGCCGATAACGCTATGCTGGAAAGAATGCATAGTTGACTTATATCTTTCAAAGCTAGATCGGGATGACACAACAAGTCAAACTCAACCTAATTAATGAGAGAGTGTCACCGGACTTATCTCAACTCAAAAGTAATATTCCTATAGGGAGTTTTACCGATACGCCTCAAGATAGGATGTCTATGGATGTACCGCTGTGGTTTTTGTTGGTTTTAAGGGGACCACACGAGAAGGATCTCATCGCCTAGTCTATCTCTCTTAACAATGGAGAAGAGAATGCATCCGAATAAATTTTCCAACCATAGGGGTGATTACTAGGAAAGTGGGACTGTCAAATCCAAAAATAATTGGGGTAGTGTCTAAATGAGGTTGCTAATGATGTGATCGAAATAGAGTGCCCACAAGTGAGGTGCCGATAGGGGCGTTATCCAAAACCCTATAAAAGAAAGCCTATAGGTATATGGTGGCCAACTCAAGGAGAAAGCAGACTACATTTTCCAAGAGTGGTGTATCCACCGAGTGGTCCACAAGATGACATAACCAACCAACCTAAGGTGCCCATCGGGCTTAGAAAGAAGGCATGTAGGCTTACATCTCCCTAAAGCAAAATTGATTGCTAGGATAGTTTGTCTTCGGCTCGATAGAGGCTATCTGACCTAGGTCAACTACTAAGCGAGGAGTCCTGCATACAGACCAAACCAAATCTTGAAGTAGTCAAGAGGAAAGAAGGCACTGGTGGACTTATCCTAAGCCTCAAATACTCGACCTAGTCATGATAGTTCAAAAATGTAGGCTTACATCCTCTTAAGCAAAGTCAACATGAGGCTTAACAAGAAGCCTACCAAACTAACAAGGCACTCATCGATTTGCAATGGTTAAGTTAGGAAGGAAGCATGGGGACTCACATTCACCAAATAAGTGACCACTGGAATGACATCTAACCAAGGTAGCATGTCAGCCTGACTTAGAGTAGCTAATGAGTGAGTGACACGGGGGGCTTGCTCCCACATCAAAATAACCTGAGATAAAAGATATGTGATTATTTGTGTTGTGAAAGAGGAAATAGGATGTCGCTTGGTTCTTACACCTACCCTAAACATGCAGAAGAATGGATGAAATGGCATCGTAGGGGCAATTGTGACTCCACCAAGAAAGGATGTCGCTGGGATTCTCTTACACCTAACTTAGTTGTACTAGTTGAAATAGGATGCCTCTTAGGTTCTGTTGCACCCAACCTAGTAGCACTGGAGGATCGTTTGTAGTTTGTGTTTGTGTTTGTGTTTGTGTTGTGGAGGGATAGGGTGCCTCTTGGGTTCTCTTATACCAACCCTAAACACGTCGTGGAAGATTCGCAAGCAAAAAACATTTCTAACACATAAGAGATGGAATTTGATATGAAAAGAAGTTTTATTGATGATTATTTTCAAACAAGATTTATGGATAGTATTTTTTTAAGTAAAGCCCATTGATTAGAAGCATTTCACCTTTTATAATTTATAAGAAGATCCTCCTGGTAGGCCTTCTCTATGGAAAAAGGGTCTTCCCAAGTGGGTTCAAACTTACCCCATCTTTTCTGATGGGCAATAATTGGTCTCCTTAGAACTAAAATAAGCTCCTACTTGAAAAGCTCTAGGACTAACTTGAGCTTGAATCATCTCTTCAACTCGAGGTTCGCATGCCCGTAGGCATCTCCTCCAAACCTGAGCTCTTCCAACAACAGTTATGCTCCATTATGATTTTACTACTATCCTGATGTGATGGGAGTTGGACTTCTAATGGAACCACTGCACCCATACACTAAGGAAGAATGAGATTGGAATTTTGTATGTGGTGCCCACAAGAGTTCAACTAACTGTTCATGCCACTATCACTTGTTATCGTCAAGTATCTTCTTTAATATTTGGATGAGAGTTTTGTTGATGGCTTCTACTAAGCCATTTTCCCTTAGGTAGTAGATAGTAGAATATCTCCAATCTATGTTATGTTTTTGGGCAAAGCTATTGATTTTAGTGCTCTTGAATGCAGTACCATTGTCGGATATAATTCATTGAGGCACCCCAAACCTATATATGATATGGTTTCTAAAAAATTAGAGCACATGCCGAGCGACCTCTAAGTGGGATTGCCTCTACCACATGGAAAAGTAAGAAGGTAAATGATCCTTGGAAGAAGAAGGATCGACCCACTATGTCGGTACCCCAACACTCAAATGGCCATGAGGCTAATGTAGATGTAGAATGTTGGGTGGTTGATGTAAGACCACTACCGACATTGGTGGCATCTCCTCATGCGTGATCATCGAAGCGTAGTATCCTAATCTCTTGATCTTGGCTTTCATCTTGACCGGATTGATGTGTGATAAACTGAGTGTACATCACCATCCTATGAACTTCATGTTTGTCATATGTAACCACATATGATCGAAGGTCGCCACATAAAATTTACATGAGCAGGAAAGGGCTCTGCTTCACCGATGCTAGTGATTTCTCTTGAGGTACATATGTAGATAATTCATGAATGGTTGCCTCCAATCAATTTTCCTTTTGGCAATGACAACCTCCCCTTCAAGAGAGAATCTTGATGAGTTAATCAAGGGATAAGACTTGCTTATTTTGGACCCTTATTAGAATGGACTCATCTTCTGAACATGCCAACTCTTTAGTAAGCTTGGCTAGTGCATCTACTACTGCCTTTTCTCCTCAAGGAATCTTGTAGATGGTAACCTCTGGGATTTGGGCCAACAACTCCATGGTACTTGTGGTAATGTTGGAGGTTTAGAACCTTGTAGACTGATTTGGTTGATGACGAGAATCTCCAAAGATGTTGATGCCCTGAATGCATAATGACAAACTTAGGCCGCCAATCGAGCCTCATTTTTATTGTTGGTGCATGGATTGGACAGATGATATGAGAATCTCATCACATCATGGTTGGGACTTAGGAGAACTATTCCTACCCCTGCCTTCCCTAGGATAGTAAATTGTGGTTCTTCTCCTCTTTGAGAGGAAGCCACACCATCAAAATACATCTCCCAGTGGTGAATGATAGTGTCCCCTAAGTTCATGATTTGTTCATCAGGGAGGTCATCATTAAATGGAGATTCAGCAGGAAGTGGGTGTGTTGCAAAGAAATTTGGCAATGCCTGTCCTTTCACCGCACGGTATGAATGTGATATCAAACTATGACAAAATCATGGACCAATGCGCCAACCATCCAGATAATGTTGGTTGTGTCATGAGATATTGTAGTGGATTGATTCTAGAGATCGAATTCACCTTATGAGAAAGCATGTAGTGCCGTAGATTTTGGGATGCAAAGATTAAAGCTAGGCAATGCTTTTCAATAGATGGATAGATTGCCTCAACATAGATTAGATGATGACTGATATAGTAGAGAGTATTTTCTTTTTCTTCATCATTAGTTTGAGCCAACAAAGCAAGGGAGTCATCTAATGTAGCGGTGTAGAGGGTTCAACGCTTGCGGGATAGAGTCTAGTGCGGTGTCATCAGGTAGTGCTTGATGTCTTCAAAAGTATGCTGGCACTTGGCATCCTTTTTTACAAATGCTAAGAATGGTTGACATCTTCCTGATATGTTGTATATGAAGCATCTTAGGTATGCCAACCGCCCTTGGAATGATCTAAGTTGTATTAGACTTTTAGGTGGCATTTCTAAGATAGCCTTGATCTTCTTTAGATCAATCTCAATTCCCTAGTGTCAGAAAAAAAAACCCAAGAAATTTCCTTGAAGCTACTCCGAATGCACACTTCAGGGGATTCATTTTGAGGTAAAATTATCTTAACTTTTCAAAAACTACTCTCAAGGCAAAGAGATGGTCTTCCTTTTCTTTACTTTTGACTGCTAGATCATCAATATAGCATTCAACTTGATGGTAAATAAGTTCATTGAAGATCAGTCATGGTCCGCTGGTATGTAGCACCGACATTTTTAAGGCTCAAAGGCATGACCTTATAATAATATATTCTGATTGAGGTTCAAAAAGAAGTGTTTCTTTCATCCTTGGGGCCATCTTTTTTGATTTAGCGATGACCCATCCATAAAGAAGAATAGTGCATGAGATGATGTCCACCATTAATTATAAGTGAAATTCATTCTTAGGATATGCCTTATTTAGATCCCTAAAATTTACGCACATGCAAATTTGGCCATTCTTTTTCTTAACTGGGATGACACTGGCCAACCAGGTAGGTTATTTTTCTTTCCTGATAAAGCCATCATTGATCAATTTCTTAATTTTAGAAGTGACCTACTGTTCAATGTCTAATTACATGCGTCTAGGAGCTTACTTGATAGGGTTAGCTTCAGGTTCTATTGATAGTTTATGGACTTCCATGTCAGGAGATAAACTGGGCATTTCTTAATAACTCCATGTGAAGCAGTCTTTAAACTCAGCTAATAGCCTAACTAAGTCATTGGTTTCTTCTTCATTTAACAAAGAGCTAATATATGTCAGGCCTGGATTGTCTTCAGTTCCTAAGTTGATCTCTTTAAGTTCATCAATGGTTGATCTGATCTCTTCTTCGAACTCGAGCGGTGCCTCTTTTCTTCAAGCTCATTTGGTCATCAGTTTCTAAACATACCTCCTCATAAGAGTTAGCATGATTTGAGAAGAATCGGAAATGAGTGGTGATGACTAGGTAATGGCATCATCTTGGACCCACTGTTGAATCGGTCTTGATTTAGATATGCGCTTTGGTATCTAGCCTTTCAAAGTATTCGACTTGTGTTTAGACAAGTATGTGGGATTAATCCCTTCTTTACTAAGTTAAGAACACAATGCAAGTATTAATCAAAAGGTAATTATATCAAATTATTATATGAATCATCCTCAAGTTTTACATCAGTTTCTTGACTTGAGGATGCTGCTCACAATAAAATTCTCTTTGGCTTGACATCTGTGGATGACTTGAGGGCCTCCTTAACTACTAAACCTTCAACTTTCTAGAAAGAAAGTGAAGTTAGAGCTAAAGTTCTCAAGCTACGGTATTTCTAATAGTAATTGCACATTCATGCTTTGCTTGGAGGCTGGTCTTCATCCATGCTTGTCACCTTCAAAGGGACTCGCTAAGAGGGGTTGGTCGGTGTGCTAACCACATGAGACTCTCTGAACTGGACTCTAAGTCTATGTGAATAGTAGGGGTACTCCTGTGAGCTAGAACATAGCTCTTGCTGGCTGGCCACCAACAAGGAGGTCTTCCACCTCTTAAACTGCCTCTAAATCTGCCTTTGTCTCTACCTAGTGGGGGTCGAATCATCCTACCCATGTGTTCATATGGAGGAACAAATTGTGGGTGAAATCTAATATCTGGCTCTACTTCTTCCTCGGTGTCTGATTCTTGCTTACTTGCATTTTCTTTTTCTTTTTCTTTTTCTTTTTCTTTTTTCTTTTCCTTTTCTTTTTCTTTTTATTTTTCATCTTTTTCTTTTGTTTCTTTTTCTTTTATTTTTGAACATTCACCAAGTTTGAATATACTTTTGATTTGGAGGAAGATAGTAGGCTGCATCATCATATATCTCGACCTCACTAACTGAGAATGGCTTCAAGTCTCCTTTGACACAATACTCAATTCCACCTCTTCAAAATTTGATGCACTGATGTAAAGAAAATGGAACCATGTTGTTTTCATGTATCCAAGGCCTACCGAGCAAAGTGGTGAAAGATGTATTTGAATCGATTATAGAACTTGGCTCGTCTTCATCATCTATCTCTAATGGTAACTATAAACTAAAGCCCTCACCTTATTTGAATCCTCTTAACATCATCCGATCTCCTCAGTTTGGAGATGTCAATCCCAAGTAGGCAAGGGTTTTAGACTCATAATATTCGATCAACTAATACCACAGAATCGCTATGTCCATTTGATGTAGGGGTGGTTGTGCTTGTTGTCCCCAAAAGAAGGTCTTCATATGTGAATGTAACTCCACGGGCTTCTCTTGAATAACATGCCTCCTCTCCAATAGTGGTTAGCTAAGCATATTTTGGATCAAGAAGAGCTTTGATCAATGACTCCATCATCTCTTTGGATAAGAAAATCATATATGCTTAATTTAGCTCACTTTCTTGGGTGGTGAGGATATGTAGTCAACTCCGGCTGATCCTCCATAAGCATATCCATGGGTGGAGCATCCGTGGAGGGCTTGATCACTAGAACCAATGACTTGTTTACCCTTATCTTGAGGTGCTACCCTAAGAGGTAGAACTTTGCCACTACGGAGGTTGACTTCAGCGAATTTGTGAGATAACTTAGTGGAAAGTTCTACATGCTCATCAAGTTCACCTGCAGCTTCTCCTATGGGATCATCGGAGTCGAATGACTCCAAATCAATCTCAATGGGTGGACCTGAATGATTCAATAATGGAAAATCCATTTCTAAATCAGAAGAGGAATGATCAGAACTAGAGTTATCATTATTATTTTTGTACACTTGAAGAGTTTTCGAGAGGAATAAAATCTAGAGTATCATAAGTGGACAAGATGTAAGTGAAGCTATCTTCATTGATTTCTTCTTAGTTGGACGTACATGATAGAAATCTAATAAAGTAAGCCGGGTTAGGGGTTTAGTGCCCTTGTCCATCTATAACTGTAAGAGGAGCTAGTGGAGGAAGAAGTAGTAGTTGAATGGATGGAGTCTGGACTTGGGCGTGGTTATGCTACTATGCTATCCCGAGCAAGTAAGGTGGACTCTTGTTGATCTCATCTTCTACCTCAAGTTATCCTAGCAACTTGCAAACCTTCCTTAGAGTTGGAGATTTGAGCTGCTTCAGGCACCTACAAGGGTAACTTTCTGATCTTAGAGATGATTTTCTTAGAGGTTTGAGATAGAGATATATCCCAAACTTCTTCTATCTTAAGAAGATTGCTTATATCCCCAAGGATTACCCTAACAAAACTAGAGGGTTATTCTAGTATATATTCCATAGGGATGACAATGGCACCTGACTTGTAGCTACGTTTAGTTCAATCTTTAAAGGTAAAGCAATCTTCCAAGACATGTCCTAGCATGTGGTAGGGGAAAAAGTTTGGATCATGACTCTTGCCCACTTCCTCCAGCCTCCTAAGCTCTGGTAACTAGAAATCAAGCTTCTTTAAGAGATTCTTAAAGATCTTCCTAACTACCTCCCTCCTGAATGAATATGGTTTATTCAATTTATTAATAAGAGTAGGTAAATGGTAACTACCTGGTAGCGGGTAGCTAGACTGATCTTGATGATACTAGTGATCATCTGTGAGATGTGCTGGGAGGTGGTGGAGGCCAGTGGCAGAGGTGGCATATGGCGGTGGTGGTGGATGGAGGTGGTAGGAGGCTATGCTCGAGGTCTCTGGTTAAACCACGGCTACGCTTCCCTTTCAACTATTGTGACTACCCCTGGCTTCATCTCAAATTCCTTCTATGGTTTGGGCTTGGGCGATCTTGGAAAGGTAATTGTTTGACCTCTCCTTGTAGACCGCATATTGATTAATTTCTCAAATGTCTTAATGGTAACCCTTTAAGCATGAAGGCGTCAGCTATGAATATTCTTGAGTAGAATTTTCCTTATTGAGATGTGGTTTAAATTATGCCATCTAAGAATGTAATCAATAAGTTCTCAGTGTTGTTGGGCTACAACGAGATCGCCTATAGTTACCCTTTACTGAGCTCCAGCAAATCTCTTAATAAAGAGCTACTCCAACTCAGCAAATGTCTTCACTGAACCATTGGGTAGTTCAACATACCATTCGAATGTGATGCCTGTCAAGCTACTGATGAAAAGGCAAAATAAGTGTGCATCATTGCCACTAGCATTGCAACATATGGCTCTAAAATATGCTATATGCAGCTGGGGGTTCCCACTGCCATCAAAAATTTTGAAGGATGGAGGCACAAAGCCCTTATGATATTGGACACCATCAAATTCCTCTATATAGGGTCTACCATTTGGAACATATGAGCCACCTAGGGCTTGCACCAATGCATCCCTCACTTGATGTTCCACCATGCTTTTGATGTCTTTCTCTTGCATGGAGGTGTTGTCCACCACCTTCCTATATAAGCTACCACTATATTGATCTACTGGAGCAGTGCTTTTGGGCATATCTAGGACATGCACTAACTCAGAATGATCTATCTCTATTGGTAAATGTTGTGGTATTTAGACCTAGTTTTGAAGGGCAGTGAGGGCTGCTAACAAGTCTTCCATCCTCTTCTCCATCCAGTTGATCTAATCATCCTTTTGTTTATGTTGACGAAGGTGTTGGGTTGAATGGACGGCGTCATCCTCCTCAACCATAATATCTTCCTGACTATATTGATCTCTATGAAGGGAGCTCCAAATATCAACCATGTGGACCTCGATTGAATCCTCAAGGAGATCATCCTCATCTGGATCAAAGTTGACCTTTCCCTCCTCACAATCTGATTGGTCACTCCCTATAAGTTCTCTCTTCTCTACGATGTGCCAAAATCTCATCTAGGGAACAATCTAACTGTATTGATGGAGGGGATGTGCTCACTGGCGGAGATACACCTAACACTACCTATCATTGGGTGTTGGCTTTTCTTTAAAGATGGGAGTGAAAGTTCAGTATGTTAAGTGAAAGCCAAATGTGATTGTGAGATAGATTTACTTTCTTTGAAGATGGGAGTCCCACTTAATAAATTTGGTATGTTAAGTGAACGCCCCAAATGTGTTTGAGATATGTTTATTTTTCTTTGAGAATGAGACTCTCACTTAACAAATTTGGTATGTTAAGTGAAAGCTCAAGTGTGGTTGATATGAAAAATTGGATCCTTATTTAACAAATTTGGTATGTTAAAATAGGGATCGAATGTGTGCTGAAAAGAGACCCTCACTGGTATGTTAAGTGAAAGCCTAAATGTGTCTGATATGTTTTTGAAAATGGGACTCATGCTTAATAATTTGGTGTGTTAAGTGAAAATCAAAGTATGATATGACTTGAGAATGGGATTCTCACTAAACAAATTTGGTATGCTAAGTGGGATCCAATATGGCATGATTATGTGGTTCTTACTTGACAAATTTGATGTGTTAAGTAGAACTAAATATATGTTTTGAAAGTGATACTCTTACTTAGCAAATTGGATATACTAAGTGAAAGCCTAAATGTATGTTTTTTTGAATATGGGACCCTCACTTAACAAATTAAATATGTTAAGTGAAAGTCAAATTTTATACTTTGGAAATGATACCCCCCACTTAAAAAATTGAAATTGTTAAGTGAAAGTCAAATTTATCTTTGAAAATGAGACCCCCACTTAACAAATTGAAATTGTTAATTGAAGGTAAAGTTTATATTTTGAAAATGAGACCACTTAACAAATTGAAATTGTTAAGTGAAGATAAAATTTATGTTTTGAAAATGAGACCCTCACATAACAAATTGAAATTGTTAAGTGAAGATCAAATTTTATGTTTTGAAAATGAGACCCCCACTTAACAAATTGAAATATTTAAGTTAAGGTAAAATTTTGTGTTTTAAAAATGAGACCCCCACTTAACAAATTTAAATTGTTAAGTGAAGGTCAAATTTTATGTCTGTTTCAAATAGACATTCTCACTTAACATATTTGGATATGTTAAGTGGGAATTAATTATGGCATGATTTTCTTTTTAAAAGAATCTCCATGTAGCAATCATGGAGGGGTTTTGACTTTGTGATTTTGTGAAATGTGCTTTTGGAAAGTGTCATTTTTGTGAAAGGAATTATTTTCTTTAAATTTTATGATGAACCTTGCCTCACAAGCTAGTGGTGAGGAGGTTATAAATTTTTATTATCTCCCCTTTTATTGATAAATTACATTTTCACCTATTGAGGAACCCAACAGGGGTTTCAAGACCTACATGGAGTGAGGTCTTAAAACCTAAAGGATGCTGGCTAACTTGGCTTAAGAATGAAATAAGCTAAGTGTCAATGGAAAGAAAGATAGTCTTAAACTCACATGAAATGTAAGTCCACTATCGATGTTTGGAGACAACAATCATTTACTAGAGATGGAGATAAGAGTCAAAATCTATATTTATGTTTGTGCTTTATGTGAAATATAAATTATAGGATGATATTATTGATGGTGATACAATCTTGAGACATAAATCCTATAATGAACCTAATCACCTAATAAGGACATGATATTTTCATGGAAAAAGTTTATATTGGAAAATAGTTATTACATCTTAATTGGTAAGTGAATACTTTATTAAGTGGTGTTTTGTCCAAAGAATTCAAAGATAGGACTATCAAAGGATTGGTTGTATTTTTGGAAATCGAGTGAGAGAGATCAAAAGGAAAGAGTACTTATTGAAACCAAAGGAGATGAGTAGGGAGTGCTCATGATACTAGGAAGCCTAGTGAGCACTCTAATCTATCCTATGGTTGGGCTTTATATATTTGAATTTGAAGATATTTATTTGTTTGAGTTAAAAGTTTATTAGAAATATGGGACTTATAATTTCACAATACAAGATTATGAAAATACCTGAGAGCTGAGGATTTATGCTTGTAGCCTGCAAAGGGAAATAGCAACCTTAGATCCTAAATCTAGGGAGCTTTGGAGAAGGCCAAAGAACGAACTAAACCTAAGGAGAAAATGGGTATATGGTTTACCTCCACAAGAGAAAATAAACCGATTTGGCTTATTACCCAGAGTGCCGACCAACTAACTCCTCTACTTTAAATCCATATGTAGGAAAGTATGCTTTGCAAGATGGTTAGGATTATTTATTTAGAGAAACTAAGTCCTTACACTCACTCCCTAAGAGACTATATCATGAAGGGCATGAATAATGACTTAATTTAACGCAAAATTTTAACAAATTTTATTTAATTTTTGGACTTTTTTATTTTGACACAGAGGATTTTATATTCCTAAATGCATGAGAAATTGATTATGGGCCAAATCAAGAGGAAGAGGTGTCTTTCCATCAAAGGCTCTTACAAGTCAAGCCTTTATTCTCTGGCACAGATGGAAGCCCTCTCTTAGCAAGAGTGGAAGAATATGACATGCATGATATTATACATTCAATCATCCAACTAAAGGATTGTTAAACATTTTGTTATCTTGATTTAATTCCCAAGCCTTTATGTGAGGTTATGAATTATTTTAAAATTTTAGTTATGAGTTGTTAGTGGGACAGAAATTTTATTTTTTATCCTAAGAGCTTAATTGCATCCAGGCCACACAGCAATCACCAATCATAAAGAAACTATGAAAAGGCATGTTATTTTTAATGCACAATCTAAATAAACATCAAACAATTTTATAAAGCTATTAAGAATAAAGTCGATCGGTGGGTTAATCAACCAAAAGAAATGTGGATAGCCAGCTCTACCCTTATACATCCGGTATAATGAAAATACTTAATTATAAAATGATAAGTGTTTTGGGGTCTTCATTCTTCATCTCCATTCTTCACTCTTCACTTTTATTCCTTCATTTTTGATTTGCTCCATTTCCTTCTTTCTTTTGGATTGAGATGTCTTGCTCCAAAGGCATCACATGGTATATAACATGGTCTTATAACATTCACCTAATCCCCATAACACTTATCCTAATCCTAATATAAAAATTACATTAAAAGGAAGGATAGTAAATTTAACTACGCCTACAAAATAAATGTCAGCTAAACACACCATGCAACCCAAGTAGTTATAGGAATAATTTGGACTTAGCACCCCACACATAGGCATCCAAGTCTACATGTCTTAACTTAGGCTAAGCTTAGGGGTTAAGCAACAATGTAAAAACATTTATATTTTATTAGCATCCCTTAAGCACAACCCCTATAGAAAATATAAGCTAATAACGGCCTAACATCCACTCTATGAAACATACACCCTAACATCCAGTCTAAAACATTACATCACAAAATAAAACACAACATCATACATTCAATCAATACATCGACCTAATCTAATTCTAGGGTCATTGACCTAATATTCTAGTGTGTGAAAAGAAGGCTTGTGTAGCAAGGCTTTACTAGGCTTCTTTAGTTTAAGTTTCAATTTGGAGTTTGAATTTATTTAAATTTTACCTTCGGGTGATTTCAATTTAAATGATTTAATGATTTTTTTCACTTTTATTTGGTTAAAGTCATGTTTAGGTTTTTTAAGAATGAAGAGTATAATGAATTCTATTTGTAGATGGAACTCACCCTGTTCTACATCCCAACTTCCTAAAGAGTCTAACTAAGGTCCTTTAGTATCTTCATTAGCCCATTTCAATTTGTGTAATTTATTTGATTTGATTTCAATTTTAGAATTTGATTTTGTTTAATCTTCATGTATTTGATTAATTAATTTTGGATTAAATTGATTTAATTAAATTTTGATAATTCAAAATCTAATATCAATGAAGTTTAAGTTTATTTTAAATCCATGTGTTTTGATTGATTAATTTTATATTAGATATTTTGATTTAATTAATATTTTGATAACTCAATATCCTTTAATTCAATCTCTAGTTTCTTTCCCTTGGGTTTTAATTTAATTCTTTAATTTCATATGCTTAATATCATTTCGATGTTGTTTAAATTCATTGATTTCATTATTCCATTTAAGTTTGATTTAGATTGGTGAATGTATTTTTAATTTACTTATGATTTATTTAAAGTTTAATGTATTCTTTCATTTGAATTTCAATTAAGGGTTTAACTTATTGAATTTACCATTTAGTTTTTGTATAGATAATCTCTTCAGTTTGATGATTAATCTCTTATCTTAATTCAATAAGTTTGTTTTATTTGAGTTTTGTTTGACTTATTTTGATATTATTTGAAATTAAGAGTAATTGGATATGATTTAATAGCTTTAGAGTTTATATTTAATTTTATGTTTATTTGATTTGATTACGGTTTATTTATTTATAGTTCAACAACCACAAGCCTTTATCCCACTAAATGGTGTCGGTTATTTATTTATAGTTCGATTGGATAAAATGAATTGGAAGTTTGCTTTGATTTAATTGAGCTTGTTTATTTATGATTAGAATTTTGTTTCAATTTCATACATTTATCATGTTTATTAGATTTTAGTTTATGTTTTGATTTTACACATTTTAATAATTAATTAGTTTATCTTATTTAGGTAGGTTGAATTACATTTAATTTGAACATGTATTAAATTGATGAGAGTCTTTCTTTTATTTGATTTAATTTGAATTATTTATTAATCTATACTTAGGTTCAATGTGATTATATAATTAGTTTAATTAAGAAATGTGTTTAGTTAATTATTAAATTAAAAAGATTTTATTTTAATTTTTTCATATTTATTTGTTAACGATGTAATTAATGACTAATGATTTAGATTTAATTTAGGATTTGATTGATTTAATTTCATTTTAATTATGATCAAATTTATGTTTGTTTAAGTTTAATGTGATTACATATTAACTTAATTGGTTTATTTTAAGATGTGTGAAATTAATTAGTGGAATAATTAAAGATTTGATTTGAGTTTGATTTAAGAATTAATTGATGATTTATTTAAATCAATTTGGTTCATTAAAATGATGGATTAATTCATTAAGTTTGCATTAATTAGATGTTTAATTAAGTTTGATTAAGGATAATTGAATTTTAAATTATCATTAATTAAAGATTTGTTTAATTAATGTTTAATTACATGAGTGATTTTATTTAGTTAAGTTTTTGATTTGATTAAAGGATTATTGTTATCATCATTATTATTGTGAATTAAGTTATTTTATTTCAATTAAGTTTGATTATTTATGATTAGAGTTTTTTGATTTGATTATATTATGTTTATTTAATTTCATTATCAGGTTTGATTTAGTTATTATGTTGAAAATTTAATGATTGAGTAACTCTCTTACTCCAAATGGATTGATTTAGATATTAAATTAATTAAGTTCACTTTAGCTTCATTTGGTTTGATTTGGTTTGATTAATATTAAGTGATTATGAATTTGAATTTATAATTAATTTAACATTTTAGTTTATTAATGATTAATTAATGTTCAATTTATATTCATTAAGGAGTTTCATATGATTAAGATTCCATGCTTAGTGTAGGCTTTATTATATTAGTTTGATTTATGTTAAAGCTTCCTAGATTTGTTTAATTTTAAGTTTGATTTAAGATTTAATCTTTTAATTGAGTTTTATTAATTTAAATAGGTTTAATCATAAATTTAATTTCCTTTTAGGATTATATGATATTTCTCTGATTTGAGGTTTGATTAATGATTTCTTAAGTGTTATTTCATTTTTGATTTTGATTTATTATCTAGATTATTATGATTTTCATTTTAAATAATTCTTTAATTTATTAAATTTTAACCCTAAATATTTATTGTAGGTTCATTAAACTTCAGAAGATCATTTTATTTTATTTTTAAGGATATTAGATGTTAACTGAAGTGATTTAAGCCATGTTGAAGATTTTAGTAAATTTCTAGATTTTTATTTGATTTATTTTATTAAAATAGACAATATGAATTTCAAAATTTAATTTCTCCCAACCTAGAAGTTCTTTTACTTGAGAATTTTATCATAGGTGTGTTTTAACTTTAATTTCAATTCCTAAAAATTTCTACTTAATCCGACTTGTATTTTTAGACTAATTAATGAAATATAATTTTCAGTAAAACCTAAATTAAACTCAAACCATTAAGTGGAATTTAGAGATTTTTACTTCATTGGATTTCTCTCGGGAAGATGGATCCAACGAGCTCTTATTTGTAATTTTTTGCTATGGATTTTCTTTTTTTTTATGATTTTTTAAAGTTTCAGGCAACTTAAATAATTTTAAAATCAGCGATTTTCCACTTAGCCAATCAACACCGATGCGGCGCTAAAGGTAATGCAAGGCTCCTGGCACCACGAAATGGGCGCCGATACGCGCATGCGACACGCGATGTCATGTGGCGCTCACGCGCGATGTCGCGGAATGAGCGGGTGGATGGACGCGGCGGATCGGATCCATGCCCGAAGCGCGGGATCAATCCGGTGTCGAGCACGGATCGGTATTTGATCCATGTGATATGGACCCGCATCGGATCCAACCGCACACCGCGATCCAAACCGCGGTGATCATGACGCGTCCGATCCCCAAACAAGGGGATCGTATGGTTGGCGGGAAATCTCGAGGACATAACAGTAATTTTTGGCTATTTTCATGATTTTGAACCAAGTTTCATCCAATTGGGCTCGATTTTGTGGTGATCTTCATCGAAAACTTTTCGATTCGCATGGGGATGATATAAAATGACAAATGCAAGGGTAATCTAAGGAAATTTCTAAAATCATGCATACATTACTACAAACAAAACTCTTTAAGGCCAGCTAAAGTTTGATGAAATTTCCTCACCGGGGATGGTTTTCGACTGCGGTGAAGATCCGAGTGAGCTCCTGGGTGTTAGAGGAAGCCTTGGAATGAGCCTAGACTTTCACCTTCACTTCAAAAAGATGTATTCTTCAATTCTTGCCACTTCTCACCTAATCCACCCAGTTTTTAGCTCAAGAGAAGTGGTTTGTTGCATTAGAAGCTCTAAGAGACTCTTTAATGCTAAAATAATTTCCCTTTACTATCTCTATTCTCGCCTCTTTTAATGGTGGCCAAAATTTCACATTAAAGGGTGATGGGAAGGTTTGTTGGATGTTTGATTAATGGGACTTTGGATTTAGCTCCCAAAGTCTTCATTTGTCCATGATCATCCATTGAATGCAAGTGTCAGAGTTGAATGCATGTGATGGGGAGAATTAAATGAGGTGGAATCCTATGGGGATCCATGAGGATTTAATTGGGTTGAATGATCTGATCCCAAATGGTTTGGGTCGGTTTAATCAGCCAATGGGTCATGGCTTGGTTTCAAGAGATTTGCTTTAATTTGGGTCATGCATCACATTTGGTCACAAGTTAGGTTGACCATCAAAGGTCAAACAAGGCTTAGTTAGGTTCAAATGATAATTTGAAGTATTTTGGTATGATCAATTTGATTTAATTTGGCTTATGATTGATTTTGGCTCATTTGGAATCAAATGGGGCAAATGAATTAAGTTGACCACTTGACCAAAGGTTAGATTATGGGTTGATTCATGTTGGGTGGGAATTTGGTTTACTGGATCAAATTTGGATTTGTCAAGGGACCAAGGCTAGGTCAGTGAGCTCAAATTGACTTTGGTCAAGTTTAATAATCAATTTGGAACATGAGCCATTGGTTGCAATCAATTTGGGTTATGATTAGGATTTGACCAATTTTAGCTTTTAGGCTATTTTTGTTGGTAAAATAATTCAATTGGTTTGAGGGTTTGGTCATGTTAATCATTGATTATGTGTTTGAATCAATGATTTCAATCAATTTGGTATATGATGGGTTTTGGCTAGCTTAGGTTTCATTTGGGCTAAAGGTTGACTTGGTCAATAGATAAAATTGATTTGGTTTGACCCAATTGATTGCAATTGATCACCCTATGGTGATCAACAATCATGGTGGAAGGTTTTGGTGAGCTTGGTTAAATCTAATTTGGGTTTGATTAGAAGTTGGCTTAAATGGGTCCTTTAGGTCAAGATCAAGTGGATCTAAGTTGGTTAATTGGTTTGGTTTTGCTTGATTTAGGTTTAGTGGGACTTATATGTGAGCCTGGGATTGAAATATAAACCCAACTACAATCAATTTGGAGTCTAATAGGTTTTGGCTCAATTGAAAGTTTCAACTCAAAAGGGCTAAGTAAAGCTTGACTTGGGTTGATTTGAATTTGGTTTGATGATTATAGGTTTCATTTATATTTGGATTGATGATCGAAGGAATGATTGATTCAAGAGAAAATCCATTGGTTTTGACTTGATTTGGATGGAATTTGGCTAAGTCCAAAGAATTAGCTCAAATGGCTTAGATTGGGTTTGGATTTGATTTTGGATATTATTTTGTTGAAATTTGGATTTCATTTATATTTGTGAATATAAATGAAGGAACATTTGATTTATAAGAAAATTGATTGAGTTTGTATTGGTTTAAAGGATAATTTGGTAAAGCAGATGGATGTGAGTCCAATTGGTTTAAAAGGGATTTTAGGATTTGAATTTGATTTTTAGTTTCAATCATGTGGAGTCAAATTTGGAATTAGATTTAGAATTTGAATCTGAATTTAAGGTTTGGTTTGAGATTTGAATCTGGGTTTGATTTGAGAAGGTGTATATGGATTGAGTTTAGGTTATAGCGTAAATAATTTTCTTAAGTCCTAAGGCATGGCTTAATCTTATGATTAACTCTTCTAAGTCTCTAGGCTTAGGTTAAGTATTCACCTAATCACTAGAAGTGTCTTATGACTAAGAAACTCTTAGTGTCTAGAAGAGTCCTAAGTCTAAGAGGAGGAGGTTGAGAGCTCACTTCAAAAGTGAGGTCAATAGTCCCCCAATTGAAGAAATCTTTATTTTGTACACTGAACCAGAGATCCACTAGAAACATCGATCAAAAATTCATGTGGAAAAAGAAGGAAATGAAGAGGAGACTATGGAAGTGGAAGTCATCTATATGGTCAGAGATATAGATGAACTTTTCCACCATCGGCACATGGATCCAAGGAACACAACGAATTCAATGTTTATGAAGGAGAGCCTTCACAAAAGAGAGTAGAAGATGGATCTTCAATCTCTGCTAAAGAGGAAGAAGAAGAAGATCAAAATGAAAAAGAAGTTATGAGAGTTGAAGCTGTTTATATGGTTGAACCAGAAAATGATCACTTTTACGGTCGGCGTCATCGTTCATTGACCCTTGTCCTACAAATGCAGGAGAAGGATAGTCAAGTTCTTCCCACGAAGATGAGCAAGGTAGAGGCAACATAAGAAATGAGGAAGGAAAAAAGCATGTACTTGTTGATCTGGTACTAGCTAAAGAGCAAAGATAAATGCAGATCAAATGGAAGTCATAAAAAAAAATAAGATGAATGACATCATGGTACAAATGAATATCATGATGGATATATTGTAAAAGAATATCACATCAAATGTAGTACCTATTTCATCTGCTAATCAACAAGTAGCTAATAATACAACCTCAATACCAATCTCTAATGCCTCCCTCAGTACATGTACCCAAGGGAAAAGTGAAGTTAATTAGCTAGCACTTCAAGCCATAATTTAAAATGTGGTTAGTGCACCAGGAACAATAATAGTTGCTCAACTAGAAATAATAATTAATGAAAAGATAAAGGCAGTTATAGCTTCAAAGTAGGCTAAAAAGTTGGTGAGTAAGTTGCCTGAATATGATCAAGTGTCATACCCAAAGGTTACCGACCAAAATTTAACAGTGGGTATGATAATCTGAAACAACATCTAGACCAATTCAAAGCTACTTACGGTAGCACTGGATGGAATGATGCGCTGCTCTTCCTCCAATTTGTCAGCATCCTGGTTTCAACTGATTTCGAGTGGTATGTAGAACTGCGACTGATTCAAAACCTTTGCTGAGCTAGAGACAATATTCATGAAGAGGTTTGCCAGTATAACCAAGAATATAATAATCGCTTATCTTGCCTTGTTAAAGAGAAAAGATAAGTTAGTGATAAAATTTGTAACTCGTTGGCCTAAGCATGAAATGTGAACAACAATTGGAGAAGAACATGTGATCCAACTGTTAATGGGCAATATGGATGATAAAATGGCACCATTTTTATGTATGGCATCAATTACAACATTCCAGGACTTGCTCAATAGGGTGGCCAAATTTGAAAAGCTAAGTCACCCTAAGTCTGAAATCTATACAGATAAATCAAAGAGAAACAAACCTTCATACTCAAGAAGAAATGAAACTCATGCTACTTCCTATAGCTCAAGTAGTGAAAAACTAGTAATCTATAATATGGATAAAGGAAAACAACCAATATACAATGATGATAAGGGAAAGAAGCCTGTCCATTCTAATTCACAGCCAAATTTAGTATTGGGAGACAATAATAAACCTTAAACTTTTCCAATTAGTGGAGAGCGTCCAAAACAAGCAACACGAGATTATGAGCGAATGCGGCCATCTCTTAAGAAAAGATAAACAAAGAATATTCCCTTAGACAAGTGGCTAAATTATTTCGAAAGCCAAAGCCGTCTACAATTACTAAATTAAAAGGCTAAGAAGTGATCTCAATAATCTAAATTACTGTCCCTATCATCGAATGATCATTCATTCTATCAAAGATTATTATGTCTTCAAGGATTGGCTAAAAAGGAAGTATCGACGAGGTGATTTTACATTATTCAATAGTGCTCTAGTCAACCCAAAAAGAGAGTCTATAAGGATGATTATGTCCTCATTCGTATCATCCATTAAAGGCAAAAGAAATAAAAATCAATTCATATTGAAGAATGGGAAACAATAGTCTCTAAGAAGATCATTAAAATTCTGAAGTAGCTAAAATACATCCCTAGTGTTAAGTGGAAATCACCACTTGAACCTATATTGGATTTAAAAGAGATGCTTAAACCAAGATTTGGATTTCTCAATGGCATTTGATAAGGGCTACTTCATCAGATGAGTGCCTACTAAACAGCCTCATAAGTCAAAGAAGTTGACTAAGAAAAAGAAGATCAATAAGATAACTATAACTCAAAAGATTATTAATAATTTAGAGGAGTATCACCAGCTAGCAAGACAACCATTTAGGCTTGCTGACTTTACATCTAAACTTCATATTGTTGAATCGGATGAAGAAGATAATGGTGAATCTTGTCCAGTATAGATATGTCGAATCATTTATGTGATATCAGATGTTCTTCAGCATCAATTGCTCCAAAATGACAAGGGTAGTCAGACAAACTCAACTAACCCATCAAAATTCTTATCAAGAAAATAAGAAGAGCCTAAAGAGTTAACATCTGAATTTTGTCTAATGACCCAACAAAAGATAATAGTTTAGATGAAGATTTATGTTTTCCCGATGGAGAAGAGTCGGATTCATCGATATCATCACGTATGAAATGTATGAAGTTGAAAAATGAGTCTAGCCCTTTTGGTCAATCCTCTAGAATAAAAAGTAAATTTGAAGAAACTACTTCTTCAGAGGAATCTGAGCAAGACAAAGTGATTCAAGTTCAGTTGAGAAGTGGCAAAGTCTTACCACCTTCATCAAAGAAAGGAAATACAAATAAAGACAAAGGCAAATAAATCAAAGCCAACAAAGATATCAATCCCAAAAATCCTAAAATAAAGCCTAAATTAAGCAAAAAGATAGATTATAATATCCTATCACATCTGAGAAAGATCTATACAATTGAGTGTGTACAAGGCTCTCTTGATGTCAAAAGACCTTCGAGAAACTTTGATACAAGCTCTCAAAGATGGAGAGAGTTTACTTACTAAAAAAATAATGTATGGCTGAATCATTGCAAACTCAAGATCTCCGAGTAATCACATTTTATAAAGAAAATCTTATGTTGGGAATAGTGGATCACAATCGTCCTCTATATGTTACAGTAAAAAGTGATCGCATCATGATCAACTGAATATTGATTGATCCAACTTATTTTATCAATCTTATGAGTCTAAAAAATTAAGAGGATTATCACTTTATATCCAACATCTTGGGAGAGATAAGTTGATGGTTCATGGTTTCAATGAGAAAGGGTAAAAATCCTAGGTTCTTTTATACTCACACAAAGTTTAGGATTATATACTGAAGTTTATAATGGTGATCGATATATCATTTAGAGAGCTCTTGGGTCGACCATGGCTACATGAGTATGGCATGGTCCCATCAACTATGTATGTATGAAGTACCTAAAGATGGAGAAGAGTTCAAAATTCACGGCAACCTAACCATTCTCCATCCATGAAGCAAGATTTATGAAGATGCAAAATACTTCATCCCTAAGAGCTAAGCTAAAGCTCTTGAGATGGTATCAACTTCAAACTAAAAAGCAACTTCATAATGAAAAGCGTAGAAAGGAAGAAAGAAGGTAATGTCAATTTTTCCCAAAGCACTTGATTCTACATCAAGAAGATTAGTTCCTCATTTGGGAAGTGACACACAAGAAGAAGAAGATATTTTTTTCAAACCCAAGAGAACTTATAAACTTTCAAGAAAGATAAAGTATGAAATAAGTCATTTTAATTCATACTATGATTTTGAATTTACTTATGGAAATGGAGTTCAGATAGTCGCATCAAGAAGGATAGCTCATTTGGAAATGTCAGGACTCCTTCAAAATTATACCCATCCCTGAGCAGTACTTCAAAGAAATCACTCCACTATAGGTTCATAACATGAAGAATTGATAATATTCTATGTGTTGTCATTGAGTGAGAGTGGCAAAACAAGAATTCTATTTTATAAATCTGAAGAGTCTTAGCCTCATAATTTTGATCTGCACAACACATGAAATTTTGAGATAGTGCCAACAAGAATACCAATATACTATCCACAAAAATTATGAAGAATGATGCATAAGCTTAGAATTCATAGTGGAACTACCAAAAATAGAACTAAAATCTTTAACATAATGTGGAACCAAAGAAGTCCTCAAGCATCACAGTGATAAGTTTATGTTGACCTCACTTTTGGAGTGAGCTCTCAACTTCTCCATCTTATACATAGGACTCCTATAGACACTAAGAGTTCCTTAGTCTTAAGACACTTCTAGTGATTAGGTGAACACTTAACCCTAGAGACACAAAGAGTTAGCCATAGGAATAAGTTATGCTTAGGGATTTAGGACTTGCTGATAGCTTGAACCCAATCCTTGCTTTTCTTCAAATCAAACCAATCCAAATCAAATCTCAATTCCAATCTCCTCAATCAATTTCTCAAATCTTTATTTCTCACCAATTTTATTTTTTATCAAAATCAATCTTTTATCAAATCATGAATCAATTCCAAATGATTGAAATTGATTGAATTCAAATCCCTTCCTAAACCTTATGAATCACATCCATAAAAAGTATCAATCAACCCAAAGCGTTATTTCTTTATAAATCACTTATTTCATCATTTATATTCATAATTATAAATGAAATTGGCATCCAAATCATCTAAATCAATTGAATATAAATCAAACCAAATCAAAACCCATTTTCCAAACTTTTTGACTTACCTTAGCCAAATTCACAATCAAATCACTCCTAATTAACATGATTCTCTCATGGATCATTTATATTCTCATTTAGATTCACAAATATAAATGAAATATAAATTCAAATTGCCAAAATCAAATCAATATAAATTCAAAACTCAAATCAAAATCCAATTTATATCCTTTAAGCCAAATTTCTGGATTTAGCCAAAACAATCTCAAATCAATCCAAACCCTCGGATTTTCTCTTCAAACAATCACTCCTTCATTCACATGCCCAAATATAAATATAAACTACAATCATCAAACTAATCTAAATCAAACCTATGTTCATCCTCTTGACTTGAAATTGTCAAATGAACTAAAACCCATTTGACTCCAAACCACTTGCAATTAGATTTATATTTCCATCATAAGTCCATATGTGAGTTCAACCAAACTTGAATCAAGCCTTGATCAACCAATTGATCCATTTAGGCTCACTTGACCCAAAGTGACCTAAAGCACCTTTTGAGCTAAGTTCTATTTGGATTGAACTAAGCCCATCCAAACCTCACATTATGATCAACAATCATCCTAGGATGATCAATCACTTGAATTGAGTCAAATTAAGTCAAACCTAGTCTTTGACCAAGTCAACACTTTACCCAAATGAACCCCAAACTAGCCAAAATCCACCATATGCTAAATTGATTGAAACCATTGATCTAAACCAATCCATAATCAATGATTGAGCATGACCAAGTCATCAATTGAGCCAAACCAAGCCAAATTGGTCGCTTGACTTAAATTGACCCAAATTAACCAAAAAAGTCAAAATATGTCAAATCTTGATCTAAGATAAATTGATTGCAACTAATGGCTCAAGCTCATTCCAAATCAGTTATTGAACTTGACCAAAGCTTCAATTAACCAATTAGACCCAACCTGGCCCAATTGACGATGAACCCAACTTGGCCTAAAAGGTCTAATCAATTTAAAATCAAACCAAATCAAAATTGATTAAAACCAAAGCTTACAAAATATTTTCAATGATCAACCAAGCCTAATCCAACCCATGACCTAACACAATTGGGTCAAATAGGCCAAATTTGTCAACTTGGCCCATTTAACCTATCAAATGAACCAAAACCAAATATAAACCTAATTGAAATAAACCAATGATATCCATAGGCTCCAAATGATCATTTGAACTTAACCTAATTCATGGTTTGACCCAATTTGACCAATTGGTCAACCTAAACCAATTTGACCCAACTTGACCTAAATGGGTCAAATTGAACCAATTCAAACCAAATGAACTCCAAATCATATAAAATTTGGCCCAACCCATTTTTGAATCATTTCAAATCTTTCCAAATCAAACTCATAGCCAAATGACCATTATACCTTTAGGTCAAAGGGTATCTTATGACCAAATTCACTTAGAATTTGGTCATTTCTTTCTCAAGGCCACTTGGCATCCTTCTAGTGGTCCACATGGGCACCAAGGAGGGTGGTGAACATGACCCAATGCGCTTGGGTCAGCCATGACCCAAGGCAAGGCCAAATTGATCTCTCCAATGGAAATTGAACACTTGGAACTCCAAATGCACTCACCTAGCACATGGGCATCACCTCTCCTTCACTCCACTACCCAAAATGACCCATGTGGGGTGTTTTGCTGCTCAAATCGTGCCTCCAATCCAAGCCATCGATCAAAAATGGCAAAATATCCCCTCGCCATCAGATCTAAGAAGGGAGAGATATACTCTCCTCATTCCCACTCAACCATCAATCAATCATTTCCTCAGAGCTAGAGAGGTTGAATCGAAGCCTCCCAGCTTTTCCAAGCCATTCTCGAGCTCCCCATTTCCCACTCTTGGTTTTACTCAAAGATTAAATTGGGGAGGTGAGCTCAAATTTCAACTCATCCAATTCCCAACCAAAATAAAATTAACCTTGCATACACCATCCTTGGACCTCATCGAGCTCAATCAAATCGTTTCCTAAGTCTCCAAGCCATAGGAAGTACCATTTTGATCAAAGCCGATCACCACTGAAGGGGAGCTTGGTCAACTAAGCAAACTACTTCAAACAAAGCCGGATTCCTTCAACAAGGCTTCGTCTACTACCTCCTATTGGAAGAGTTGGTGATAGCCTCCCTGAGGTAATTAAGAAATCATAGCCATAGAAGATTGCTTGGTCCTTTTGAAGAAAATTATCACCCCATAAACTCTTGACCGTTGGATGTGCATCTCCCCTCCTTCCAAAGGTGTGGGATCATATTGACCCCAATCCGAGCTCGGGTGAGTATGAATTAAATGAGGAGAGATAAATGATCTTTGTATCACTCATCCCTCATGAAGGAGAAGGATCATACCCTGTCCATTCTGTGTGATTGGAATGGATGGCTATGATCATATCACGCTAGATCCCCTCTGATTCCTTCCTAAACCCTGGGATTGATCTCCATCATCATGATCATGTAAGAGAAATCGTCCATTGTCGGTGACTTATGGATGTGATAACTTAAATAACCTATCTCATCATGCCACATGAAAAGCCCGCGTCGGCCGCATGGCGGGGATTATAGGTTTAATTAAGCTTAATTATTCTAATTTTAATGGTGAAACTTCCAAAATTCATAACTAATTATATAAAATCTAAAAAATATAAATAACACCCATTTTAAAGATAATTTAGAGGAGAATAATGTAAAATTAAAATCAATTAATTTTGAATAGTTATTTTCACTCAATTTAAGTTTTATTAGAAATGTAATTAAGTTACTCCTTAATTACTTCACCAATTAATTCCAAACTTTTTGAGATTGATTAGTGGGATGACCTCTGCCTCCCATGATTTTCTTGGAATTTATTACTTGATTAATTAGGGGAATTGCTTATTTCATCTCCTCTCTTAATTAATTAAATGATTAATTAACATGTTAAACAGTGATAAATTCATTAATTAAACTTTCTAATCATCATGAAATAGTGAATGGACATAGGAATGAGATGAGGACCTCTTTTCCAATATTTTCCCTAAGTTTATTTCATTTTAATAAACACTTAATCAATTAGCAATTAATGAATGACTTAATCACTTCATTAAATAGTTTAATTAATCAAATTCAAAATCAAATCATTCCATAACTTAATCATTCAATTCTTGGTTAGATTCTTAGGTGTTCAATAACCTAAGAGAACTCCAAAAAAAATTATAATCAAACTACATGTGTAGGATGGTTATGAAAGTACTTAATTAAGCCCTTTAGCTTAATTAATCAAAAATTATGAGTCAATTGCATTAGCCCCTTCATTTCTTAGGTACATTATTGATTTAATTTTCATGTGGTTGCATATCATATGTTGGCTCACAATTACTTGGATAATTATGTTAAAGTGGTATAGGTAAGGGGTAATTAATGGATTTAATTCATACATTAACCTAAACAAAACATAAAATCAATCTAATTATTCTAAAATTATACAAAACCAATTCACACATGGGGAAATAGGTTACTAGCAAACCCTTTTCATATTTCTAAGTCAAATCAAATTCAAAAATAAAAATCTCCTTAAAGAATTTTAATTCATTTTAAATAATCCTATTTTATATGATTATCCTTATGAATTAATTAGGGTGAATGAAGTCATGTGCTTACATCTTTATTTCTTTCCAAGCATGCTAAGCATTATTTTCCATATGAAATCATGCATTCATTTCTTTTAAGAATTAATCAAATGAAATGTTTCCTTTTATGGCAAATTGCATGTGTTGGCTAAAATTAAGAATATGAGTGGCTATTATCACTATTAAACCAAAAAATTATTTTTAAAACCTATAAATCAAAGATTATGAATGAAGTGATGCTACTTATAAATATTATAAGCTTGCATGTGATTATAGCATAGATGTGTATTTTGAAGTTCTCTTCTTCTCTTAACATGGATTTACATAGGATTTGCAAGTGTATAGTTCATTTGAAAAGAACACAACACTTGCTTAAATCTATTCCTATGAATTTCTATGTTATGACTTAAGAAGGATCTTCATATTACACATGTAAATTATACAACCAAATCAAACATAATTTTTTTGCATGATTCTTTATCCATTTGGTTTGTTTTGTACATTTACATGTATTTAAAAAAAGTGGTATATTAGTCTGGACATCAGCGAGGTTTTAAGTTCCCTAAGTAGGTCTTGTACCTTACGCCCCTGGTGTAGAAAATAATGATGATGTACTCACTTATAAATTTTATACATATGGATGTGCATTTAGTTAATGGATGAAAAATCCCTCTTTTCCACATAACAAAAATATGCATTAATGATCTAATTAACAAAATGGAATATTCAAGTTTTCAAATCACATCTCTTAGCATTCATCATCAAAGTGTGCTAAAATTTGTACACATGTATGGTATGCTTAGATTATCATATGCATGGTATACATGGTGGAAAGAAATAAATGGGTGTGTTATGTGGTAGTAATCCACCCTAACTAATCCTAGGATGCCTTTCTTATTGAATAGGGTTATTTAGAGTAAATCTAAACTTAAGGTTAATTAAAACACATAATAAAATATTCACTAAAGGAAAAATCATTAATGAATCTACCTTAGAAATGCTTTTAAGGTAGGGATGAAAGAGAAGTTCTCTTCTCTTCTCTTCTCTTCATAGCATTTAATCATTAAGTGTAGGCTCATTCAAACCAAATCAAATCACCAACTAAAATTGACAAATCAACTAAATCACTTGAAATGAAACCACCATCTAAATTGAATCTTTCACACTTAGAAAATTTCAACCTTAAAGCCTAGCTAAGACATGCCACACAAGCCTTAAATGACACACACATTAAACTAAGTCACCATTTCTAGCTCTAGGTTAGAGGTGCATGGTTTGATGAATGATTTTATTTTATGATAATATTTTAGACTGGATGTTAGGGTGCATGTATGTAGATCGGATGATACATCTTAGCCTAATTAAATTTTCTATAGGGGTTGTGCTTAAGGGCTGTAATAAAAAATATAAATGTTTTTTTTGCAGGTGTTTATACCCTAAGCATAACCCAAAAAGAACTTATTTACCAATGTGTGGGTGCTAAGTCCAAATTATTCATATAACTACTGTGGTATGTTTATTAACCTTTATTTTGCAAGTTTAGTTAGATTTACTTTTCCCATTTTGATGTAAATTTTAAAATTAAGATTTGGAATGAATGTTATGGGGGATTACAATGAACATTGGTTATAAGACCAAGTCTTATGTACCATGTGAAGCTTTGGAGCAACCACATCCCAAGTCAAACCAAAAGAAAGAAAGAAATAGAGTAAATCAAAATGAAGAAATGAAGAAATGAAGAAATTAAGAATGAAGACCCCCATAACATGACTTTCTTTTAATTGTAATTATTCATTTGTAATATGGGTTGTATAAGGGTTGAGCTCGCTACCCATTTCTTTTTTTGTATTCGTGACCACACCGCCTCTTATTCTTTTGCTTAATTTTATAAATTGATTGATGTTATGTTTATGATGAGCATTAGATGGCACAATTTTCTCTTAATTGTTTGATGATTGAATGGCTGATGTGATTAGGCTCTTAGGAAAAAATAAATTTTCTATCCAATTAATCAACTCAAAATTAAATTAAATAATTCATAACCTCACCTAAAGCCTAGGGTATAAACCAAGATAATAAAAGATTTAGCAACCCCTTAGATGGATATTGTATGTCTCATATCATGCAAAAATCATATTGTCTCACTATCGCTAATAGAGGGCTTCCACCTTTACCAGATAAAATGGCTTGACCTTTGAGAGCCATGGTGGAAACACACCTTCTTCTTTCTGGTTTTGGCCCATAATCAATTTCTCCTACATTAGGAATATGAAATCCCATAGCCTTATCAAATATAAAAATGTCCAAAAATCAAAATAAAATTTGATAAAATTTGCTTTAGATTTAACTCATTATTCATGATCTAGCCTCTTAGTGAGTGTGTTTAAGGACTTAGTTTCCTTTCTAAATAAACAACAGCTTAGCCATCTTGCAAAGCATAAGACTTGCCTACATGTATTTAAAATTGTAGGAGGAGTTAGTTGGCACCACTCAGTTGTAAGTCCAATATGGTGGTTTACTCTCTCTGGAGGTAAACCATATACCCACTTTTGCCTTAGATTTAGGTCATGCTTTGGCCCTCCAAAGCTTCTTATTTAGATCTAAGGTTGTTGTTTCTCTTTCATGAGCTATAAGCATAAATTCTCACCTCTTAGGCATTTCAATCTTGTTGTAGAATTGTAAGCCCTAGATTTCTAATAAAAATTTAACTCAAACATATAATTCTCTTCAATTTAAAAAAAATATAAAGCCCAACCAGGATAGTTTGGGATGCTCACTAGGCTTCCTAGTATCATGAGCATCCCCTACTCATCTCTCTTTGGCTTTGATAATAACTCTCTCCTTTGATCAATCCCACTTGATTTTCTAAAAATAATCAATTGATTGATAGTCCTATCTTTGAAATCTTTGGAGACAATGATCATTTACCTTAATCGAGAATATTTTTAAGGAATCTCATTCCTTAGATGTAATTAACTATGGGGCTCCTCCATAGGGAACTTAACAAACTTGGCTTAAAATAAACCCTTACTACTTTTCATGTAAAGTGGGAAAGATCTCGGTACATTTGAAGACCCATCATGCCTTAGAGTCCTCATTAGTGATTAGGTCCATTATAGGTAGTGACTTCTATCTCGATAGTACACTATTCTTAATGTCATACCCGATCACCCTAATGAGTACCAGGATCTGTGGTGTCCCTCACATAAACACACACATAACATCATTAAACACCACATTTTTCTGACTCCGGGAAGGTTCCTCTCTCCATCTTTGGTAAATGATCGTTGTCTCCAAGTATCGATAGTGGATTTGTATTTCATATGAATCTGATAATATCCTTCTTTTTTATTGGCACTTAGCTCATTTCATTCTTAAGGTAAGCTAGCCAACATCCTTTAGGTTTTAAGACCTCACTCCATGTATGTCTTAAAAGTACTGTTGGGTCCCCCAATATGTGAAAATAAAATTTAACCAAAAGAAATGACTAAAATCCTTGTTGAACCTCCTTACCATTTTTATGGTAAGGCAAGGTTCATTCTACAAATAAGAAAAATAAATCTGTTATAAGAATGTCACTTTTCAAAAGTATTATCCCAAAGTTCACATAATAAAATACTTGCATAAAGATTTTCACAAAATATATATAACTCAACCCCATCTAACAATCCTCTTGATTGTTACAAGTAGGTTCTTTTCAAAACCAAAATAAAAATCATCTTTCAAAATCACATATTCAAAAATGAACATCCTCATTCAACATACTCAAATTTATTGAATGAAGGTTTCAATTCCAAATAAAATCATATCATAAAAAGTTAAAATCCATTCAATATATCTTACATATGTTAAAGTTGGAGTTTCTTCCTTTTCAAAAAAAAACACATATTTGAAAATGATCTTCATTCAACATACCCAAATTTATTGAATGAAGGTTTCATTTCTAAATAAAATCATGTCATAAAAATTGAAACTCCATTCAATATATCTCACATATGTTGAAGTTGGAGTTTCTTCCTTTTCAAAAAGCACATATTTGAAAATGAACATCCTCATTCAATATACCCAAATTTATTGAATGAAGATTTCATTTCCAAATAAAATCATATCATAAAATTGAAACTCCACCCAATATATTCCATATATAATAGAGTTGGGGTTTTCTTTCTTTCAAAAAGCACAAATTTAAAAATAAGCATCTTCATTCAATATATTCAAATTTACTGAATGAAGGTTTCATTTTTTAAATAAAATTACACCATTTGAAACTCCACTTAACACATTCCACATGTGTTAAGTTGGAATTCCCTTCTTTTCAAAAAAAAATGCAATAATCACACACAAAAATTTCATCTTTGAAAACTAAAACATGAATAACTTCCATTTTACATACCCAAATTTGTTAAATGGAAATCTCCTTCGTAAAAATCATGAAAATAAAAATATATTGGAATTTCATTTGACATACCAAAATTTGTCAAATGAGAGTTTCATTTTTCAAAAAGAAAATTGAAAATAAATTGAGTCTATTTAACATACCAAATTTGTTAAATAGAAACCCCTTTTTCAAAAATAATATAAACCAAAACAAAAATCAAACACATTTGGACATTATTTTGCATACACAAATTTAATGTGTAAAGATCCCATTTTCAAAAATCAAAATAAAAAGTCAAACACATTTGAGCTTTATTTAGCATACACAAATTTGCTAAGTAAAGATCCCATTTTAAAAATCAAACACATTTGACTTTATTTAGCATACACACATTTGCTAAGTAAAGACCCCATTTTCAAAAATTAAAACAAAAATCAAACACATTCGGACTTTATTTAGCATACACAAATTTGCTAAGTAAAGATCCCATTTTCTAAACCAAAACAAAAATTAAATATATTTGAACTTTATTTAGCATACACAAATTTGTTAAGTAAAGATTCCATTTCTAAATTCACACATGATAAACATCATGGGCAAACAAGCAAAAAGAAAATTATTTTCAAACATCTCATTTAGCATACCCAAATTTGCTAAATGAGTAATCCCAAAATCAGATCTAAAACAAAATCAATTGACCCTTTATTTAACATACTCAAATTTGTTAAATAAAGGGTCCCCAAACATAAAATCAAATTCAAATATGAACCAATGGAAGCATCAAAAGTCTCTTCAAAATATTTGAACCCATTCAACATACACAAATTTGTTGAATGTGGATTCTAAACTCAAAAGAACTCAAAATTTCTCTTCTAAGTTATTCAAAATCTCTCCTAAATTCAATGAGCCCACTTAACATATTCAAATTATTAAGCGTGGGTTCAAACTCTAAATAAAACTTAAAAAGTCAGCAGAATATCAAGGCAGAAAATATGATTTGAGTTTATTTTCAACAATTGCAGAGTTCCAGCTCAGTTTCAACTTAGTCAGCTTTTCTCAAGTATAGTACAGTACAAATGGATTCCAAGAAGTATGTGTTCACCTTCCCCTTTGGGATGGATTTGGCCTTGGATCAAGCCAGCCTCCCACAAACTGATTTTGGTCACTTGATATATTTGGCCGAGGATTCAAGGGAGGTAGGATTAGTTGTAAAGGAGAAACCCTCACCACTGTTAGTAGGAATGTGGTGGCTGGGCAGAAGCCAGTCATCCATATTGAGATGCCCTCAGATTCTGAATTTCCCTCACTAAGAGGAAGGTGGTAGAGGTTCTCATAACAACTACAATTCTAGTGCCCATGCAGTTAGTTATTCCCATTACTACCCCAATGCGTGCTAGTACCCACTCATTGGCTTCCTCTAAGGGGAAGGCTACCATAGCTTCAAGGATAGTCTCTATACCATTGAGGTAGGGTATAGCTCCCATACTCCACCTAGCAAACAAGCCGCAATAAGCCACAAGATCAAGAGACACGCACATTGCCAAGGAGATGGAACATCTCATACATAGAGGAGCCTGTAGTTTCTCATTTGATTACTTAGAATAAGTTCCACCCCCTTTCTGATTCTAAAGGAGAGAAAGATGACAAGAGGATTGTAGTATCACCCTCATCTCCAGTTTATTACAATACACCTGTTAGTGATAAGAGGAGGTCATATATTGGCCTCAGGATAGTTTTACACTATGTTGGTAGGACTTATGGATGGTCGTCGGCCCAGTTGATTTATGATCGTAATTTGTAGTGGGAAAGCCAGTTAGAGAGGGCCGAGAGGCCCATGTAGTTCACATTACTAGTAGATAGAGAACATATGTCATCACCTCCACCATTAGATTTTCACGGTTTCTACCCATGTTGGTCACACTGATAGAATTGTGTTGACTGGTACCAACCATCATGGGAGGAGAGCTCCTGTACAGAGGTAGTCGGTGTTGTCTCCACCACACCGCTCCGCTCCATGTTCGCTATCGCCAGTTCAGGTTCCATCTTCTACAGTTCAACCCAAAGACATGAGAGTAGCATCAGGGGAAAAGAAATCCCCACTGGTTATATGGCTACGACCAAGGGATCCCACTTCATCTACACCACCGACTGAGGTGAGGACAAGCTCTCCTGCTCGACCTCCTACTTCAGTTGAGGTGAAGAAGGAGTGGCAACCCCATAGCATCATAGTCGTACCACCACCATCATCACCTCAATCGATTATGGATATATCATTGGTAGAAGTAGAAGGAGATAGTTCTATTGTCCCCATAGAGATAGATCCCCCCACGGGCAGCACTCCACCCATCATAGTTGGTAGTCATGAACATCTATCCTCTAGTGAGCATAGCCCTCATACTCCAAAGAGGGAGGTTAGGTATCTCCGCTCATTCATGAGCATGATCACCACCGGGTCATGAGCATTTGTTTCAGAGGACCGCTCTTGATGATATCTAGCACATATTTGACTAAAAAAAAGAAATCTTAGGGTATGATTGGTCCGACGGAGAGAAGGTTAGCTTGACCCCAATGAAGATGATTTATTAGAAGACTCAGAGATATGGTTGATATTAGAGGTTCTCTCCTTCGGGATCACCAAAGTTCAAAAGGTGTTACGGCCGAACAGGATGATACAGCCCATTTGACCCAACACCTCCTTCAATAACTCAAATAAAAAGATGAGCAGAATGATAAGATGGGGAAGAGGCTTGAAGATTTGTTAGTGGCAGTTCTATCCCTTCAAAATCAAGCCCCAATAGTACATCCTACCATTGTAGAGATTAGTCAGCCTGAGTTATTGCATGTCCTGGATCAACCCAAGAGTTCACCTCTAGAGTGGATAGCTTGTATAGGAAGGTAGTGACAATACCTCCATATAATAAAAAGATATTAAACTCATGGAACAACAAGTGAAAGAAGCGCGCAAACCACGAGGTGGTTCATCGTTCCAAAGGGTAGACCTACCTAGAGGAATTTGATGTTATCCAATATCCTAAGGGTTTTGTGCCTCATTCTTTCAAAAGTTTATGAAGAGAACCCTCAAGCAACATATAAAGACAATTTGCGCCGTTGCAATGAAGTAACATGCATTATTTCTATCTCTTAAGCCTCTAAAGGTGTATATCTTGATTTTAACAGCAATACGTAACAATGATTCAGAAGACTTTTGTTAGGGAGCAACTATTTATTAAGAGGTTTGAGCTTAGCAAAACATAATCAGGTGATCTTGTAGCTCAACAAACCCCAATGAGTCCCTCATTGATTATATTCTTAGATGGTGCAATTTAAGCATGAAATGTGAACCACAACTATCTGAACAACATGCTATTGAAATTATATTAAAGAATATTCATGGCCCGATTGCCTTCATTCTTAAAGGTTTCACCATTAAGAAATTTGAGAAGCTAATCAACAAGGTAGCTAGTCTACAAGGAGAGTCCAAATAGTCAGCTTTTCAAGATCAGTCATTAAAGCTAAAGCCACAAAAAGCCTATGAAAAGAAGCCAGGGGTACTAGCAGCATTGGATAAGGAGAAGCAACTGGCTAGAGATCAGTATAAGAGACCTCAAGCTCAATAACCTTCACTTCCACCTCCTTTACCACCACTTTGGCCATCTTATCGACCGCCGTAGCAGCCTCCATGACCTTCACCACCTCCTCCTCAGCCATACTCACAGCAGTGGTACACATACCCGCCCCCGTGTAGCTATCATCCACCTACTCTTTTGGATAAATCAAAAAACTTATTTATTTAAGAGGGAGGTAGTTAGGAAAATTTTTAAGAACCTCTTAAAGAAACCTAATTTTCAGCTACCCGAGCTAGGAAGCCAGAGGAAGTGGGCAGGACTAATGATCCTAACTTTTGCCCCTACCACATGCTGGCCATGTTTTTGGAGGATTGATTTACATTTAAGGACGGCTTGAGCATAACTACAAGTCGAAGAATTTAAGGAATATCTAGTAGAACAACCATCCAATTCAGTTAAGGTAATCCTTGGGGATACATGTGATTCTCTCAAAATAAAAGAAGATTGGGAAATCTCTTTATCCCGAACCTCTCAAAACATCATTTTTAAAATCAAGAAACTTTCCTTATAGGTGCCTGAGGCAGCTCGAACCTCAAACATCAAGTAAGGTTCGCAAGTTGCCAAAGATAACTTAGGGAAAGTGGGAGCTCGGCAGCAGCAGCAGCAGGCCATACTTGCCTGGGATGGCCAAGTAATGCAACCATTAACCAAGTATAACCTCCATTCCACCATTGCAGCTACTACTTCAGTTGAAATTCCTACTTCAACTAGTTCTTATTCTAGTATACATCTTGTATTGATGGATGAGGGCATCAAATCCCTCACCCCACTTACTTTACTAAATTTCTACTATGTACCTCCTTTTAAATCTAAGAAATGAAGAATTAAAGCTAGTTTGAATTACATCTATGCCAGCCGATGGGTTATCGATTCTACTTTTAGAAAAATCTTCAAGTCTTAATAATTATAACAACTCGATTATCCTCTTTGATACAAAGATGGACTTTCCTCCGAATAATATGGATTCACCTCTGAGATAGACTTGGAATCATCTAAATTCTAAGGGTCCCATAGGAGAAAGCTAGTATGCCGACGGCGGTGTAGAATCATCCACTAACCCGCCATAAGAGATCACTAAAGTTAACCTCCGCGGTGGCAAGGTTTTATTTCTTAAAGACCGTGAGGGTAAAGTCATTGGTTCCAGTGATCAAGAAGCCCCTCCACAAGATGCTCCACCCATGGATATGCTTATGGAGGACTAGCCTAGAGTTGACTACAATGTCCTCGCACACCTAAGAAATTTGACAGCTAAACTAAGTATATATAATACCCTTTTCATATCCAAATAGATGAGGGAATCATTAATCAAGGCCCTTCTTGATCTAGAAATATGCTTAGCTATGCTGACCACTGTTGGAGAGGAGGCAGATTATTCAAGAGAAGTCCAAGGAGTACATTCACTAATGAAGACCTTCTTCTTGGGATATGGTGCACAACCGTCCCCTCTACATTATAGTGGATATTATCTTACTTTCTGATTTTGATCTAGGTAAATCAAGAACATTATGAGCACGAAAACTCTTGCCTATTGAGGATTGACATCTCTAAGCTCCAGATCTAATGTTGAGATGATTCAAGGCAGAGAGGGATTTAGGCTCCATAGTGTTACCTTTGGAAATAGGCGACTGGAAGATTGAATCTAAGTTTTATATAATTGATTCGAATACATCCTTCACTGCTTTGTTTGGTAGGCCTTGGATACACCAGAATAAGATGGTTCAATCCTCTTTTCATCAGTGCATCAAGTTTTGAAAAGATGGAATCAAATACTGTGTCAAAGGAGATGAAAAGCCATTCTTAGTTAGAGAAGTTGAGATATATGAGGACGTGACCTACTATCTTCCACAAAATCAAAGCACATATTCTTGCGAACTTGGCCAAAGTTCAAATATAAAAGAAAAATAAAAAGAAGAAAAAGAAAAAGAAAAAAGAAGAAGAAAGAAAGTACAAGGGAGCGAGAAAGGGACACCGAGGAAGATGTAGAGCCGCATGTTACATTTCACCCACAGTTCATTCCACCATACGGACATATGGGTGGGATGACTCGACCTCCACTAGGTATAGGCAGAGGTAGATACAGAGGCAGTTCCAGAGAAGGAAGACCCCCTGATTGGTAGCCAGCCAATAGGGGATATATTCTAGTTCATAGGAGTACTCCTGCTATTCACATAGACTTGGAATCCAACTCAGAGGATGAGTCTCATGCGATTAACACACCAGCAAACCACTCTCAGCGGGTTTCATTAGAGGTGACACTCGAGCAAGACAGTGACAAAGACCGGGCCTCCAACCAAAGCATGAATTTATTTGAATTAGGATATGTAAAACCATTAGGCAGCAGTTGGGAACCTTAGCTCTAACCCGACTTTCTTCGCAAAAAGTTGAGGGTTTGGTAGTTAAGGAAGCCCCTAAATCTTCCATGGGTGTTGTTGCATGCTAGAAAACTAGTTACTGTAGAGTGAAAGTTTACGCCTTAGCTATGTTGTAAAATCTAGCACACACAGGTATT
This sequence comes from Cymbidium sinense, assembly GCA_021442155.1. Taxonomy (NCBI): domain Eukaryota; kingdom Viridiplantae; phylum Streptophyta; class Magnoliopsida; order Asparagales; family Orchidaceae; genus Cymbidium; species Cymbidium sinense. The sequence continues at coordinate 101,074,193 of CM038217.1, read as the reverse complement.
TAAAGAGTGAACAAAAAAACTCCAAAATTTTTATGTGAAAAACCTCAAAAAGAGGGAAAAAAAACCATGAGGCCTGGCCCAATAAAAATCTTCCACTATTTATCTATTTTAGAGTACAAAATCTTCCCGATAACTGGATGGGATGAGAAGGAAACAACAACAACTATGTAGCTCGTGGTGTTGTTGGTATGGTGATGATGGTGATATCGATATCGAAGTCATCATGATGGAGATGAGATTCATGATGATGAGACTGGCTATGGTTGACGTCCATGGCGGTGGTGAGATTGTGCTTGGAGAATCTTCAGCTTTAGAGCTCTCTCCTCTCTCTTGCATCCCTTCATATTAGGAATGAGGGGCTATTTATAGATTGGAGTGGTCTCTCATAAAAATATGCAAAATCAAACCACTCCTCCTGGACTCAAAATGATTCATTTGATCATTTGATGTATTTTAAGCATTTGAATGCTCAGATGAAGTCGAAATTATGAGATCTTGGGCTTGTTAGATCCAGCTCGTCGATGATTTGACTATAAATACTCCAAATTTAAGATCCATTTAGGGATTTAATTGATATCTCAAAGTTTCCAATGATATTTTAAGTACGTGATCTCAACTAGTTTCAACTTAGGATCAACTTCCTTTTGACATCAAGATTCATACTTTGATTAGTGTCATATCAGTTGCCCCCTATTTTTGGATGACATTATCTCAATCATCCAAAAATACATATGCCAAATACTTAAGAGTAACAAATTCTTCAATGAAATTTGCGGATCTATTAACCATATATTTTGAGAGAGCAGACCTTCGTGGGAGCACAAGATTATAATCATGGAAGCGGATGCAGGGCTGCGGATGTGTGCAGATACGCGCAAGTGCAAGATTTCGACGTTATGGACTCATCCAAGTGCTTATGGGTTCTTCGAGCTTCGCAGTGCATATGCTTGTATAAAATGGGCGCAGCACCTGATGGAGGGGCGGCTTAGCCGGTATGAAGCAGCGGCAATACCGGTATGTCGGGTTCGCGAGAGCGGGCGGGTCGCGATATGGGAAATTGGGTGACATCGCCGGGCGATCGTCGGCGTCGTCACGGTAGGGGCATGCGGGAGCCTTGAGGCCGAAACCATCTTGGCGCTGGCCACTCGTCTTGCGCCGAACACGCCAGCGAGCGCCAAGCGTCGATGAGGGTATTTTCATTCATTTTTGTATTTTTTGTGATTTTCAGCATTTTTTTCGGGTTTTTGTGATTTTCTTTCAAATTTTTACCCTTTTGCCCTTATAAGAGATCTATAAAAACCCCCCTAGGGCCAAGGGAGAGGGCACACTCCTCATATGCTAGGGTGTCCCTCTTCTTCTTAAGAGAGGGTTTGAGGCGGTGAGGCCGCGGTATCGTCGTTGTTCCAGTTTTCCCTCAAGAAGCGTCAAGCCTCTAAGACCGGTTGGAAGCGACAGGCAGATACATTGTTGTTCTGGTTTTCTCTCAAAAGAGGCGTCAACCGGCCTCGTCGGACCGACTGGGTTTGGAGGCGATCCAGGCCCGCGATATACATCGTTGTTCCGATTTTCCCTCGAAAGAGGAGTCAATCGACCTCGTCGGACCAACCAGGTTTGGAGGCGATCGAGACCCGTAGTTCATATGGCAAGGCTCCCATTTTCCCTTGAAAGAGGTGTCAACTGACCTCGTCGGACCGACCGGGTTCGGAGGCGATCAAGACCCATAGTTCATACGGCAAGGCTCCAGTTTTCCCTTGAAAGAGGTGTCAACTGACCTCGTCGAGCTGACCGGGTTCGGAGGCAATCAAGACCCGTGGTACATACATCGTGGCTATAATTTTCCCTCGAAAGAGGCGTCAACTATACTTGTCGGACCGACCGGGTTTTGAGGCGATCAAGGCCCATAGTTCATAAGGCGAGGCTCCGGCTCTCCCTCGAAAGAGGCATTAATTGCCCTTGTCGGACCGATCGGGTATGGAGGCAATCAAGGCCCGCAATAATCAAAGATGGGGGTTGACGATGATGCCCGACGATGGTGGCCAGCGTCGGTGGTGTAATGACCGATGGTGGTCAGCGAGACAACCAGCGATACTGACCATGATATAACCGATGATGGTGCGGTGGAATACAGTAGTCAGCAGTGGTGGCAAAGCGGCAGTAGTTAGCGGTGTTGATGAAGGACGGTAGCAGCAGTCGGCAGTGAGAAGCGCATCAGTAGTCAGGAGTAGCCGGCAGCAGTGGCCCGGCGATAGTAGTTGGCGGCCAGCGATGGGTGCGTGAAAGAATCAAATGCAGCATCAGTAATCAGCGAGAGATGACGCAACGATGATAATTAGTAGCGAATGCCAATGTGTGGCAGTGACCAGTAGTAATCAGCAATTGTAATAGCAATGATGAAATGGCAGTAGTGGTAGCAGCCAAACGTGTCAGCGATGGACCGCATGTAGTGGCGGCGAAGCATAGTGGTTGCTATGAAGGTTAGCAGCAACAATGAATTAATGAATGTGCCAACATCAATAATCAGTGGATAAAAATAATGGTATGATGGCGAAACGATAATTTGCCGTAATAAATGAGTAAGTAGTGGTAGTGACCGGCAAGATGGTTAGCGGCGAGCAAGGGCGGTCGATGAGCAGTAGTGAAGTACGGCAGTGGTAATAGCGGCAGTGGTTAGCAACCAACCGGGGTAGTCAGCATGGCAATACTGATATCGATGATGTGACCGCTGTCAGTGATGACCAGCGATGTTAATTGGCCAACCGTGGTCAGCTGACAACTTCTGATAGTCAGCAGTGGCAGTGTCGGTAATCAGCGAGATGACCATAACGATAGTGGTTACCGCAAGATTACTCAGCGATGGTTGGGGTTAGCCGGATGATGTGCGACCGGACATGGCAGGCGATGGTCGGCGACGGTGACCAGCGATGGTAGCGGCAGCGGTGACCGTGACGGTGATTATTTTTGACCTATCTGAGGTTATTTGTCAGAGTGTGACTTGATGATGTTAACTTGTATGGAAGAGGTCGAATTGAATCCGTTGAGAATTTTTGACCTATATGAGGTTGTTTGTCAGAGTGTTACCCGATGACGTTAACCTGTGTGAAAGAGGTTGAATTGAAAATCATTGAGGATTTTTGACCTATCCGAGGTTATTTGTCAGAGTGTTTGCTCAATGATGTTAACCTGTATTGAAGAGGTTGAATTGAATCCTTTGAGGATTTTAACCCATCTGAGGTTGTTTATCAGAGTGTAACCCGATGACGTTAACCTGTGTGGAAAAGGTCGAATTAAATCCGCTGAGAATTTTTGACCTATCCGAGGTTGTTTATCAGGGTGTTACCCGATGACGTTAAGCTATATGGATGAGGTCGAATTGAGAGGATTTTGACCTATCGAGGTTGTTTGTCGTGGTGTTACGATGATGTTAACTGTATGGAAGAGGTCATGGGAAGTCCACCAAGGACCTTTTGACCTATCCTAGGTTGTTTGTCAGAGTCTTTGCTTGATGGCGTTAACTTGTATGGAAGAGGTTGAATTGAATCCGTTGAGGATTTTGACCCATCTGAGGCTATTTATCAAAGTGTTACCCGATGACATTAACCTATGTGGAAGAGGTTGAATTGAATCCGAGGATTTTGACCCATCCGAGGTTGTTTGTCGAGTGTTGATGATGTTAACGGATGGAGAAATGAGTTTTGATCTATCCGAGGTTATTTGTCGAGTCTTTGCTTTCGATGATGTTAACACGTATGGAAGAGATCGAATTGAATCCGAGGATTTTGACCCATCGAGGTTGTTTGTCAAAGTATTACTTGATGGCGTTAACACGTATGGAAGAGGTCATCAAAACATCCGTTTGTGGTTGTAGCCAAAGTTTCTCCTTAACCTTGGTCTTTTTCATTGGTATTGCTGACTTGCTTCTCTAGCGATAATCAATTAGATATCCAAAATATTGATTTGGATAATCTTTTGAGATTAAGAGTTGCCCCAATTTTAGATAAAATGGAATGAGCAGTTTGATGAATCTTCATTCTTCACCTGTGCTTCTTAAAAGCTTGAAATGCTCCACCTCGATGGTAGTTTTGATCTTGTTGGGAAACTTGGTCATCATACAAGGTAAAATAATGGGAATCAATTCCCATAGATGGCGCTGTTGCGTGCTAGAAAACCAGTTACGGTAGAGTGAAAGTTTACGCCTTAGCTTTGTTGTGAAATCCAGCACACACAGGTATTTAAAGAGTGAACAAGAAAACTCTAGAATTTTTATGTGAAAAATCTCAAAAGAGGGAAAAAACCATGAGGCCTAGCCCAGTAAAATCTTTCACTATGTATCTATTTCAGAGTACAAAATTTTCCCGATAACGGGATTACAGAATTGTATATGAGAAGGGAACAACAACTATGTAGTCACGTTCAGGTGGTAACAGTTGCTAGTGGTAGCAGATGATGGTGAACAGCGAGAGACATCGACTGACGATGAAGGTCATCATGATGGAGACCGATAGAGATTGACAACGGCGAGAATCAGCGGCGGCGGCCGACGGCAGTGGTTGACATCCACCGAGTGGTTGCAGGATTTTGCTTGGAGAATCTTCAAGCTTTAGAGCTCTCTCTCTCTTACCCGCCCATATATGAGGCTATTTATAGATTGGTGGAGTGGCATCTCTATAAATACATGCAAAATTCGAACCACTCCCCTCCATCGGATGGCTCAAAATGATTCCTTTGATCATTTGATGTATTTTAAGCATTTGAATGCTCAGATGAAGTCAGAATTATGAGATCTTGGGCTTGTTAGATCCAGCTCATCGAGACGCTCAATTTGACTATAAACACTCCATGTTTAAGATCTATTTAGAGATTTAATTGATATCCCAAAGTTTATAATGATATTTTAAGTGCTTGATCTCAACCAGTTTCAACTTAGGATCAACTTGCTTTTGACATCAAGATTCGTTTTTTAATTGGTATTTTGGTGTCGGTTGTAAAGAGATTCTTATTGGGATCATCATCCTCAAGTCGTAGAACTTAGAACTTGGATAATTCATATAAAGATTTAATAGAATTACCTTTTGATTGGTACTCACATTATGTTCATAATCTTATAAAGAAATGTTTGATTCCTTACACATGGTCCAGGCATAGGTCGGAGTATTTTGAGAAGCTGTGGGACAAAAAAGGTAGGGATGCACAATCAAGACTATGACTAGGATTCGGTATAGTGGGTCTAGTCGATGATGATGAATGCTGCTTAAGTATCACCAATCATCTAGAGTCTGAAAGGATCTTCTCAAACCACACTAACTCTTATGAGGATGTGTGTTTAGAAACTTCAGATGATCTTGATGATCTTTAAATCAAAGATGCACTCCATAATTTGAAGAATGAATCAATTCAACCATCGACAAGCTCAAAGAAATCAACCTCGAGATAGAAGAAGATTCACGCCCTACGTACATTAGTTCTCTACTAAATGAAGAAGAAATCAAAGACTTAGTTAGGCTATTGATTGAGTTTAAGGACTACTTTGCATGGAGCTATGAAGAGATGACTGGATTATCTCTTGATGTAGCAGTCCACAAACTAGCAATAGACCCTAACGCTAACCCTATCAAGCAAGCTCCTAGGCGCATGCGATTAGAAATCGAACAATAGGTCATTTCTAAAGTCAAGAAACTGATCGATGCTTGTTTTATCGGGAAGAAAAAATACCTAGTTAGGCTGGCATGCGTTAAGAAAAGAATGGCCAAATTTGTATATGCGTTAATTTCAGGGACTTAAATAAGCCATGTCCGAAGGATGAATTTTCACTTCCTATACCAAAGTTAATGGTGGACATCGCCTCATCTCATGCAGTTTTCTCCTTTATGGATAGGTCATTTAGCTACAACCAAATCAAGATGGCCCTCGAGCATGAAAGAAACATTATTTTTCGAACCCCGATCAGAATCTATTGTGCTAAGGTCATGCCTTTTGGCCCTAAAAATATCGGTGCTACATACTAGTGGGTCATAACTCGGATCTTCAATGAACTCATTCATCATCAAGTTGAATGCTATGTTGATGATCTAGTAGTCAAAATAAAAGAAAAGGAAGATAATCTCTTTGACTTGAGAGTAGTTTTTGAACAGTTAAGATAATTCAATCTCAAAATGAATCCCCTAAAGTGTGCATTCGGAGTAGCTTTAGGGAAGTTCCTTGGGTCTGTTGTCTGGCACCAAGCAATAGAGATAGACCTAGAAAAGATCCAAGCTATCTTAAAAATACCACCACCTAAAAGTCTAACTCAACTCAGATCATTCCAAGGGTGGTTGGAATATCTAAGGTGCTTTATCTCCAACCTATTAGGGAGATGTAAGCCATTTTCAGCACTTATCAAAAATGATGTTAAGTTCAAGTGGGATGATAAGTGTTAGCATGCTTTTGGAGACATCAAATAGTATTTTTTTGAAAGCCGGTTCAAGCGACTATCTGGGCAAACCACTTATCCTTTTACTTGGATGACTCCCTTGGCACTTTTTGGCCCAAACCGATGAAGGAAGGAGAACACTCTTACTTTACTACCTCGTCGATCCTGAGCTAACTACCCACCTATTGAGAAACATTGCCTAACTTTAATCTTCGCATCCCAAAAGCTATGACACTATATGCTTTCTCATAAGGTGAACTTGATCTCCAGGATTAATCCACTGTAATTTCTCATAACACTGCGGAGTTATCCGGATGGTTGGCATGTTGGTCCATGATTTTGTCTCAATTTGACAGCACATTCATACCCCTTCGTGCTGTGAAAGGACAAGCACTAGCAGATTTCTTAATAGCACACCCACTTCGTGTTGATTCTCTACTTAGTGATGGCCTCCCTGATGAACAAATCATGAACTTAAGGGACACTAGCATCCGCCATTGGGAGATGTATTTTGATGGTGTGGCTTCCTTTAAAAAGGAGAAGAACCACGATCTACTTTTTTAGGAAATGTAGGGGTTGGAATCAACCTTTTAACTCCAGACCGTGATGTGATGAGATTCTCATACTATCTCTCTAATCCATGCACCAACAATGAAGCCGAGTATGAGGCTTTGATTGCCGGTCTAGAGTTAACTATTACAGTGTGTGTCAAAAGTATCAACTTCTACGGAGATTCTCAGCTGGTCATCAACCAGATTGTTGGGTCCTATAAAGTTCTAAAACCTAAGCTTCATCACTACCATGAGTACACCATGAAGCTATTTTTCCAAATCCCTGAGGTCACCACCTACAAGGTTCTCGAGGAGAGAACGCAGTAGCAGGTGTTATCTGACCTAGGGCGACTACTAAGTGAATGCCACTGGGGACTTATATCAACTCAAAAGTAGTTGAGAGGAAAGGAACCACTGGAGGACTTATCCTAAGCCTCAAATATACTCGACCTACTCAGTGCATGATGGCTAGTTCAAGAAGAAAGTGTGTAGGCTTACATCATCTTAAATAAAGTCAACATGAGGTAGCTTACTGGCTGTGCAATGAGGCCTACCAAGCTAACAAGGTGCTCGTCGATTTGGAATGGTCAAGTTAGGAAGAAAGCATGGGGACTCATATCCACCAGACAAATGACCACTGGGGTGACACACTAGAAAGGTAGCATGTCAAACTGACCTAGAGCAGCTAATGAGTGAGTGCCACAGGGGACTTGCTCCCACATCAAAATAATCAGAGATAAAATATATGTGTTTATGTTTATGTTAAAGGAGGACATGATGCCGCTTGGGTTCTCTTACACCTATCCTAAAACACACTTAAAAGTTCATGAAAAAGTGCCACGAATGGTAGCTGTGATCCCACCAAGAAAGGATGTCGCTTGGGTTCTCTTACACCTAACTTAATCGTGCTATTTGAAATAGGATGCCTCTTGGGTTCTCTTACACCTACTCTAGTAGCGATGGGGAATCATGTTTAATTTATGTTTGTGTTGTGAAAGAAGCATAGGATGTCTCTTGGGTTCTCTTACCTACCCTAAAATACATCATGGAGGATTCACAAGCAAATAACACTTCGAATGAAGAGAATATCTTGATGAATTGGAATGAAATTTTGATGATAATTATTTTTAAACATGATTTTATGGGTAGTATTTCTTCAAATAGAGCCCATTAATTGGAAGCATCGAATGTTTCCCTTTACAATCAATAAGTTGATAAGATCCTCCTTGGTAGGCCTTCTCTATGACAAAAGGGCCTTCCCAAGTGGTTCAAACTTGCCACCCATCTTTCAACAGGCAATAATTGGTCTCCTTAGAACTAAAACAAGTTCTCCTACTTGAAAATCTCTAGGGTGGACCAGCTTGTTGTGAGCTTGAATCATCTTGGCTTTATACAACTCGAGATTTTGGCATGCCCGTAGGCATCTCTCCTCCAAACCTTTGAGCTCTTCTAACCGAAACCTGGTGTTCTTCTCTATAGTGATTTTACTACCCATTGCTATCCTTAGTGATGGGAGTTGAACTTCTAAGGGTAGAACGACTTCGGACCCATACACCAAGGAGAATGAGGTAAATTGAGTTAGAGTTTTGTATATGGTGTGGTATGCCCACGAAGCTTCGACCAACTGCTCATGTCACTATCATTTGTTATCATCGAGTGTCTTCTTTAGTATCTGGATGAGAGTTTTGTTGAATGCTTTTGCTCGGCCATTTGCCCTAGGATAGTAGATGGTGGAATATCTCCGATCTATATTATGCCTCCTGGCGAAACTATTGATCTTGGTGCTCTTGAATGCAGTACCATTATCGGATATAATTTATCGAGGCACCAAGAACCTATACACGAGATGGTTCTTAAAAAATTGGAGCACATGCTGAGCAGTGACCTCTTTGAGTGGGATTGCTTTCGCCCACTTGGAAAAGTAGTCGGTGGCAGCTAAGATAAACTAATGACCCTTGGAAGAAGGAGGATCGATAGGACCCGCTATGTTAGTACCCCAACACTCAAATGGCCATGAGGCCAATGTAGGATGTAGAATGTTGGGTGGTTGATGTAGGACCACACCATGTACGACACTGGCATCTCACGGATATGTTCATGCGATGCGTGATCCTCGAGGCGGTAGTATCCTAGTATTTTCATATTTGCTTTCATCTTCAAACTGGATTGATGCGCTCCACATAGATCTAAATGTACCTCAGTCATGATCTTACAGGCTTCGTGTTTGTCCAAATAGCATAACCACATTTGATCAAAATACCATCGATACAAGGTGCCATCCACAAGAGCATAAGAGAGAGCTCTCTGTTTCAACTGATGCACTTGTGATTTCTCTTGAGGTAGTTTTCCTGTGTTCAAGTAAGCTATGAATGGTTTCCTCCAATCCATCTCCTTTCCTTTATTGGCAACCTCAACCTCCCCTGTAAGAGAAAGTCTCCCAATGAGTTTAGCGTCAATAAAGGATACGACTTGTCTATTTTTTACCCTTATTGGAATAAACTCATCTTTTGTACATGCCAATTCCATGGCAACTTTGGCCAAAGCAACTGCTATTGCATTCTCTCCTCGAGGAACCTTGTAGATGGTGACCTAATGGATTCGGGCCAACAGCTTCATGATGTACTTATGGTAGTGGTGAAGCTTAGGTTTTAGAACTTTATAGGATCCAATAATCTGGTTGATGACCAGTTGAGAATCCATTAGATGTTGATGCTTTTAACACACATTATAATAGCTAACTCCAGATCGGCAATCAAAGCCTCATACTCAGCTTCATTGTTGGTGCATAGATTGAAGAGATATTATTAGAATCTCATCACATTGCGGTCTGGAGTTAAGAGAAATATTCCTACCCCTGCCTTTCCTAGAAGAGTAGCTTGTGGTTCTTCTCCTTTTTGAAAGGAAGCCGCGCCATCAAAATACATCTCCCAATGGCGATTGTCAACCTCCCATAAGTTTATGATTTGTTCATCGGGGAGATCATCATTAAGCGGGGAATCAGTAGGAAGTGGGTGTGTTGCTAAGAAATTCTCTAGTGCCTGTCCTTTCACCGCACAGAGGGGTACAATTATAATATCGAACTGTGGGAGAATCATGAACCAACATGCCAACCATCCAAATAACATCAGTCGTGTCATGAGATACTGCAGTGGATTGATTCTTGAAATCAAGTTCACCTTGTGAGAAAGCATATAGTGTCATAGCTTTTGGAATGCACAGATTAAAGCTTGGCAATATTTCTCAATAGGTGGGTAGTCTACTTCAGCGGGGATCAGACAACGGCTGAGATAATAGAGAGCATTCTCCTTCCCTTCATCATTGGTTTGAGCCAACAACACACCAAGGGAGTCATCCAATGCGGCAATGTAGAGGATAAGTGGCTTGCCCAGGACAGGGGCTGCTAGAACTGGTGGCTTCACCAAATACGGCTTGATGTCTTCAAAAGTATGTTGGCACTTATCATCCCACTTAAACTTAGCATCCTTTTTGATAAGTTCTAAAAATGGCTTGCATCTCCCCAATAGATTAGAGATAAAGCATCTTAGATATGCCAACCACCCTTGAAAAGATCTGAGTTGAGTTAGACTTTTAGGGGGTGTCATTTCTAAGATAACTTTGATTTTTTTTGAGTCTATCTCTATTCCCTAGTGCCGGACAACAAACCCAAGGAACTTCCCTGAAGCTACTCCAAATGCACACTTTAGGGGTTCATTTTGAGGTTGAATTATCTTAACCGTTCGAAAACTACTCTTAAGTCAAAGAGATGGTATTCCTTTTCTTTGCTTTTGAATACTAGATCACCAACATAGCATTCAACTTGATGATGAATAAGTTCATTGAAGATCTAAGTCATGGCCCACCGGTATGTAGCAGCATTTTAAGGCCAAAAGGCATGACCTTATAACAATAGATGATCGAGGTTCAAAAGTAGTTTTTTCATCCTCGGGCCATCTTAATTTGGTTGTAGATGACCCATCCATGAAGGAGAATACTACATGAGATGAGGCGATGTCCACCATTAATTAGGTATAGGTGAAAATTCATCCTTAGGACATGCCTTATTTAAGTCTAAACATATGCAAATTGCCATTCTTTTCTTAACGCACAACAAACCGTGTAGGGGTATTTTCTTCCTTCTAACCAAAGATCAAGTTTTTGACATAAATGACTATATTTCTAATTGCATGCATCTAGGAGCTTGCTTGATAGGGTTAGCGTTCTACTAGTTTGTGGATGCACATTAGAGATAATCTGGGCATTTCTTCATAGCTCCATGCAAAGCAGTCCTTAAACTCAATCAATAGCTCAACTAAGTCATTGGTTTCTTCTTCATTTAGTAAAGAATGGATGTAAGGCATGGATCTTCTTCTATCCCGAGGTTGATTTCTTTGAGCTGGTAGATAGTTGAATGGATTTCTTCTTCAAATTCTAGAGGTGCATCTTTGATTTGAAGATCATCAGGATCATCTAAAGTTTCTAAACACACTTTCTTAAAAGAGTTAGTATGCTTTTAGAAGAACCTATCAGAATCTAGATGATTGGTGACAACTAAGTAGTAATCATCGTCATCGACTGCACCCACTATACTAAATCCTAGTCCTGCTCTTGATTGTGCATCTCTACCTTTGATGTTCCACAGCTTCTCAAAATACTCTGACATGTGCCTAGACTATGTATAAGGAATCAAACCTCTCTTTTCAAGATTATGAACATAAGGTGAGTACCAATCAAAAAGTAATTCCATTAAATCTTTATATGAATTATCCTCAAGTTCTACATCGCCTTCGACTTGTGGATGATGATCCCAATAGAATCTCTTTGCATTCATGGAAGACCTAGGGGCTTCCTTAACTACTAAACCTTCAACTTTTAAGAAGAAAGTGTTAGAGCTAAATTTCCCAACTGCTTAATAGTTTTACATAAACTAATTCAATACATTCATGCTTTGCTTGAGGCTTATATTCATCATCGGCTCGAGTGTCACCTCCATTGAAACTCGCTAAGAGGGATTGGCTAGTATGCTAATCACATGAGACTCATCCTTTGAGCTGAGTTCCAAGTCTATGTGAATAGTAGGAGTACTCCTATGAATTGGATCAACCCTGTTGGCGCGCCAACCGGGTCTTCCTCCCTCACCTCGCCTCTCCCCTAGTGTGGTTGAGTCATCCTACCAATATGTCCGTATGGTGCAACAAACTGTAGGTGGAATGTAACATGCGGCTCTACCTCCTCCTTGGAGTCTTTTTCTCGCTCACTTGTACTTTCCCTTTTCTTTTATTTTTCTTTTTCTTTTTCTTTTTCTACTTTTTCTTTTTCTTTTGCATTTGAATTTTGACCAAGTTTGCGATAAAGGGTGTTTTGATTTTTAGGAAGACAGTAGGTTGCACCCTCATATATCTCAACCTCTCTAACTAAAAATGGCTTTTCATCTCCATTGACACGGTATTTGATTCCATCTGTTCAAAACTTGATGCACTAATGAAGGGAGGATGGAATCATCTTGTTCGTGTATCCAATCATCGAGCAAAGGAATAATGTATTCAAATCAATTATATAGAACTTTCAGCCCTCTATTTCCAAAGGTAACACTATGGAGCCTAAAGCCCTCTCATCTTGTTCATTGAATCCTCTCAACATCATCTAATCTCCTCGGAGTGCAGAGATGTCAATCTTCAAATAGGCAATGGTCTTTAGACTCATAATGTTTATCGATGCACCTGGATCAACTAAAACCCTAGAAAGTTTGAATTTGCTTATATCCACTGTAATCTAGAAGGGACGGTTGTGCTCCATGTCCCCAAGAAGAAGGTCTTCAGAATGTGACTCTTGGGCTTTAAATAATGTGCCTCCTCTCCAGTGATCTAAAGCATATCTTTGGATCAAGAAGAGCCATAATTAATGATTCTCTCATCTCTTTGGATAAGACAAGGGCATTATATATTCTTAGTTTAGCTGGAAACTTTCTTAGTTCAATGAGGATATTGTAATCAACTCTGGGATGATCCTCCATAAGCATATCCATGGGTGGAGCATCCTGTGGAGGGGCTTCTTGCTCATTAGTACCAATAACTTATTTTCTCTTATCTTGAGGTGTCGCCTAGGAGGTACCTAAGGTTAACTTTGGTGATCTCTTGTGGCGGTTGTGGAAGATTCTACCCGCTCATCGCATACCTACAGCCTTCTATAGGACTCTAATCGATGATTCCAAGTCTATCTCAAGAGGTGAGTATCGTAAAAGGAAAGTCCATTTCTAAATCAAAAAGAAGATGATCAAAGTTGTTATAATTATTATTAAGACTTTAAGAGTTTTCTAAAAGAGTAGAGTCAGATAACCCATCAGATGTAATTTAAACTAGCTTTATTCCTCGATTTCTTAGATTTAGAAGGAGGTACATAGTAGAAATCTAGTAAAGTAAGTGGGGTGAGGGATTTGATGCCCTCATCCATCGATACAAGATGTCTACTAGAAGAAGCTAAAGTAGAAGTGACGGGTAGAAGTGAACGGTGGGATGGAGGTCGGACTTGATGGTGGTTGTGCTACTGCTTTGCACGTATATCGCTATCAGCTTTTCTTTCCCAACTTGTCTTTGATAACTTACAACCTTCCTTGATGTTGGAGGTTTAAGCCTCGTGCACCAAGTAAAAGTTTCTTAATTTTTGAAATTATCTTTTTAGAGGTTCGGGATAAAGAGATGTCCCAACCTTCTTTTATTTTGATAGGATCACATGTATCCTCAAGGATTACCCTAAGAAAACTGAATGGTTGTTCCACTAGATATTCTTTAAGGATAACTATAGCACCTAACTTGTAGCTATGCTCAAGCCAGTCCTTAAATGTAAAGCAACCTTCCAAAACATGGCATATCATGTACAGGTAAAAAGTTAGACTATTGCTCTTGCTCATGCCTAGTTCTCGACTCAGGCTGTGCTGAAAATCAGGTTTCTTTAAGAGATTCTTTAAGATTTTCCTGACTACTTCCCTCTTAAGTGAATAAGGTTTATTTAGTTAATCCAAAATAGTAGGTGGATGATAGCTACCTAAGGGTGGGTATGTGTACCGTGGGAGTATGGCTGAGGAGGAGGCGGTGAAGGCCGTGGAAGCTACTGTGGCGGCCAGTAGGATGGCCTAGATGGTGGTAAAGAAGGTGGAAGTGATGGCTGTGGAGCACGAGGTCTCTCATACTGATCTCTGGCTGGTTGCTTCCCCTTGTCCAATGATGTTACCCTGGCTTCTTTTCATAGATTTTTTGCGGCTTTAGTTTTGATAACTAATCTTGAAAAGGCAACTATTTGGCCTCTCCTCATAGACTAGTCGCCTTGTTGATTAGCTTCTCAAATATCTTGATGGTGAAATCTTTCAGCATGAAGGCGACCGGTCCATGAATATTCTTTAGTAAAAATTTCAATGGCATGTTGTTCAGACAACTGCGATTTACATTTCATACTAAAATTGCGCTATCTGAGAATATAATCAATGAGAGACTCACCGAGATATTATTGTGCTACAATGAGATTGCCCCATTTTTGAGCTCCAGCAAACCTCTTAATAAAGAGTTGCTCCAACTCAGCAAAAGTCTTCACTGAACTATTGGGGAGTTCAGCATACCAATCAAAGGCTATGCCTACTAAACTGCTGACAAAAAGATGGAACAATAGTACATCGCTGCCACCAGCATTGCAACAACTGACCCTGAAGTGCTCTATGTGCTGGTGTGGGTTCCCACTATCATCAAAACTCTTGAAAGAATGAGGAACAAAATCCTTAGAAGATTGGATAGCATTGAATTCCTCTGGATAGGGTCTACCCTTTGGAACCGATGAACCACCTCAGCCTTATGCCAGCGCTTCTCTCACTTATTGCTCAACCATGAGTTTAGCATCTTTTTTTATACGGATGTACAGTCCACTACCTTCCTATACAAGCTAGTACTGCCCTGCTCTACTAGAGGTGAACTCTTAGGTTGATCCAAGACATGCAATAACTCATGCTGACTAGTCTTCACAATAGTAGGATGTGCTGCTGGGGCTTGATTCTGAAGTGTCAGAACTACCGCTAGCAAATATTCAAGCCTCTTTCCCATCTTGTCAATCTGTTCATCCTTATGTATGAGTTATTAAAGGAGGTGTTGGGTCGAATAGGCTGTATCATCTGTTACGCAACACCTTTCAAACCAAGTGATCCAGAAGGAGAGAACCTCAGTATCAACCATGCATCTGTCTTCCAACAAACCATCTTCATTGGGATCAAAGCTAACCTTCCCTTCATCTAGATCAGACTAGTCATACCCTAGGATTTTTTCTTCTCGATGAGATAATGTGCTACGATATCATCTAAGGAGCGATCCAACTGTGCAGGCAGAAACATTTGTGGCTAATCGGTGGTGGTATCATGTTCATGTACAGAGATGTATATAACCTTCCCTACTACCGAAATACTGATCTTGTGAGGGCTATGCTCACTAGAGGATACATGCTCATGGCTATCATCTGCCATGGGTGGAGTGCTACTCCTGGGAGGATCTATCACCATGGGGGCAAGTGAACTGTCTCCTTCTCCCTATGCTGCTGCTATGTCCATGATCTGCTGAGGTGGTGGTAGTGATGGCACTACTACGATGCTACGAGGTCACCACTCCCTCTTCATCGCAACTGAAGTAGGAGGTCGAGTAGGAGATCTCAGCCTCACCTCAGTCGGCGGTGTAAATGAAATGGGATTTGTTGGTCATAGCTGGATCACCAGTGAGGCTTTCTTTTCCCCTGATACTACCCTCATGGCTTTAGATGGAACTGTGGAAGATAGGACATACACTAGTTATGGCGGACGTGGAGTGGAGCGGTGTGATGGAGATAACACTGACTCTCTCTGTGTAAGAGCTCTCCTCCTGTTATGGGTAGTACCAGACAATAGTATACTGTCAGTGTGACCAACATGGTTAGCGTGCTAATCAGGGAAATCTATGAGGGCAGAGGCTGCAAACTCCCTGGCATACCTTTGCCTCTCTCTACTAGTAACATGCACTGATACACAAGCCTCCCTAGCCCTCTCTTACCGGATATGCTCACCTATGCTACAAAGAATGACTGATCGTAGATCAAATTGGGCTTTGGACTCTGATCGTTCAAAAGCCCCGCCAACTTGGAGCAAAATTGTCCTAAGGCCAGCATAGGACCTCCTCCTATCTTTGATAGGTTCCTCATAGTGAACTGCAGGTGGAGGTGACACGGTGATCCTCCTAACATCTTCCTCCCCCTCAGATTTGGAGAGAGGATGAAACTTGTTCGTAATCAGGAGAAACTATCACAGGTGACTCCTCTCAACTAAGGCCTCCATCTCCTTGGCTATGCACATGATGTTGCTTGATCTTCTTGGCACCATTCTGGTTGAGTTCTGGGAGCGGTATTGGAACTATACCCTATCTTAAAGGTAGGGGAGACTATCCTTGAAGCCAGGACAACCTTCCCCTTGAAGAAGCCATTGAGTGGTACTAGCGTCTTTGGGCGGTGAGAACAACGAGTGAGCAGAGCTATGCAACTGGGAACTTCCACCATCCTCTTCAATGAGGGAAATTTAAAATCGAAGGCATCTCATATGGATGGTGGCTTCACCCGTCACCACATTCCTGCTTGTGAGGGTTCCCCCTCACAAGTGATCCTAGCCCCCTCGAATCCTTGGCCAAAGTGAATCAGTTGAGTGAAATCAGTATGTGATAGGCTGGCCCAATCCATGGACAAATTCATCCCAAATGGGAAAGTAAACACATATCTAGCATCCATTTGGGTACTGAGAAAAGTTGAGTTGAAATCAATGAAATTTCTATAATTTTTTAAAATAAACTCAAATTAGATTTTTTGTCTTAATTTGCTTTAGAATTTGAACCCATACTCAACAATTTGAATATGTTAAGTGGGGGGTTCTTTGAATTTAGGAGAGAGATTTTGAATTTAGAATTGGAGAAGAGATTTTTAGTTTAGAATCCATTTTCAACAAATTTGTGCATGTTGAAAATGGGCTCAAATATTTTCAAGAGATTTTTCATGCTTCCATTGGTTCATATTTGAATTTGATTTTTATGTTTGGGGA
The DNA here is from genome assembly GCA_021442155.1 of Cymbidium sinense. Lineage (NCBI taxonomy): Eukaryota > Viridiplantae > Streptophyta > Magnoliopsida > Asparagales > Orchidaceae > Cymbidium > Cymbidium sinense. The sequence continues at coordinate 101,057,155 of CM038217.1, read as the reverse complement.
CCCTTTATTTAACAAATTTGAGTATGTTAAATAGAGGGTCAATTGATTTTGTTTAGAATTACTCATTTAGCAAATTTGGGAATGCTAAATGAGTTGTTTGAAAATAATTTTCTTCTTTTGCTTATTTTCCCATGATGTGAATCATGTGTGAATTTGGAAATGAAATCTTTACTTAGTAATATTGTGTATGATAAATAAAGTATAAATATATTTGATTATTTATTTTAATTTTGAAAATAAGGTCTTTACTTAGCAAATTTGGGTATGCTAAATAAAGGCCAAATGTGTTGATTTTTTGATTTTTGAAAAATGAAACCTTTACTTAGTAACTTTGGGTATGCTAAGTAAGGAATCCAATTGTGTTTGTTTCTTTTTTTTTTTTTTTGTGATTTTGAAAAGAGGATCTTTACTTAGCAAATATCGGTATGCTAAATAAAGAACCCAAATGTGTTTGATTTTGAAAAGATGACATTTACTTAGCAAATTGGATGTCCTAGCTAAAGAATCTAAATGTGTTTGATTTAAAAATGAAATCTTCATTCAATAAATTTGGGTATATTGAATGAGGATGTACATATGTGCTTTTTAAAAAGATGATTTTTTTAATTTTTTATTTTATTTGGAAATGAAATCTTCATTCAATAAATTTGGGTATATTAAATGAGGATGATCATATGTGCTTTTTGAAAAGATGCTTTTGAATTTTTATTTGAAAATGAAATCTTCATTCAATAAATTTGGGTATATTGAATGAGGATGTTCATATGTGCTTTTTGAAAGATGATTTTATATTTTTATTTGGAAATGAAATCTTCATTCAATAAATTTGGGTATATTGAATGAGGATGTTCATATGTGCTTTTGAAAGATGATTTTGACTTTATTTTGAAAAGCTCCTTCATGTAACAATCTTGAAGATTGTTAGATGAGATTTATGTATATTTTGTGAAACTTTTTGTGCAAATATTTTATTGTGTGAATTTTGGAAAAGTACTTTTGAAAAGCGATATTTTTATAAATGATTTATTTCTATTTTTGGAATGAACCTTTCTTTATCATATAAATGGTAAGGAGGAAGGTCTTTAATAATCTCTTTTTATTAAATTTTTATTTTTACCTATTGGGGGACCAACAGGGGTTTTAAAACCTACATGGAGTGAGGTCCTAAAACTTATAGGATGTTGGCTGGCTTAGCTTAAGAATGAAATGAACTAAGTGCCAACAAAAAAGAAGGATAGTCTCGGATTCATATAAAGCATAAATCCACTATCGATACTTAGAGATAATGATCATTTACCAAAGATGGAGAGAGGAACCATCCCCAGCTAAGTCGCCAGAAAAATCTATGGTATTTTATTTCTCAAACTTTAAGAATTTGAAAAATAAAAATATTATTGGGATACCATGTACATCTACAGATGTACTCATTAGGTGATCAGAGGAATGATGTACTTTCTAAGAGACAAAGTCACCATCCTATAATGGACCTAATCACCTAAGGACTATACAATGATAATGAACCATAGATCTTCCCTATTTTATATGGAAAAGAAAAATAGGTTTATTTTAAACCAAGTTCTTTAAATTCCCTATAGAGGAAACCCTCCATAGTTAATTACATCTTAAGGAATGATATTCCTTAAGAATACTCTCGATTAAGGTAAATGATCGTTGTCTCCAAATATTTCAAAGATAGGACTATCAATAGATTGGTTATTTTTGACAAATCAAATGGGATTGATCAAAAGGAGGGAGTTATTATCAAAACTAAAAGGATATGAGTAGGAGATGCTCATGATATTAGAAAACCTAGTAAGCATCCCAAACTATCCTATATCGCTTTATATTTTTTGAAAAGAAGAATTATATGTTTGAGTTAAATTTTTATTAGAAATCTAGGGCTTACAATTCCACAACACGAGATCATGGAAATGCCTAAGAGGTGACGATTTATGCTTGTAGTCCATAAAGAGAAACAACAACCTCAAATCCTAAATCTAGGGAGATTTGGCGAGGGCCAAGGCATGAACTAAATCTAAGGCAAAAATGGGTATATGATTTACCTCCACAAGTGAGGATAAACCACACCATTGGACTTACACCGCCTGGGGTGGCCAACTAACTCCTCTACGATTTTAAATACATGTAGGCAAGTCTTATGCTTTGCAAGATAGCTAGGTTGTTGTTTATTTTGAAAGGAGACTAAATCCTTAAACACACTCCCTAAGAGATTAGATCATGAAGGGCGTGAATAATGACTTAATCTAATGCAAATTTTGTTAAGTTTTATTTGATTTTGGACATTTTATTTGACATAGCTATGGGATTTTATATGCCTAATGCATGAGAAATTATGGGCCAAATCGAAAAGAAAGAGGTGTGTTTCCACCATGGCTCTCAAAGATCAAGCCATTTTTTCTAGCAAAGGTGGAAGCCCTCCATTAGCAAGAGTGAAGTAATATGTTTTTATGCATGATGTGAAATATATAACATCCAGCTAAAGGGTTTCTAAATATTTTATTATCTTGATTTATGTCCTAGGATTTATGCAAGATTATGAGTTATTAGTTTTAATTTTGAGTTGATTAATTGGATAGAAAATTTTTTTCCTAAAAGCCTAATTGCGTCTAGTCCATTCATCAAATAATGAAGAAACTAAGAAGATCATGTCATCCTAATTGGGTAATCATAAATAAAACATCAATCAATTTATAAAATTAGCGTAAAAGAATAAGAGGTCGATGTGGTCAAGCTCCACCGCACAAACCCAAAAAAGGAAAATGGGTAGCCGAGCTCTACCCTTATACAACCCAGGTTACAAATGAATAATTACAATTAAAAGGAATTCATGTTATGGGGGTCTTCATTCTTCATTCTTCATTTCTTCATTTCTTCCTTTCTTCATTTCTTTCTTTTCTTCACTTCTTTCTTACTTTTGACTTGACTTGAGATGTGGTTTGCTCCAAGGCTTCATATGATACATAAGACATGGTCTTATGACTAATGTTCACCTTAATTCCCCCATAACATTCATTCCAAATATCAATTGCAAAATTTACATCAAAATGAGAAAGATAAATCTAACTAAACTTGCAAAACAAAGAGTAGCTAAACACACCACACAGCCCAAGCAGTTATAGGAATAATTTAGACTTAGCACCCCACACATGGGTAACCAAGCCCACCTGTCCTAGTTTGGATCATGCTTAAGGGTATAAGCAACCTGCACAGCAAAAGTATTTATATTTTTATTACAGTGCCCCTTAAGCACAATCCCTTGAAAAAGACATGATTAGACTAAGAGCATCCTATCATCCAGTCTACACACATGCACCCTAACATCCAGTCTAAATATATAACATCACAAAATAAAATCAGGCATCAAACCATGCACCGCCCTAACATAGAGCTAGAAATGGTGACTTAGCCTAATGTGTGTGTCATTTAAAACTTGTGTGGCATGTCTTAGCTAGGCTTTAAGGTTGGAATTTTCTAAGTGTGAAGGATTCAACTTAGAGGGTGATTTCATTTAAGTGATTTAGTTGATTTTTCAATTTTATTTGATGATTTGATTTGATTTGAATGAACCTACATTTAGTTACTAAATGTTGTAAAGAGAAGAAAAGAGAAGAGAACTTCTCTTTCATCCCTACCTTAAGTAATTTCTAAGGTAGATTTATTAATGATTTTCCTTTAGTGAATATTTTATTATGTGTTTTAATTAACCCTAAGTTTAGATTTGCTCTAAAACCTATATTCAATAAGAAAGGCATCTTAGGATTAGTTAAGGTGAATTACTATCACATAACACACAACCATTTATTTCTTTCCAACATGTATACCATGCATATGAATAATCCTAAGCATACCTATACATGCAATGAAAATTTTAGCACACCTTGATGATGAATGCTAAGAGATATGATTTATAAATTTAGATATTCCATGAATACATGTCTTTATTATGTAGAAAAGAGGATTCTTTATCCATTAACATGCACATTCACATGTATAAAAGACATAAGTGACGCCATTATTTTCTACACCAAGGGTGTAAGGTACAAGACCTACTTGGGGCTACTTAAAGCCTCGCAATCCCAGGATGTCCAGACTAATATACCACTTTTCTTAAATATATGAAAATGCACAAAAGAAGCAAATGGATGAAGAATCATGCAAAAGATTTTGTTTGATTTGGTTGTATAATTTATAAGTGTAAATGTGAGGATCCTTCTTAAGTCATAACATAGTGCATAGAATAGATTTAAGCAAGTGTTATGTTCTTTTCAAATGAACTATACACTTTGCAAATCCTATTCAAATCCATGTTAAGAGAAGAGAAGAAAATCACATAATACACATCTTATGCTATAATCACATGCAAGCTTATAAGTACTTATAAGTAGCATCACTTCATTCATAATCTTTGATTTATAAGTTTTGAAAATAATTTTTGGTTTAATAGTGATAATACACTCATATTCTTAACTTTAGCCAAAACATGTAAATTTGACATAAAAAGAAACATTTTATTTGATTGATTTTTCAAAAGATATGAATGCATGTTTTCATATGGCATACAATATTTAGCATGCTTGGAAAGAAATAAAGTGATGTAAGCATATGACTTCATTCACCCTAATTAATTTCTAAAGATAATCCTATAAATAAGATCATTTAAAGTGAATCAAGATTCCTTAAGGAGATTTTTATTTTTGGATTTGATTTGACTTAGAAAATGTGAGAAGAGTTTGCTGGTCCCAACCCATTTCCCCATGTGTGAATGGCTTTAGTTTAATTTTAGAATAATTAGATTTATTTTATATTTTATTTAGGTTAAGGTGTAAAGTAAATCCATTAATTACTCCTTACCTACACCACTTTAACATAATTAAACAAGTAATTATGAGCCAACATATGATATGCAACCACATGGAATTTAAATCAGCAATGCACCTAAGAAATAAAGGGGCCTAATGCAATTGGCTCACAATTATTGATTGATTAAGCTAAAGGGTTTTCATTAAGTACTTTCATAACCTTCCCACACATGTAAGTTGGATATGATTTTCTCAAACTTACCTTAGGCTTTGAACACCCAAGGATCTACCCAAGAGATTGATTAACTGATTGGTTTTGAAAGTTTGATTAGACTAATTAAGTAGATCATTAGTGGATTAATCCTAATTATATTTGGATTAAGGAAGAAAGGGGGTTTAAGGAATAACTTGGGGAAATATCCCAAACCCATTCCATAAACCTCCTCCTTACTTAAATAATATTTAATTATCTCAATTAAGGGATTAAATCAATGTTCATATGCTTAATTACTCTTGATTATATTAAGAGGGTGATTAGGGTTTCATTAATTAATTTTTTTAATTAACTCATTGATAAATTCCAAGAAAATTAAGAGAGGCAAAAGTCCTCCTCCTAAGCATGTCTGAGAAATTTAGAATTAATTAATTAAGTAATTAAGGAGTAATTAAGGTGATTAAATTTTTAAATAAACCCTAATTAAGGAAAATTCACTATTAAAATCAATTAAAAATAATTTTATTGGATTCCCCTCTCAAATTCCTTTAAAATGAGCCCTCATTTATATTTCTTGGATTTTGTTACATTTAATTATGATTTTATGAAGTTTTCATGATTAATGAATAATTAAAATAGCCTAATTAATTAACTAATCCTGTTGGCACCACTTGGATTACTGGTGCGGCGTGCTTTCCACGTGGCACAGCTAGATTGGTTATTTAAGTTATAACATCGCGCGTCAACTGGCGATGGGACACGTCAAGGATCGGACAGCCAGAATTAATCTTGTGGTTCTAAAGGGTTTAAATAGATATCTAAGTGTGATCTAATTGCAATCATCCATTCTAATCATGCAAAATTATTGATTGTATGATATGTCTCCTCAGTGGCGAGGCAGATGATCCGTCGTCTTCATCAATCCGAGCTCACGACTGGGATTTCCGGAGGAGCACAAGCAATGGATCCAACGGCTAGGATCTAATGGGATTATAATTCCCTTCACAAAGGACCAAGCAAAAATTCTTATGCCTATGGTTTTGAGCAATACCTCGTCAAAGGCTATCACCGGTGCTTCCAACGGAGGAGGTAACTTTGTCTAATAGAGACAAAGCCTTGTTGAAGGTATCAAGCTTTGATTTGAAGTGGATGGCTCAATTGACCAAGCTCCCCTTTGTGTGGCTTTGATCAAGTCCTCCTTCCCATGGCTTGGTGGCAGGAACAAGCTTGATAGGTCCCTTGATGGTGTATGCAAGTTTAATTTGGGTTTAGTGGAGAATTGGGTGAGTTGGAGTTGATTTGGATCTCCCCTATTTGGGCTTTTAAGAAAATCGAGAATGAGAAAATGGGGGAGCTCAGGAATGCTTGCTAAGGCTTGGAGAAGCTTTCTTTTGATTCCTAGAGCTCAATTAAATTCAGTGTGTGTGGTTTGAGTGGGAATGAGGGGAGTATCTCCCCTCCTTGAATCGATGAGAGACTAGCTTTATTATTTTTATCAATTGCTAAGATTGATTGATTGGTTTAGGCTATTAGACACTCCATGTGATTCATTTTAGGCAGAGGAGTGGAGGAGAGGGAGTGCCCATATGCTAAGTGAGTGTATGGGGTGATCCAAGTGCTCAATTCCTATTGGAGGGGTTAGTTTGGTCTTGGGTTGGGTCATGGTTGACTCAAACCATTGGTCATGTTCACCACCTCCCTTGGTGTCCAAGTGGACCACTAGGAAGATGCCAAGTGGCCATGAGAAAGAATTGGCCAAATTCCAAGTGAATTTGGCCATAGGATACTCTTTGACCTAGGGATAAAATGGTCATTTGGCCTTGATTTTGATTTGGACAAATTTAAATTGATTCAAAAATAAGTTGGGCCAAATTTCAAGTAATTTGGAGTTCATTTGATTTGAATTGGTTCAACTAAACCCATTTAGGTCAAATTGGGTCAAACCATGGGTTAGGTCAAGTTCAAATTATCATTTCTAGGCTATGGGTATCATTGGCTTGATTCATTTTGATTGATATTTGGTTTTGATTCATTTAGGTTCATTTAGGTCAAATGGGTCAAGTTGACCAATTTGACCCATTTGACCCAATTAGGCTAGGTCATAGGTTGGTTTAGGCTTGGTTGATCATGTATTTGCTTTGGTTTCAATCAATTTTGGTTTGGTTTGATTTCAAGTTGATTTGACCTTTTAGGTCAAGTTGGGTTCATAATCAATTGGGCTAGGTCAGGTCTAGTTGGCCAATTGAAGCTTTGGTCAAATTCAACAACCAATTTAGAATGAATTTGACCCCTTGGTTACAATAAATTTGGCTTAGATCAAGATTTGACCCATTTTGACTTTTTAGGTCAACTTGGGTCAACTTAGATCAAGTGGCCAATTGGGCTTGATTTGGCTTAATTGATGGCTTGATCATGTTCAATCACTGATTATGAATGGGTTTGAGTCAATGGTTTTAATCAATTTGGCCTATGGTGGATTTTAGCTTGTTTAAATTTCATTTAGACTAAGTGTTGACTTGGTCAAAGGTTAAGTTTGACTTGGTTTGACCTAATTTGAGTGATTAATCATCTTAGGATGATTGTTGATCACAATGTGAGGCTTAGATGGGCTTAGTTCAATCCAATTTGGGTTGGATTAGAATTTGGCTCAAAAAGGTCCTTTAGGTCACTTTGGGTCAAGTGAGCCTAAGTGGGTCAATTGGCTTGATCAAGGCTTGATTCAAGTTTGGTTGAACTCACATATGGACTTACAATTAAAATATAAATCTAATTGCAAGTGATTTGGAGTCAAATGGGTTTTGATTCATTTGATAATTTCAAGTCAAAAGAGTGAACATGGGTTTGACTTGGGTTAGGTTGATTTTGGTTTGGTGCTTGTAGTTTATGTCTATATTTTGGCATGTGATTGAAGGAATGATTGTTTGAAGAGAAAATCCAAAGGTTTGGATTGATTTGAGAATAATTTGGCTAAGTTCAAGGATTTGACTTGGAAGAGTATAAGTTGAATTTAAATTGGATTTGGATTTGAGTTTTGAATTTAGTTTTGGTTATTTGAATTTATATTTTATCTATATTTATGAATATAAATGAGAATATAAATGAGTAATGAGAAAATCTTTTGAATTTTGAGTGATTTAGATTTGGTTTGAGCTAAGTTCAAGGATTTGACTTAAGAATTAAGAGAATTTAAATGGATATGAAATCATTTGAGTTTGGGAATTTGATTTAGCTAAATCCATAAGATGAAATCAAAGGCTTAGGAAAGATTTTGATGAATCATTAGGTTTCAATCATTTTAATTTCGATTTTGTAATTGATTTATGATTTGAAAAAATCAATTAAGTTGGAATTGATTTAAGGTTTGATTTGGAATTGATTTGAATTTGAAGTTTGACTTGAATTTGAAGTTGATTTGAATTTGAAGTTGGTTTGAATTTGAAGTTGATTTGATGCTAGTAAGCTCCACAGATGAAGCAGTTATGACCAGAGTCCTCATCGGGTAGTTGTGATGGACTCCATTATATTGATCACGACCAAAGCCCGTATGCTCCCCAATGGCTCTGCCCTTTGAGTTATGAATCATAGGGTATACTTGATAGGGCAAACATCCCTCTATCAGTTAAGGTAGACTTAAGCCTGCCTCCTTAGACAAACATCACCCCAGGTCTATAAGGATTTCTTGGATGATGTAACACATGTGTTGCTAATGAGGATCCTTCTATTAGGTTGGGTCGACTATCTCCTCTGACTAAGTAGACTAGGGACCGCGACTTCCCGGGATGACGGAACTATGGGATCTAGGTCGGGAACATCATCATTCCCCCAACCATCTGATTTAAGCTAACATGATGAATTTCATATCTTAAATTCTAAAACTCTACATGCTGCTACTATACGTGATGCATTAAGTGATCTAACGACTAGCCTTAATCGAAAGTTCCCTCTTACTTATTGAGAGGGGTAATTAACTATAGGGGCTTGCGCCTATAGGAAACCTGAAACCAGATCTAAAGTCTTCACCAAATGAGGGTGATATCTCTGGGTGGTGTCTTATCTACTATTCCATCTGTCTTCTGAAAATTACACCGACACCTCAAATCACACTCTATTTAATTCAATATAATATTGTGGGTGGTGGAGAATTTTTTGAAGACTCACAAATTTTGGAGACTCTTTGGGGAATGGGATTCTCTTTCCATCTATAGTAGCAATAAAATCTTTAAAATTCAATATAACAAAATGGTGATTTAAATGTGTAATAAATTTAATATGAGGCTCTATGTAGAATGAATATTCAGTATATCTTTATTACCATTATTTTATAGTAGCTACATCTTGAAAGTATGGGATGAAATAATAATTACTAATCCCCATCTTTCACTTTTTAGAATGGATCTACAAAGCACTCCTTTCAACTAGGTCGTGAATACATCTTGCCATGTCATCATCAACACAGGGGATGTCCAGGCTACCATTCAATTTGATAGCTTGAATTTCCATGCTCTCTAAGTACCCACCGTACATTCCTTCAGAGGCCATGCAAGGCCTCAGTTATGAAACTCCTATCTGCAAGTTCAACCACCAACTGTAGGAGTTCTCCAAGAGAACTTTAGTTTTCAAAGATTAGGTCAATCAAGCCCCGTGATGAAAAGAATTAATTCTTATGCTTTCGATGGTTGAACCTTTTTTGTACGAAAGCATGATCATGAAGCTTCCTCATCAGAAGCAAATTAAAGATAAGAAGAAGGAAGAAATGTTGTTGAGGGCTCGAGATCCCAATGAACATAACAATACAGGAGCGAGTATTCTTACCCACAACTTTGACAATCTAAAATGGGTAAGGAATAGCTCTGCAAAATAAAGTAGTCTTTAACCAACCACGTCAAGCTCCACCACTGAGGAGACATACAAACATGTTTGCCATAAAGTTCTAAAGTAGCCAAGGATGGAGGCCAATGAAAAGAAGATTTCAAAGACCTATGATTGAAAAATACAAGCTCCACAAGAAAATTATCATCTCTTATGGTCAGCCCAATGCGCGCATGGTGAGCATCGGATTTGAACACCGTGACCAAGAATCCGTCGAAAGGTCGGTAAAATTAAGCAAATATGGAGGCCAAGACCCATAATGAAGAATGAAAGAGGTGTGACATCGATACACATATAAATCACCTCAAAATAACTCATCATAAGTGGATACCCAAAAGAAAAGATATCGATGAAAGATATGATGGTCGACACCACGGAGAATCCTCTAGGATCCCATCATTGATCACCCACCACAAGAGAAGGTTGACATTTGGTCCTCTAAGAAGTGGTTGTTCCGCACACTAAACCAAAGATCCACTGAAAATGTCAATCAAAAATTCGTGTGCAAGAAAAAAATAATGAAGAGGATTCTATGGAAGTAGAAGTTGTCTATATGGTCAGAGATATAGATGAACTCTCGCACTCATCCAACAAATCAGGAATCAACACGAATTTGACATATGAAGAAGAGTCTTCACGAAGCAAATAGAATGGATCTTCAATCTTTTGAAGATGAAGAAGAAGAAGATCAGAGAAAGAGATCATGGGTGAAGTTGTTTATATGGTTGAACCAGAATGATGATTAGTACACTTTTATAATCACATCGTCGTTGTCATCAGCAATTGCCTATAAATGCTCAAGGAGAAGGGCAGTCAAGTTCTTCCCCTGTAAATGAGCAAGGAGGAGAACAGCAATAAGAAATAGAAGAAGAATAATAAGAGCATGTACTTGTGGCGTATGCTAGAGAGAAAGAAAATGTAAATCAAACGGAGGTCAAAGATAAGGAGATTGCACAACTTGGTACCAAAATGAATGATATGATGGTACAAATGAATATCATGATGGATATGTTACAGAAGAATATCACATCAAGCACCTATTTTATCGCTAATCAAGCTAATAATACAACTTCTATACCACCAACCACTATGGTACCTGAAGCTCTTATAGTTGATGTTATGATTGAAGTGAGGAATGAAGTTAACTAAACACCTCTCAGATAATTCAAAATGGCTAGCAGGTAACATACTGTAGAAATAATAATTAATGAAAAGATAAAGCAGTCATAGCCAAGCTAAAGTTGGTGAGTAAGGTCCCCTTACAAATGAATATGATCAAGTCTACCCAAAAGGTTACTCAATGTCAAAATTTAATATTTTAGCGCTTGGTAATCTAAAGCAACATCTCGGCCAATTTAAGGCTACTTGTGGTAACATAGGAGGAATGATGCACTTTTCCATCAATTATTGATGCTAACTCTACTTGAGAATGGTATGTAGTGTCAAATGATTGATTAAAATTTGAATTAGAGACCATATTTATGAAGAGGTTACATAACAGAGAAAATACAATCCGACCTTTCCTTGATGAAAAGGATGAAAGAATAGTCAGTGACAAAATTCACAAGTCGTTGGTGTAACCTAAGTATGAAGTGGGAGCAACAATCGGAGGAAGAACATGCGATCCAATTGCTAATGGACAATATGGATGATAAAATGGCACCATTTCTATGCATGGTGTCAATTACAACATTACAAGACTTGCTTGGTGGCTAAATTTGAAAAGTTGAATCACCCAAATTAAGATATGTAGATAAAAGAGAAATAAATCTTAGACTCAAGAAGAAGAAATTCATGCCACTATAGCTCAAATGGCAGGGTGATATATAATGTGGATAAAGGAAAGCGATATGTACAATGATGATAAGGGAAAAGCCATTCTAATCCACAAAATTGGTATTAGAGGCAATGATAAACCTCGGACTTTTCAAGTGGTGGGAGCATCCAAAATAAGCAACAAAGAGATGATAGCGAATCTCTTAAGGAAAAGATGAACAAAGAATATTCCTTTAGAAGGGGATGTGGCTAAATTATTTTAACAAGCAATCAAAGCGGTCTATTACATTAAAAGGCCTAAATTAAGGCGATCAAGTCAATAATCACTATCCCTATCATTGCATGATGTCATCCTATTGAAGATTATTATGTCTTCAAGATTGGTAGAAAGGAAGTCGATGAGGTAGTGTTCTAGTCAACCTAAAAGAGTCTACAAGGATGATTAAGTCCTCTTTAGTATCATTTTAACAAAGACAAGAAGGAGAAATCAGTTGGTGAAGAATGGCAGTCTCAAAGAGAAAAATCTTTGAAGCTAAAGATGTCCCTAGTGTTAAGTGGAAATCACCACTTGAACCTATATTGGACTTAAGAGATACCTAAACAAGTATTTGGGCTTCTCACATTTTAATAAGGCTACTTCATCACATGAGGTCTACTAAAACCAGCCTCATAAATCAAAGAAGTGAAAAGAAGATCAAGAAGAGAACTACAACTCAAAAGATCATTAACAATAGAGGAGTATCACCTGAGATAAGACATCCATTTAGGCTTGTAGACTTCATTAAAACTTTGAATGGAAGAAGAAGATAATGGTGAATCTTGTCCAATAGAGACATGTCGAATCATCTGCATGATGTCAGATATTCTTCAACATCAATTACTCTGAAATGAAAAGGGTAGTCAAACAGACTCAACCAACCCATCACAACTCTTGTCGAAAAAGAAGAGCACGAGGAAAATATCTAAATTTTGTTTAATGACTCAAGATAATAACATTTGATGAAGATTTATGTTTTCAATGGAAAGAGTCAAACTCATCCATATCATCACGTATGAAATGACATTGAAAAATGAGTCTAGCCCTTTTGGCCAATCTTCCAGAATAAGAAGGGAACTTGAAGAAACTACCTCTTCAGAGGAATCTGAGCAAGATAAGGTGATTCAAGTTTAGTTGTGAAGTGGTAAAGTCTTATCACCTTCATCAAAGAAGGGAAATGCAAATAAAGATAAAGGAAAATAAATTAAAGTCAACGAAGATATCATTCCTAGAAATCCCAAGATAAAGCCTAAATCGAGCGAGAAGATAGATTATAATATTCTATCATAGAAAGATCCTGCATAATTAAGTGTGTATGAGGCTCTCTTGATGTCAAAAGACCTCGAGAAACTTTGATATAGGCTCTCAAGATCGAGAGTTATGAAGCTTACTTTAGAAATGCATGACTGAAGCATTGCAAACTCAAGATCTCCTAGTAATCACATTTTTTGAAGAAGTTCTTACGTTGAGAACAGCAAATCACAATCGTCCTCTTTATGTTTCTGTAGAGAGTGATGGCATCTTGATCAACCAAATATTGATTTATCTAGGTTCTTCTATCAATCTTATGAGTCTAAAGGTATTAAGAGGATTATCACTTGATATCCAACATCTTGGAGAGATAAGTTGATGGTTCATGGTTTCAATGATGGCTTCACGGGTTCTTTTATTCTCTCCTCAAGTTGATTTATATATAAGCCAAGTTTCATGTAATTGATGTGATACATCATTTAGAGCTCTCTTGGCGTGGTGCATGAGTATGGCATGGTCCCATCAACTATGCATCAATGTATTAAGTGTCAAAAGATGGAGAAAAATTCAAATTCGTAACTCCATTCTCCAATGAAGCAAAGATCTATGAAGATGCAAAATATTTCATCCTTAAAGAGCCTAAGAGCCTCTTGAAGCGGTAGCATCCACTTAGAACTAAAAATTTCATAAGTGAAAGAGCGAAGCAAGAGGAAGAAAGAAGGCAATGTTGACTCTCCCTAAAGCACTTGATTACATCTAAAGCAAAATAAGTTCCTCATTTGGGAAGTGACACCAAGAAGAAGATATTCCTTAAACCCAAAGAACTTATAAGCTTTCAAGAAAGCAAAGTATGAAATAAGTGATTCTAATTTCATATGATTTTGAATCTACTTATGAAATAGAGTTCATATGGTACATGAAGGATAGCTCACTTGGCAGTTAGATGACTCACTCAAAATTATACCCATCCCTCGGTACTTTAAAGAAATCACTGGAGGTTCATAATATTGAAGAATTAATAATATTCTATGTGTCACCGTTGAGTGAGAGTGGCGGAATAGAAACTCTATTTTACAAATCTGAAGAGTCTTTGCCTCAAAATTTTGAGCAGCCTGCTCAACATAAAAATTTTGATGAGATAGTACCAATTAGAATACCAATATATTATCCATAAAAATTACGAAGAATAATGCATAAGCATGGAATTCATATGGGAACTACTAAACATAGGACTCAAGTCTTTAACAAGATGTGGAGCCAAAGAAGTCCTCAAGCATCACGAAGAAGTGATAAGTTTATCACTAAAGGTCTGGGGTTCATCTACAAATTTCATCAAAATAGAGCTTGTTATAATATAATAGAAGCTAAAGGTGAAACTCTTAGTGATGAAGAAGATGATTGAAATTCTTTTTTAAAATGATGATGAAGAAGTAGAAAGCCACGAAGAACTTCAAAGATGGTGGACAAATAGCTACTATGGATGAACTTAAAGAAGTCAACCTAGGAGGCGAGGATGATCCCCATCAACTTTGTCGGTGCCCTTACGATGAGAAAGTTGAAGAGCTAAAAAATGCTACTTTTGAATTAGGATTGCTTTTTGGACATATTAAATGTCGCTTATCCGATGTAGCAGTTCATAAACTATTAAAGATGCATACACAAGCAAGCTCCTGAATGAGATTGGAGCTTCAAGAATAGGTGATTGAAAAAACTAAAAATATAATCGAAGCAGGCTTCATCCAAGAGGAAAAGTACATGGATTGGATAGCCAACATTATTCTAGTTAGAAAGAAAAATGGTCAAATCCATCTCTGCATTGACTTCCGGGACCTAAATAAGGCATGCCCAAAAGATGACTTTCCGCTTCCAATATCAGAATTACTAGTGGACAACACTTCCAACTATGACATGTTCTCATTCATGGATGGATCATCATAAATCAAAATGGCACTAAAGATGAAAAAAATACATCGTTAAAACACAATTGGTATTGTATGCCTTTGGCTTGAAAAAATCTTGAGCTACATACCAAAGAGCCATGATGCATATTTTTGATGAGTTGATTCATCAAATGGAATGTTATGTCGATGATTTGGTGGTGAAGAGCTTAAATTGAAAATCACTTTGAAGACATGAGAAGTATTGAGAATCGAAATATGAACTCAAGATGAATCCTCTAAAATGTGCATTCGGGGTATCCTCTAGAAAATTTATCGGGTACATTATATGTCATAGAGGTATTGAAATTGATCTTACTAAAATCAAGGCAATTGTGGAGATGCCTCCACCGAAGAGTCTACGTCAGCTCCATTCTTTACAAGGATAGCTTGCATTCATCCGTCGATTTAAATCAATCTTCGAGATGTCGACCATTTGCAAACAAGTTGATGAAGAAGGATGCTCCATTCAAATGGGACAAGGAGTGCCAAGAAGCCTTCAATAGCATTAAAAGCTACTTATTAAATCCACCAATCCTGCAGTGATTATTATTGGGAAGCATTCTATACAAGAAAGAGTCTGGCATTATTCACAACACAATGAAGAAAGCAAAGAGAATGCTCTTTATTATATTACTGAGATTGGAGCGTAAATGAGATACTCATGATAGAAGCACTATTTAGCATTGATCTTTAGTCCAAAAGCTCATCACTATATGTTATCTCACAAGATTACTCATCTCAAGGATCGATCCAAGTACTTGATGACAAGACTGCGCGCCTTGGCAAGATGGGCGATATACTTTTGATATCACATATGTTCTATAAATTGAAAGGACAAGTCTTAACAGATTTTCTAGCTACACATCCCATCCCTGCAG
Source organism: Cymbidium sinense (assembly GCA_021442155.1). Classification (NCBI taxonomy): domain Eukaryota; kingdom Viridiplantae; phylum Streptophyta; class Magnoliopsida; order Asparagales; family Orchidaceae; genus Cymbidium; species Cymbidium sinense. The sequence continues at coordinate 101,041,370 of CM038217.1, read as the reverse complement.
ACTCTTCTCTTAATGATGACTTACCCAATGAGCAAATTATGTTCATTCATGAAAGAGAAAAATAACAAATTTGGAAAATATACTTTGATGGAGCCTCATCAATCAAACAAGTCCATCATCTAAATTTCCCAAGAGCAAGAGTAAGAATCAGCATCGTCTTCATAACACTAGAAGGAGGGATAATGAGACGATCATATGGATTGACCAAGCCAAGAACTAATAATGAAGTCGAATATGAAGCATTCATGGTCTTGAAGAAGTTATTTTCATATTCAACTTGCATATTTTTGGTGATTCTCGCCTTATTATAAATCAAGTACTTGTCATCTAACAAGCTTAAGTTAGCTTTCTATCACAAACAAGATCTTGAGCTTATGAAGCAGATACCAAACATCACACTAACTCGAGTCTCTCGATCCAAGAATAGTAAATCTGGCTGCTTAGCAAAACTATCTAAGGAAATGGCAAGTATGAATGGTGATTATGTCATGATCGGCATATTTACTCGATGAGTTTTAAAGCGAGTAAAGTATCAATCCCTGCAGGTAGAGGAATTATCAAATCTGACTCAACAGGATGCGACTTAGTTTGCTCCTCATTCTCCCTAAAATCAATAAGAAATTGTACCAAGAAGAGCTAAGAATGACATTGCCCCAGAAAAAAAATGTGAAGCATTTACGATAGAAGAGTCATGTGATTGGAGGCAACCCTTCATGGACTACTTTTAAAAGGCAATTTACCAAGTAATAAATCACTGGCAGCTCAAATCGAAAAGAGAATGCTACACTATGCTTTCGTCAACAACACTTTATATCAGAGATCCTTTAAAACAAATGTATGATGCTAGTGTATGAAGCTAGCAAAGTGATATGAAGTTCATGAAGGACTTTGTGGTGCACATCCCAAGATGGCGTAAAGATCAAAAGGATGGGTTATTATTGGCCATCTAGAGAGATCAGTAATCATGCTAAGTGTCATGAGTGTCAAGTACATGGGAATCTCATCCATCAACCTCAAATCCATTACACCCAACAATAGCATCGCCCATTTTAAATGTTGAGCATGTATGTAATTGACCACCGATCAATCCCGTCACCGACATCGCTTCATCCCAAAGGATCGACTATATCTCTAAGTGGACTGAAGCTACCCCATTTAAAGAAGTTAATGCCGATCGAGTGATTAACTTCTTCACACATAATGTGGTCTATAAATGTGGGGTGTTGCGCTGAATAATTTTTGATAATGGCACAGCTTTCAAAAGTGCAAAGATTTATAGATTCATTGATCGACACAAAATTGATTGGTGATACTCTTCAATATATAATAAGAGCAAATGGTTTGGCGAGGCCTTCAACAAGATATTAGTCAAACGAAAGATTCTCACTAAAAATAAGAGAGAATGGCATACCAAGCTAGAGGCTCGTATCAACTACCTACAAGATGTACTAAAGCCACTCCCTATTCATATTTGGAATTAAAGCGCTTCTTCCTCAAGTTGAGTTGCCTTCATTTCAGTAGCCATCCAATCAATCTAATTGAAGATCAAAATGCCCATCAGAATGGAGGAACTCGACATTGATGAAGTTAGACAAGCTCATCAAAATTTGAAGTCTATCGAGCAAAGATGTCCGGCTTTTGACCATACCTCAAACATTCCAAAAGGAGAATTGGTCTAGAGAAGACCAATTATCCTCAATCAAAAATTTGGTGGCAAATTTGAGCCTAATGGAAGGCCCTTTTATCAAAAGTATACTGGAGGGGCATACCAACTCATCGACCTAAAGGGTGAAAGGCCAATGCCGTCAATTCATGATCGATACTTGAAAAAGTATTATACTTGATGACCACATTATCGAGGTACAATAAAAATCCCCCTCCAAGGACATTTCTTTTAGTATATCTATTTAGGTTGACATCGTGCTTCATGTCGAGATCCCTAAATAAACATACCATATGAAGAACTTGTTAAAATTCCCTATTATTTTTTTAGATTTTACATACAGATGAAATCAATGTTGTATGTTAAAACTTTCTAAAGAGCATATCAATTCAAATTGATATATTTGTGTAATTTCATCTTGAAAGTTCTTCCAAATGTGCTTTAGAATTCCCCCTGCAAGATAGAGGGCATTTTTTTAGTTTATATTAAGTCTATTTGAGTTGACATCATGCCACAAGATAAGATCCTCAAATATATTCTATTCAGACATCTAGCGCTGAAATGAATATATATATATATATATATATATATATATATATATATATAATTATCATTATTAAGTTGCATGTTCTTGCAAAAATAAAAAGAATCTATTTCTATGCATGAAAATACATCCTAAATGTCAAGAAATTTATCTCCCTGATTTGCCAAATTCTAGAGATCAAGTCAGAAGAACTCTTGATTTTGAAAGCTTCAATCAGCTGAGTTGGAGAAACATCAACCTCTATATTCTAAAGTCTAAGACACGGATGGGTTCTAAAGGTCAAACTCAACAAGCTCACAATGACTTTGTCGACTCTCTCACTCAACAAGCAAGAAAAGGCAAATGAAAGAGCCCCATTCATCGATGACAAACCACCAACCCACCACTATTTAAGACTGAAGTAGGTTTTAAAGGTCGAACTCAAAGCCCAAATGTGGTCAGTTGCCTTCCTCACTCAACAAGCCAGAAAAAAGAGCGCCGTAGTTCAACAATGATGTTTATTCAATCTCAAACTAGATCCAAATTGATCAAGCAACCATCCAAGATTCTACTTGATCGATGATCAAGAAATGCTCAATTGTGGTCGCCTCAAATCAATCTTCATACCGCAAAGTGATATTTCAATGTATTCTCAAATGATGATCAAGCTCAAAGCATGATCAAAGCATCTCCTCATCAAGTCGTCAAAGAAGAAAGCACGACGATGAAGCAATTCATAGTTCATACAAGATCTAACTAAAGAATTTTATGCATTAAAGCACATGTTGCTAGACTAATAATTCAATATTGACCCTATAAGTCGAAGTCATTTGTATGTATCCTTCAACTTTGTCAAAGCAAAGAAGCACAAGATTCATGAGTGCATACACTTCGACAAGTTGGACAAATCGGCCTTTATTCAAGCTCAAAAACTAGATGTAAGAATTTCAAATCGATCAAGAATAAATAATCATCCTATGAATCATTCATCAAAACAAGGCCATACATCAAACCCAACCAACAACGGCTGGTTGAGAAACTCAAATTTATAAGGACATAAAGAAAGAGATCTTCAATAAATCCATCAAATAAAAGTAGATGGTGTAAAACTCTTATCAATCCTCAAAACTCGACAACGCCAATCTGGCATTTAGCATGTTAAGGCATACTAATGACAAATCCCAAAGCTCCATAAATTATCAAAATCGCTAAAGTGATCCAAGCTCTATGGCCGCCCCAAATGGTCAACCGTTTCAACAATGTGACTCACTCACGAATCATAATTGGGGGGTTGACCTCCCATACATGCTATAAGTCGCTTCATACAAGTCTAATTCGACAAACTGCGACGGAAACGATCAAAATTTGACGCCACCTGTCAAAATCACCGATCAATAACGAATGCTATCGTCGTAACATCATGTCGATATAAATATCGCACAATGACGATCAAGCGAAGTCGCCAACGCTGCAGACGAGAGAAGAGATCCAGGGATCAAATGGTTGTAAAATTGATCACGTCATTAGCTTTCAAAAAATATCAAATCTATCGTGAATTATTCATTCAATTCGATGAGAATGAAAATCGAGCAAAATGACGTGCATTTTGAGTCAAACACCCAATTGACGTCAACTCAACCAAAATCCGATGTAAACATAAAATGTCACATGTCGTAACAAAATTACCTTCAATCGATATATATATATTAATTATACGATTATGAATCTACATTAAAATTTTTTAATAAATTTAAATTTATTTTAAAAATCCCTAAATTACCTCCTCACACAGTAACCATTCTCCCCATTTTATTTTTCAGTTTTTTTTCTGAATAACTTATCCAAAGAAAAAAAACCACCCCATTCCCTCGTGATTTCCTCCCACGTTTCTTCCTCTCTCCCAACCCATTCCCTCCTGATTTTTCTCCCACATTTCTTCCTCTCTCTTGTCGGAAAAGAAAAAATGCAGGTAAAAAAATTTATTCTCCCCTCTTTTAATTTTCGATTGTTCTTTCTATCTCCCACAGCTCAAACGCTGTAATGAGCACCTGACCTGCCTGACGAATCCGGTTCCTCCTCCGCAGGTGTGCATAACCCAGACCTGCATCCGCTCCCAACTGCACGCGCGCGCGCTGCACCCTGAACTGCCCACTGGGCGCATCCGCTCGGCTCAACGAAGCTGGTGACGCTCTGCCCGGACCTGCCTGAACCTGTGGCACCACCGTTTCTCCAGCCCGAATCCAGCACTCCGGCCTTCATCTGGTTGCGCACAGCCCGCAATCCGCCGTCGTTTCACGCGCCTTCTGTCCGAACCCTGCCTTCCCGCCGGCGCAACTCCAGCCCGTCTTCCGCAAAGCGTCATACCGCTACTCACGCCAATCTGTTTTCGCAACCGCTCCGGCCCAGCCCGTTGCAACTAACCCGCCAACCACTAGCCCATAGCCGCTCTAGCCCAGTCCGCTGCAACTAACCCACCAGCCCACTAACTCGCATCCGCTCGGCCCAACCTGCATCAAGCCAACCCACCAGCCCACTAACCTGTATCCAGCCAACCCACTAGCCAGCCAACCACCTTCCCTCAGCCTGTAACTCATACTGCAGCTATCCCGTCCTGTTCCCAAAACCGTGAACATCATCAAGAATTCTTTTTCATTTTTTGATCGCATTTAATCATTTTCATTACGCCGCAAACATGTCAATGCGTGAATTCTTCTTCGATTTCTGCTCATTCCTCATAACCCCCCCATTTTCAGACAATCCAGAAAAATATCGTCAACAGACGATTCTTTCTTTTGATTTGTCACACTCCTCGCTTACATTCCCAGATACCTAATCCCATTTTTTCTATGGCCAAAAATCAACATGTGATAATGTGATATATATATATATATATATATATATATATATATATATATATATATATATATATATATATATATACATGCTTTTCGATTTAAGACTCTTGCTCAACATGACCGAGATGAATCATTGTCAAGACTGCACGCTTCACAGATGCGTAAGCCAACACTCATTGAGCCTCTAAACGAACGCCAAATTTTATCTAATTTATGACTTAGAAAAAAAAATAATATATATATTTGTTGTCTTCTTTAAAGATCACGCTCATCAAGAGAAAATCGGGTGGGGAAAGACACGCACATGCTCAATGTGCACTATAGCCAACACTACGAGCCTCTATATGAGGATGACGGGAGGTACAAAAATGCGGCCAAATCTTTGACTTAAAAAGTCTTTAAAAAAAATTTTGGAAAGAATAGAACATTCATTTAAAATCTAAGTAAATTTAGCTAATATTAAACTTACAAAGTTTGAGGTAATATTAAACTATAAACTTTAATTGTAATTATCATTTAAATTAAGCATAAAGTGAGTTCTTTTTCAAACTCCTCAAAATTAAACAAGCTTTAATTGAATGGGGGATTCTAAACTCATAACAAACTTACTTAAGGATGAATCCAAATTAAGTTTAATAACTCTTATAATAATATATTTAATAAGCTAATAAGCATAAGAGGCTAAAGCAAGAAAATACTGAAATCGGCATAACTTATCAAAAATAATATATATTGAGCATAATTAAACTGGGAGAATTACAAAAACTCAATAACTGCAAGTAATATTTTAAACTACAATCTAAATCGAAATGTCTTCTTCAAGATCTGAACCCTGCATAAAGGATACCAAATCCAATTCTATAAAAAATCATGGCTTCCTTCAATCAAAATTAAGGAATTTTATTCTAATTATGATTTTCAAAATCAATTAAAATTACTAATTGGTAAAATTAGCTTATAAACACATGTCTATGAGATTTCATGTAAATTTTAATTCAAAGTGGCTAAATTAAATTTATTAAATATTAATCTAAAAAATATAATAAGATATTATAAATTTATAATATCTTCGCCAGGATCTGCAACTTTTTATAAGCAAAAACGATACTAAATCTAATTCTATAAAATTATAGGCCCTTTAATCAAAATTAAATTTCATTCTAATTATGAATTTTCAAAAATCAACGAAATCACTAATTATGTGAAATTATCTAAGCCATAAACACCTACATGTGCTCGGACATAGAGATTTCAAGTGTAAATTTTGATGTCTCAAAAAGCTACGTAGGCTAAATTAGAATAAAAAATGAAAATACAAAATCAATCTCATAATCTAAACATAAAATTATCTGAATTGTTAAATACACCGCATGCCACTGCCGAATGCTTAAATTCAAGTTCGAGAATGTCAGGGTTGCTTCTTTAGTCTTAAAAGGTCGTTAACAAAATCTAAAACCTATAATAAGAGTTTCAAATCTGAAATATCTCAAAACCGATTCTATCGATGTGATCTAATCTCGTTAGCTAAACAGAGTCGAGGATCTAAAGCTCTTAAACATATTCAAATTAATAAATTATTTAACTCAAATCAAATATCAATATAAAACTGCTTAAATGAAACTCTATCATTAAAAACTTAAATGAAATTCAATCCATCCACCTTCTACAACAGTTTATCGGGGTGACAAATTAAGAAAATTCTAGCTCATAAAGGAGTTAATATCAAATCAAGTGTTATACTATGTTCACTCTTAATTAATTTTCAAATAAGGATGTCTGTCCTCCGACATATGGCTGATAGTTCCAGTGAAGGCTACAAGTGAGTCCTCGACGGTTTTGGGCTCCATTATATTATGATCATGACCATCAGATGCTCCCCATGCCTTGAGTTGTGAATCATGGGTATACTTGATAGGCAAACAGCCTCTATCGCCTAAGGTAGACTTGTCTCCTCAAAAAAACAGTTCTCTACATTGACGACGTAACCCATGGTTCGATATCATTTTGTCGCCTACTCCTAACTAAAGTACAGGGACGCTTGATTTAACCATAATCTGGATCATATCATCATTCCCCCAACCATCTGGTTTAAGCTAAAATGATGAATTTCATATCTTAAATAATAAAACTCTTCATATTGCTACTATACGCTACTCATTAAGCAATATAATGACTTTTAATCGAAGTTTCTCTCACTTATTGAGAGGGTAATTAACTATATGCCTTTATGGAAACCGGAACCATATCTAAAGTCCTCACCAAATGAGGGCAAAATCTCTAAGTAGTGTCTTATCTGCTATTCCATCTACCTTCTAAAAATTACACCGACACCTCAAATCACACTCTCTTCAATTCAATATAATATTGCCGATTGTGTAATTTTCTGAGCTTTCAAAAAAAAAAATTGAATATATTATTATTATTATTATTATTATTATTATTATTATTATTATTATTATTTTGACAATCTCTTTTAAAATTTTGAATCAATTCAGTACTCGGCTAAAATCTTAAGCGAGCTATAGTTTGTATCTCTTCAACTCATCCAAGAAAATCAATGAACTCGTCTCATATTTATCAAGATTTATAAATAAGAGTGTAATTGAGTCAAGTTGAGTTCAAATTATTTCTAATTTAGATTTGAGTTTGAGTAATTAATCAAATTTGAACTCAAATTTTATTCTATGAGTTCAAGTAGGTTTATGAGCCAACTAATTTACTATTAAAGAGAGAAATTATACTAATTCAAGAATTTATTATAATAAAATAATAAAAAAGAATGTGAAATTAAAAAAATTAAAGAATCACTTGATATAAAAAATTTTAATATATATTTAATAATTTTGTATTTAAAGTATTAATTCAAATATATTATAAGCACATCATATATTAATATTTTTTAACTAATTAGATTCGTGAGTTAACAAATCAAGTCCGTCATAGCTCAAGCTTAGCTCATTAATCCATTAAGCTAGACTCATAAATCATTCATAAAGATTAATCTAAATTAGCTCATAAATCAACTCGACTCACTTACCTACCTAATTATTAATCTAATATTTGGATTAAAAAGCACTTTCTCTATTCAAAATTCTTTATAATACAATCTTATATTTATATTTTTTTTTTTTTTATTTTTAAAAATTTTTTTTTTTTTTGAATTTGATCAACGCTGGCAGTCTAATTAATTCATTTTGGGGAACCGATAGGGGACATTGCTACGAATTATTGGTCCCATATAGATGATAGTTGTCATATCTAAACTATATTAAAGATTACAATAAATGACCAACAACTATTTGTCTTGTAATAAATAAGATATTTTATTAAATGATAGAAAACAAATTTAAAATTTTTAAATGAAAGATAATGAAAAAATATAAAAAAAAAACTAGAGAGCCCAATCATGGCAGTTTGATCACATATAAAAAGATATTTGTCATCTCATGTTACAATGAAACTGAACGGAGCTCTCGTAGATCAATTTAGTTATTTACTTATTTGTATGCATGATTTTAAAAAAAATAAAAAAATTAAGTGTTAAGAACAATTTTAATAGAGGCGAAATTTAATTGTATAATCTTAACAATAATTTTTAAGAATTTTATTAAATAAATATATATTGCGCACAAAATTCAAGCTGCAATTCAATATGTTAGGAAATAAATGATAAGATACATTTTTAGAGAAGAAACCCAAAATCTAACTTTTGAGATTTCATTTCAAAGTAAAATTCAACGAATTTATAGTGTATTTGAAATATTAATGATATTATTTAATTGTAGATAAAATACACAATATAACTATTAATGTGTCCATATTCATACCACCTTTCTGATTATCCTCCATGACACAAACTCATTTTTACATTATATTTATTTTACCAAACAAAAAAAATAAATACATGTATTTGTAGAGTTTTCAACCAAACAACCCTAAAATAGTAATCTAAATACACTACATTTGTTTTATATTGCATTTCTTTTAACTAAATAGCCCTATACAATTGATAATTGCATAAATATTAACACATATAATTTACTATAAAGCTAAATTGAAGTTTTATTTGACTAAAGTTATCACGAATTAATTTGATTGATTGCGATACATACTTTGAAAGGCCAAACGAAATTCATGAATCTTTTGATTAGCTAAAACTGATTGATAAATGTCCAAAATGGCTTAAACTGATTTTAAAACAGCCTAGACAAGAAAGATAGAACTACACATCTTGTCATATATATATATATATATATATATATAGATGATTTTGGTTGTCTGAGCAGTTAATACTTATAAGTATGTATGAACTCTCTGTTAGGGAGAATAAAAATCATTCAAGAAATAAATCAATCCATTATTTTTGTTATTCTCTTCTTTCCTCTTCTCATTTTCTTATTTCTTTTGTTTTTATCTCCACCGTATATCAATAAATTCTTATTATAATTTTTATTAATTTTATCAACTAAATTAAATGGCTTCAATGTTTGAAGATAATTTCAGCTGTCCTTCCAATTATTAGCGAATAAAAAATGTCATATTTTTTATTGTATTTCTAATGAAAATTTTACATAAAAAAAAAAAGATCACATGATTTTTTTTTCACTAATTTATGTAATAAAATTGAACTTCAATCTTTTCATGCCGTTAATTTTTTTTTTTAATTTGAGCAAATTTAATTATAAATTTATATAATATATATATATATATATATATATATATATATATATATATATATATGAACTTGAACTTAAGATTTCTTAGTTGAAAATAAAATCTCTTAATAATTAGACTAAAATGTCTTACACTGCAGTTGAAGTATTCCGGGTCAAGATTTAATAGATGTTAACTTTGATATGGCCAATGAAATAAATCATGGCTAAGCTGTCCGTTTACCGGCAAGCGTTTAGAAAAAGTGGTCTAATAATTTTTGAATAGGAATCTATGAGACTATTGAGACTGATGTTCAAAGGAAGTGATCCATAGACAATTTAAAACAAAATAAATTAGTGAAAATTATAGTGAACAATGGGGTTATTGATTTTGAAATAAAAGACAATAATAACTTAAAATAAAAATAAAATAAAAAAGTTATCTCAAATATCCTTAAAATTTTTTACAAATGAATCATCTAATACATATATATTTTTTTATAATTTAATCATCATTTTTATTTTTTTTTATTTATAAAATTTATATATTTGTGTATATCATGATCAAATCATTAAGAATTTTTATAAAAATAAAAAATATGAATTAGACTTTTGTTATGAATTTTAATATTTGAATGTTAATTTAAAATTTTAAAATTGAATGTGATTTATTTATAAATATAGAAGAATAAGATGATTGTGAATATAAAAGCCCAAAAAATTATACACCACGGAGCAGATTACAGCTTCTAAATTGTTATAAAAGTTTAGTGTTTAATATAAGAAATATTTCTAAAATTTGATTAGTTTATTTTATTTAATGCATAAATAAATTATAGTAAATTTTAGAAATTATAGTGATCATAAAAATTGTTATACTAAATTAGCTTAATAATTCATTAATAAACAAGTAGAATATTAATTATTCTAATTTTATTATCAATAATAATTATTAAATTATTATTTGAGCTAATTGATTTAAATCTTCGAATAATTAAATTTAAATTTTATCACATCAATTAATTTTTAAGATTTAATTCTCTTAAGCTTAACTAAATCTAAATTTATAAGACTTATCAAATCCTACTAGCCGATCATTTGACACAATCAACTAAATAAAGTCAAAATACAAATATTTTACTGAGATGTATAAGATCACTTCTATTTTTAAACTTTTATTTTATTTATGTTTTAATTTAAAATAAAATATGTTCAGTAGTGATGATTATTTTTAAAAATATTTAAAATATCTAAAAAAATATTTTGAATATTCTTAAAAATAATGTGATTTATTTTTAAAATAAAAAACACCAGAAAAACATTATAAATAAATAAATAAATAAATTTTGAAAATAATATAAAAATAAAAACACAAAATAAAATTGATCCCAAACAGATCCTATATATATATATATATATATATATATATATATATATATATATATATATGCAGCATGTTTACATTCTGCGAGACTAGCTTTTCATTAAAAGTTTATTTATATACAACCAACTGTAGAATAACATTGCAATACATACAAGACATTATATAACATTGCAACGCATTCAAACATTTTTAAAATTACGACCGCATGACCATAACATAATTTTAAATTAACAAGTTAAATATAATCCATAATTAAAAGAGTATTATTGTACACTAAAAAATAATCCACATCAAAGAGAAGTAATATCTTTATCATCATATTTCATATATTTTATCACACTTGCCTTCCCCTTAATTTATTGGAGGTTTTATGAAAGTAAGTGGCCCCTAAGAGAAATACTCTTTGAATTTTTCAAATCATATTACCAACTCCACCCATAATAAATATGAAATTGGTTGGTGGGTGGTGGAATTGAGTTGCATTCTTAGTAACTCTAAGAAATGAGGTTTTAATATGCATGAACAATTGATTTGGTCTTCTGTCAAATCATCTTGTTTGATATCGACCTCGCTCCAAGTATTGTAATTGTTGCATACTAGAAAAATAGTTGTAGTAGAGTAAAATTTACTTTAACCTTATCATAAAATTCAAAGACACACACAAAGTATTTAAAGAATGAACAAAATATTTTTGAAACTGAAAAGAGGAAAATCATAAAAGAGAAATTTTCCACTATGTATTTGTTTTGAGTACAAGTTTTCAAATAATATATAAAAAATATGAATCCCAAAATCAAGCAACAAATATAAGAATGGTGAAGAATGGTCAAGACGATGAAGGTCGTCGGATGGTATACGAAGATGGCCGAGAATCTGCAAACGATAGTCGGTGATCGATGTCGATTGCGATGATGATGCGATGATATGACGACGATGACCATGAGGTTAACATGGGATGTAACAATGGAGATACGACAGCATGATCATGTACATTATAACCAACGAGAGGCCGAATTCTACGATTATGCGGAGGATTTTCAAGCTTTTTCTCTCCTCTGCCTCCATAAAAAAGGGTATTATTTATAAATTGAAAGAGTGGCGTCTGTAAATACACGCAAAACCGAATCACTCCATCTGGACTCAAAATGATTCATTTGATCATTTAATGTATTTTAAGTATTTGAATTTTCAAATAAAGTCAAAATTATGAGATCTTGGGCTTCTGACTCCCAAGACGCCGATATATAAACAAATGTTAAGAAATGATTGATAATGTTTTAATCTCGCTACTGATTTAAAATGAGCTTTCAACATCAAGATTCAGATTACAAGTAAAATTTGGTCATATCAATAATATTTTTCCTTTAATAATTTAAATTACACCAATATTTTGGATGAGCATGTATCAACAAATTCATACTCTTTTGTCTGCGGATCTTCCTGAATGTCTCATTGAAAAGAATAATGAAGAGGGTGAACTAATCGTCATGCTTCCAACATGATACTGTCATTCTATCAAGCAATTCTTCTACGACGCTTGCTATTGATGGTTCTAATTTCATATTGTTCATCTGGCTATCATCTAAAATATTGATTGATACATGCACTTGACTGACAAATGATAGTGTCATCTAATTTAAAAACTACATGACTTTCTTGGTATCTAAGCATTACTTTATGCTCATCACACTCATCAAAATAGATGCGATGTCAATGCAATATTTATATGTAAAATATTTCATTAGATGATTGAAAAGTTATTATTATAATAAAAGCTATATGTTAATGTCACACTCACCACACCGCCAACGTACTCTCCCGTGGATCCTCATCTTCTCATCCGATGAATCTCCCTCCATGCGTCCATTTAAGCCTCTCGAAGTATATCCAACTACTTGAGGATATACATTCTAAGCGGAGGATTGCTATGATTTTTGGCAGCAAAATTACAATTAATGTCTCCCAATGAGAATTTTTTAAATGCTAAGTTTTAAAAAAAAATATATATATATATATATATATATATATATATATATATATATATATATATATATATATATATATATATATATATATATATATATATATATATATATATATATATATATATATATATTATTTTGATAATCTCTTTTAAAATCCCTCGTAATTGTGGATGTGACAATTGAGACTAATGAGTCAACGGAGTCACCTACGGGTATAAACGAGTCGAGTTTTGACCAAATCAAGTTAAGCTTATTTAATCATTTGTTCTTGAGATTCACTCGATTTAAAGAAAGTTAAGTTTGAGCTCGACTTGAATACTCGAGCTCATTTAAAAAGCTCGATAAGTTATCGAACTGATAACGTGATATATAATAATTATAATTTGTCATGTAAACGATCCAACTCAATAAGCTACCAAGTCGAGTCAAATTATGCTCGAACTTGAGCTCTAAAAATTTTTGAGCTCGTGGCTCAATGTTTGGCTCGAGAGTTCGTTAAAGAGTTGAGCTCAAGTCAATTTATAAATTAGCTTAACTCACTTATAACTCTGTCACTCACACTATATTGATGGGCTCACCCGATATGGCTGCAACTTAAAAACGCTAATAGAATCCTGACTACGCACGTTAATGTTTTTTTTTTTATAATACTTCAACATCGGTATGGGTGGGAGTTGAATTTGTATCTCACACTTTACTGGACTGAGAGCAATTTCGTGAGATTTAGCATTCGTTGGCATCCCCACACTAATTATCCCAATATAAAAATTGAAGCCTGTGCATACATGAATATTTAATTAAAATTAAAAATTATTTCAGATATTTTAATTAATAATAAAATTAAAATTAATTCAATTATAAAATTTTTTAACATGTGATCAGAATTTAGAAATAGATTTGAACTCACTTGTAAAAAGATAACGTTTTATAACGCAACTACTTTGATCGCATATCTAAAACTTGTTCTCTAAGAATTTAATGAGTGCCATTCTAGCCAATAATTCCCTGGTCGTGCATGCAATAGCAAGGAAGGTACCTCCCTCTCCCTGAAGCTTCCGCCATAAGAGTACACATTCGTGTTTGTGTTTGATAATTAATGCATCAGACAAGTAGTTGGCGAGTACAAATGGAAATTTAAGACAGATAATCAATTATTAATTGCAGATGTAATAATGCTATGAGAATAAAATAAATAAATTTTCTGTCCAGCCATCGCATGATCATTCAGATCCATTAGGGAGTGTTTGATAATGAATTAGATTTATTTCAAGTAAAATTTATTAAATTCAGTACATCTGAATTTAATAAATTCTGAATTATTAAATTCTAAAAAATATTTGAAAATAGATTTATTAAATCCTGCTAAATTCAGAAAGTTGTTTGATAAGTTATTTGAAGATTTTAATCTGTTATAATTAAATAATATTTTTTTAAAAGAATAAGAACATAAATAAAAAAAAAATCTAATATTGAAATTAAAATTCATCATTTAATAAAGATATCATATTCATTATAAAATACAAATAAATGTTATATTATTTAGATCTAATAAATATTATAATTCTTTTTTTTAATTTAAATGATATTTATTTTTATCATCTAATTTATTGTTATTATAGTTTCTTAAATTAAAATCATTCTCTATCTCTTTATAAATAAATTAGCTCAATAACCTATTCAAATTCTAGCTCAAATTTGATTAATAATTAATCAAGTAAATCAAGCTCAAATTAAGAATAACTTGAGATCAATTAGATATCACTCATCTCAAATCTAATCTTCTCATTAAAAAAAAAATTCAAATGAGGATTTGCTAATCAAATTTTAATTAAAATGAATTTTAAAATAAAATACTACATAAAAATTCTCTTTTAATTATTTAACAATAACAGTCTATCAATCTATTTAACGAGGAAACGACGCGACGATCGAGATCACCTTTCGCCGCGATCTCTCCTCACTCCTCTGGGATGCAAATAGTTCCGCCAATCAAAGTCCTCCACATCGCTCGGCGTGCCACCGCCCACTGCACGCCGCCCAGTGGTAGAAGACCGATGTCGCTTCTTATGACGCGGCAGGGTTCTCTTCTCCGAGCACCACTCTTTCCTCTGACGAGCCGCCATCCCGCCCGTTATATCCATTTGCACTTCTTTCCATTTCTTATCTCTTGCGAATTAACAAATAAATGTTACATTATCCCGCCTCACTCGTATGAAGGTCAAGTAAGTTCTCCTAAAACAAGAGAGGAGCGGTTGAGAGGATGATCGCGTGCGATTGAGGAGAAGAGTCGGCGCCGATTCCTCCATACTGACGTCGACCAGAATCTAAATCACCAAATCGGCGGATTTAATAAATCCGGATTTAGCCCGATTCTGATTTACTGGATTTACAAAGACAAACAAATTTACTAAAAGGTAGATGTTTAGGGATTTAGATGGCTAAATCCCTAGTAAATCTGTTGCCAAACACCCCCTTAAACTCCCCAATTTATGGAAGCCCATAATAGCATCTCATGCAGTATTAAATAGAGAGAGAGAGAGAGAGAGAGAGAGAGAGAGAGAGAGAGGCATTAGGGAATCGCTTTTGTGTTAGAAGGCTTAATTCTTAAAATAGGTCAATTAATAATCATAATTAGCTGATTAGGCACTTAAAAAATTTAAAATAGTTTCGCCAAGTCACGGACGACCAGGCACCGGCCTCAGCCAATCATCACCTTTTAAATTTTTTTTTAAAAAAAATTAAATGGGCAGTCTACTTCATATGATTGTATCTAACTCAAAAGATGTTGGATTTTGACATGCTTGGTATCGTTGGAAAGATAATAAAAAATTCTACAACTTTCATGTTAATAAATTTCGACAAATGTCGTCCGGTGAGCCGCAGTGTTTAGAAATGTGTGACTTCTGAAGTTATAAAAATTCAAGATATTGATGCAGCCCTCGTTTTTTGGTCATATCAAGCTCATTAGGTGTCGAGTTTTGGTGTGGTTGGTATCGTTGGAAAGATAATAAAAAATTTGACAACTTTCGATGAATCTCTCCCAGTGAGCCACAATTTTTGCAAATGTGTGACTTCTGAAGTTGAATATATTATTTTTTTAATAAGATCAAACACTCTCATTATATTCTTATTGAGTTTGAATCTTTATGTAATTCCCAGTTGAATCTCTCATCTTCGTATTTGATTTAATCAAAATATACAAATAATAAAGTACACTGGGATAATACAATAAGAAGTACATGAATGACTAAGGATAACAAATAAAAAACTAAAAGTACATGTCTTCCATTGTATAAGAAAGATAACACATCTATCTTCTACGATGCTCAAGGAATCGTGAATCGCTACCCGGAGTGTAATGTACCGGTGGTCGCCGTCATCACAGATGATGTTGTTGATGGTCCTCCTCTTCTTCCACCCGCCGGACAAATACCCTAACTCCTAATACGAGGTAAATCTGGTAACCCCGCTGTAGGCAACGAATACCCATGGTACACTCTGTATGGCGATGTCATATGGAATGGCAGTGGTCCATATGTCGACTGGACTGCTGCGTGTCATGGGTGCATCTGAGATCACATTACCTCCTAATATGAATAATGGGGTGGATGTGAAAATGTGTACGTAGACTGCCCCACCACTGGTGTCGAGGATGGCCCCACATCCATCGACGGAACATCTGTCTGCACTGATGCAGAAGTGCCTGGTATGTCTGTATCCCTGTATCTAGTGTCAAAGATATGCATATTTTGCCTCAAGTCCATGAGCAGCTCTTCATAATCATTGAAAGATTTCTGAAATTCTGTATCTTCATCTCTACCGAAATAGCACTGAAATATATCTGCAGTCTTCAAGATGTGCTCGCGCTGCATATAGAAGTTTTAGATCAGGATTTCATTGTTAATAGGAAAAATAAATTATAATACTTGCATACATTAACCATCAAAGCGTTTGTGCTGGGGTAATATGTCGAGAATGCGTGGGTTGCCGAGCATGTAAAGTGATGCCCATGAATGATACCACCTATATAGTGGTTGATCGGATCTCGGTGATGAATCGGTATGATAATCGAGTCACGCCTATGCTCCCACTGTGCAATGAAGAGGTGGTAGTATTCAACCTAATCAACATCAATCTTTCCTTGTCCATCGACCCGTACGAATGATGGATCTATCAGGGCTACATCAGTCGATGGAGGCATGTCGAACTGTCTGAGCACACGATCAAGCAGGTACCACTCTACCCTCTTCCAACATATCAGGCTCAAGCAATATCTCCTCTCCCAACATATCTGGTGACACATGGCAGCGGTCGATGTATATGGCTCCCGGATGACTATAAATAAAACATAAGTTATTCTTTCACTACAAGATCGTGAGTTAACCAAATAATATTACATCAATTCAACATACATGACTCGTAGAAGTCCATCCGACTCATCCCTATAGACTCGATATTGGATAATGGCATTTCCGAACATATCCTTCATTCCACCCCAGCTAAGCGTGTCAATGTCGGTAGGATATGGAATACGTAATGCCCACTAGTGTGCTCCCAGCCCATACCGCGATGAACATATCAGGTCATGTTCATGCTTTGGTTTGGTTGCTTCATGTAATTCTCGATAGATGAGCGAATGAACCCAAAAAGATAACCCCTAAATGTGTCGATATCCTCAAGTAATGGCGGATACTAAATGAACCTCGAACCAGTATGGTAGAAGAAACGATCCAATAGCAAATAGTATGTAGGCTCTGACATGCATAGTGGACTAGAGATCTGGTAGATCTAAGTATGAGTCACAGTAGTATGTCCATCATAGCCATCGTAAAGGTATACAAGTACACGCATGAGTCTGTTCCATGCGAAACTCTGATGTAACATGTGGATGGACAGGATCACGATAAATGAGGTGCGGCTTTGGATGCACTCTAATGAACTCATCAGAATAATCTGGCCACAAAGCCCACCGTTTCCTGCCACCAACAATTGTGGAATCATAGGTGGGTATATCCCCATCCAGAATCGACATTCGTAGAGTAGCATCATTCTCCGGCTGGTGTGGAGGACTCTACGTATCGATGAAGTGATGATCAAGCTTAATATATTGCATCTGAGAGACACAATCTAGGCCGACAACTCGCAAGGCATCCATAAATTTAGGGCAGTTAAAAGGTCATTTCCTAAACATCAGTAAGTGCGAAGCAGCCTCAAGCATAGAAACCTGCAATCAAATGAATTATGATTATAATGCGTCAGTATATTAATATAGTCTGCATAAAACCAAACACAAAACTCTAAGAAAACCCTTTACCATATCGATCGCAGACTCTTGCCGGTAATGCTATGTTGGTGAACATCGGTGTGGCGAGCCATAGTCCACAACTGTCTCTCCTCGCCTCCTCTCGTGGGGGGGGCATCGTCGAACATCTTCCCTGTTATAAATTTAGCCTAATTGAATAAAGAAGTGCAAATTGAGAGGCGAAATGAAAGCATTTAGAACTAAGCAATTTACTTGTAGATAGAACATCAAATTAAAGAAGCTTGCATGTCAACCATGAGTTTGCACTTGTATTTAATGAAATGATATTTACTAAACCAAATTTCAAATAACAGCCAACACATAAACTAAAATAAATCACAATCTCCACGATCTAAAAATGAAATTAGGTACAAAACCTGTCTTACACACATAAACAACCAACACATAAACTAAAATAAATTACAATCTTCACAATCTAGAAATGAAATTAGCTACCAAAGTAAATAACAACAACAAAATAACAAAACTAAAATAAATTACAATCTTGATCTAGTTTGAGGACATGTAGACTATGTGCCCAAAATCTTACACACACCACAAATCCTTGAACTTCTAGAAGTGCTCTTGTCCATTGAATTCTTATATCTGTTAGACCTAGGATGGCGGTTTCTTGACATTTGGAGCATTGTAATTTGGGTATGTGCCACTACTGAATTATTCTGACCACTCTTTTCGATCCGGTATTACATGGAATTCGCTTTGGTAGGTTTTAATGCAGTTTTGCAAGCTGTAATAAGATGAGACAAATTGCACATAGCTTAGGCGTCGTTGTCCCAGAACAGCAATTACTTGTGCACCGCGGAGGTGGTAAGGCGTGGTTGTCGCATGAATCATAGTTTTCGCTTAGTTCAACTTTGAAGGTTACTTGTGACATCAAACATACTTCATTTATCCTCAATTGTTCGGGAACTCTTCTTGCCTCGTTCGTTATCCTGCAACATGTTGTCTTAATGCGGAGAACAAGGTATCATGTTGCCTTTGTGTGGTAGGCGATTCTAACCGCTTCATGAATAGTGACTATGTTATAATACACTGCTGTAATCAAGGCTTGAATTGGTAAACCACGTGCTCTTTTCAGGACACCGTTGAAGCAATCAGTTGCATTTGTGGTCATTGTACCATACCTATAACCTTCATCATAAGTTAGGGACCATTGTTTAATGTCTCTAGATACCAGCCAATCATATGCCTCTTGCTTAATATTCTTGATGTCCGACATGTACCTTTTAAAAAGTCGAATATCATCGGTAAGAATGTACATCTTAATATATGAACTCAATCACTTATCCCTAATGTCATTTGCTCTTTTAAAGTTCTCCTCAAATGGGAGCGCGATGTGTGAGGGAAAGATCTCTCTGCAGCCATGAACAAGACCTGCATGACTATCTGAGATGAGGTAGAGATCACCTCTTGTAGACACTAGTGGGATCAAATTTTGTAATGTGTGCATAAACCATACCCATGACTCAATGCACTCTGATTCTGCAATTGCAAAGGCTAATGGGAACAAGCCATTATTTGCATCGATTCCAACTGCACTAAGTAGAGTACCTCTACTTACCCAATAGGAAGGTGTCATACATAGTAGGACATATCGCCAACTAATTGAAGGTTCAAACGACCAGAATAATCATTGGTATTTATTTGATTCTGTTGCATGGACACGATACACTGACCCAGGCATAGATGAACATACTGCAGCCATGAATTTTTTCAAAGATCTGTAAGATTCCTCCCAACTACCAAATATCGCCTTTCGCTTTTCGTGCATCCAGCTTTCATGTAAGACACTCTTATATTGAACTTGGACTCAATGTCTACAATTTTCGGCTTTAGATCTACGGCGTCGATTAGGGTTGTATGGCGATGAATTGATGTACATTGTTTGTGACCAACATTAAGCACTGAATGAGCACAGGTATGAGGTGACCCAATTGAACCAATCCTCCATGCACCACCCAACCTCTTAATTGAGCTTGCATGTAAACGTCATAAACATGGTCTACGGTAATAATGGGTGCACACAGTGAATTTTGATTTTTGAAGCATAGATGACATACTCGACGTTGTTTGTGATAGGACCAGCAGTATAAATTTCATCTCAGATACCCTCAGCCAATTCTTCTGGAATACAATTCTCCTCCTCAAAGATTGAATTATCTAATAGGCCATCAAATGTGAGATCCTCATCCCATTCTCTAGTTGTTTTAGCCTTATAGTCATTACGTATCAAGTGATGTTCAGTGGGACTTGTTCTAATTGAGTAACCGGCAATCAAATCTCTGACCCTAAAGGATGGTATTGTGGCCCTCAAAACTATTCTCTCTGGGTCGCTATCATTCTCTTCGTCATCATCACTACTACCTCCAGTAGGCATAGTTTCGTATCCAACATCTTCAGGAGATGGTGGATTCATATCGTCTCCTTCTAGGTCACCCATAGTAGTAGAACTTGTCCTAGTAAAATAATCATGTTCTCTTGCTGCAAACCCATAGAATTTCACTTGAGAAGATGGTGTGATGTACTCAGTGCTTTTTCGACCTATCTGACATTCCACTACATTGTTTACCTCTCTATCTCTACACGGTTGTTCGTTAACTTCAACATAAATCACAATAGGTTGCACACATGTCTATAACTTCACACCGTCATCATTAATGTGTGTGGCAATAAATTAGCACCAATAGGCGACCCACCAGATTAATGTAATAATTGTCGGATTTAGCTTCAACGACCTCATTATTCTTTTCTGTAATTCATCAAAATTAATCCGTCGTGGGATTTGGACTGGACGATTTTTCCCACCAACATATGTTGGAATGAAATCGTGGCTTACTCTGAGTTCACCACCATAGTAAAAAACTATACAGACAGTATCTGAATTCATTTCCAACTAATAATAATAAAACATCAGTAATCCTTCATCTCCTGATGAATTTGCATAGTTTAAGTCAGTATAAAGATAATGATGGGGCTAACTCACTTCTACCTATTGAAATTTAATAATTCAAATTTTATACTCTATTTCACATCTCTAATGTGACCTTACAAACTTTTGTTGTACAAATTTAATATAATCCACACAAAAAAATAAACAAGAAATAAACTTTGATCTATACATATAGCATAGCTTGGTAATTCTTAAGCCATAAATCTAAGATCTCTAGTAATTCAAGGCTAATGAAACTTTTCATAAATTCCTTCAACAAATTATTCCTGAAAGTTCTTTCTAGCACAATTCATAAATTGTTTTTTTTAAATTTTGTAAGGTGGTAAGCTACTCAAGTTCAAACTTTTTGCAAGTCATTTGGGCATTTGTGTAATTTATCAAATTGTTTGTAACATTGCAAAGTTGTTCACTATATATATATATTTTTTTTGTTAGATCATTTTTATGCGAAATAAGCAATTCTTTTAGTTTTCTCTTTTTAATTCTTTTAGTTTTCTCTTTTTATATCTTGACATAACTTAATAGGTTTGTTTTCATATTATTTTGGATTTTGATTGCGCACCCATTAATTTTGTTATGCTATTACAATTTCTCCATCACTTAGAGGAGTAAAGGAAGATTAAAATTATGATTTAAACTTGAAATAATATAATTAAATCAAAATGTTGATTAGTAGTCAAAGGCACAAGATTAAATTGTGTTTTCTCTTTTATTACACATCTACTTAAATATACCTACAAGATTTTTTGTATGTTTGAATTTTAATAATTTAAAAATATTTTAAAATATTATTTCACCTCCTGGTGTTGTATATGTTTCCTAAAGTCAATCGAGATTTTGATTAAACAACACTACAATGACTTTCACTACACAAACATGATGTTTTAAAATGTTGATTACAACACTTCAAGGACTACTTCTCTAAGTTTCACATACAAATTTTCCATCAACAAACTAATGAAACATTACAAGTATATTCTCAAAACTAAATATCACGCACAAACTAATCAAACTTTGATCTTATCAAATTTTTCACCACAAAAGGAATGCGCTTAATCCAACTAAAGATCATACATATTGAGCAAAAGATATGACATAAACTAATCAAAAAAAAATAACCTCATTAATTCAACTAACCCCCCCAAAAAAACAACACATTCAAAATCAAATCTAATACATATTTCCTATAAAATCAAACTACATAGCTTAAAATACCAACTAAATCGGATCTAACCCATATTTCCTATAAAATACACATTCAAAGTAAAATCTAATATTTTTTTATTTCGTAAAATTTACCTAAATCGTAAGTGTTTGAGATCCACTTCTTCCGAAACCACCAATGCGTGAGCTTCCTTGGCCGACGGCGACCCTCCTAGCCGGCGGCAGGCGGTGTCTTGGCCGGCGACGGACACGAACGGTGGCAACACAATCTCACGAGAGAAAAAAAAAGCGAGAGCTCGACCATCGGTTTTGAGGGTCAATCACCAGTCGGCCAATTGGCGATTGGTTGATGCGCCTCATTGACTCTATTTTTAAATTTTTTTTAGGTACTTAATCAGCTAATTATGATTATTAATTAGCCTATTTTAAAAATTAAGCCGTTAGAATTGGGGTATAGATTTAAGTGGGTAAATATTTCGATAGAATAAAAGGTTTTTTAGTTGAAGGTCATGACGGCATTTTCAATTGCTTATGCACATGGTGTTTTAAAAATTATATTTTGATTATATTTTGAAGAAGCTGTATTATAAAAGTTAAAATTTTTACTCTTATCAGTAATAGTACGGTGGCCACGAGAAAGCTCTAACCTATGTTTTTAAAAAATAATAAAAAATTATAATACTTATCATAAAATAGACCTAAATTTGATTAATTAATCTAATTTGATCTTGAGCTCAAGATTTATTATATAAGTTCTAGTCTTCTCATTTAGCATGAAAAAAATAAAAATGATCCTAATTTAAATAATTATTATAATAAAATAATAAAAAAATTATATATTAGAAAAAATAATAATAAATTATTTGATATAAAAAATTTAATTTAATTTCAAAATATTTTAACAAATATATATTGAAATTATTAAATTTAATATATTTTAAGTATATTTTATGTTAATATTTTTAATCGAGCTTGATCGCGAGCTAACGACTCAATTAAGCTTGGCTTGTTAACTTATCAGTTTACTAGCTATTTTCAAACTTAGCTATAATCAGCTCACATATTAGCTTACACTCATAATTATAAGTACTATCTATGAAGACCTTTCATAATATTTTGCAATTGCTAGTGAAATTATTTTGAAGCATAAATGACTATTAAAATCATTGCAACTAATGACAGTTAAGACCACTGCAATTCCATTCATTTAGGTTCTATTACGGACAATTTTAGCTTGTTAAAAAGTTTGTTGTGAAGCTACTGTAGAAAATAGTTTATGAAAAGCAATTGTGTTACAATTTTCTTTTAATTTCAAATAATAACTACCTTTGTCAATCCCAAGTCTGGGTGTGAAAAATGAAGGGTTGCTTAAAGGCAGTCAACAGCCAACATAAAATATCGAAATAATCATGACATGAATCTTTTAAAATATTGTGTGTTAATACTATAGTCACGAAGTGATGCGTATTGCACGAATATAGTGAAAAGTGCAGGGTGTTCTGCGTCATTTGTGTTAAATAAGGGTTCCCACATTATGGGCTAATGCAAGCAAAGAAGTTAATCCATAAAACTAGAATCAGGTTATGAACTTGGAATATAGGTACTCTTAGAGGTAAATTAATGGAATTAATAGATATTATGATTCATAAGAAGATAAATATTTTATGTGTTCAAGAAATTAAATGGGTTGGAGAGAAGGCCAAGGAAATTGATAGTTTATATTTTAAACTTTGGTATTCAAGTAGAAGTAGAATTAGCCATGGCGTATGTGTAATTATAGATAAAAGTTTGAAAGATGATGTTATAAATATTAATAGATGTGGAGATATAATTATAGCTTTAAAGATTATTGTTGATATCAAGATTATCAAAATTATAAGTGTTTGTGCTCCTCAAGTGGGTTTGGATGTAGGCCCAAAAGAAAAATTTTAGAATAAATTAGAGGGATTAATTCAAAAGATACCTCTTGAAGAAAAAATATTTATTGGAGGAGATTTAAATGGACATGTTGGTAGAGTGATAGAAGATTTTAAAAGTATTGGTGGTTATAGATTTGTGGTAATGAAAAAATGTAAGGTATATTAGATTTTACTTTAACTTATGATTTTATAATTTCTAATATTTTATTTAAGAAAAGAGATGAGCATATTATTACTTATAAAAATAGATCTAGTAAAACACAAATTGATTATTTTCTCATAAAAATAATAGATCGTTTAGATTGCAAAGATTGTAAGGTCATTCCAAGTGAAAGTTTAAGTACCCAACATCGATTGTTATTTTTAGATTTTAAGATGAAAGATTAGAAGACGAAAAATAAATCAAATTATTATTCTAGGATTAGATGGGAGCACTTAAAGAATGCTAATAAAAATATTTTTAAGAGCAAGCTACAAGAGCTTAGAATTTGGGATATTCATAAGGAAGCTAATATTATGTGAAAAAAAGTAGCAAGTGAAATTATACAAGTTGCTAAAAATATGCTTGAAGAATCAAAAGAAACAACTTTTTTTAATAAAAATAGTTAGTGGGGGAGTCAGAATATGAAAGAAAATATAAGAAATAAAAAGCATTATTATAAAACTTGGTTTAGATGTAAAAACTTGAAGAATTGGAAAAGATATAAAGTGGCATGTAGAGATTCTAGAAAGTAATATATGATGTAAAAAAATTTAGCTTTTAGTGATTTATACAATAGATTAGATACCAAAGAAGGTAAAAGATGTATGTATAAGCTAGCCAACCGAAGAGATAGGAAAAGTAAAGATCTAATTCAAGTGAGTGTATTAAGGATGAAAATGATAAAGTACTTTTCTTAGAAAAAGATATTGAAAATAGGTGGATGAGGTATTTTGATAAATTTTTTAATGAAGGATCTAAAAATACGATTGATTTTAGCAACCTTAATACCCTAAACAATAATAGAAAATTTTATTTTTATCATCGTATTAGTAAATCTGAAGTTATAGAAGCTTTAAAGAAAATGAAATGTGGAAAAACAATAGGACATGATGATATTCTAATAGAAGTGTGGAAATATTTAGGAGATCAAGGAATTTCTTGGCTTACAAATCTTTTTAATATTATTTTAAGGACTAAAAATATGACAGATGAGTGGAGAAAGAATTTGTTAGTTCATATATTTAAGAATAAAGGTGATGCACAAGAGTGTGCAAATTATAGAGGAATTAAGTTAATGTGTGATACATTAAAATTATAGAAGAGAGTAATTGAGCATAGGTTACGATTTGATACAAAAATTTCTCACAATCAATTTGGTTTCATGCTAGGTAGTTCTACTATGGATGTTATACATTTGTTAAGAAGGTTGATGGAGAAGTATAAAGAAAGTAAGGAGGATTGATATTGAGTATATTCAAGAGATGTTCTTTGGATAAAGTTTCTCACAATCAGTTACATTTGTTATGATAAAGTTTCAAAAATGTTCTTTGGAGAGTTCTAGAAAAGAAAGGAGTTGATATTGAGTATATTCAAGTCATTAAGGATATGTATACTAGAACTATTACTTGTGTCCAAACACAAGGAGGATTGACAAAATATTTTCTTATTTAAGTTGGATTACATCAAGGATCAGCTTTAAGCCCTTATCTTTTTGCTTTAGTTATGGATGTTCTTACTAGGAATTTACAGGAAGATGTACCTTGGTGTATGCTTTTTGCTAATGACATTCTTCTTGTTGATAAGACTAGAGAGAGAGTCCAAGAGAAACTTGAATTATGGAGGTCAATCTTAGAGTCTAAAAGTTTTCGTTTAAGTAGATCTAAAATTGAATATATGGAGCGTAATTTTAGTTGTAGAAGTTATAGTGGTAGTGTTGTGACTTTGGGTGAACAAGTCATTAGAAAGAATGAGCAATTCAAATATGTAGGCTCTATTGTTCAAAATAATGGTGAAATTGATGGAGATGTTATTAGTAGAATTCAAGTTGGATGGTTGAAGTGAAGGAATGCATCTCGCCTGTTGTGTGATAGAAAAGTACCGCATAAACTTAAAGAAAAATTTTATAAGATGGTGGTATGACCTGCAATGATTTATGGTGCAGAATGTTGGCCAAAGAAATAAGACTAAGTTAAGTGCATAAATATGAGGATGCTCAATTGAATGAGTGGCTTTACTCTTAGAGATAAAATGCAAAATGAGTATGTTAGAAAAAGTTGGAGTAGCTCAGTGGTAGATAAGATTAGAGAGTTCTTAGATGGTTTGGCCACATAAAGTTGGCGTCCATGACCTAGTTTGGAGAGTAGATGCATTAGATTTTCCTTATGTTAAGAAGGGTAGAGGTAGACCTAAAACAACTTGGTTAAGATGTATAAAAAATAACCTTAGTATACTTGAATTAAATGAGAATTTGACACATAATATGACACAATGGAGACGAAGGATTCATGTAGCCACTTAATGGGATAAAGGCTTGTTGTTATTGTTGTTATTGAAATTTTTAAATAATAGTTTTTTTACAGCCACCACATTCTAACAGCTCTAGTTTTGAAAAGTAACTTTTCGCCAAAAACATTTCTGAGAAATAGCTAAAAAATTAGTAGCCAAATGCAACTGTTGTTACTTTCTAGTTACTTCCTAAAAACAAATAACTAAAAAATTATCCCAAACACACCTTTAATCATGCTGAAATTTTGTATTTCTAAGTTGCAATAGAATTACTTATTGATGATAAATAGTATTACTTAAAAATGCTTCAATTCTATTGCTTCGTTGCTTTGCTATCTCTTATCTTAGTGCTGCAATTCTGAAGATTTTTTTAGTTTGCAATAATTTAAACTGCTATAAAGTTGAAATATTTTTATTTTGTAATACTTTAAACCGTTATATATGGAGTAGAATTTTTAAAAATATATAGCAATTAATCTCAAGGGTAATATGTCATAACATAATCACAAGAACATATACTTCAATAATCTCATAGCAATACACTTGATTACAAGTCATAATTAATCAGTCAAAACAAATAAAACACATTGCAAAATGAATTAAAATAAATATAAATGAAAGGTCATAAAATTTATAACCACACGAAGCACATAAACCATAAAATCTAATTATTTATTAAATTATAACTATATATATATATATATATATATATATATATATATATATATATATATATATATATATATATATATTATGTGCTTTAAAAAAATTTTATTCTTAGCTGACTCAAATTGATTTTGATTGGGCTCAAAATTCAATCAAATCAAACGGGTTAGATTCAATATGTAATTTGAGTTAAGTTTGACATAAAATAAGCTCAAATAATGTATTTAAGCCAAATTTAACTCAATTAAACTAAAGTCGAACCCACTCTAAGAAAAACAATAAAAATGGACTTGCAACTAGCCACACTTCTATTTGACAAAACTTAGAGATGAAGATGATACCTTGACTCATGTAGATGGCTTAATTAATGTAGCATTTCACTCATGTAGTTGGCTTGAAATATAATTTGTTTAGCATTAGACATCTTTGTGATAAAAGTTTTGACATTAAGTTTCTATTTATTATCTATTTATTAAAATTTAGTAGCAAAATTATTATGGAAGAATATAGGACAAATGTACATAGTTGATATTGGCAGTATCAATACATATTATCCAATATCCTTCTTAAAAACTATACTAGATGAGCTATTAGACTATTGCTTACCTTTGCATACTTTAAAGAATTCAAATTGTATGAAGTAGATCTGAAAAATACTTTCTTGAATATAGTTATAGAAGATGTGCATATTGACCAATCACTAGTTTTGAAAGCTCAACATAGTTGATCATGTATTTAAGTAAAAAAATATTATACTTATTAAAACAAGCACATAAAACTTGGTATAATACACTTATTATATTGTTGCTAAAGAATGAATATCTAAAGAGGATAATTGACACCATCTATTCATTAAAAAAAATAAGCTATGATAGTTTTACCATTCAAGTCAATATGGGTGATATATATTTAGAGCCATAAATGATTCTATATGTTAATATTTTTGTAAAATGATAAGATATGAATTTAAAATCAGAGTATCATAATCTGACAAATATTTCTGAAATTTTGAATAAATTAAGAAAATAATATATTTTTTAGTCAAAATATATATATATATATAAAGGAACTCATTAAAAATTCTACATAAAACAATACAAGAGTATAAATACCTTCATGAACCTAATACATTGCTAGATAAATATCCCAATGAAAATTTTGTGAATATAAAACTATTTTGAGATATATTTAGACATTACAATATTTTATTATTAGTAGACTTGGCATTATATTTTGGGTGTGCATTATATACAAGTTTTTAAGAAGATGCAAAAGTGTCTCGCATTACATCATTGAAATATCTTTTAGATATTTTATTGGTACTCCTAACTTAAGAATAGTATAACATTTGGCTTTATTGGACATTTTAGTTATGATTTTGTGAGAGATAAAATCAATAAGAAAATTATCGATCTCTATAATATGGCAGTTTATATGATATTTTTTTGATTTCATGGTCAAATAAAAATAGAAAATATTTTATTTTCTTACTATTGAGGAAGAATACATAATAACATAGAGCTATATTGAATAAATTTTATTGCTCAAATAGTAACTTTTAAATTTTGAGATTTCAGCGGATAGGATAAGTGTTATATTAATATATTAAGATGAGATAATGTGAAAATTCATTTTATTTGCACAAAAAATTATTTAGTGGATATATTTATGAAACATTTAGGTTATGATAGATTTAGTATTCTAAGAATCAAGTTAGGTGTCATTGACATAAGCACTTAATTTTTTCTATCATAGATTTGTGTTTGTGTGTTAGCATGTGTTTATTTGTTTAACAATTATTTTTCATACTCATTAGTTTTTTTTTTTTTTTTTGTCTAGCTTTTATCATCTTTATCATATCTTTGGGGGAAGCTTTTAGAATGGTGTTATTTAAAAGTACAAATATTGAATAGTAAAAGAATCAAATTTGTAATCCTCTAAATTTAAAAAAATTACTAGTTTATCATATTGTTTATCATATTGTACAATATATATTGTATTATACAAGTTACTTTGTATTATCTTATTTAGTAGTACTATATGATCAGTTAAAAAAATCATTATAAGCATTATTTAGTAATCACATTTATTAGTTCAATCATATTTTATGATATGTTGTAATGTAAATCAATCTTCAATTAAACTATTTATTTATAGCTGTTAAGATAAAATCAATAGAATAAATTAATCATATTATATAATCTATATCATATTGTATGATAATTATATGATAATCCACAATCCTCTTGAAATACTTAAGCTATTTTTTGAGATTTTCACATGCCAAGCAAGAGATAAAGAGGTGCCAATTTATTTTCATTTATTCTTTAACACAATTAAAGATTTAGGATCGTTAATGATGTATTTATATATATATATATATATATATATATATATATATATATATATATATATATATATATATATATATATATATATATATATATATATATATATATATATATATATATACTTCTTATTAAATCTTGACACAAACCAGGTCTTCTCTTCAACTTAAAATTAATTGAATTTGAATGAATTCACCCTTAGACAAGTGATCAAAAGATAATTCATCTCATGATTTTTACTTTTTTTAGTTGTCAAATTTTTATAATATTCATAGAAAAAAAGCTCTTTCAATACTTGTTATAATAATTATAGAGTAAATTTCAATTTTAATAATTTGAAAATAAAATAATATAAATTATGTTTCTTTCTTTCGATCATTTTCTCTATATGTATTCTAATATCTTTTAAAAATAAAAATTATTCAAAAAGCCAAATATTCAAAACATAAATTTCAAATTAATCCTCCATAATATATTAAAATGAGATAATGTGAAAATTCATTTAAATTTATGGAAGGACGAAATACAATATCTAAAATTTTGGAAGGACACAATATAAATATTTTTATGAATGAAATTAAAATTTAAAATATATTATAATATCTTAAAATTTTCAAAGAGATACGTACCCCTCTTGGCCCGTCTTAACTCCACCTATAGGGGGCAACCTAATGTTATTCCCATTAATTCAGGAAGGTTTCAGCGTGCTGCCGACGCGAATCACCTTCTTCTAAGCTCTGTTACTTTTTTTTTTTTTTTTTTTTTTTTGTAAGTGCGGTGCAACAAACTATCGTTCTTCTCTCTCTCTCTCTCTCTCTTAGTAGTTGCGAGAATTTAAGTTCCAAGCTCTGAACCCATCATCACTGAACCAACTACTAAATTCTTTTAATTAAAGTTATAATTTTAAAAAAGACCGCTTGCAACTTACTGCTAAAGAAAAATTATTTCAGAACGTAGCATAGCATTTTTTAAAAAAATTGTGATGTAGTTATTAACTGTTTGAAAGATAATACTGTTTATCATATGAACAGAAATTTATTTGTAACTGTTTATGTTTTTCTTTCAAAATATTTAGAATTGCTTTAAAAACAATAAATAAAATATTTTATATTCTTATATTCTGAATTAAATTCCAATTAAAAAAAACTGAATGGTTAATCTGTGAACCTTTGATGATTTATTTTTTTCTTTAAAAAAAAAAAAATTGAAGTATAAATCACACATATTAAGAATGGTCTCCTTTGATGAATTATTGACTATTAAATATAAGTTTATGTGAGGTTAAATTAATTTAGTTGATAAATATCTTAAATATTATTCTAACTATTTTCAGTTTAAATCCTAATTATATTAATTACCTTCAACAATTATTATTTAAAAAATATTTTTAAACATTAATTATATATTTATTGCGTCCTAGAATATTCTTAATAACAAAGAGAAAACTAGAGTCTTTATTTTATATAAAAATCTCACACACATGCAATGATAGAATATAGTCCACTCTTTTCTTTAATTAGAAAAAAAATGGGACTATAGGTGAGAATATTAGAGAAATACAAAAATGTGATGGCAATTTTCAATTGGTGCATGACAATCAAACGATAACTAACATACAAAAATTTACATACTATAATAATCGAATGTTTTTTATATATAAATTTTGTTGATTAAAAATTGAGTTGTAGTTCTCATAAAAATAGAAATATAAGCAACGGTAATGATATGAAATTTTTTTTTAAATTAAGATTAAATAAAAATGTGAATAAAATACATTTGTCATATTTTTTAGATAAATCTAATTACATGTAAAATATATTGAGAATAAGTCTCTTCCCCTTACAATAGAATCTAAAAGTGCAAGTTGAGTGCTATATTGTTCAAATTGGCTCGTTTATGTTCTTATAAGTTCAAATTTAATGTGAATATGATCTAAATTTTAATATATTGAAGCGTAGTTATATGTTTTTTTTTCTTCTTAATTGAGTTCAAGTTGATTTGATCTTAAATCAAACTAATTATATTTGATGTTAAAAATTAAACATATAACCTAATTACTAGACATAATTGAATTTATAGAATTTAATAAAAATTAACATAATTATTTATATTATATTTAAATTATTTGATGAGATTTAAATAATACACAGTACACATATTTTTAAAATGCATAAATCATTAAAAATAATATAAATATATAAAAATAAACCATCGTGTAAGACAAAATTAAGACATCATTAAATGTACATTTTTTTGTTTTTTTTTTTCAATCAAACTATTAAACAACAGATTTGTGTGTTTATAAGCATAAATATACAAGTAAATTAACGTTCAAACTTATTCTTTTATATGACAAATTTTTAAAATTGTATTCAATTTTATTTAATCACATAAAATAAATATCAAATAATTTATCGAGTGTATTTGTTTGCTTATAATTTAACGTAAAAACAATTCAAAAATATATATGTAATTTTTTAATCTTTATCGGCAAATAAAAAAATAAATTTATATATTTAATTAGAAATAATGTTGATACATAACGACGTTTTGACCACCTGGTTCAACTCTAACCAAAAACGACAATTATACAATTATATATGCAATTAGAGAAATTAAATAAATACAACAGGTAAAAGACACACAAGATAATCTACATGAAAATTTCAAAAAAAAAACATAATAATTAATTCAATGAAAATAAATTCACAAATAATAATTTTCAAATCATAAAGAGATGTGCTTCGCAGTACTGAAAGGTCACACTAATATCATTAGATCAGGAGAAAATATTACGTCCAGTCCGCGCGTAACTACGTCACGGACTCACGGCTCGGCGTGTCCAATAGTTTTTTTCCATTTTAGCGGCACTGACGGGCGGACGGCGATGCCATGGCCCACGACGGCCGGCCCCACTCGTTCAACGGCGAGAAGAAAAAGCGAGGCGGCGTCGTTCGACATTCCTCCCAGCGGTTTAAGGCTTTCCCGCTCGCTCAGCTCGATCGGCAAGCGTCAATTCGATGATTTAGCAAATCTTGCGAATAACTTCCATTGATGTATTATAGGCAACTGCATGAGGTATTTATATGTGTTCTCGAACTTTAATGAATTTAGGGTTTTCTCTATTCTTCTCATCATCTAGTATGTGAACATTTGAGTTCTTTAAATGAACGAGATGTATTTTAGTAGTTTTTAGAGATATTTTGCATGTGTACTCTCTCTACTGTCAAGATGGTACACACCATTATTTTCAAATTTTTGAACTGGTTAGCCTTGTGAAATGTTTAGTATATCACATGGTAGGATGTTTGGTCATGTTTCAAGATGAATTATGTGGCCTGATTAGGGATGATAGTATGTTTAGTCGATGGCATTAAAATTTGTTTGTATGTTGATTTTTGGTTGTTTGCTTATTTTGCATGTGTACTCTTTGTACTCTTAGAAGAGTACAGCCCATTTTGGTATTTTTTTAAAATACTTATGTCCCTGTTAGGATACAAAATGCTCAGTACATAGCTTATGAAGCATATTGAAGGCTCATTGCTTAGTTTTTAGGAGTTTTTTTACATCTATGAGCATTTTGGTCATTTTTTCCAGTTTCTTTAGCCTGTTTGGAGGAAATATATTCATTACAATCCATTAGGAATAATTTGGAGGCTGATTGGTTAGTTTTTAGTATTATTTTGCATTTGTACTCTCTATACTCTCTTAAGAGTACAGATGATTTTGGCCAATTTTTTAGTTTTTGCAGTTGTTGATTATTACATTCCAGGAAATTTGGTGGTTTGGATGATTTCACGGGATTGTTGTATCCTCTGTACTCATGAGAGTAGATAATTTTCTCAATATTTTTATTTATTTTGGATGGAGAGAATATGGTCATTACATTCCATTAGAAGCAATTTTGTGGCTATTTTTCCAGTTTTGTGGCTGGTTGAGATTATGTTCATTACATTCCAGAAGTAATTTGGAGGATGTTTGGATGGTTTTGAGATTTCGCTTACGTACTCTGTACTCATGAGAGTAGCATTGGTCATTTTTTAGTTTCTTTGGCCTGTTCAGAGGAAATATGTTCATTACAATCCACGAGGAATAATTTGGAGGTTGTTTGATTGGTTTTTTAGTGTTATTTTGCATCTGTACTCTCTTGAGAGTACAGATGATTTTGGCCAATTTTTTCCAATTTTTCTAGCCTGTTTAGAGGAAATATGTTCATTACATTCCACTGGAAGTAATTTGGAGGGATATTTGGATGGTTTATGGGAGATTTTTATATCTGTACTCTCTATACTCTCATGAGAGTACAAAATATTTTGGTCATTTTTTTATGTTTATTTGGCCTATTTGGAGGAAATATGCTCATTACAATCCATCAGGAATAATTTGGAGGCTGTTTGATTTATTTTTTAGCGTTATTTTGCATATGTACTCTCTGTACTCTCTTGAGAGTACATATGATTTTGTGGACATTATTTTCCAATTTCTTTGACTTGGTTGTTCAGATTATGTTCATTACATTTCAATGGAACAATTTGGTGGCTATTTGGATGATTTTTAGGAGATTTTTGCATCTGTACTCTCTATACTCTCATGAGAGTGCAGAGCATTTTGATCATTTTTTTTCTATTTATTTGGCATGTTTGAAAGAAATATGTTCATTGCAATCCATTAGAAACAATTAGAGGCTGATTGGTTAGTTTTTTAGTGTTATTTTGCATCTATACTCTCTATACTCTCTTGAGAGTTCAGACGATTTTGGCTAATTTTTTCTAGTTTCTTTGGCCTAGTTGTTCAGATTATATTCATTACATTCTAATGGAAGTAATTCGGTGGTTGTTTGGATGGTTTCTGGGAGAATTCTGCATCTGTACTCTTTATACTCTCATGAGAGTACAAAGCATTTTGGTTATTTTTTTCCAATTTCTATGACCTGTTCGAATGAAATATGTTTATTACAATCAAATAGGAACAATTTGGAGACTATTTGGTTGGTTTTTTTAGTGTTATTTTGAATCTGTACTCTCTGTTTGGATGGTTTTTGGGAGATTTCTGCATCTGTACTCTATGTACTCTTATGAGAGTACAGAATATTTTGATCATTTTTTCCAATTTCTTTGGCCTGTTTGGAAGAAATATGTTCATTACAATCCATCAAGAATAATTTAGAGGCTGTTTGGTTAGTTTTTTAGTGTTATTTTGTATATGTACTCTCTATTTGGTTGGTTTTTTAGTATTATTTTGCATCTATACTCTCTATACTCTCTTGAGAGTACAGACTATTTAGGCCTTTTTTTTCAATTTCTTTGGCCTGTTTAGAGGAAATATATTCATTATAAATCAATTGGGAATAATTTGGAGGCTGATTGGTTGTTTCTTATGGGTGATTTGCATACCATGTCTGGGAAAAGGATAACTTCGAGAAGCAGGCCTACCATCATTAAAATGGTGTTCGATAATATTACAGCACTATTTACTAATAAAGTCATTGACATTTTAAAGTGATCTGCATCAATTTTTTAGACTCCACGGAATTCAGCAAGACTTAATAGCTATTACCTCAATCCTGTCTTGCTGGGACATAGAGAAGCGAGTTTTCTTTCTGGGTGGGCAGTGCATTCCTTTCACCCCCGATAAAGTTGCAGTAATTATAGGGATGTCAAACATAGGGGAGAAGGTCTTATGGCGAAATCCTGTCATGATTGATTGATGGTATAAGACTATGCTTGAGCATCAGAATGCTTCGTTACACAGCACGCATTGTGCAGTTGTACATACATTTTTCTATCAAATCTTTTTTGTATATCACAACTATAGGCTGGCATAGGAATTGATTTCCTACACCTATAACATAGATAAATTTGTTGAATATAACTGGGCAGAGGCCATTTGGGTCTTCCTAGTTTCATAATTTGATGGTATTACATCAAAGATTCATACCCAGAAGACACCTCGGTACATGAGTAGCTTTGTCACTCTTCTTATGGTATGTTTTATATCTTTAGTTATATATTATTTGATGCATTGAAGTTAACTTATATAAATATTAATTGTAGATTCTGAGCACATAAGCATCATGAGGTATCATCTCCATTTGCAAAACGATTATCTTTGCGATGGCCAAAAATAAAGTTTCCAGCTAAAGCCTTCATTGGTTTAAGAGGACACCAGGTGACATATAATAATATCACTTAGTTCATATAAGAATATATTTATTTATGTTATAGTCATCACATTTTTTTATCGGTTTAACACAGGTCTGTCTTTCATTCGAGGACATATCAGAAGAGGAGACCTGGCTCCTTGAATCATTTTTCCTGCCCAAAATGCAATACATGTTGAGCCCGATAGTAGTCTCATTCTAAGTCCACTGAGTTCAGCCCCGATTGAATCTCCATATATTTCTCCTTGATATTCTCTCCCATCCAATATATCTAGCTTGCCCTGCTACTACCCTCACAGAAAGCTTTACGATGGAGAGGATACTTGCAGGTTTTAGGGACTTGAAAGATATAATATCTTCTTTTCAAGCAATAATGATAGAGAGAATGGATGGGATTGATTTGCATTTTTTACTATGAGGGTGGTTCTTCTGGGCGGAGTTCTACCATCCCTACTGTGGGGGAAGCTCCTGTGGAGGTCACCACAGGGGGAACTCTTGAGGAGGCAGTCACAGGGGCAGCACCTATGGAGGCTACTAGAGGAGCTTCCCCTGTGGAGGCTAGCACAGGGGAGTCTTCTGTGGAGGCAACTACAGCTGCTGCCCCTGTGGATACTTCTACTTGAGAAGCCCCTAAGGTAGCCTCCACTGGGGAAGCCCCTATTGAGTCCACCATAAGGGAAGCTATTGTGGAGGCCTCCACTGCACATGAAGATACTCCGAAGCCTTTAATCGACAGCATTAAGCGTGGTGTGAAGGCTCCGTAGATAAGAAAGAGGAAAGCTATTTGTTCCTCCTTCGCACACACTTACAGGAAGTCACGAGCAAGAATAAGTGATGTGGTGGCCTCCACTCAAGATGAGAAGCCGGCAGCAGAGGTATTAAGTTACTTTCTTTTAAATTTGAGATAATATAAATAGATTTCACTAAAATTTTTTATAGGTTCACAAAGATGAGCCAATAAAGGTCGACCCACAAATCGTTATCGTTGGTGGAAGAGCATCGCGAGGTATGCATCATCTCGAGATCGATCCTTAATTCATAGTGAATCTAGCTCTTCATCACTAACTTTCATCACATTAATTTTGCAAAGAAAGGTACATCATTTTATTGACTTCTCATCCGAGTTACACTCCGATGCTCCATCTTATTGATACGTCGTTCTCGATTCAAGGACAAGTAAGTCAATCTTCAACTCCTTCATACATAAAATAATATATTCTTTTTATTAAGCTCGCTTTAAAATATTTCTCACTCGGGTGATACAAGATTCATGGGGAATACCATTATTATGAGGATCGATGAGTTGCTGACAGATCAGTATCTCTCAGATGCATACGTCGATGCCTTCACCTTCTTACTGGTCGAGGAGTACTCGCTCTGTCCGGGGCTGTATGTCCCCTATTTGTACATCACATGCTTGCACTGGGTAAGTTACCCCGCAGATATGCAGTGCATTACGATTCAATCCTTGTTTGTATAAATAGAAACTACAATTTATAAATATTCTCTTTCTTTCTTATAGAGCTATGCGAAATATGGCCTACACAAGGAAAGCAAAATGTTCATCCAAAGATGTCATCACAAGGTGTCAAGGTCGAGCAACTCTTACTTTCAATTATAGATAATCAAGACTGGACACTTAGACATATTAAGGCTCTGTATTTTATGACTCATTATCAAAATTAACCCATAAGGCTATTCTTCCTGAGATTGTAAGTGTTGTTTTCAATTTGGTTTCTGTAAACTATTTTTTTTTACCCCCTTATTGACTATACTTCTTGCTATTCAAATCAAATTACTTATTGAAGATGTTGGCCAGTCTTTTATGAGCGATCCCACAAAATAGCTAATCAAAATGGTGAGTGGGTCACCCAAGATAATGTTGTTGAATGCGGATGTTTGTCAGAACTATATGGAGGCGAATTAGAAATCCCCACTTACAATGACCACCAAGATTGGCAAGAAGATGAATTGCTTTAGGTCGAAGTTGCTTACGCTTATCTTATCTTTTATTTGGGAATGAAAAAGCTAAGCTAAGAACTGTACATTTAAAGTTTGATAAGTAGAAAATAATTGTACAAGGTATTTCTTTTATTTATTTTTTCAATATCCTTGGGCATTTTGGATCTTTTATTATTAGCAGAGAACACCTGCAATAATTTGGTTGATGCTTGAATGCTTTACTGGAATATGTTTCATCTGTACTCTCTGTACTCTCCTGGGAGAACACAGAGTATTTCATCTATTTTTCTTCAATTTTCCTTGGCAGTTTTGGATAAATTATGATTAACATAGAGAATCACAAGTCGCTACTCTACGAGATGTGTTTGTCTGTACTCTCGGTTATTTATGTTCTCATTCTCTATACTCTCTCAGACTATCTAGACTCTGCATTCTTATGTACCCTCCTGTACTTCCTATACTCTTTATACTCTTTATTCCATTATAGTAGTTGAAGGTCGAATTATAAGAATATTTGAGGTGTTCTGTAGCTTAACTCTTTGTATTCTCCTCATAGTACATATTATTTGCTTATTTTTTTCCCATTTCCACTTTTGCTTTGCAGGACAGAGAAATTGTTCACTATAACATTAAAACAAGTTGGATTCTCCTGGGTTGCTTTTTTATGAATTTTCTGAGCAATTTTGCATGTGAACCCTCTCTATACTCTCTATACCCTCTGTACTCTATACTCTCAGATTCTCTCTCAGACTCTGGACTCTCTGACTCTATGTACTCTTCTACTCATAGTTGATATAATATTGTTTACTTCTATGATGATTTCTTTACTTGTTTGGAAAAATAAGCTTAATTTTGATATTCAAATTATATCATATTTTAAATTCAAACCAACCTAAAAAAAAGTGAAATTTAAAATTTACATTATCTAAAATTTACGTTATACTCGACCACATTTATCTCAATTTAAAAGTAAGCAATATGAACTACTTAGCATGTGAGCGTGTATAAGTGATGATTATTAAACTTGACTTTTAATAAAGGAAATTATGATCTTTAAAATGTGAATGAATGCATAAAATTACTTTCTACCATTCAAATCATGCTTCTTAAAACCTACTCTCTGAAACATGTACATAAAATAGACAAATAAACTATGATGCGAATGTCTTATTCAGAAATATAAATTTTGAAGGCAGTGTGGAGCAAATTCTATATTTTAAGATGAGAAATTTTTTCAAATAATGTAAAAAATTGAAAGTATCATCTAAATTAAATTAACATTATTGATAAATTTATAAATAATTACTAAACTAATATCATCAGTACTAATATCATCTTCATCACAGAATTTTTTTTTCTTCAGCTTCTACTAAATTTGTTGATAGGAACATACGGGCTTATCAAAAATTATAATGCATGCAATAAAAATCATTTCATAAAATGTAGAGTACTTTATAGAGTATATATCAAACTATGTAATGATAAAATCATCATCATCCTTAAGCAAAGTAGACTCATCAATGATCGAAGCGCAATTTGGTAAAATATGAGAAATTTTATTGCCACAGTCTAAGGATTACAAAGTCCTTAATAGGGGTAAACTCTCTGCATAATTGCTTTAAGAGCAACAAACAGCGTAGTGAGGAAAAAAATCAAGCAGAAAATAATTGACCCATATTAAAGTCCATTTGGACCTTCCTGGTTTCAAGCAAGTTATGTACCCTCTCTACTCTCTGTACTCTTTGTACTCTCTGTACTCTCCTACGAGTATAGAGCATCTTGGACATTTTTTTCCACTTTCTTTGTTTGGAGGATGTAAGTTCTTGGGTGGAGAATCTTGATTCATCTAGTAAATTGTACTCCATGGGCAATAAGGCGAATCAGAGAAATTACTAAACAATACAATAAACTCAAATATGAGATAGACTAAGTGTATTCGAACAAATGTTTGATTATGACATAGACTGAGTTTCTTCAAAAAAATTTACCAATATTAATAAACCCTAAATAAAAACTAAAATATGAGATTATTATGTCAGTAACCATTAAGTTGAAGATGCTTTGAAATATTGACTTAAATAAAATATGAGTATATATAGTGCATTGATTAGTAAATCTTAGTCATTAAATATCATAGTAAATTAATTCATTTTAAAGATAAATAGATAAATTTTATAATAATAGTATGTTTAAGAATAAAGATGCTCACAAGACGAAAGTCATCCTAACGAAGAAATGATTGTACAGTCTGGCGTAGAAGAAAGTCATCATAATGTTGCAACTCTGAGGCAGTCTTCCTAACTGAATCACGTATGTGAGACTGCTGGTGTGCCTATTAAGTAAAAGAAAGTCATCTTGGAGACTCTAAAGCATTACAGAAATGATTACACAGTCGAAGAACACATAACTAAATGATATCATGCATTGAAATATTTTCCCGTAATAATATCCATCATCAAGTTAGTGTAGCCTTCAGCCGACTAACTGATTATTGAGCTCGAGTTGAATTCCTGAGGAAGAACATCGTATCAGTTAATGATTTTTTACAGCATCAATGTGTGCTATTCTGTACGTACCTCTGAAAAACACTCTGGCATTACAGAGAAAGGTGTTACAATGGGTGACGAAACATGTTCTGCGATACTATAAGTTTGTACTTTAGTTTCTGTAACAATAAAAATATGATGGTTTGAAGATTAGTGGCAATATTTTAAATACTAAAAATTAAGAGGCAAATATAGAATTACTCTTGGCTTTCTTAGATCTCTCCCAATATCCTTTAAGCCTTGCGTTGGAAACATCCTTTGGACGTTGCTTAACTAGATCCTTTAAGATGTCTTTTCCCTTGTCTGCTGTGGTTGACTTCTTCTTCTTAGATGCTCTGTTAGCTGGAAGAGAATTCTCACTTATTATAGAGTCAACATTGTCGTATAATTTTTTTAAGGATTGAAGCATATAGTCCTCAGCTCTATTATTACCACTACGGCGCTTATTTGATATGCATATCGACTAATGTGATTCTAAAAAATAATGCCAGTAGCATTTCCATCTGTGCCTTCCATGTCTCTTAATTTTCTATATGCACTATCAATGTAAATCTTCCTCTGTGCTCTGGTAGACCATCGCATGAGAAGATACATATCAGGAATGCACACTACATCTTGACTAAGAACTCTGATACAATGGGCACAAAGTAATCCCATCATTTCAAATTTCTTATAAGTACAAGTTACATCTAAGGTAGTCCCATTGAAATGGACAGTCTATGTTTGGGATGAATTTTTATTCTCTAAGTTTCTCACCAAATACTCAATGGGTCATCGACGATTCTTGATAGACCTCCAACTCCTTGCAAAAATTCTTCCTCAAATATAGTATAAAGCTATCTTGTATAAAATATAGTAACTTATTTTAGAATTGGACTGGTCTTAACAACAGGAATAATCAATGACTGGCTACACTTGAAGTCTTCATCATGTTCATTCTAGCGCCATGTCTCCATAACCTTCTCCAACCCCAAAAAATAATCTGTGAGTGAACTTGTTGGTTTAAAGATTCCGTGACATACGTTATTCATTGACTCACTACATTGCGTTGACAAGATGCCCATACAGAATGAGTCTTTGCTGAATGTAGTGGACCACTTGGATCTAATTTTATAAAGCTCAGATAGCCAAGCATATCATGCAAATTGCCTTCTTCTAGCATGGCAGACCAAACTTCTTCAAACTCTTCATCTAAGTCACATTTGCTCATGCATGCATAAAATAGCCATTGTACCCTCTTATTACTATTTAAGTAGTGAACCTTGGAAGGAGCTATCTTCAAAATATTGGCTCAACTATGATGAGTATCTGTGTAATACAATTTATAGCTCTACGGATCTTGATCAGTGAATATTGTTGTAGGATGTTTATCACTCATCAACTTAAAAAATGTCTGGAATAGCCATGAGAATGACTCAATCGTCTCTTCTGATAAAAAGGCTACTCAAATAACACATTTTTGCCATGATGATTCACTCCAACAGAGGGGCACAAACAAGATTATATTTATTGAATTGATCTTGTATCAAAAATTATCACATCACCAAAAAAGTCATATTCTATCCTAGATATGTCATTGCTCCAAAATAAACTTACTAAGTAATCTAACTTATCAACTTGTACATCCCATGCAAACATCCCATCCGCTGCTTATCTTTCTTTGAACAGCTGTATTAATTCATTACTATCACCATTCGTAATCTCGATCTTTTCTCTTTCTAAATAAAATTGAAAGCATCTCTTTTTGTGAATTCAATATTCTCTGCGCCGCCAGCTTCCTCACTTAGATAGCTGAATGCATCAGTTGCTCTAATTTTGGCCTCTGTCATTGTCTTCAACACGGAAGCCTTTTCATCGCTAATGCATCGTGATCACGAGAAGATAGTCGTGAGCTTTGCCAATGAATGATTATGACTTTCTATATATTTTTTAACCATCCGGTTCCCCTCCTCAAGAGAATTTAATCATGGTAACAAGCCTTATATCAATTTTTAAATTTTGCTAAGGTTTAGTGATTTCTTAGACTGCTTTTGCAATAAAAAAATCTTTTTATTTCAATTTGTTGGAGTTTGGTAAATAACTAGTATGGTCCTTCCAAACTAGTTTGATGTATGTAGTCGATGCTGATACACCTCCATTTCATTTTGAGCGATTGGTGCGAGGAGTTTTCCCAAATTTAGGTCATTAGACATCACGACATCGTCTTGCATCGTTGAGCATTCACCTACATACTCCACATAAATGTGACATGTAAAATAGCTCCACAAAAAATATATTCCCTCCAAACGGGCCAAAGAAAGTGAAAAAATGAGCTAAATATTGAGAGTACATAGAGTACAGATGCAAAACTCCTCCAGAAATTATCCAAATTGCTTCCACTGAAATGTAATGAACATAATCTGAACAACCAGGCCAAAGAAACTTAAAAAAAATATCCACAAATTATCTGTACTCTCAAGAGAGTACAGAGAGTACAGATGCAAAATAACACAAAAAAATAACCAAATAGCCTCCAAATTGTTCCTGATGGATTATAATGAACATATTTCCTCCAAACGGGCTAAAGAAACTGGAAAAAAATGACCAAAATGCTCTGTACTCTCATGAGAGTACAAAGAGTGCAGATGCAGAAATCCCCTAGAAACTATCCAAACATCCCTCCAAATTGCTTCCAATGGAATGTAATGAACATATTTCCTCCAAATAGGCCAAAGAAACTGGAAAAAAATATCCACAAAATCATTTGTACTCTCAAGAGAGTACAGAGAGTACAGATATAAAATAACACTAAAAAATCAACCAAATATGCTCCAAATTATTCCTGATGGATTGTAATGAATATATTTCCTCCAAAGAGGCCAAAGAAATAAGAAAAAATTTACCAAAATGCTCTGTACTCTCATGAGAGTACAAAAAGCACAGATG
The DNA here is from genome assembly GCA_021442155.1 of Cymbidium sinense. Classification (NCBI taxonomy): domain Eukaryota; kingdom Viridiplantae; phylum Streptophyta; class Magnoliopsida; order Asparagales; family Orchidaceae; genus Cymbidium; species Cymbidium sinense. Next base: position 100,997,857 of record CM038217.1, on the reverse strand, counting down.
CAGAAATCTCCTAGAAAGCATCCAAACATCCCTCCAAATTGCTTCCAATGGAATGTAATGAACATATTTCCTCCAAACAGGCCAAAGAAACTGTAAAAAAAGGCCAAAATCGTCTGTACTCTCAAGAGAGTATATAGAGTACAGATGTAAAATAATACTGAAAAATTAACCAAACGGCCTCCAAATTATTCCTAATGGATTGTAATGAACATATTTTCTCCGAACAGACCAAAGAAACTAGAACATAATGACCAAAATTCTCTGTACTCTCATGAGAGAATGCTGAAGTCTGATGTAAAATCCAAAACTCAAAGCGTCCAAATTGCTTCCGGTATGTAATGAACATAATCTCAATAGAAAGCTGGAAAAAAATATCCACAAAATTATATGTACTCTTAAGAGAGTACAGAGAGTACAAATGCAAAATAATACTAAAAAATTAACCAAACAACCTCCAAATTGTTCCTGATGGATTGTAATGAATATATTTCCTCCAAACAGGTCAAAGAAACAGGAAAAAAATGACCAAAATGCTAGGTACTCTCATGAGAGTACAGAGAGTATAGAGAGTACAGATGTAAAATAATACTAAAGAAATAACTATACAACCTCCAAATTATTCCTAATGGATTTGTAGAAGATATTTCCTCCAAACATTCTCATTGAAACTGGAAAAAATGTCCAAAATACTTTGTATTATACTCATGAGAGTCTGAGAGAGTACTACAAAACTCTCCTAAAAACCAACCTAAACAGCCTCCAAGTTGCTTCTAATGGAATGTAATGAACATATTCTCTTCAAACATGCCAGGAACTCATAAAAAATAATATGAAATTGGTCAGTACTCTCATGAGATTACACAGAGTATATACATGCAAAGCAGATCCTCAAAACAAGAAAAGTCCTCTTGCAAAAAACTCCAAACAGTGTAGGAAATATACACTAAATAAAATAATTTCAAGGAATAACACTAACAAACTGTAAAGAAATTATACGTATGCAATGGTTGAGAAAAATTATCTATGAATTTTTATTAGTACATCCTCAGCTATTTCCTCAATGCTATAACTTCCAAATTCGTTCTCCATCTTCATGGTTCTTTCGCAAAAAGGAAATGAGATTTTCTATTTCTCTCTCTAAGCTTGGTTTGCAAGAAAAAATATACCTTAAACCCTAAATCTAGATATATATTTCTTCTAAATTCCTCTCGTGCATTCCAAGCGGCTTCTTCTTCTCCATTTGTTTGAATGAGGCGGGTTAGGTCGGACGGGGTAAGCGCATCAATTGATGGCTACGCTTATGAGGATGGTGATTTTTCATTAGCATTACATAGTTTATATATACTCTAAAAGTACTATACATTTTATGAAATGCTTTTATTGCATTACAAAATTTGATAAGCTCAGTATGTTCTATCAAAAGATTAATAAATTCAAGAAAAAAATTTGTAATGAAGATTATATTAGTGCGATGATATTAGTTTAGTAATTACTTATAAATTTATCAATAATATTAATTTATTTCGAGATGATACTTTCACATTGTGGCATTATGAATGTGCGGTATAATGGTTTATTATTAGCATCCGATTTGACATACCAAGTATCATTCAATCGTTTAGATATTTCACAATACAAATTCGTAATTAATAAATTTTAGATAATGTAAATTTTAACTTCACTTTTTTTAGTTGATTCGAATTTAAAATATGATATAATTTGAATATCACAATTAAGCATATTTTCTCCAAACAAGTAAAGAAATCATCATAGAAACATAAACAGTATTATATCAAGTTACCCATGAGTTGAGAAGAGTATAGAGTAGAGAGTACAGTATAGAAATGCAGAGTCAGAGGGGCGTCTTCTTGCTCTAGGCTTCTTTTGCTTTGTATTTTTACCTTCAAGATGCTATTTAAAGGCTTCCTCACTGAAGTCTTGACCTCAGATAGCACATTCCCTCATGCCATAAGACCTTCTCCCATCTTTGGCATCCCTATTATCATTGCAACATCGGTGATGCTCTTTAAGGCTTCTTTTGCTTTTCGTGCTTCTTTTACTTTGTGTTTTACCTTCAAGATGCTCTTTGGGGCTTCCTCTGGAAGTCTTCAGATAGCATTCTTCCTCTGTCATAAGACCTTCTCCCCTCTATTTGGCATCCTTATTATCAAAGCAACTTCATCGGTGAAAGAAGGAATGCTTCCCAAAAGCATGCTTCTCTATGTCCCAGCAAGATATGATTGAGGTAATAGCAATTGAGTCTTGCTGAATTCTGTGGAGTCTAATGAATTGATGCAGATGAAGCCTCTGTAAAATTTCAATGACTTCATTACTAAAGAGTGTCGCAGTATTATCGAACATCGTTAGAGCGGTGGTAAGACTGCATCTCGAAGTTATCTTTTTCTCAGACATGATAAATTTCAAAATGAAAAGTCAGTAAATAACAGTACAGATGCAAATCAACCATAAAAACCAACCAAGTCACCTTACAAAATTGCTACTAATGGATTGTAATGAACATATTTCCTACAAACAGGCCAAATAAACTATAAAAATATTGGCAAAATTATTTGTACTCTCATGAGAGTATAGAGAGTGCAAATACAAAATTCTAAAACTATCCAATGCTAAATTACTTATCGAAATGTCTTGAACTTAATCTCAACAATCCCAAAGCGAAAAAAATGGCCAAAATCATCATCTCTCATGAGAGTGAGTCTGATCAAGTTTCTACTAAATAATCAACCAAACAACTTCTAAATTATGCCTAATGAATATATTTCCTCCAAACAGGCTAAAGAAATAAGAAAAAATGGCCAAAATGCTCTGTACTATCAGGAGAGTACAGAGAGTACAAATGTAATGAAAATAATCTCAACAACCAGTCCAAAGAAATTGGAGAAAATGTCCAAAAATCATCTACTCTCAAGAGAGTAGATGGCACTAAATAAACAACCAAACATCTTCCAAATTATTCGTGATGGATTGTAATGAACATATTTCTCCAAAGCAAAGAAAATTATTTCTAATGGAATGTAATGATCATATTCTCTCCATCCGGCAAAATAAACGCAAAATATTGAGAAAATCATGTACTCTCATGAGAGTAGAAATAAATGTAAAATTTCTCAAAATAAGCAAAGTCCTCTTGCAAAGAACTCCCAAGCGTATAAAATATACACTAAATAAAAAAATTTCAAGGAATAACATTAACAAACGTAAAAAAATTATCGTATAGCGGTTAAGAAAATTTAACGATGAATTTTATTTAATGCATCATTTCCCATAAACTTACAATTCATTCTCCATCTTCATGGTTCTTTGGAAATAAGATTTTCTCTTTCTCTCTCTGAGCTCAGTTTGCAAGAAAAAATACACCCATAAACCCTAAATCTACATATATTTCTTTTAAATTCCTCTCGCGCATTCCAACGACGCTTCTTCTTCCGTTATTTGAACGAGGCGGGCCGGGCCAAGATAAATGGCATCATCGCCATCCGTCCAGTTACAGAGTTGTTAAGCGCTAAAATGAGAAAAAAATTTACGTTGAGTCATGATTGGAGTCCACCCGTAAAGCTACGTGGTACTCTGGCCTAATATTTTCTCTTATATCAGACGCATAAATGACGACGTGACACTCAACTTCGGTAATCATTTTTTTATTCAATGCCGGGATTATAAATTGAGTGGGAGGCATCGTTTACAGCTTTGAGAGACCTAAAAGAAGAAGAAAGCACTGAAAATGGAGAATATTGAAAGGATGGAACGGCCTGCTCCCTTAACACCTGAACTTAACGAGATATTTCTTCAGCGGCTTAAAGAAGCGAAGCAAAGGTAAGCAACACAGTCTTGTCTCCCTTAGCTCTTTTTTTAGAAAGCCGAGAGCCGACGAAGCTCAAATTTATCTAAATATTAGTAAACTTAACAGAGAATAAAAATGGCTGCTGCAAGCAAAATTTCAGTCAAAAGGAAATAAATAAATAAATACGATCATTAAAACACCAAGACGAAGGCATGTAGAGCAAAACTCGATCTATAGAAGGAATCGATAATCTTCATATTTCTCTTCTTATGAATTGGAGAAACGGTTCAGATTTAATTTAGATCTTAAAGTTGTCATAATTGATTTTGAGATATATGTGATATAAATTTTGATTGATTTTTTCATATTTTAATTCAATAATTTTGAGATCTATGCTGATCAGAAACTTGTATTTATCAATATATGTGACGAATTTTTTGTAGCTTGGGATTCAGAGAATCGAAGGTGGAGGTTAGATTTGAGGGGCTGACTGCAGAAGCGAAGGCGCAAGTCGGCCTGAGGACTCCCCCGACGCTCGTCAACGTCACCCTCAACACCATGCAGGTGGGTTGAGCTTTTTTTTTAAAAAAAAAATATATAAGAACTGGTAGTGATTGAGAAAAGAGTTACTTCATTAAGAGCTAATTTGATTCAAAGTTTTAAATATTCTATCGCAGTATTAAACTTGTCATGAAATAACTATTGTTTTTTGAAATTTTGCATAAAAGGTTTTCTTTATAAAACGGAATTAAAAATTAGTTTTTTTAAAACAGATTTTCAACCTAAGCATTCAATGTTTTTTTATCAATTTAAAAAACTGATTAAGTTATTCACAGATCAAACTGAGAAGTTCCTCTAAAAAACCTACTTTTGTGTTATATGGGTTGCTGCGTTAGTTGCTCCATATATTACAATGAATTTATATTTTATGTAAGTTTCTTAATTACTAATGCTTGCCTGGCACAGCGAGGTAGAGGGCAAAAAAAATCTAGAGTTCTTCGTATAAAAATATATCAGGAGTTTATTTGGAAAAACAAACGAAAGAGATAAAATTAAAAATAAATAAATATATAAATTATTGTATACTAGAATATTAATCGTAGTAAAATGAAATATCATATCTTAACTTTATATGAAAAAGAAGTTCATATACATAAAAGGAAATCGTGTTATAAAGATTAGATTATAATCGTCAGATGATAATGATCATAGTGGGATAATAATAATCAACTAATGTGAATTATTGATGCTGGTTATCGACGTTGATCATTAGGTAGAGCTCTAGAGTTTTTTTAGATCTCAAATTTAAGTCTAGCCCCTGAGAGCGTAATTTTATTTATATTTTTTTAGAAAGATATTGCAATTATACATTATTCACTCAATATTTAAGTAGCTCGCAGATAAGATTAGAGTGAGTCGTCTTAGATGGTTTGGTACATAAAAAATATTTTGTCCGATAGTTAAAAGTAGATATATTAGATTTAATGTTAAGAAAGATAGAGGTAGAATTAAAAAACTTGGTTAAGATGTATAGAAAATGATCTTAGTATATTTGAATTAAATGAAAATTTGACACATAATAAGATATAATAGCTCACTATTAAACATATTTTATTTTGATCAATTAAAGCTGCATGCGATTCTTGGTACTAATGTTAAGTTATAAATTTAATTAATATTAATATTAATTATTAATGTGTATATAAGTATATATGATTTATAAATATAAATATACACATATTAAATATTTTGAAAGTATTATAATGATATAAATATTGATATAAAATTGTTATAATATAAAACGTCTAAAAAAATAAAATTTTTTACGTAAAATTATAAAAAATATATATATAAATATAGTCTATTATTGGAATTTTTAAAATATTATACGCATAATAGGTGCAAATTGTTCTTAGTGAGCCTCATAACTAAACTCATAATGATGTAGCACACTCCTGTCACTTAGTTTGACATTATTTGGAATTGTTAAATTGCTTTTATTTTATAGGAAACAAAGAACAACTTTTATTGTTATGTATCGTTATTTTAGTTGTTGAGGTGAGTTTAAAATATAAGTCAAAATGTTTAAAAAATAATAATTTTATATATTCTTATGATCAAGATAACTAAGTTGATTATAATAAAAAAAATAAACTTTGAACATATAATTATATAAATAATTTTGATAAAAAAATAAGTTTAGTTAATAAAGAATTTTTTTTTTACTTTCTATTGGGTAAGAGCTTTTATTTATGATGGACAAGATTATTAAAAAAGACCTGTTCATTAAGGAAAAAAATTTAGGGTGCCTTGACCAATGGGTAGCTCTGCCCATAAGTGGCATGATATTAGAAAACAGATAGAGCTATAAATGAGGAAGCAATGAAAGGTTAATGAAACTGCTAATGACGGCTTAGATGGTCTTTCTCCTGGAAGTGAAGGCAATACATTTTAAAGAATAATTGAGATGATCCTTTCTTAGAAATGAAGACGGCAGAGCATACAAAATAGTGTACAAAGTAATGTAAGAAGGATGTGGAGATCATCAAAGATGGTCAAGTCCATTGTCTCCGTAGAGATAGAAACAACACAGGTTGTAGCTAGCAAGATAGGAAACATTGGAAAGCCATGATGGTAATTATGGTCAGTAGGTTGGGATAACAATATCTTTAGGTGGTAGATGAGGCGGCACAAAAAATTATATTCTTTAACCATTTCTAACAGTCTCATATGCCTCAAATTTAACACATGGATAAAAATATGCATCAAACTTTCTGGCCAATGAAAATTCACATCTGATTTTATACGAGTAATCATCTAAGTCAATGGATTAGTTTTCAGATTTCTTTATTCAAACATAATAGTTGTCAACCTTAAGTAGGGCTATCAAAAAAGCTCGTTGTTAATAAATGATTTTCTTAATAACAGATGACACAAAATATTTCGCTCGATTTATAAACAAAGTCGAACATAGCAATCGCTTGGATTCGATTGTTATGTTCGATTATTTCGAAATAAAAAAATATATATATTATATATATATGTAAGCGTAATGGTTAAAACTTTGTTATATAAAATTATCGTTAATCCTCCTTCTTCTGATTTTTTTATTATTGCATTCGGTAATTTCAATATCTGAAGCGAATATGAACACTAAAATTTGAGATTTTGAATACTGAACACAAGTTACTCGCTCTTCGCGTTTACTAATGCTAAGTAACATTTGGGATGATGCTTCTCATGACTCTTTAATAGCTTAAATACATAAACAACTACTCTATTTTAGCATCAACGCACTTTTCAAATCATTCAAGAAAGCATTATTAGATATTTGAAATCCTTCATTAACTAGAAAAATTATCATTAACATTTAAAAAAAAAATGTACAACTTTTTCCTCTTAGTTCTCCGTTGCATTCTTTAAATGAACAACATGATCATCAAAACTCTTGAACTAGATCAAGATATTACATTATAATAGATATAAATTTAAATTTTATTACATTATGATTCAAACTCAAGAAGAGAATAGATCCTAAGGAGGTCCCTCAATTACATAAAATTAGTTCCTCAAAGTCTTAGCTAAATTTTGAGAAATATATATTGACCCTCAAAGCCTCATTGCGAGTTCACTAAAGTTAGTGCAAAGCAGCTGAGAACTGGATATGCGATGCATCATCATATATAAAATCTCATATTCTTAAAATTTAATTGTCCACTAAAACAAGTAGTCAAATATTACGAACAATTAATTTGCCAAGCATTAACTGATTTAAAGTATAATGTATGTACTAAATTCACGGGAACATTTTTTTTTTTTTTTTTTGAGTGATTTTATGATATTTTAAAACATAATTATTTAAAATATTTTTAATTATTTATATTTATATTTTTAGAAATAGCTCGCATTATTTTTTTAAAACACTCAAAATAAATCTTTGAGTATTTTAAGTCGTTAAAAAATAGCTCACTATTAAACATATTTTATTTAAAACTATAATATAAATAAATAAAATAAAATAAACAAGTGATGCCACAAAACCCCTTAAATTTCATAAGCCTGTTTTGTTGGCATGTTATGTTAAATAATCATTCATTGCAAAACAAATTTTACCATAAAATAAAGATATGATACATTAAATATTAAGAGTATTTACAGTAAGTATTGTGCACATAAACATTTAAAATTTTAATATCAACTTATATAACACTTAATTTTTAACATCATTAAATATATCACTAATATTATTTATAAAAAATAAGATACACCATTTCCTGTATATATTCTATAATAATTGTGACACTTAAATGTTTAAAAATATATATTTAAATTTTAAGTGTTTGATGATAAATAAATATTTAAAAATTGTTTGACATGTATATAAATCTCTCAAAATTTAAATAAAAAATAAAACAAAATATCACCAAATTAAGCTCAAGAATTCGAGCAAGATTTTTTTAAAAAAAATTAAATTAGTCGAATTGACTATTCTAAATTAACCAATACAGCCGCACATAAAAACCCCTTGACGTGCTTTTTTTTTTTTTTTTTGTTTGTCGCCCCCGCTGACGTCGCAGCCATCCACAAGATGACTTTCTTGCCAAATAACTTCCTGAATTGGCAAGTCATATGCAAGAAAAAATAAATCTTCCTTTAGACTTCATACCAGTAAGTTGTCTACTAAACAACTATATGATTTAATCCTTCTTCACAATCTAATTTTAGAATCAATATTCTTTACTCAGTTCAATTTAATCTCAAACCAGATTTGTAAAGAATTTACTGGGCATATATCCGCATTGAAAATTTGAAGACTGTGTCAGTCATTTAGTTTGCTGGAGTAAATATGCTCTGAATCTGCTTCTGAACACACACACTTACCTGAACAGGAGATGATGGCATCACTACGTCCAAGTTCTACCAACAGAAAGTTCAACAAAATTCTCCACGGACTGACGGGAGTAATAAAGCCATCAAGGTGAGAACACAAGTCCACAAAGCTTATTAACTGTGCTAGTATCAGATCAAAATTTTACCAGAAGAAATAAATAATGTTATCTTCAATAATAAGGAAGCCATCACAACATATTTGAGAAAAAAATACTGTACTGATATCACATATTTCATAATTCCAAAAAAAAATAATGAGCAAGTACAAATAGATGAACTATATTCTCAGAATGATATGAAATTCTACCAGAAATTATAAATAAAAAATAGAAAAGATGATGGTTGATGGAAAACAGTCTCGAGCAAACTGAAGCTACTTCCTATTGAAAATTATAATACATAAAACAATGAGTTTATACAGCCTTCTTAAGAAGGTCAACTAAAAGAATGGTTTCTAAAACATGAAAACGTGCGCTGAACAATTGAGGTGGTAATCAAATCATGTAGTTGCGATAAGGCTTAAGTGATGATGAAGGAGATAGACAATTGAGGAATTTTATAACCTCTTGTGTATATGTTAAACTTTCAGAGCGCAGAAACATTTCCTTGTTGGAGTTTACAGATTTGAGCTTTGTTAAATCCATAGATTTTAATAATATGCATCAAATGGAAAGATTTTATAAGAACCTTAACAGTTTTAGGTTGTTAAAGATAAGGAGGTTGGTACTAAGTACTAAAGATGTTATATGAAATAGATTTTGGAACAAATAGCTCAAGATATAGATTAGAATAGTAAAAACACAAAAATACAAATGAAATAACATAGAACAACCTTAGGCCGCCATGTTGAACAGGCACAACTGTGAGAAATAAAGCTATAGATGCAGCCATTGCTACAGTCCAAAAATTGTTGGGAGTTTGTCAGAAGCACGTATGACAACCTCATCAGTAAAGAAGCTAGAGCACAGCTAACTACGTAAGGAACAAAGGATGAACGGCTTGAATGTCTCTGTTCCTTAGCAACCAAGAGCTAGATAAGTAGATGAAGGCAAATTCTGGGAAACCGCAAAACCAATGTCTAGCTAGTTTGCATGGGGAACCCTCAACACCTTTGAAGGGGTTTTGAGTACATGAAATCCACCTCAAAACTCTCCGCATAGAGCTAAAGAGGGCTCACTTGAAGGATTTCTTGATTAGTTGTAATAGTAAATAATGTGAATGGAAACAACGAGAAAAAAAATGAAAGATGCTCAAGGCATGGAAAGATGTATGGATCTCTAATAAGAGCCTGAACATATCATCATCATTTTTGAGTAGTTAATGGATCTAAATAGCCATAGCAATGCTGAATCGATTGGATATTTGGCCCTTCAATTGTTTTGGATGGAGTTGTAGTGCTGCTTTCCACATTTTGGCAAGCATAACAAAGTGATTTGGCTGGCGCTTCGGGGAATATGTTCCAAGACACTGAAAAAATGTGGAACTTCTTTTTTTATTTATTCCTAGAAAAAATAATATTTTTTGTGCCAACAACTTATATTTTGAGATTCTTTCTACAATAAAAGCATCTATCTCCCCAAGAATTCAACATTCCTTAAAAGAAAAGTAGGATGAACCTCTCTAATAATACAAGTCTATCAAAGATTATTAAATTCCTCACAATGCTTCATCCTTCCCTCCAATATGTTCAGTCACAACTGATGGACAACTATACTATTCTCAACATTACCAATGCTCCCAACCAATTCATTAGGTCACTAAGCTTCTGCATCCTTGTTTATAATTTTTTTGACCAATTTGCTCTTGCTACTGGATATCATGATGATTGTGGTAGTGATGGTCCGCTTGATGGTAATCATGGTGTTTTGGAAAGCTTCTCCTCCTTGCTTTTATTACGGGTGCAGTAATCATCCCTCAAAATGATGCTCAACCAAGTTAAATTTTCCAGCTTAGCATCTACCTTTTCTCTACCAACCGCTGGTGCTTGCAATCCAAATGAAAACTTTGGATCAATCACTTTGTTCTACAAAGATTATTACCATCGGACTATGACATCTATAACAAATTCTTATGTCACCTTCTCTTTGGATTTTAATGCAATTGCTTCCTCTAGTGCATTCTACATTCAAGGCTCTAATGCATCTTCACATATGCATGTAATCACCACTTATTTTACTCCCTTGAAAAGTCCTCTCTCCCACATATCCTCGTTGTTAATGGCCCAACCTTCCTTACCTTTAGAAAAGGTTTTGTATCTCCTCTAACATCATATTTCTCTCAAATGTATTATATATTCCCAAATTTCCTATAAATTTACTTTCAATCTATTATCATTGTCACACGATACGTTACATATAATCTTTCGCTTTTCAATTCTCATTATACTTTTTAGGATCTCATTACAAAGAAAAGATGACATGTTGAAGTTGGTGAAAGTTACAACCTAATCCCTACAATCTTATTTTCTTATATTCTAGCATCACTCCATATCAATAGCATTGTCATTTGGACCATCCACCACCATAATATCTTTGGGAGTTTATTCCTACTCTATCCCCCTCTACAAGTTTGAATTTATTGTATGTATGTGAGTTCAGCAAACACCAATAGGTGTCCTTCCACATCACATCATAATAGTGTTCCTTTTAAGTTAGCATCTTCGTAAATAAGAATTTGAGTCATGTTCATAACCAAGAAGATTTAAATATTTTATTACCTCCATTGATGATCATTCTCATGCAAGCTATGACTCTTTATTCAAATGACAATTTGGCATTGCATTGTGTTTTGCATTTTTTATTAGAAATTTATAGTTTTCCATTTTGATTATATATCCTCAAACTCATAATGCCTTAGAAGTTGTAGTTCTTATTTCAATTATAAACTAAAAAAGGGATCATTCGTCGGACTTCATTTCCATATACATCTCAACATAATGGATTTGGTGGACCTAGGCATCATCATTTAGTTGTCATAACCCAAACATTAATGTTCCATATGAATGTTCCACAACAATTATAGGATAACATTATATTAATTTCTTGTCATCTTATTAATCGACTCCCATAGAGTGTTCTTAGTATTTCAACACCTTTCTCAATCTGACATTCTAAGCATCCTTCCCTCTTAGTGCTAAAGCTTTTAGTTATCTCTATTTTATCAATTCCTTTTACACAAATGACAAACTCTCTCCTTGAGTTGTTTGATGTATCTTTTCAAGTTACTCTTGTTCTCAAAAATGATATCAATATTATGGCTCTATCAATCATCATATTAAAACTTAATGGATGTCATATTACATGAATCAACTACCTATTTATTGCCTCATCTGATCCTCTCTAGTTATTCATCTTCCTTCCAAAACCATTATGCTTACAATAACTTCTTCATTGTCTAATGCAACATAACATCCTCCTAAAAGTTTTTTTATCCCCTTATGTCTATTTCCTTTTAGAAAGGTATATGACACTATTTTACCATGCCATTTAACATTATATGTCCTTTGACCATGTTTCCTCTAGCTTTCAATGTGTCATCAAAATCTACTCCCAAAGCATACCAAGAGGACTTACAGAATATCCAGTGAAAAATAACTGAGGATATTGAAATGTTTACCTTACTTAGCATCCTTAGGCCTTTCACATTTCCATGGGCCTAAAACAAGATTCATCCTTATAGCTCCATTGATCGATACAAGGTCCATCTCCTCACCCTTTATTTAAGTCAATGGGATCAATTATTTTAATATAGTTTTTTTACTGTTGCCTTAATTATGTTTGAAGCTTTTAATATGTAGGCACAAATCACAATTAGAATTTATTACAAATGGATGTTAGTAATGTCTTATCAATGATTATCATAGTGGAACTGTGAACAAAGAGCAAGCACCTGGGCACATTTCTCAAGAGGAGACCAAAATATTCTAATTCAACAAAGCCACACATGGACTTAAAGCAAAACCTACACGCTTGGCTTGATAAAAGGTTTTTAATGAGGTCAACCTTTGTAGCAACATAAAATATCACATATTTTTCCAACTTAATTCATCTAGTTATGTCATCTTGGTAATCTATGTTGATGGCCTACAAAATGGGGTTATTAAAAGCACTAATTACAAATGTTTTCTTTCTTTCTAACTAAAGATTTTGAATGCCCCTACTATTTCTTGGATGTTTAATTTGCCTAGAACAAATGAGTTTTATGCCTTAAAAAAATATGCAATTAACTTATCTGAAGAAGCAATCCGCTTGGTTTCAAGCCTATTGGCACTATTATTGATAATCAAAATATTACAAATAAAGAAGCATATATTTGAAGATGTTTCTTATTATCAATGATTGGTTGAATTTTGATATTATTATCATTATACTAGATCTTTCCTTCATTTATATGCAAAAAATGTAAACAAGAAATCAGAGATTAGACTAAGCATCTTTAAATACACCAAAAAAGTCACCGAAAAAAAAAATATATATGGACATCTTAATGTCAAAGCTTTCTCTGAAACTGATTATGTTGGGTACATTGATGATTGGAAATCCACATTAGACATTGTATCTTTGTTTGTAGTACTTTGGCCATATGAAAGAGAAAATAATAAATAGTTGTGGGAAAATCTAGCTAGTGGCAAGGCACAATATAAAGTCATGGCATAATTATAAATGTGAGGTGATGTGGATTAAAACCCTCTTTAAGAAAATTGGTTTTCAAATTACTCAATCTATGGTTTTGAACTATAATAATCAAGTTGATATCTATATTGGTAGTAATTATATGTGCCATGTAAGAATAAAATACATTGAGATTGATTATCATTGTATTCAAGATACAGTATTATAATACCCAATTTTAACCCCTTTCAGTCAAGCACGAGCAGAGGCAAGCAACTTAGTAAAACACATTTCTTTCAATCACCTATCTTATCTTTCACCATATAATATTGACTAGGTAAAAAATATCTCTATCTAGATTGTTTCAAATATGAAATCATTTTCATAATCATTAAATAGATCCATCACAACTATCAACATGGAAGTACACAAGTAAATTCATCCATAATGAATTACAGAGCTTCTAATCAATAGTAATCATTAAAATAAAACATACTAGTTCAATCTTAATGCACATCATAAACAAGCTTCTTCTCTTATACACCAAAATTGTACAACAACAAAAAAACATTAAGATGAAGGAGAAAACATAGTCACCTCACAATGTCCTTAGTCTGATATTTCCCCTAATCTGAAATAACCAGAAAATAATAATAAACTATAAAGCTCAATGTAATTAACAAATCTAACATATAATTTAAAATATAAGGAAATGGAAGTAATATTTATGTCATGTTGATCTATTGGACCAACATGGGTAATAATATTCATAAACATAACCACCTCAGTGCAACAAAATTATTACGCATTTAAGCTAACCCATAAGTAGTTTAGCTTAACTTGAGTGAAGTTTCTAAAAACATCATTTGGAGCTTGTGTAATTAAGTCAATCTCAAGTGCAAACCAAATAGCCCCTAACTTATGTCCCTTCTTCCTAGTCCCTCCTCCCATCCTCCACTTATTAATAAGTAATAAGAATTATGAAACTACTTATTGCACCTGTCCCTCAAGAATTAGGAATTATGAAACCACTAATTGCCCCTGTCCCTCCATCCTTCCTCCCTGTTTTGGCATGTAATTTTGGTTTAAACAGGCAATTATGCAAGCAAAAACTTCATAGTGTTACTAAGATTAAGCATTATCCAATGCTTGAAAAAAGAAGTCATTTAATTTATATGCAATGAATTATGCTTGATACCAATAAATTGTTTCGTAGATACAATGAAGTGGTGAACCAACTTGAGCTTCTCCCTCACTTGGATTCCCTCTGCTATACTCAAGAATTTGATTGATTAGTGCACACGGAAAGGCTAGGAGACCATACATAAAAAATAATAATTTTAAAAAAGGTGTTATAAAAAGGGGAATTCCATCATGCTGCTTGATTATATCTGAAAGATTTTTAAATTATTGAAGCTTCCCATATGATCCAGTTGAAAACTATACATGCAAATTAAAGGCCAAATTTAGCAGAAATATAAGCCATTGAATACTTACAGCTCAAAATTGAAAAAAGGAAGAAATAAACGTGTTCAAGAAATACATCCAAGAACAGCAATCTTATTATCTAATCCAAACCCTGCAACAACCTCAAACCCCTGCTAAAAGAGACAAAAAACTATAATAAACTTGGCAAATAAGCAGCAATCCAGAACTATTTAAAAGACAAATTTCTTAAGATGATTTCTTACATGTAAAGTTTAATTCATTTGGCAGGATGACACTAATCCTTGGACCACCAGTTCAGGAAAATCAACTTTCTTGCGGGCCTTGTCAGGAAAATTGGATCCGACAATTAAAGTAAGAGAAATGCACCCCTAAGCTCTTCACTAGCACAGATACCAGTTATGCATCTAAGGGAAAATCCATTTAAGTGTTTTTAATGCTTAGGAGTGCTCATCATATAAATTAAGTTTCAAAGCTAAAAGAGTTTGGTTGATGTTGATATTGTGACATTTGATAAGTCAATAGAATTTCACATCCTAGAAAGTATCTCTTTCTTGATTTCATGATGCAAATAATTTTTTACTTGGAGAAACTCATTCATGTAATCATACACCTATGCATCAATTTATTTGAATGGTTTGAGCGTTTATACTATGCCCAACAGGAGTTGGATTCTTGGGATTAATAAAAACAATACCAAAAGTTAGGATATGAAGCAGATGATGATGATCAAAATTAGCCATCATTCATAATTTGTAGTGAGCACATGAATTTTTTTTTTCTTCAAGGGATTTTCACCATTACTGGAAAAATATCCATTTATGCAGTATCTCGATGTTCCCTGATCAGATCTTTCATAATTGCTTTCTAAAGTCCAAATACCACTATATGTAATTTAGAGATTTCCAATATACATGCAAAATTTTGATTATGTTTGAAGTCAAATCAGTAAATATTCAATTGATTCTTCACATATAATATCCAACTTGAACTCTGCTTATGAAGTTTACTAATCCAGTTGTCCCTTCTCTTCCTAACTTTCAAAAACATGTTCATGGAATGTAAATAGATCAGTGGAAAGGTCACGTTCAATGGGAAAGAGCATAGACCATTTACCTCCGAACAGTTGTGCATGTATGTTAGCCAGCAGGATCTTCATCATGCTGAGATGACTGTGCGTGATACATTAGATTTCTCCAGCCACATCTTCGGAACTAATAAAGCATTTGGTAAGTAAATTGATCAAGTCTTCATTTTAAAAGCTTTAATTGGTATTGATTTTGCTTGTAATCTGATGTTTTAATGCTCACATACAAAAGGAAAAAAAATGATAAGAAAAGTCAAATTATTTTTTTCCTTGAATGAGGTGTGAAGAAATCCCAAATAAGCTAATAATGATTATCAAATATTTGTGGTAATCATTTAAACCACCGCCATTTGATTTGTTTCATTGTTCTTACAGAATAGCTGTGTGGACACCATCTCGATCATAATTTTTCAGCCCCCAAAGGAAAAGGCCCATGGCTTTTAGGCCAGCCATACATGGTTTAAAAATATGGGATGTTCTTTAAAAATTGAGTGAGAAGTACAAGTTGCAGTTAAGTATCATTTACAAATCTGATGCAATTAACAAAAATTAGTATAGATGTGAATGAACATTCAAAAGAAATAAAATTGAGAATTTATAGTTCATGTGAATATTAGACAAATGAACACATAGGGGCACTAGAGCTGGGCAGTGAGATTGTTGAGTCGAGTTTGAGCTCAAATGAATTGGTTAAAGGGCATTTACAAATTTCCCCCAGCCTCACCAAACCCAGTAGTCGAGTTGACGATTAAATCACAAACACAAACTTTGTTCATACCAAGTTAGGTCAATCTGACAAAAAGATAGCTTTCTTTTTAAAGCAAATCAAGAAACTCGATCAAGAAATGCTATAGACTATATGGATCAGTTCAACTTGTAGCCTTTAAACTGAAATGTCACCCGAGCCTGTTACACTAATGTATCAATCGGGTTGTGTAAAACTAATCACCTAACCAATGGCCATATTGACATACAAACTTTGGCATAACAAACATAGTGATGAAGGACAACATTAACTAGCATTTATTAGAATCACTCCCAAATAATAATAAGGTTTTCATAGTGACCGGATTTTTTTAGAATTGCTAAGGAAAAAAGAAAGCCTCTCAGTTTCTAAGATTTTTTAATGAAACGTGCAACTCTAAAATCCTTATTTCAATCATCTATTCGTGAGATAAATTAAATTATTATGAGATTTTCTATTGAACTAAGGATATGATCCTAAAAAATCCAGATTGATGAAATGAAATAAAGAAATTTCAAATCAATTGGGCATGTGGTAGGCAACAAAACCCATTAGTGTCGTAGCACCTACAAAAAATTTCGTGATGAGCAGTGCAACATTGCTAGAACACCAATTGATGATCAACCAAAATGCTTTATATTTATAATAATGTTGTTAGACATCAAACTTGACATAAAAACTAATATTTTAAATGATATGATGTTCAAAAAGAATCAACAAAATAAATTGTGCAGTTAGTTATACACAAAAAAAATGTCTAAAAAGGACAAACTAAAAGTTAAATAATAGTATTTGGTCATATTCACTTCACTGATTAAATAGTATTATGCATGATCGATAGACCATCAAATGATTTAAGAGTTCCTAGAGTTATGACTTTCCAAAGATAGGAAATAATAATAACGGTGTTGAATTGTATTTTGAAATCAAAAATAATTTTTATTGAGAAGGATAATAAGAATGATATAGTGAACTTGATTAGAAAAAAAATAATGCCAAACACAAATATACATCATTAAGTAATATAATTACAAGTTCTCTATCACTATGTATCAATTTAGAATGCTTTTACATCTTCCACAATTTTTTGCATAATTTCTAGCAATGTTTAGTTTACTAGGTTTTCTCCATAATACTTTTACATTAACTCTATCTACTCATCTAATTGGTACATTTCAAGTTTCCCTAATACAAGTTCATCCTACTTTAGTGTATCTTTCATTATTTCTTCTTCAATAGGTCTTACTCCCAATGTTTCCAAAGCACAAAGCACAATATGATGCGCAAGGGTCTAAATTTGCTTCAATGCACAAAGCACAGTGCAAAGCGGCGCTTTTATTACTAAAGTGCTCATTATTTGTATATCAATGAGATGTAAAAATAAAGAATATTTAACTAAAAATTTTATCTTATATAACCACAAATAACATTATATTACAAAAAAAATTAGATTAAAAATAAATAGATTTCAGATTTTATAAAAATATTTAAAAGATGATTTCTAAGACTCAAAAGAAGACTTTAATTCCCACAACTTCGAAAAAATGAATTATTTTTTTTATTCTACAAAGCACTTGAAAGAAGACTTGAACAAAGTTGCAAAGAAAATTTTGAAAACATTAAAGCTTTTATTTTAGTTGTTCTAAAAAATGTAAAAATAAATTTGAAACCTAAAAATAGAAAAGAACTTACGACCACTTTGATAAATTCTGAATATTGTTGAGCTAAGGTCGAGTGAAAAAGTCAAGATCATGGGTGAGAGATGGGACTACTGGGGTCGATGGGGTCATGTGCGATGAGAAGTTGGGCTAGAGTTACTAGTGTCGATGGGGTCATTTGGGACAAGGAATCAAGCTGGCATTGATGGGGACGAGGGGTTGAGCTAGAGCCATCATTGGCATCGACGGGGTCGTGCGCAACGAGGGTCAGGCTGGAGCCACTAGAGTCATAGTGTGTTGGAGTCATGCGTTAATGGGGGTGTCAAGACGAGCTACATATTCCCAACTTTTCTTTTTTGATAGTTTGGCATTGCTTGGAGTTAAGAGAGATGAAGAGACATGCCCTAATTAGTATTAAACTGTTAAACCCACCGCTTCACTTTGGTCTACGAGAGAGCTCAATAGCACGCTTCACACGCAAAGCGTGCGCTTTGTGCACAATCACCGCTCGACTATGCAGCGAAGCACACTGCACTCACTTCGATTAGGAAACACATTTCAAAGCACTTTTTAAAACACTGGTTATTCCCAACATAACTATTGATATAAACATTAATGAATATAATTATTCTAATTTTAAGACGCATCTACCTTAAACATCATTTTATCAAAATGGCTACAAAAAACATTTATATTTCTCAACACTCAAACTTAAATAAAATTGCTAATCTAATAGAAAATTTAGAAACTACATTTAAATCTCAATGAAAATCTTAATCACCTTATAATCTAAAGCAATTTCATTTTAACCACTCAACATTAAATCTCAAAATTTATTTCTCATCCACATCTGTATTTTTTATAACATAACTGATGTACTTAAAATCTAACATTAAAGTATTACTAAAAATTATCACTTTTGCATTCGCTAAAACTGCATATAATACTATACTATATCTATATTCATCAAGGTTAAGACCCTTATCATCTAAAAAAAATTTAGATCTTATTAAAAAAATTCTCAATTGTATAAATTTTTATTTTCTTGGAGAATCAAAAGGAAAAAATTTCTTTTAATAAGAATAGTTGGTGAAATGAGTGTCAGAAAAGATAAAAATAAGTATTGTTATAAAACTTGGTTTAGATGTAAAACTTCGGAGAATTGGGAAAAATATAAAGTGGCCGTAGAGATTCTAAGAAAGCGATATGATGCAAAAAATTAGCTTTTCTTGATTTATCTGATAGATTAGATAAAGAAAGTGAAAGATGTATGTATAAGTTAAGCAAAAAGAGATAGGAGAAGTAAAGACATAGTTCAAGTGAGGTGTATTAAGGATGAAAATAATAAAATATTTTTTTTAGAAAGGATATTAAAAATAGGTGGATGAGGTATTTTGATAAACTTTTCAACGAAAGATCTGAAAGTACGATTGATTTTAGCAACCTTAATACCCTAAACAAAAATAGAATTTCATTTTATCGTATTAGTAAACTGAAGTTAGTGAAGCTTTAAAGAAAATGAAATGTGGAAAAAGAGGGGCCTGGATAATATTCCAATAGAAGTGTGAAAATGTTTAGGAGATCAAGGAATTTCTTGGCTTACAAATCTTTTTTAATGTCATTTTAAAGACTAAAAAGTCGAGATGAGTGGAGAAAGAGTTTGTTGGTTCTTATATTTAAGAATAAAGGTGATGCATAAGAGTGTGCAAATTATAGAGGAATTAAGTTAATGTGCCATACATTAAAATTATAGAGTGAGCATAGGTTATGATGTGATACAAAAGTTTCTCACAATCAGTTTGGTTTCATGCCAGGTAGATCTACTATGGATGCTATACATTTGTTAAGGGGTTTGATAGAGAAGCGTAGAGAAAGTAAGGAGGATCTACATATGATATTTATTGATTTAGAGAAAGCTTATGATAAAGTTTCAAGAGATATTCTTTAGAGAGTTCTGGAACAGAAAGGAGTTAATATTGGTTATATTCAAGTCATTAAGGATATGTATGCTAGATTACTTGTGTCCAAACACAAGGAGGATTGACAAAATATTTTCCTATTTCATTGGATTACATCAAGGATCGACTTTAAGCCCTTATCTTTTACTTTAGTTATGGATGTTCTTACTAAACATTTACAAGAAGATGTAACTTGGTGTATGCTTTTTTTGATGACATTCTTCTTGTTGATAAGACTAGAGGGAGTCCAAGAGAAACTTGAATTATGGAGGTCAACTCTAGAGTCTAAAGATTTTCGCTTAAGTAGATCTAAACCGAATATATGGAGTGTAATTTTACTTGTAGAAGTTAGTGGTAGTGTTATGACATTAGGTGAACAAGTCATTAATACAAGTGAGTAGTTTGGATATTTAGGCTGCATTGTTTAAACTGATGGTGAAATAGATGGAGATGTTATTAATAGAATTCAAGCTGGATGGTTGAAGTGGGAACGCCCGCCTATTATGTGATAGAAAAGTTCCTTAAACTTAAGGAAAATTTTATAAGATGGTGGTAAGACACGCAATGACTTATGGTGCAGAATGTTGGCCAATAAAAGAGAAGCATAAGACTAAGTTAAGTATTACTGAGATGAGGATGCTTAGGTGGATGAGTGGCTTTACTCTTAGAGATAGAATGCAAAATGAGTATATTCGGGAAAAAGTTGGAGTAGCTCCAGTGGTAGATAAGATTAGGAGAGTGCCTTAGATGGTTTGGCCATAAAGCGTCATGGTCAGATGACCGATTAGGAGAGTAGATGCATTAGATTTGTCTTATGTTAAGAAAGGTAGTAGACACAAAAGACTTGGTTAAGATGTATAAAAAATGATCTTAGTATACTTGATTTAAATGAGAATTTGACACATAATAGGGATGGAGGCGAAGGATTCATGTAGCACTAGTGGGATTAAGGCTTGTTGTTATTGTTGTTGTATAAATTTTTATTTTCTTGACAAGAGGTCTCACAATTCAAAAAGCATAGCATCTACAAATAGCACTTACAAAGATGGCTAATTATGAATATATTTTGGAAACATCACCAAAAGTAATATATAAAGACATTAACTTAATGTTAAACCCTAGTGCAATTCCATTGTGATGAAATAATAATTGGTTAGTCCAAAACATCAATACTAATCAATATCTAATCATATCAGTCATAACTCTAGTACACATTTCATCATTAATGCCAACCTATTTCATTCTTGTATAATTGATCATATCATTTTTTGGAAATGAGCATTTCATCTCAGCCTAAATCTTTGAATTCATGCATTTTCTTCAAAGTTGCTTCACTTTTCAAATAAAGCAATGATATAGTTTATGAATATGTTCATTATGCTCGGCTTAAATAATCTCCTTCTTAAAAATCTAATTTATTAATTTAAAATAGCATTTAAGAAACATGAGAAAACTTCAATGTGCATGTGTCCGGACGCACGTGTTAGCTATTTTTTAAGCATTAGGTATATTTTGTAATAGCTAGAATAGTTCAACTATCTTAAGCTCAAATAACAATAAAATGGAAGTGTACATAAATTTTTATTTGAAAGGCCTAGCTCAAAGAAAAATAAAACAAGGTAAATTTAGAAGGTAGGGATCATTTAACAATTTTCTTAAGTGCTTGAAAAATTTGTAGTTTGGTTTTGCAGTCTGCTTGTTTGTCATAGAATAGACATCTAAAGAGAACCGCCTCCTAAAGAGCTATCATGCTATTTAAAAGAAAGCCCCTTATTTTATTTCGTATAGAGCAATATACCACAAAAAAAGCTTACAGTAATGATACTAAAGCATAAAAAGAAGATTCATAAATATAACTATCCAGACTCCACTTTAGTTTTTTTTTAATACTTTTACACAAACAAGTGCCTCTGAGATATATGGTAGAGACACTATGAAAATCTGTAAAATAATTTATTCAATTTCTACTACACGAAATGCTCGAATATAGCACAGATCAGCTATCTTAAGTTTCATTTCTCTACATGACAACTAAAATTGACATCATTCACTGAAATCACGGAGTACAAGGCTCTCATAATCCCAACCTGATTAAAATATTGCATTTATACAGAGATTTTGAGTGGAGTGCCAGGATCAGAAAGGGCATCAACCAATAAACTGGCCATAGAGATAGATGAACTTCTTGAGGTAGTTACTTGATCATTGAAATTGCACCAAGTTTAGACCGTTTGACAATAATGCTACTATTGTTCAGGCAACCTCTTGTGGAGCAGGAACAAACTTGACTACAAATTACATTTTGAAGGTATCATCTCCTTAATCTAAGTAAATTTCACTCATGTTAAGTACATGATATTCTATACCAAAAGCAACCATTAAGGGTCATGACTTAATTGTTAGTTAAGGAAAGTTGAGAAAAAAATCAAACACAACTTGAATGTAGCAATTTGGAATATCTGGTCTTACATGAAAATTTTCCATTTTTCTTATCACCAGCTGCTTGGCTTAGAGGACTGTGCCAATGTTATTGTGGGAGATGAAATGAGAAGAGGGATTTCAGGAGGACAGAAAAAACGAGTTACCATTGGTAAGTATCCTTACCTCACTCAAGGTTTTAATGCAAATTTATAACTAGAACTGATAAGAATATTCTTTGTTGTCTCATCCTTAAAATGCTAAAATAGTCGCAAAATTAGAACATTCATACAACTTTTGACAATATATGATATCAGTACTTTCTAGCCTTGAGCATGAGAAAAATTTTGATGATGCAAAGGCATAGCATTGTGTGATAAACTTAACATTACAACTAGGTATTTATATTATGATCCATAGTAAAGTATGCTAGAGATAAAAGCAGCTAATGCTAAGAAAATAAACAATTATACATTGCTTGAATTAAGAAACAAAATTAGACTAATCATTTGTAGGTTTCATAACAGTAGCTATCCCACCTCAACTTGCTTATGCTGCAAATGTGAAATTTTGCAGGAGAGATGCTGATTAGCCTTGCGAGAAGTTTCTTCATGGATGACATATCAACTGGTCTAGATAGCTCCACCACCTATATGATTATCAAGTTTCTCAGACAAATAGCACATATAATGGATACCACCATGGTTATTTCCTTAATCCAGCCATCGCCTGAGACGTTTGAGCTATTTGATGATATAATTTTATTATGCCAGGGGCATATTGTTTATCAAGGACATCGAGAGAATGTACTCGAGTTCTTTGAGTTCATGGGATTTAAATGTCACGATAGAAAGAACATTGCTGACTTCCTTCAAGAGGTATTTCATAAACCGTACAAACAAACAAAAGTACCAAAAATGCATGAGAATAAAAAAGGCCTTCTAATTACACTGATTAAGTTTGTACTAAGAATGGCACAGTATTTATTATTAACGGTAAGTAGAAACATAATAATTGAATGTCAAACTGTCAACAAAATTATATACTTAACCTTTTGCGATGGATAAAATAGTATCTTATTGATATCCTTGACAATAGTTTAATTGAAAAATTACTTACAAATTCATATTTAGTTTGGCCTTGTTAGTTGTGCTTTGAAAATTGATTTGCCGGTTCAAGTAGAGGACATGCTCCGTCAACCAAATCTAAGTCACATTAATAGTAGGCATGAATGATACTACCAACAGGGAAAAAGAAAGAAGATCGGTAGAAAAAATAATAATTTTTTTCATGGCTCCATTCTTCGGTGGTCAATCAAATCATAATAGCGGTTTGTCTGTGTTATCTTCTTCTAAATGACTACCAAGATCTAATAACGATAAGATTCAATTGCCTCGTTTTAGAAACAAGTTTCAAATAAGTTTTTGTTTTTAACTGCCGACCTCAATCTCCTTTTCCATTTTTCCCTTTTGTCACTGACTAAAAACACGCCTCTTTAAGTTATCTAAAACGTAATGGATATAACATCCTTAAAGATTTATTCCCATCCATTCTACTTTAGTTTTCATATTTGAGTTCTTTGTTGCTTAATTAATTTTAAGGGTGTCTGAGAACTCACAGTAATTCATCACTTGAAGAGTTGATACTTCATAAATGTTAGACCAGTAACAATGTAGTGATAATTCAAGATAAAATTCTGATCTAGCCTTTCTTCAAGTCTAAAGGCTGACCTTTACAACAAACCTCAACTGGTTAAAATAATGTAAATGACAACTCACAATCTTTCTTTTGGCATAGTTGTTCAGAAAATCAAAGCCACATATCACATGTGATCATAGAAATAGCTTCCACCTATTATCAAATACTAAATTACCAGGCGAAAAGATTTATTAACTTTGACAGACGAAACAAGAAGTTTCTAGAAGGAGACCATTTGATAAACCTTACAGTTCAAATATTCACATCAGGCACAATAACAATATCTTGAAAAGTAGAAATCAACTAAATTGACAACAAAAACCTCCATTAACTGAACTATCACTTATAACAATATTTTTATGAACATTCATGCAGGTGACTTCAAAAATGGATCAAGAACAGTATTGGAATGATAACCAGAGGGAATATCAGTATGTTCCGGTCGAAAAATTTGCAGAATCCTTTTGTTGCTATTATCTGGATCAGCAGTTCGAAAATAAACAGCATGTAGGAGGCCATGACAAGTGCGAGAGAACAAATGCAATCAGTGATAGCTACAGAATCTCAAACTGGAAGGTATTTAAAGCATGCTTCTCTAGGGAACTGTTACTATTGAAAAGGAATTCCCCAGTGCATATATTCAAGAGCATACAGATAATGATACTGGCTTTGGTGACCATGACACTTTTCCTTCGAACAAATATGGATCACCACTCCATTGCAGGTGGAAATAAATTCATAGGAGCTATCTTTACTGGAGTAATGATAGTGAACTTTAATGGGATGACTGAGTTAGCAATGATAGTAAAGAGATTACCTGTCTTTTACAAGCAGAGGGAGCTCTTGCATCTGCCAGGATGGGCTCTTCTTTCTTCAATTTATATACTAAGCATCCCTATGACATTGATTGAAACAGGCATATGGACTTCCCTAACATATTTTGTCATTGGCTATGCCCCTTCAGCAACTAGGTATGATATTTGAATAAGTAATCACCACAATAGTCATTATTGCGCCAAACTAATATAAGCCTGCACATATGGATCATTTCTTTGATTGTGGCAGGTTTCTTCAACAGTACCTTGCCTTTATCACTGCGCATCAAATGTCCAATGGTCTTTATCGTTTGATTGCTGCTATTGGGAAAACTCAGATGATGGCTAATACACTAGGTACTGCAGCGCTTATTGCAATTTACATCCTGGCAGGATTCGTGATATCCAGAGGTCAGATGACTGTGAATTCTCAACATACAACTGAACTTGCATGCACAGAATCCGGTTAAGAAATAAAATTGATATGATGGTTTCTTCTCTTATTTTATTGTTACTAAAATCAGATGGCATACAACCATGGCTGAAGTGGGGCTATTGGTCGTCTCCTCTTACATATGGTCAGAATGCAGTAGCACTTAATGAATTTCTGGACGAAAGGTGGAGCAAGGTAAATCAAACTGGAATTCATGTGAAAGTGATCTAAGATGTTTTATACATTAATTGAAACTCAAATATTATCTGAAGCCTACCAGGTGGATTATGACCTTTAGAAAAATAGAGTAACAATATGAAAGGTTTCATTCATTTTTATCTTTTTGACAGAAATTATATGACAACAGCAATGAAACTGTTGGTGAGGTTTTTCTCAGATCAAGAGGGCTGCTCACGCGGTGGCACTGGTATTGGATTTCTATAGGCGCACTAGTTGGCTTCTCATTAATATTTAACATTCTTACAATCTTTGCATTGGAGTATAGCAACAGTGAGTAGTCCATGTAAAAGCATCACTAGAATTTGACGAACTATCATCCAAGAAATGAACTAACTATAATCTTCTGAACAACAGACCCGTACAAGCATAAAGTTACTGCTACTACTGAAGTTAAGGATCTGCAGCTTAATGGAAAAGATGATGAAGAAAAAGGAGAAGGAAGAGTGTCAAATCCTTTGCCTTTTCAGCCGCTGAACATTGTATTCCACCATATCAGCTATTATGTGGACATGCCAAAAGTAAGTACGCCACTAAAACAAATTTTTATATAAGTAGGTTGCTGATAAAAATCCATCAGTTGAATCATCTCCAAATCAAAATAAGATAGGAAGTTTTATCAAAATTAGTGTCATCTTATTTGCAGGAAGTTTGATGGTAGAGATGGCTACCAATAAAAATTTATGAGTTGCCAACTGATAATTTTCCCCCTCCACTTTAATACCATTAAACAAAAAAACATATCCTTCAATCTAAATAGATACTCCTAAGAAGCATCTCAAGCAATGCACTTAATATCTTATGATCAGGAAATGAAGAAAGATGCGGGGAATGCTAAGAGGCTTCAGCTGCTAAGGGATGTCAGTGGTGCGTTCAGGCCAGGCATTCTAACTGCACTAATGGGGATCACAGGCGCAGGGAAAACAACATTGCTAGATGTTTTAGCAGGAAGAAAAACCGGGGGATTCATTGAAGGAGATATTACCATATCTGGTTTCCGAAAAAGGCAAGATGCATTCACTCGGATCTCGGGGTACTGTGAACAGACAGATGTTCACTCACCGTTTCTCACAGTTCAAGAATCCCTACATTTCTCTGCATGGCTGCGCCTGCCTTCTCATGTTGAACAGCATGACAGAAATGTATGACATCTTACTCCTTTACCCTCCCCATCTAAGAATATCAATCGTTCATCTCTCAACCAGCTGCCATGTTTTTGTCTCCTTAGATGTTTGTGGAAGAAGTCATGAGCTTGGTTGAACTACTGCCTCTGAAGAAAGCTATTGTAGGCCTTCCAGGAGCCCGTGGTCTATCAGCTGAACAGCGAAAAAGGCTTACAATTGCAGTGGAGTTGGTTGCCAGCCCTTCCATTATTTTTATGGATGAGCCCACAACAGGTTTGGATGCTCGAGCTGCAGCAATTGTCATGAGGACTGTCAGAAAAACAGTAGACACAGGACGAACTGTTGTCTGCACTATCCACCAACCGAGCATTGAAATATTTGAAGCTTTTGATGAGGTACATACGAAAATTATCCTCTCGGCAAAAGTTGAAACAAACATAAATAATTCATACTGCATGCTTAGTTGATATAGTAAGATGAATCTAAAAGCAAGGTTTAAACACTTTTTAATTTTTTGGGAAAGTTAGCAAGGTTTAAACACTGAAAAACAACGAGAACATTAACCATCCATTAATTTTTCCCATCAGAATGGCTTCTTATGTCAAGAAAAATAAGTTTTTAAGAAGTTTTGTGGTGGGATCAAGAATGATTTATGCAACTAGATAGATTGTCTCTCAGCCTAAACCAAGGGGACCTCCCATGAAACATGGAATCTAAGTTGGAAATTGATAAAACTCAAACAATTTATGATTTATATTGGTTTTTCTACTTTTTCAAAGGAGTAGCAAAATACGGTTCATTTAGCCTATGAAAGATTTTGAATACAAAAAATAATACACTGGTTAAATTTTGAAGAATATTTTTTTTTGAAGTTACAATTTAATATTTCAACTAACTAGACAGGTTTAAATCAGCCTTGGCAAATTGCTATCTTTCTTATTTTTAAAAAGGGCGAGATTAAAAAAAAAACTTTCTTCTAGCTATACTGTGAACTGTTCACAATTTGCAAATGAAACTATCAAAAAAATACTGAACAATCTTTGAACTTCCCGAAACTTCTCAAGTCAACCAGTTAAATGTTTGGAGGATGGTTAAAGCATGGCACCATTTTATATCATAAATATTATCATGCAGTTACTGTTGATGAAAAGCGGAGGGCAGCTTATATACAGTGGGCCCCTGGGTCCTCTTTCTCAGACAATAATCAACTACTTTGAGGTAAAATTTATCTTCCTTTTTTTTTATCATTGCATCAAATTGAATGCGATTAGTTAACGCTCAGTATGAGGCAGGCCATTCCAAGAGTACCCAAAATCAGAAAAGGTCAAAATCCATCAACGTGGATGTTAGATATTACATCAAATATCATTGAATATAATCTTCACATAGATTATGCAAGCATCTACCGCAGTTCTTCCTTATACAGGTAAGTCAATGACAAAAGATTCCTTCCTCAAAAACTAAAACTTTAAAATACTACAAATTTCCTGCTTTGTGTAATCTGATGATAAATCAATGTAACAGAGAAAACATGGAGATGGTTGAGGAATTAAGTAAAAGGCGGCCAAATTTTCAGGAACTGCAATTCCTCACAACTCGTTGTTGGAGCTTCAAAATACAGTGCTTAGCATGTTTGTGGAAACAAAATCGATCATATTGGAAAAATCCAGAACACAATATTGTGCGTTTCATTACCACTGTCACAACTTCATTACTTTTTGGTGTAGTCTTTTGGCAGACTGGTTCAAAAACGTGAGTTCACAATTTTGCTAACCATCATTGTATTTGTAATGTTCTTTTCTCATAGTCCTGAGCATTAAATAACAGGACAAAGGAACAAGATATCTTCAACATTCTAGGAATCATGTATGGGTCAGCATTATTTTTAGGCTTCACAAATGCTAGTATAGTGCAGCCCGTTGTTGGAATAGAAAGGACCGTACTATATCGAGAAAGAGCAGCAGGAATGTATTCATCTCTGCCTTCTGCAATTGCTCAGGTAGTTTCCTATTACTGATGAAATATATTTTTGGCGCACTCAAAACAATTAGTTTCTGCAAATTGATCAAGAAATAAAGGTTTGTTTCATATGCAACTGATGCTTCAGCAAGTGACAGATTGTTTACCTATTTCGAGAAGAATACTATACAACTAAAATTTCCAGAGCATTAACTAACTTGTTAAGTTTTCAAACAAACTTCTTCTGATTTATAAGTAAGCTGAAGAACAATCTACGTATTTTAACCAAGTATATGCAATTAAACTGCTAGAATGATAGCAATCTGGTGAGATGGCACTCATGTTAGTTTCAAAATAATAGAAAATGGAGTAAGGAAATGCAATTTGATATAATTAAGTCATATATGAAATATTTTCCTCAGAAAACAAGAAATGTGTATGCCACCCTAGGTATGTCATACTCACACTACGATGGCATCGTATTACAAACAATGCAACTTGTTCTTCTTTTGCTACTTTGTTAGATGAGTAGAAAGGTGTTCCAAGTTTCTTTACAAAATGAAAGCAAGCACACGTAGCCAAAAACACTGGATCTTAAAACCCCATATTTTCACTTCATAGAAATTTTCAACGAACCAACAACCTTCTCTTGCATCACACTTGTCCCTTTGTTTCTTCACTCATCTCTTATACCTTTAGGTTGAATTTGGGTGAGGGAATTGCAATGGGTTAAGTGTAGGAGATGAGTGGGGAGGGTAAAGGTCAGAGCAAGGTTTAGAGACAGTTGTAGAAGGGTTTGGTCTTACGAACCAAAGATGCATTTCAAATACTTCATAGAAAGATGTGTTTAGCTTGACTCTATTCTATAATACGACCTTTCACTGATTACACTGAAAATTTCAGCGTTTGCATATTTTATGATGCAGAATGAAAAGAAACGAACTACCTAACCAAATGCGCATGAAAATGTTCTTCATTTTTCATTCAAATTGGATTACAAGTAAATTAATATATGCTAAGCTCACAACAAAAACACTTGGCAAATTTTGGTTTGTCAAAGAGAGACGAGTTTAAGATCCATTCATCAGAGATCATAGCAGAAATTAGTAACCATGAAAATTTTAGAAGATAACTACTTGTGGGATCTGAAAATTCATCACCGACCTCTTTTGAAAAAGAAAAGAGTTGTTTTGGTGTCAGTGAACATTTCAGAAGACAGATGAATAGTAAATAAGACACTACCCAGAGATTTCGTTATTTAACTTTTATATCTCTGTTAGGTTTTATAGTGCAATATAGTTAATTACCTCCCGTCTTGAGAATACTTTCGATTAAATTTAGTCTGAATCGTTAAAAGAGCAGTATATAATTCGAGTGGAGTTTAAAACTTATGAAATTTATTATTTTAATTTAAAACTTTGTGGGGAAACGATGGCCCGTCTAGATCTCATGGTTCAGATCGTCCTTGTGGTAGTCGAGGAGAGGTAGTCGGCCAACAGAAGAATCCTGTCGGCCAAGCATGGGTTCACGTCGGGTGTCGCTATGACAGGGTGGAGTTTGTCTAAAGGACAAATATATCAGCTTATAACAGTGGTTTTTTGCAACCAAATACATTCTACATTTCACACCAAAAGCAGTTGGGGGACATCTGAGGCGTCGTGAAATAATTTTATGTCTATCGCGTGACCACCCTGAGTCGGTCTGCGTATTTATGTGGTGTATTTATGAAAAGCAGACAGAAGACCACGTCGCTACGCTTTAGAAATATTTAAGTGTAAAGTTAATTATCATTTGATTTGGCGTTTCTGTGAAAAGTTTTCTTAATTTATTACCCAGATAAACATTGTAGGGTGGATTGATTTTTTAAAGTTTTAATTTAAATAATTAATTTCAATTTTCATTTATATTTTATTATTTTCTTTAAATTTTGATTATTTTATGATTGATTTAAATTTGAATATATGATCATTTATCATTGAAATTTTAATTGTAATTACCCTTCTTTGGTTATAAAACTAATATCAATTGATAGGCTTACTGCTGCGATTTTACGATCGATCTTAACTTCATTTAATAGAATATAATCCTTCAAACCTTGTCCCTCCCAGCTTGGGCGTAGAGGATCGGGTTTGAGACTTTTCTTTTGAGGGGTTTGAATTTTAGAAGTTATGTCGGTTGATTCATATATTATATTATATAATGCATACCGATATTATTAATTTGAAATTCTTATAATATCAAATTTTTAGGTTTTGTTAACTTCGGACTAGAAAGACCAAACCGGGATATGTAACGTCTGTTCTTTTGCTTTGTATCTAATTTTCATATGTCCCTAATGTTTGAACATTTCAACATCTGAAGTATTTCTTTTAAAATTTGTATGGACGTGAATGTCAGTTGAAATGTAGATGTCGATTCTGAGTTTAGTTCTTGATATGACATTTTTTGGGTTTTGTTAACACAAGTCAGAAGACCAAACCGGATGTGTTAAATATTTTTCCTTTATTAATTCGTGCAATACCATCTTTTAAGTAACTATTCACCAAACACAAGGGCTGAAGTTTAACATTTTGGGATCAATTTGATCAAGTATAGCATCATTGATACAAGATAGGGATTGATAAATGGGTATGATATGAGCATTATTTAGGCTCGAACACCCGTTTATGTGAATGATCAAAATATAAATTGAAATGACACTTTAAAGGCCATTTGATCAAGTGTAATGTCATTGATGTAGGATAAAGATTGGTCAAATATCCTTTTATTTAAGAATATATCATGAACCCCATTTAAGCCAAATATCTCTTTTTTATGCACCAAATCAATATATGGGTGAAATTGACACTTTAAGATTTGATTAAGTGTAATTTAATGGATCCAAGATAAACAGCATTTATTTAGAGCGTGATATGAATATTATTTGATTTAAAAATCCTCTTATTAAACAATGAGAGAAAGAGTAGAAATAAATCACTTTAGAAGCGTTTGATCAGTATGAAGTAATGAATCCAAGATAGATATAGGCATTTATTTAGAAGTATGATATGAATATTATTTGGCTAAAATCATCTTCTTATGTAATCAATGAGGAAAGAAATGAAATAAATCACTTTAGAATTTGATCAAGATAAAGTAATGGATCCTCATATAGAGAATGAGTACATTAATTCTAAGTGGGCCTTGTTTATTTTTTTTTTTTTTGTCCAAATGAATGAAAAGTAGCATAATCTATGATCCATGCATATTTTCTCTTAATAAGGGAGGAAGACGACAGAAGATGTCATATATCATTAAAGAAATAAGTGGATTAATTAAAATCCACCACTCAATCTGTTTATAATGAGAGCAAGTCATCATTTCATTAAGAAGATATGGAAAGAGAGTTTATTTTCAAATCCATATATTTTTTTTTTTATTAAAGTTAAAGGAAATGATAAAGATGTTTAAGAGCGTCACATGTCCCTAAAAGACAAATGGCAAAAGATAAAATGCATGTGATATATTTTTGAAAGAAAGTATCAAAAGAGAGTTAATCTTTTAAACTCATATTTTTGTCATATAATCATTAAAGTAAATGAAAGGAGAATTCAAAATTTTCTCACATGCGTGTGCATGTGATATGTAATGAAATGGTTCATCTCCTGCGCAAACTCATGACAAGCGTAAACATGTCATTGATGTAAAATTAATAACAAGAGGAAAAACTTAAGGAGACTATAAATAAGAGAAGATTCATCACCTGAACCTTACTTTCCTTTTCTCCCTACAAGACATTCTATAAGTCTAAGTCTTCTTCTGAAAGGAGTCAATTTGTCTTTGACTTGAAAGTTCTTTCTAACTGACATTTTCTAATTTGATATTTTCAGTAGATGTCATTCACATTCTGAGTTTAATTGAGAATCATTTCATATGTTTCTTCTTTTTTTTTCTTTTTTACCATGCCCGTGAATGTGTATAGATCATTGTAAAATGAAAGTAAAATAAAAGTAGATGGCATCTAAATTTATGTACACAAATCCAATATTTATCTCTAGCGTGTCAAGTAAGTAGAGATTGAGGTAAGCGTTAATCGTCAATACATGATTATTAATATAATGGGATAGTTTGTCGATCACAATTAAATAAATGTATGTGACATGAAAAATACTTAAGCATCTATCTTTTTTTTATCAAAATTTTGGCAACCTCCGTCGTCGTCATAGAGTATTTGAGAGGAGACCTTCACCACGCCAGAAGAGGCGTGTATAGTAGTGTGAGAGACATCATTATTTGTCCACCACGAGAAAGTGTATGGGTTTAATGTAATTATTGTATGGTATGATGAATAAAGTAGCGTGAATAAACATATCTGCATACCTTCTTTCAAGACTTAAGAATTTTTTACATATTTTGTTTACCAAAATTTTTAGCCTCCGACGTCATCCGTAATTAAGAATTTCTTAAGAGCCACCAAGAGAAGAAGTGTATGGTGATGTCGTGAAACCTGAAGAAATTTTATTTACCACGCCAAGAAAATGGGTTCTGACGCGTAGAAAAGAAATCGAAAATAAACATCTAAATCTTCATCTTATATTAGATAATATATAATAGAATGAAGAGCTCAACAAATAATTTCCTTTCCTCCCCTTTTTTTATCAAAATTTCAAGAATTCATCCCACATATGCCGAGATTAGTCTTCCCACCATGCCAAGAAAGTGTATGGTAGGTGTCGTGATCATGGTAAATTTTATGTCCACCATGAAAAGCGTGTATGGGTTAAATGCTAAGAACAAATTCCTACCGTGTTAGAAAGCGTGTGTAAATCTTATAGTAATAGATTTGAAACTGCGTTTCGTATAAATGCTTTCATATATCTTAAACAAGACATAAGCGTTTTCAAGCGTTGTATTGGAAAAGTGAGTTCAGAGCGGCGTATATATTGAACATTTCTTAAAAATATTAAAATCAAAATTAACTTTCTCAAACAAATCAAAATTAATCTTCTTTCACATTATAATTCTCATAATAGTGCCATGTAATGAAGTAAGGTGACTCTTTCAATTTATGGGTTTGATATCGGAGAAAGAAACATAGAACTTCACATGTGATCTGGATCTATGTCACATAACACTTCAAATCCCTCTCTACTTTTAGATTTTAGCATGGAATGAAAGAAGCATGACATATGTAAATACAATACTTGAAACCTTCCTTCAATTTGATTTCAACTTGCATATGAAAAAGACATGATATAAATAATTCCCTTCATAGGAAATCATTTGAAGCAAGGTAGAAGCATGAAATTCATAGGAGAATAGCATCATATCTATTAAACAACAAACTGATTGATTTTCCCTTAGATGAAAACAATTTCAACAAGCCTTATACTCATCAAATAGCAAAATGATTGATTTTCCCTTAGATGAAAACAATTTCAGCAAGCATTATACCCATCAAATAGCAAATTAATTGATTTCCCCTTAGATGAAAACAATTTCAGCAAGCATCATACCCATCAAATAGTAAAATGATTCAATTTCATCAACTCAAAATCCATTCTAAGCTTTAGATTTCAACTTTAAATCCATAGTAGAAGGATAACCAGCACAAAAGATGTGATTTCCAACAGCAATAAAAAAAAACGTAGACATCCATAGACGAGAATAGCAAGAAGAACAGGATTTGGGCCATACACAATCCCAAATTCTTTAAGGGAAACTTTTCAACATCATTCAAACACAAGATATAACATATGTAATAAAAACCCTAACTTCCAAAATACTCAAACATATGAAAATAAGCTTAGGGTTAGAAAGAGACGACCTGGAGGTGTCGAATATTAAGGGGAAAGGAAGAGGAAGGTTTGGTTTCCTTAGAAAGAGCAAACAGGTCGATCGGACGGAAGAAAGCAAACAAAAACGCGTAAAACGTAGTGAGCAGGAAGAAGGGAGAGGAGCTAAGGGCGACAAAGTAAGAGAAGAGAAGAAAACTTAGAGAGGAAGAATCATAGCAGAGGGGAAAAGTCGTCAGAGAGAGTTGTCGAGGAGAGTGTTCTGAGGGGAGAAACGAACTCGTTTCGGTGGCCTTTGATCTTTGATTGGCACGCAAAATCAATCGGAAGGAAATTTTAATTGGGTGAGTTGGGCGGCCGATTTAGGATAAGGATTAGGGAAAGTGAGGATTAAACCGTTAATTACTTGATTACTCAATATCATTTCACCTCGATTATGAGGAAATTATTTTATGCAATAAAACCTTAACAATATGGGTATTGATTTTAGTTGTTTTTGTTGTGTCGAACGCAACGGCTGATCGATTTTCGATCGTCGTTCGGGTCATCGACTTCGACTTTGATATGCGCGTAATTTCATTAAAAGTTGATTTTAATCATTTGATCGATTGTTAATTGATTTGATATTTTTTATTTAATTAATTTTAATATTTTCGACGCATTACGAAGTCGAATTTTCAAATCGAAGCGAGTTTGATCGAACTCGATCGTGATTAGGGGAATTTAAACCTAATTTATATGATAGTTTATCTCGTCAATCATTTTTTTCTTTTAAATCATATGGTTCATTTGACTTGTGAACCACATGTGGAGGTCAGCACTACTAAGCAAAAAAATTAGATCCCAAACATGTGAACAAATTTAACATACGAGCTTAGCAGTATAATACCATATGATAAGACTAAAACAAGTAGACAATGGATAGGGGGTGGGGGAAGAAGAAAGAAAGTACTTATGATCTGAAAATCAACTTCACAAATAAAACTTGGTCATAATTTTGATTCCCCAAACACAAGGAAATCCTTCTCCTTGCTAAGTAAACAAAAGCACGAGCAGAGAAAAATTCCTTTATTTATTCAAAATGCTTTCAAACTACAAAATGAACCCTTATTTATAATCTTAGAAAGGGAATACCCCCCATTAAAGAACTTAAATGAAAAGGGAAAACATAAAGGGCTGCAAGCCACATTAAAGATGAGGGAAGTCAATGTGTTGCTTTAAGGGAGAGGGTATACTGGCACTGGAATTACCATGTTATTCTGCATGACAATCATGATATTATGGGCTGCTAAAGATGAGTTGGCAAATATTCATTGAAACTAGCTCGCATAATTTATCATTAATGTAGTCTTTTGATATCTAGCCTTTTTTTCAAATGAGCTCAAAGGATAAGAGCTTAAATTGAGTATATTACCTAACACTATTTTTTACATCTGATTGGTAGAAATGATGTTCTTATGACTGTCCATGCTAATGATGGCACTTATCATCTCTTGTTTGACTTCTATTCTCAAAGTAAACAGCTCCTTCCGATATCCACAATAACGACCTCATCTAAATATCCCCTACATTGCCATGAAAAATAAAGATAAGACCACATTATCCACAGGATTCAACACAATGTTGTCAATGATAACAAAAATTAATTTTCTTTTTCATCCTTCTACTACTTGGAGAAAGTTAAAGATATAACATCCATTATTTTTTCTTACTATTAACTATCAAAAAATAGTTATAAAATTTCTCAAAGTCATTATTTAGAAAAGTGGCAAATCTTAAAGCATTTTCTATCGATTTCTTCTTTTCTGTATTTAATAAAAGGACCCTTCTTTTGATGGTTCTTAGATCATAGCATTGTTCTTTCAATTTTGTGGCCATGGCCATGACACTGGCCTTGCTGAGATCAATGATCAAAAACAAGCGAAGTTCATTTGAATTTCGTTAGTGTAAAGCCCTTATGCACACTTCATCAATATTTGTATATCCCCAAAATCTACTTCCAAAATGATTGTTTAACAATTGAACTCCATCATACACTCTTACACTTGACTATCATAAATATTGCCTCAAACAACGACATTTCTTTCACATTCTCTACATAGCTTATGGGATAGGATATCAACTGCTTAAACAACCCACAAGTTAGTTTATGATGACCAATCCCTTCTAGGTGAACATTCTAACATGCCAAAACATGATGGTTAAGTTTCACTCATGTAAAAAAACACCTTGTCATAAGTGTCATATTTGTATAAGACGAATTAATCTCTAGTTAGCCAATCTACACATCCAATGTCTCAACATCAACTCTCCTATCATAATTGGGAATTTTCACATTTGCTTACATCTTGAAAGGATGGGTTGACTGTTAGGTTTATATACAGTGGTAAGCCTCATGTCAAAACTAAATAAATTATTGTGGCAAGATTAATGATGATGATGCTTCCACTACGAAAGATCTAGCTCTCCCCTCATTTCCATTAGTGAAAATCACATTTTGCATCGTCATATCCACCTATGTCAGCAACATTTGCACAATAAGTATTTCTTGTTGCAAACATGTGAGAACAAGTAGTATGTGGCAGTAATATTCACCTATGTCGTGACCCAATCAAGAGATTAGAATTATCAATACAGAAATAAACAGTTGGATGGGGATTTACAATTTCAGTCTTAAATTAATCTCAATACAAATTTAAAACAAACTTCCAATACAGTAAAAGAGTCATAAAGTTACTCTAAGTTAATATTATAATAATTCTAAAATAAATACTTCTCTCTTGTAGCACTCATTTCAACTCAAAGCTTATCCTGAAAAATGCTAATACAATAATTTATAGTGAGTTATCAAACAACTCAATGGATAATCACAATTCTAACTCATAGTAGCATAAAAGAATTAAGAAACAATATACATGCTTGTAAAATTTCATAAATCAATTGACATTTTAATCATTAAAAAAATCACATAAAAGTTTTTCCAAATTATTCTATTATATAATAATAATAATTTCATATCTTTCTATATCAGTATATCTATTACATCCATCATAAGAGTCACTGTCTAAAGTGATACCAATAAAGACACCTCAATATCAATATCTTTTTTCATAAGCTTTTTCATTTAAATACACAAGTATCTTAGCATCCCAACTAGTATCATAAAGGGATAAAACTTCATCAGTCAACATACAAATACAAGTATTTCTATAAAAAGTATATTATTTACATTCATTCAAAATAGTTCATATCTTATTATGACATGCATTATATGGTATGCAATAACTGAAGCATTTCAAATCAATATGACTAAGCTTTTCTATAAAGAATAAATCAAAATTAAGTTTTTGCATAAACATTATAAGAATAAATAACTGATAACACATTTAGTTATAAGAGAAAATAATATTATTGCCATAACTCAGAAGTATAAGTACCCACCTTAAGAATTCAGAAAACTTGATTTTCATCCTCCTCATTTCTAAGATTCAACCTCTTTAATTAGACACCTAAAATAACATATAAGATATATTAATTACTTTCTACATTAAATTAATCATTTCTATTATTTATCTTATGATTACTTTTTTAAATCTCTAAATACACAAACTTTAACGTCCTTATTTCTTGTACTTTACTATTTTATATTTAATTAATATTATAATACTTTTAAAATCTCTTCGAGTAACATAATGACATAAAATTTTAATTAAAGTTTATTCTTTTTATTATCTAAATTTTAAAAAATAATATTAATCATTTTATATAGATTTAACTATCAAATTTAGTAAATGAAATTCTTAATTTTCTATTATACATATAACTTTATTATTATTATTATTTAATTTTCAAAATTTTAGCTTAATAATTAATTTCTAACTTCTATTTAATTTCATTTATCAATCTAATTAATCTTATTGTTTAATAATTTTTTCTACTATATAATTAAATTAATATTTATAATCTACCAATGAAAATTTTTAAAAAAATATTTTAACTTATATATATATATATATACACACACAAAAAATTATATAACAATAAATTATTTTTATTATGCTCCTTTCCTACAATCAAAATATAAGATAACTTACAAGTTATGTAATTTCATTTTTTTTCTCATGATTATCTTCATCATAATTAACATTCATATAATATTTTGGGTATTAATCAAATATAAGACTAGTAGAATCAAAATGGAAACATACTTCTTAGCTTATGAAAAGAAAAGAGAAGAAAACCCTAAAATCAAGTACTAAAATCATACCCGACTCTAATCACTGTTATTGTTTCCTTCGTCCTTCGCATACAAATGTGCTAGGGTTCGGTTCAACGCGTTGAGAGTTTCCATCTTGTTTGGGTTTGGACACCATAGCCTTGCACAATACGTAAGCTTAATCACGAGTGCCTACTCTCACGATGCTCACCTACACTCGCTCGCCTACGTTTTGCGCTCGTCATCGCCCGCTCACAGTCACTGCCCCTCATTTTTACTCTCTCATTCAATTACCCTTCACCTCCCTCTCTCGCTCGATTACCCTTCACCTCCCTCTCTCGCTCACTCTCTATTAATTGTACGAGAGAAACATTCTCGTCCCCTTAAAACAATGAACCAACTAATGGCGATTCAGCTAAATCGGCATTAGTCGGTTCAATTTTTTTTTTTTTACATTTTGTCATAATCTTCTCAATTATAGGGGTTCATTTTCAATCAATTCAATTTTTTCCTCTCATTTGTATGGAGATAAGTACTCTAACGCCATCAATTTGATCAAATGCTAACCTCATATTGTAATGACCTAAGTTCACAATTCAGCTAGATGGATAGAAAAATATTTGATTTTTCTTTTTCAATTGCTCTAATAACCTATGGATTCAATTAGATTTACCTTGTGATCAACTACTTGATGTAGACAACATTTCTCTATGTTTTCCCTTTTTTAGTTGTCAACGCTAAGATCTAAATTATCAAACTAGCTCTCTTGTTCCTGCAACTCGTGGTACGTGGTGGTTGCTAGGAAACCTTCTAGTGATTGCACAGACTGCTTGACATAGGAGAGATGGGACCTGCTACACAAGGGCTGGTGGGTCATTTGTTGTAGGAAGCAAAGGAGGTGGCAACAAAAGAAAATTCCTGTTGTAGGATGGGTAGCTGACAACTAGGGTAAGAGAGAACGGGTGACTAAGGCAATAGGATGGAGAAATGAAAGATAAAAGAGGAATTGAATGAAAATATATTATTTATTATTACAAAAATCAAACCTATTTATAGAGAATTACATCAAGACAAACAATTCAAATGATCCTTTTTAGTTCATAAACTAACTCCTTAATGAAAATAAACAAACCCACAATTTAAAGGTTCAAATATTCTATTTCACAATTTTGATTATCAAGCATATAATAAACAATCTGTCTTCATCTTGGGAATCATGTGACTAGATCTTCAATCGAAATGATGTAATCTTAAAATCAATATGATTAGTAATTACCATCAAAAGATCAGATAATTAGAATTTCAACAATCATTACTCATTTGATATTTGTGTGATTGACACATAAATCATGATAATAAATGATCTGAGCCATATACATGAACTAATCCCCAATTGATTCGCACTCGTCAAATTTAAAAGCAATGGAGAAAAATAAATTCTAATATCGTAAAAAATAGAAGACATGTTCCTTTTGCCACATGAGAGCCTTTCGAAGGCAAGTTGAGCATGTGTATCTAAGAGATTTTTTATGAATGAAGTCGGGATTTAAATAGGGTTTATTTTAATTATAGGGATCAAGATTTACCACAAAAGCAAGTACATGTAATTAACTACATCCTGAGCATAGAACCCGAGAAAACTCTCAAATCAAGCAATTTACGTATATTCAATAGTATAGACAGAAAAAAGAATAGCTAAGGTAAGTTTGAACCTCAAAAAATATAATGGAAATTGACATTCTTGTAAGTTAAACAAAGAAAGTCAAGACATGAACATGATATAGCCTCCCTCTCAATCTAAGAATATCTTTTATCCAAAAAAAAAGAATTTTTTTTTTTTAATTTTGCAAATGGAACTACCTCCTTAACTTGATTGTTGATTCACATTTAAAACTCCACATGTGTTGTCATGATTGATCTAATACATGTTTTATCAGTGCAAGCTATCATAATGGCCTTCCACTTGCATATATAAATTCAAATCCTATACCATCTGACATTATTTAACATAGATCTCCCAACAAAATAACTCAAACAATTTAAGCCTAGAAGAAGCATAGCGTATACCTCTCCCTCGACCATTCTAAGTCGAACTAAATAGAGCAATCCAAAATCATGGCCAATTTTTGACAAATAAGATAAAATCCACTTTCAAGCCAATCATAAATTGAGACTTCAAAGCAATGATCATTACATGCCACTGATAATTGGTGAAGCTTGAATCAAAACTAAGCAAATCAAGAAGAAATCAATAATTAACTATGGAGAGAGAACTAAACCACATGTCTTGGAAATGACAATGTTTATGTGGTACTAGAATAGAGAAAATTGATATATTCACTACAAATACAATGGTAGTGGCAGACTAAGTGTACTAAAGAGATAATAATTGAGCCCGTAAAGATATAACAACATATTCATGATGATGCTTGTCCCAATTGTACCACCTAAGGAACAACTAGTGAAAGTGTTTGTCATTTCCACCCAAATCGTGTTATTAAAAAGGGAAAAAGCCATATGAACTGTCGCCAATCCCATTGTTGATAAAAGAGGATTCAAGTTTCAATCTAAAATAAATATGTTGAAGCATAAAGTCATAGAAAGTGTATGAATTTAAACTAGCAAGACTTGAAAATGTTAAGGAAAAAATTAAAACAAGAAAGATGTACTTTCATCTTCAATGAGAAACATGAATCTTATAACAATGTCGAATTTTCATTGTTCGTTAAGGTATGCATGCACACAATAGGCCATTAAAT
Source organism: Cymbidium sinense (assembly GCA_021442155.1). Taxonomy (NCBI): domain Eukaryota; kingdom Viridiplantae; phylum Streptophyta; class Magnoliopsida; order Asparagales; family Orchidaceae; genus Cymbidium; species Cymbidium sinense. The sequence goes on along the minus strand of CM038217.1, from coordinate 100,956,228 downwards.
GCCTTTTATGTCAAACAATAATCTAATACAATCACATATTTTTATGGTTGAATCGAACCATGTTTGAGTAAATTTCTATTGAAGTTGAACAAATTTCACATAAAAATAAGTCTAAGTCATCTCTACTAGGGTTGAACTTAAACTAATATGTTAATAGGAACTAATACATATAATTGTCAATCGCATAAGATATAGAAGTCGAGATCAAAGTAGAGCTCATAATGACAGAGATCTAGAGTAAGTACTTTTGAGGGAAGGAAGATATGAGGAAGAAAGAACGTATAGGATTTATGCTCTCCAAAAATCAAGAAGAAGGATGTCATTTCAAGGAATTGAATGTGTTGTGGTACTTCCAATTTCACTTAGATGTCCTTAAAACTTATAGTCATGCATCTAAGATGCCCTCAACACCATGAGAAAGTCCCACTTGTAAGTAATTCTATTCTATCTAATTTTGCTAGCCAAAATTTCTCCGACTCTTTAATCTACACTATTATAAGAGAGAGACTGGTATTTTATATGATTTTGTTGAAAAGCAATTATAGCCTTGGTGTTAAATTGAATTGCTTCTACAATTTCTAAGTATGACTTGATTTCAAAAAAGCAGAAAATTATTTACATATTGTTGGGTATCCCATTATGATGCAAAAGGTGTTTTAATTGATTTAAACTATTTGTGTTCAAATGAAAAAAATTTGAAATCTTTTAATATTAATAATGTTGGCCAAACAAATTTGAAAACATATAAACAGAAATACAAGCTTTAGGTTTGACATCTATGATTTTTAAATACTAAATTCATTTTCTAAAAGTTTTGTTTTATGCATTTTTTTATTTTTTAGTAAGGAATTAGTTACATGTTTGAATAATCTTATGTAAATAAATTTAGCCCTTTATAATTGATGTTTTGGGAAATATATCTAAACAAACTTTTTATCAAGATATTTATTTCTTATTGTATAATATATATAAGCATATGATCTAATCCAAAATTTAAAAAAGCCTCTAGAGTTGTACAAATTCATGATTCATGCCATTTGAGAGAGTTGAAATATATGTCAACAAAATGAACAAGAGTTATAGCATTTTGGATGACTTTGAACCTTCAAAAGCCATATTGATATGTCACCGTTGATTTGAAGGCTTGAAGCAATTACCCCTTTGCTTTATCTTGAACTTTATTCCTCGCGAGGAATAAAAAAATATGAAATGTGTACAATAAAGAGTAAACAACAACTTGGGAGCGTGGATTCGTGCCAATTCTTCAATGTAACAAGAGAGTCAATGCCTCTACAGACGATAGCAAATAGAGAGCTAATGTTTCTCTATCTTCCTTATTAAAGTAAGGAGATGAATAGATTTTGAAAAAGATGCATGTTAGCTAGCCAACATTTTAATCAGCAAAAACAGCACATCTTTGAGAGCTATGAGCTGGGCTATAGATGGTGTTACATCAAAAGCATCCCTTGACGTCAAATATTTAACCAAAAACCAATGTGCAAGTCTCTGCCATGGCAAAGCTCTAATGCCATCCTTCACCAACAATTAAGTGACAAAATTCAATGTGTAAAAAGTTGTTCATACACACATAGTATTAATATAACTTGAAGAAACCCAACCGTCAACCATGTTATTTTTCAATATAAACAAAATTCTCCTAATTCATGTGCTTAAATCATGCACTTCATGATTTAATCAATATGAATTGTAGACATAGATTTTTGGGTTAGAAGAATGGCTCTGAAGGTGCATTATTTTTGAAATTTTGTTTTATCATGAAAGCACTCCTTTTGTTTCAAAGCTTTAAAAATGAATTAACATAATAACACTAGATTTATACATGCAGGTGGCAATTGAAATTCCATATATAATAGTACAAGTGCTCATCTTTTCAAGTGTTGTATACACAATGGCCGGATTTCAGCTGGTCTTCTCTAAATTTTTATGGTTTGTACTATTCATGTTGCTAAGTTTTGTCTACTTCACACTTTTCGGGATGATGGCTGTAGCGCTAACACCAATACAAGATGTAGCTGCCCTATTTTCCTTCCTAATATTTATTTTATGGAATCTCTTTTCGGGTTTCATGCTTCCCAGAAAGGTTATGAATCTCAAACTGCATCATCATTTACCGGCTTAAATTACATTTATTGTTCACTAAAAACATCCTTATATTGATACAGATGATACCAAGCTGGTGGAGATGGTATTACTGGGCTAACCCTGCTGCATGGACAATCTACGGTTTACTGTTTTCCCAATTGGGAGACCGAGTTGAGTTAATCCAAATCCCAGGGGAATCAGATCAAACTATTAAAGAGTTCCTTGAGGTTTACCTAGGTGTAGAAAGCACTTACTTTCCTGTTATAGTAACCCTCCACTTGGGAATTATTGTTCTCTTTTTCGCTGTGTTTGTTGTTGGAATAAAACAACTGAACTTTCAGAAAAAATAATGAAATAAAGAGTGAATAGAGAACTATGATATCTGGTATTCCAAGTATATGTACTCTAGCATAAAAACTAAGTGGCAAAAAATGTATTTAAAAATTTAATTATGTCAAAGAGTCCAGCCGCTTCTCTGTCATTTCCTGGTTAAAAGGGTTTGAAAAATAAAAATATAGCAGCTTTTTCAATGCATGTATTACAACCACAACAAGGCCAATTTTAGACGAAGTCCGACCATACAATCACTCTAAATAATATATGTAAGGTCTAAAATGTTGTAGAAAAGTATGCTCCAGAGAAATGATGATCACAAGAATGGGAAATATATATATATATATATATATATATACACGTCGTGATAAGATCAGAAAAAAAATATAAGAGTTTATGTGGTTTGATGAGATCTACTTCCATCTATAACTACACATAAAAATAATCATGCTTTAGTCAGAGACAAATATAGGATGTAAGTATTTACCAAATTACCCTTACATATTTTTCTCATCTTATCTCACTCACATTATTCCTCCCCTCTCTTATTCCCTCTTCAAACCTAAGAATAATTTCTCCACTAAGTATGCTCATTGAAGATAGAGGAAAGTATATCGCCTCCTACATCAAATCACCTCAATGGTGACAAAATCTTGTTTGTCATAGTTGTCAATTTTCTCTTGAGAAGACACCCAACTTCTTAGTGCCACCTCTAACACTTGAGTGTTTATTGTCAACCAACCAACAAAGTATGGCCATCGACACACTCTTCGAGTTATAAAGCTTCTGCAAATGATCTGCCATGCAAGTGTGGTGGGAGGAAATATCCACCTCCCTTTTAGTCATCATGCTAACCATCTCCACTCTTTTGTATGCATCAGCCTTGTCAATTCACATACTTCAAAGTTTCCTATCCGCCTAAATCAACCTCTTATGAAGCATATTGGGAAAATCTCATTGTTACTCGAACTTGAAAATCTATTGTCTTTATAAGGAACACCATTGCCTACTCACGTGTTGCTCCTAAAGGACCTCAAGATGTCAAAATAATATGCATATTCATTATTTTTGTTCTCTCCTTCGCTTTGGTTTCATGCCAGTAGATCTACTATGGATGCTATATATAAGAATAAAGGTGATGCACAAGAGTGTGCAAATTATAGAGGAATTAAGTTAATGTGTCATACATTAAAATTATGGGAGAGAGTAGTTGAGCATAGGTTACGATGTGATACAAAGTTTCTCACTGTCAGTTTGGTTTCATGCCAGGTAGATCTACTATGGATGCTATACATTTGTTAAGAGGTTTGATGGAGAAGTATAGAGAAAGTAAGGAGGATCTACACATGATATTTATTGATTTAGAGAAAGCTTATGATAAAGTTTCAAGAGAAGTTCTTTGGAGAGTTAGAGCGAAAGGAGTTAATATTGGTTATATTCAAGTAATTAAGGATATGTATACTAGAGCTATCACTTGTGTCCAAACACAAGGAGGATTGACAAAATATTTTCCTATTTCAGTTGGATTACATCAAGGATCAGCTTTAAGCCCGTATCTTTTTGCTTTAGTTATGGATGTTCTTAGGCATTTACGGAAGATGTACCTTGGTGTATGCTTTTTCGATGACATTCTTCTTGTTGATAAGACTAAAGAGGAGTCCAAGAGAAACTTGAATTATGGAGATCAACATTAGAGTCTAAAGGTTTTCATTTAAGTAGATCTAAAGCGAGTATATGGAGTGTAATTTTAGTTGTAGAAGCGGCGGTGTTGTGACTTTAGGTGAACAAGTCATTAATAAGGGTGGCGATTGAGATATTTAGGCTCTATTGTTCAAAATGATGGTGAAATAGATGGAGATGTTATTAGTAGAATTCAAGTTGGATGGTTGAAGTGGAGGAATGCATCTGGCCTATTGTGTGATAGAAAAGTTTCATTTAAACTTAAAGGAAAATTTTATAAGATGGTGGTAAGACCTGCAATGACTTATGGTGCAGAATGTTGGCCAATAAAAGAGAAGCATAAGACTAAGTTAAGTGTTACTGAGATGAGGATGCTTAGGTGGATGAGTGGCTTTACTCTTCGAGATAAAATGCAAAATGAGTATGTTCGGGAAAAAGTTGGAGTAGCTCCGATGGCAGATAAGATTAGAGAGAGTCTCCTTAGATGGTTTGGCCACATAAAACGTCGGTCGTCCGATGACCCGATTAGGAGATTAGATGCATTAGATTTTCCTTATGTTAAGAAAAGTAGAGGTAGGCCTAAAAAGACTTGGTTAAGATGTATAAAAAATGACCTTAATATACTTGAATTAAATGAGAATTTGTCAAATAATAGGACACAATGGAGACGAAGGATTCATGTAGTCGACCCCACTTAGTGGGATGAAGGCTTGTTGTTGTTGTTGTTGTCTCCTTCGCTTTGGGACACCATCATCAATTAGTCTTCTATTCCCATCGGCTTGTCACATCATACAACCAGATTTAATCTCAAATTTGGTACATCATCGCAAAACAATAAATATTGTGAGAATAAATATCATGACCACTTGTCCCTTATTAATGTGTCACAAGGGCATATTCCCCAACATCACTATGACTACACTTACACAAAAACTAAATTTTGGGTTTCATAATAACTCTTGAAGCCTTTGTCAACACACTACTTGTTGGTGGTTGATAATAAAGACTACGCTGTCAGCCAAGAATCACAATGTCGTCGCTGCCCACTTATTCCTCATCTAGGAGAGAAGCATGTGTAAGGAAGATGATTGGCCATATCTAAATTAGGCTTATCAGTGAGTTAAGTAGAGCTACCCATAACTTAAATGTAAGCTTGCTAATTCAATAAGTTTGAATTTCAGCTCGAACTTACAAGCCAGCTAATCTTGTTATGAATGAGAGAAAATCAATACAATTTTGAATTATAATAAGTAAACCATAAAATGACTGAGAAATTAGGAGAAAAAAGTAAATTTAGGATTTTAATTAAGTAATTGAAGTTTAATTTTTTTATATTATAGCCTATATTAATATTTTCTACACAATCCAATTTACAAGCATGCTAAGATGAGCCAATGCTAGCTCAAACTCAGATGGTAAGCTCATGGACCTTTATCGAGAATGGCTTAGTTGCACCTATAGTCCAATTTGCGTTAATCACCAGCTTGTTCAAGCCAATTTGAAACTAATTAAGTTAGTTTAACAATACAACGGACTGCATGACCCATTTGGAGAGTGTTCAGGCACTAGTTCTACCAATCTGAGAAGTCTTTTGTAGGCACTTCAAGATCCATGCTTGCGCGTCAAAATTATGTTTGATTATATTGAGATTTTTTACCATCCCAAAAGCACAAACGTTTGTTATTTATCAAATGCTACTGCGTAACAGGTAAAACTTTATTTCTCCAAACAGTAAACAGGAAATGAGTTGAATAATACCACATTAATTACCAAAATTAAACAAGCAACTACTTCATACAACTAAAATCAACAAGAACATGATCACATGTAAATAGCAGACCAGTAAAGAGTACTAGACATGTACAAAAAAATGCAAGATAAATAAATGATGCTACTAACGTGCTTGGAATAGATAAAGCACTTTAAGAGAAGCTAATAACTAACCATGAAGGAAAATCCAAAGCCGAGATGTCGACCTAGGGTTTCTGGGTTAGGGAGTACCCACGGATGGCAGTAAAATCAAGAAATAAAAACGAGTTGAGAGGGAGTTGGATGAAAAAATAGGAACCTTACGATTGGCCATTCGGTGAAATGGCCATAACGGCATCTATGCGACGCAAATTGCAGAATCCACTCGCCGGTAAGTCAACCCGCAGGGATGAAGAAGATATTACGAGTAACGGAGGCAATTGCCAATGGGTGACAGCGGCAGCCACGACCTGAAGGGATCCAGCGTGCGTGTGTTATCATCATGAGAACTTGAATGAACAGTGGGAGTGAGTTAAGGAAGAAATCAAAGGTACATTTGACTTCATATGGCTCATAATGTTGAAAATTTGTAGAAATATGTTGCTGTTTGCTTTCGGGGAAATATAATAAAAATGTTTTTAGGATCAAAATAGTCCTATATAACTTTATATAATTAGAATCCGAGGAACTAATCGACTAAATAATATCTCGAACTTTCAAATAAAAAGCTGATTGATCTTTTTTTTCTCTTAACATTTTTTTTTTCTATGGTGATCATTGTGTGATGATTCAATGATAAAATTTTAAATCAAAATTTTTTTGTCTCCACTTCTTATCATCTTATTTGAAGTTATAATATTATATAATAAATTTTAGACTCTTAAGCTATCAATAAAAAATTCTTAAGTTCAAATTCTTGTACATAAATTATATATAAATTTATAATTAAATTGACTCAAATATCTCAAAAAAAAAACTATAAACTCAAGAGGATATTAATAGCACATTAATTTCTCTAAATATTGATTGAAATTTATTCTAAACGTACTTAAATCTTATTCTCACTCTTAGCCCTGAACCAAGAACAACAATAACATTACATTATTTACTTACAATGTAGATAGAAATTTATTTAAATTTAGATTTTTTTTAAACATAATTCTAACTTATTTTCAAATAATGTTCAAACAATATTTAAAAAATTAATTGAGATCTAAACTAAGTTGAAATTCTATTTGAGCAAGATTTAATTAATATTTGACTAAGTTCAAACAAAAATTGAGTAATATTCGATCAAAGTTTAAACATGTTTCAAATTGTATCATTTCACCCACACTATCTTTTTTATAATTAACTTGTTTGAATTGTTATATTATCTATGATGATATTCAATATAGTCATATATGAAGAGGTGTGATGAAGAAAACTTTCACACAATTTGAGACAAATAACCACCTTGCATTTAACATTAAAGTCAATGACACCTCATTTAATATTATTGATTTTTGCACTTATTAATATTTGATGAATATTCTATTAAAGATCAATGCAAGGGAAAGTCTTTCCGTGACAAGTTTGCTATCCATGTAAACATATTAATTATCATCAGAGGTGTCAAAAATTGACCCGACCCGATAACTCGACACTAACCCGACTCGAAAAATCCGGGTTTGGGTTGACCAAAATTTTTGTCGGGTTGTTGACCTCCAACTCAAATTAACTCGAATTTGACCACATTCGAGAAATTAACAAACCGATTTTGACCCAATTTTGATCATTCGGGTCATATCGGGTCAATCAGGTTGAAATCGGATCGTGTACGGGTTGAAGTTTTTGACTCGTTTCATAAATGGGTCGGGTTACCTATTGGTCGGTCGGTTTGAATTCACCCACTCCTGAATTGACACCCCTAATTATCATGACTTTTTTGCCGAGAATACTTTGAATCCTTGTGATCTTCAAGAGCTTATATATGGGTCTTCTTTTGTATAAACTATGTTAATTTATAGTGATTCTTATCTTTAAAGAATTTAGTTTCAACGTCACATCAAATTTGACTTTTTACAGCAATATTAGATATTAAAAGAGCATAATTAAGATATCTTCAAGAAATTACAATACAATTTTACAAGGACTATTTTGCTTCTCAATCTCTCAATTTGTATATATTGTGCTATAAAAGTTGTGTGGTATATGGAATTAAATGTGTTATAGGTGTTATGTATCATTTAAATTGTACTCTGTTGTGCATAATTTATTTTTATTTATTTTGAATATAAATGCTGCTATAAAGAATTAAAAATATGAATTATATAATGCTTGTCATTAAGATATTTTATAGATTAATTTTTAAGCAATGTTTCTCATCTTATAATTTGTTGTGTCATAGCTACTCTGTTAGCTCTTGATTATGTCATAGCTTTTAGATTATTTTACTATATTCATATTATAATTTGGTATGTTATGATTGTTGTGATTGCTCACTACCTTATCAACAATTGTTATAGGTGCTTAAACACCTATAACAATTGTTATAGGTGCTCACTACATTTTTAAGTAATGTATCTATCATTGTTAAATGTTATTTAAATCATATTTAACTATTATTCAAATATGATTTGAACTATGTTCAAACAAAGTTTAAATTCTCCTAAAAATATTATTTGAATCAAGCTCAATCATAACAGACATTAAGAGGCTATTCGGTTGCTTGAAAAAAGAATGCAATGTATTTGAAATTACTTTAGGTTATTTGGTTGAGAATTTTACAAATTCATGAGTTTATTTTTTTCGGTTTGGTTAAATAAATGTAATGTAAAGTATTTTGAACGTTTTGATGATAATGGTGGCGGCTACTGACGATGGTGTGGTGGCGATGCAAACCGCCGATTTATTGGTGGTGTATTTGGAATTCCCTTGGGTGAATTCCAAAATAATATCTTATTTCAATTTCAAATATATTACATCACTTTGAAATTTTACTTCACATCTTGATAAATGCCAAAAAATTTAAAACTCTTTTATTTACTTTACTTTTACTTCCAACCAAACAGCCCCTAAATAATTACTTTGAGATTAAAATGAAGATATTTTAGTTCAAAAGGAACTTTAAGACGTATTTCATGAAAAGAAATATTTGATATATTTCTTTTAATTTTTGTTATTACAAAGCATATAAAGTCATTTTTTAAATCAACATAAATTGTAATATGTAAAAGAGAAAAAAAACTAGCGCCCGAAAAATGAACATTTTGCATATTTCCTTTAATTCATATAAGTAACAATTTTGTAAGTTTTTATTTTTATTTTTTGCATATAAATGAATAAATCTTGATATTAATCTATCTAAATATTTATGTCTATGAATATATTTTATTGCCATTTAATAAATAGATCATTAATAGATTGCTAAAATATTTAATTGATTATGACTTAATTATTTTTATAATTAGATTATGTCATATTAAATTTTTATATTTTAGTGCACCTTAAACTATGCTTATGTTATTAGAAGTTGAGTAAATAATCATAAAGATTAATGTTTAAATTTATTTTTACTACTATTTGATAAATTTTAAATGAATGGATTGAAATTTTAATTTTGTTTTTCAAAAGACATTAGAATAATGTCGAGTGAATACTTATCTTTCATAAAACATTAGAATATTTATATTGTAATATGATTAATTATTTCAATTATCATTATTATATTTTTAGATAGTTAGGCTCAATTGTAGATTAAATCTCATGTCTATGATGAAGATGCGATATCTCGAGGAATGATATTGATAATAATCTTTAAGTGTTGAGAAGTATTATTTTTTTTAATAAAAAGATACTGGATCGTGGGTTCCGAAAATTTGTCACTGACCTCTCGATAATATTTAAAATGATTGAAAAGAGTGATGATTTAAATGTCGGTGTAATTTTCAAAAAGCAGATAGAATAGTAGATAAGACACTACCCAGAGATTTCGTCCTCATTTGGTGAAGATTTTAGATCTGGTTTCAGGTTTCCTATTGGCAAGCCGCCATAGTTAATTACCTCTCAATAAGTGAGAGAGAACTTCGATTAAAATTTGAGTTAAATTAGATTGCTTGTCGTGGCGTAATGACATATAGAGTTTCATAATTTAGATTATGAAATTCATAATTCGGCTTCATGGGATGGTTGAGGGAATGATAAGCGAGCCGATCTAGATCCTATGGTTTTAGGTCATCTACAAGGCGGTCACGGTCACTTCTTGGTCAGTCGGAGGAGGTGGTCGATCGTAAGGATCCTCATCAACAACACATGATTACGTCGTCAAGAAATTATTGTAGACACGGGGTGATGTTTGTCAGAGGCACTTAAGTCTACTTTAGGCGATAGAGGTTGTTTGTCTTCAAGTATACCATGATTCACAACTCAAAAGCGAGTCGTTGGGAGCATACGCTGATCGTAATATAATGGAGACCGGCCAAACCACCCGTCGAAGACTCGGTAAATCGCTTCATCTGTGGAGCCATTGGGCCGAGTCGGAGGACATGGGTCACGTCCTTATTAGTGTGAGAATGATTGAGAGTGAATATAGTAGAACACTTGATTTGACATTGGCTCTTTTGTGAGTTAGAGTTTTCTTAATTCTTCACCACCGATAAATAGTTGTGAAAGGTGGATGGATTAAGTTTGATTTAAGTTTTTAATGATAGAGTTTTATTTAAGTAGTTTCAGATTGCTACTTAATTTAATTTAAAAATAATTAATTTGAATATGTTTAAGAGCTTTAGATCATGTCAACTCTGTTTAGCTGCTAACAGAGGATTAGATCTACTATCACCTGACAGAATCAGTTTGTTAGATATTTTATTGATTTGAAACTCTTTTATAGATTTTTAGGTTGTTAACGGACCAGACTAAAAGCAGGAAACGAAGTAGCATTCTCACTTGAATTTAAGCATTCATCGTAGTGTCGGGGCCCATGCGGGTGTATTTAAGAATTTAGGCAATTTTTTATTTTTAAGTTATGAGATTGATTTTAGATTCTTATTTAATTCTAACTTTAGCATGCGTAGCCTTTTCATGCATTAAAATTTGCACTTAAAATCTCTATGACTGAGCACATGCAGGTGTTTATAACTTGGCTAATTTTATCTAATTAACGAAATCATTGATTTTGAATATCATAATTAGAATAAAATTCTTTAATTTTTGATTGAAGGAAGCCCTATGTTTTTTGTAGATTTTGATTTAATATCGTCTTACGTTTCTTGCGACAGTTCTGATCCGTTGATTTTTTTGTTTTGAAATTCTGATTTCAAAGGATAATTTAATTTGTTATTTTTAAGAAAAAAATTTATTCCTCGAACTAATTCTCATTTTTTTCCTCTTTTATTCAAACTTTCCTACATTCATTCCCCCTCTTTTATTCAAACTCTCCTACATTCATTTTCCCTCCTCTTTTATTCAAAATTTTCTACATTCATTCCCCCCTCTCTTTTTCTTTTGAAAATAACCCACTCACTACCTCTTCTAATTTCTATAAATAAGGCCAAGGGGAAGTCTCCAATTCTATTCCATTTATTTGAAGGGTTGGGGTTAGGACATTTGAAAGGGAGCGGTCAGAAACTTTAGTAGGCTTTCAACTCTGCTTGGATAAATTTCGTAAGTACTTTTCACCCTTTTTTTATTTTGTTTTACTTTTATGTTTGTTATATGTCATTTTACTTTCCCCCTCTTTTTTTGTAAGTCTAGAAATTAGATAAAATATCGGCGTTTCGTTTAGGAAGCTTGTCCAACGGGTGTTGAACTCGATTATCTTGTGGGCATGAGTGGTGTCTTAAGACATGACCAATTTTTCATCTTGTCATATCCTTTTGAGCACAACGAGGTCTTCAAATCTGTAAAAGCAAGCGTATATATATATATATATCAGCGTATTCGGCGATTTTTTATTTGTAATGCTTCGACAAATAAGCGGGATTAGGTATCTGATTAGAAATGTAATGCGAGTCGCGATCTGGAAGCCGAAAGAAGAATTAGCGTGTTGATGATGTTCTCGATTTCGGTGAAGTAATAAAATTGGGAAAAAGTGAGTGTGATATCATCATCCTATTAATGATGTTCGGTTTCTTGAAGTAAAATGGGAAGTAAAGAATGAATACGATCGAAAATCAAAAAAAGAATTTACCTGTTGACGATATTCTTTTTCGGTTTGTGGCGAAGCGAAAACAGAATGGGATGGGTCGAAACAGTTTGTTGCGGGCAGCAGGCCGAAGTGGGATGTGGGCTGTAAGAAGGAGGCGGGCTGGTGGGCCGTGGGAAGCAGGCTCGCGGGCTGGTGCAAACAAGTTTTGCGGGCTGCTGGCGACGGAACAGGAGAGCGGGCCGGCGGCGGGCCAGAGGTGGGACGCACGGCGGGTTGGTGCACGGGACGCGTGGCAGGTCCGTGCGCGGGACGTGCAGCGGGTCGGTGCACGGGACCCGCGGAGCACGTCCGGAGCGCTGCGAAAGTGGGCCGCAGAGCGGGCGGGTCGGAGCGCGGGCCGGACGCTGGTTGCGGGATCGGCGAAACGCGGAGCGGGCGGGACACGCAGCGGGTCGAAGGCTGGATGCGGGTCGCGGGACTCGGGTGGCGGGTCGCGAGACGCGGGTCTCGGGACGAGGGTGGCTTTGCAAAAACGGGAAGGGTCGGCGGGCTCGCGGGCTGCGCAAAATGGAGCGGGTCGAAGCGCGGGCCGAACGCTGGTGGCGGGATCGGCGGAATGCGAAGCGGACAGCGTGCGGGACGACGGCGGCCTTGCACTTGCGGCGGAGACGGGCCCGTACAGTGGGATGCGCCGCAGCAGCGTGCAGTTGCAGGAGGAGATTGAGAGAGGGAGAATGACCGAAAATTACCTTAGGAATGCAAGAGAGAGGAAGAACGTGGGAATGAGAATAGAAAAGAAAACCAACCATAATTTTTTTCTTTATTTTTTTTGCAGTTGAAGTAAAAGTGAATGGGAGAAAGAGGAGGAATGGTTGAGCTTGGAGGAGGGTAATTTAGGGATTTTAAATAAATTTTAAATCGATTAAATAGTTTTAATGTAGATTCTGTGTCAGTAAATACACATAGTCAATATATATCAATTGAAGGTAATTATGATGTTTTGAATACAACTGTCGTTTAGATCGGACCATTTGTCCGGCCACAAATCGAGTCCATTTTAGCTCAAAATGCACATCATCTCTTTCACCAATTTTCCAGATTCCGAATTAGTGTGAATGCCTTATTTTTTTCGACGCTTCAAAGCCAATGGTGTGATCAATTTCAGAACGGAGGTCGTTTGATCCCTGCCTTCCCTCGACCTCGATATGCGTGCACGTTGACTCTTATGCGATCATTGATCATCAAGTCTCGTTGGAAAGTGCTCTCAAAATATGACTCAAAAAGCACAAATCTTGATGTCGAAGCGATATGATTTTGAGTCAAACCGTAGATCAAGACTTAAAATATCATTGGAATCTTTGGGACATCAATTAAATCTCAAAACAACTCTCAAATATGGAGTGTTTATAGTCAAATCGAGCGTCTCGACGAGCCGGATCTAACGAGCCTAAGATCTCATAATTCTGACTTTATTTGGGCATCCAAATGCTCAAAATATATCAAATGATCAAAGGAATCATCCTGAGCCGTCCGATCAAGGGAGCTTTACATGAATTTACAGAATGCCTTCCTCCCATCTATAAATAGCCTTCATTCCTCACATGAGGGGGGCCAAGCTGGAAGTGAAGTGAAGTGAAGAAGTGAAGAAGAGACCGCCGACGGTTGCCAACCACCACCGCCGGCCACCGCCGCGATCCTCGCTGGCCAATCTGTCAAACAAGGAAGAAAAGGAAGAGTCCGAGGTAGGAAGAGAAGCCAAGTGAGGAGGAAGTGAGAGCTCAAGCTCGAAGATCCTCCAAGCAAGATCGCACTCCCGCTCGGCCATCAACCACCGCCACCGGCCACCGTTGTCACTAATTGTACCCTGTATTCCCACCGGAAGTTACCCCACATCTCCACCATCAGTGACAATTACAACCTGATCATTGTTACACAGTTGTTATTCCTCTCTCATATGCGATCCTGTAATCCCGTTATCAGGAAGACTTTGTACTCTGAAACAGATACATAGTGAAAACTTTTTACTGGGCTAGGCCCCGTGGTTTTTCCCCTCTTTTCGAGGTTTTCCACGTTAAAAATTCTGGAGTGTCTCCTGTTCGTTCTTTAATTACCTGTGTGTGTGCTGGACTAATCGACAAGGCTAAGGCGTAAACTTTCACTCTCACATCGGTTTTCTAGCACGCAATGCCATGCTGTGGGATGATTCCCATTATTTCATGTATGACGCAAGTTTCCCAACAAGATCAAAAAACACCATCGAGGTGGAGCATTTCAAGCTTTTAAAGAGCGAAGAATGAAGATTCATCAAACTTTGTTCCGATTCTGAACGGGGCAACTCTTAATCTCAAAAGATAAGCAAGAACACCAACTAAAAAGGCAAAGATCAATGGTCAACTCGACATAAGCTCATGCAAATATTCGACCTCTTCCATACGGGTTAACGTCATCGAGTAAACACTCTGACAAACAATCTAGGATAGGTCAAACGCCCTGGTAGACTGCGATCTCTTCCATACGGGTTAATGTCGAGCAAAAGCTCGACAAACAACCTAAGAAAGGTCAAAAACTTTACTCGGTTAATGTCATCGATAACACTCGATAAACAACCTCCGATGGGTAAAAATCCTCATCGTGCCGGGTCACGCGACTACGCCGCTGCATCGCCGCCACCATCGCCGTAATCACGGTCATCACCATTGTCGCCGGTCATCCGCTGATCACTGACGCCGGCCGCCACTGCTGACTACCGCCATTGTTGCCGCTGACCACCGCCGGCCGCCAACCACTATAGCCGCCACCGCCACTTACTTCGCATTCATCGCTGCTGACTATCGCGGCAATCGCCGGTTATCACCATTCGCTAGCCATCCCGGCTGACTATGATGTCGTTGCGTTGACTACTGCCGTTGCGCCGCTGATTAACCCTGCCGGCCACAACTATGTAGCGGCTCCGCTGACATCGCTCCTTCCGCTGGTTATCTCGCTGACTACTGACACCCGCACCGTTGCCATTGCTGCTATCATTGTTGACCACTTCGGCGCCAACTACTATAACCGGCTACTGCGCTGACTACATCGCCGCCGGCATCGCTACTATCGCTGACAATCGCCGGATTAATTATTGTCGGGTTATCGCTTTTACCATCATCGAGCATCTTCGCTTCGTCTCCGGTGATCGCTTTAACCCGGACGGCCGACGGCGCGGAACCACGACGATACCGCGGCCTTGATCGCCTCTAACCCGGACGGTCCGACGGTCGAACCGAACCACGACGATACTGGCCTTGATCGCCTCTAACCCGGACGGTCCGACGGCGGTGAACCGGAACCACGATGTATACCGTTTGATCGCCTAACCCGGACGGTCCGACGCGAACGGAACCACGACGATACCGGCCTTGATCGCCTTTAACCGGACGGTCCGACGGTGGAACCGGAACCACGACGTGTACCGTGGCCTTTGATCGCTAACCCGGACAACGGACGGTGAACTGAACCACGACGTGTACCGGGCCTTGATCGCCTCTAACCCGGACGCCCGACGGCCGTGAAACTGAACCACGACGATACCGTGGCCTTGATCGCTTCCTAACCCGGACGGTCCGACGGCGGTGAACCGAACGACGACGTATACCGATCGCCTTCCTAACCCGGACGCGACGCGGTGAACCGAACCACGACGATACCGTGGCCTGATCGCCTTAACCTGACGATCCGACGGACGAACCGACGAGCGGAACCGAACCACGACGTGGCCTTGACGCTCTAACCTGACGATCCGACGACGGGACCGACGAGCCGGTGAAACCGGAACCCACGACTACGCCTGATCGCTTCCCCCGACGCTTTGATCGCCTCCAAAGGACCCTCACTCAAGAAGAAAGGGAAAGGGGAAAGGTGTGCCTACCAGGTATTTATAGCCAGGGGCAAAGGGTAAAACCATTCAAAATGGTTCAAAATGGCACAAACGGCTCAAAACTCCCGCCGTCGCGATCAGCTCATGCGTAAGCAGACGTTGCTGCTGGACGTGGCCTCCGCCCGCTGTTTCGCCCGGAGATGTGTCGCGTGACCCGGACCGTCGCGCAACCCGGAACGTCGTGCGACCCGAATCATCGCCCGACCCGAACCGACCCGCGACCCGAACCAACCCGCGACGCGAATCGACCCGCGGAACGGCCATGACGCTGACGTCGCGGACCAGGGGCGACGCTGCCACGCTCCGCACGCCCACGCCCGAGTCCGAACGCCTAAAACTTCCGTAAGTATCCAAATAGATCCGTAACCTCAAAATCTCATGCCTACGGCTACACATCTACTTCAATAATCATAATATTATATTTTTATGATGATTTATTCTCTCAAAATGTATGATTCATGGGCCCGCACGTTTCGTTGAAGAATTCGTTATTTTCGAGCATTTGACACGTATATTTTTGGATGATTAAGCTAATGTCATCCAAAAATAGGGGGGCAACTGATATGGCTCTCAAAATATGACTAGTCAAAGCACAAATCTTGATGTCGAAAGCGATATGATTTTGAGTCAAAACCGATCGAGATCAAGCACTTAAAATATCATTGGAATCTTTGGGACATCAATTAAATCTCAAAACAACTCTCAAATATGGAGTGTTTATACAATCGAAGGCCTCGACGAGGATCTAACGAGCCTAAGATCTCATAATTCGACTTCATTTGGGCATCCAAATGCTCAAAATATATCAAATGATCAAAGGAATCATCCCGAGCCGTCCATCGTGGGAGTGGTACGGGCTTTACATGAATTTACAAGAATGCCTCCTCCCATCTATAAATAGCCTTCATTCCTCATGAGGGCCAAGCTAAGCCAAGTGAAGTGAAGTGAAGTGAAGAAGAGGAGCCGCCGACGTCGTCAACCACCACCGCCGCCACCGCAGCCGATCCTCCGGCCAATCGCCTCGAGCAAGGAAGAAGAGGAAGAGTCCAAGCAAGGAAGAAGAGGAAGAGCCCGAGCAAGGAAGAAGAGAAAGAGTCCAAGCAAGGAAGAAGAGGAAGAGTCCGAGCAAGGAAGAAAAGGAAGAGTCCAAGCAAGGAAGAAAGGAAGAGTCCGAAGGAGGAAGAAGAGGAAAAGCCAGGAGGAAGGAGAGCTCAAGCTCAAGATCCTCCAAGCAAGATCGCACCCCAAGCAAGATCGCACTCGCCGCGGCCATCAACCACCGCCACCGCCACCGTCACTAATTGTACCAGATTCCCATCTAGTTACCCCACATCTCCACCATCGCGACAATTACAACGATCATTGTTACATTATTCCTCTCTCATACGCGATCAATCCGTTATCGGAAGACTTTGTACAAAGATACATAGTGAAAACTTTTAGGCTAGCCCCGTGGTTTTCCCTCTTTCGAGGTTTTCCACGTTAAAAATTCTGAGTTTCTCGCTCGTTCTTTAATTACGGGTTGGACTAATGCAAGTGAAAACTTTCACTCTACCGCTGACCGCTAAGACGCAACAAAGTCGCATACAATATTTATATCCACTCGATCAACGACGGTGAAGTCCGTTTGTCGACCGGAGGTTATTTGAGTTGATTTCGGTGATGTCCTGTACATTTCATCCTCGATTTGCATGTGGTCACTTCAAATCACTGATAGCATAGTCAATTGAGTCATTTGATAAATTTTGATGTTTTGAAGCTAACGACGTGATCAATTTCATGAACTGAGGTCGTTCGGACATCGTCGTAGCTTTTCGACTCTGATATGCATGTTGACACATTGATAGCTCAAGCGCTTAATTGATTGATGTCCATTTATAGATTTTGGGTGATATTATAATCTTTTTTTATTAAAATCATGCTACAGTTTTTATAATTCTTATTAACAACTATGAATGCTCTAGATAGCACCCTATCCCATACTACTGTCATGCTAGATGAATAAACAGTTGTTGCCAATGGCAAATGCAATAGTTGTTGGTAGAGTCCGTTCGTCGATCAGAGGTCATTTTGATCATTTTCAGTGACGTCCAGTGCATTTTGAGCCTCAATTTGCGCACTGTCATATCTGAAGTCCGTCGAATTTGATTTGTAGACTTAACTTTGACTATGACACACATATGGAGGTAAACATGGATTTAAAATTATCATAATTAATAATATATAATAAAGAGTAGTCAAGACAATTTATCAATTTCTTCAAAAGAGGTGGAGTTAAGTAACTAGTTAGCAACTCACGTCAAAGAGGTAGTTGATTAAGCAATAAATATCAAGAGTAAAATAAAACGATATTGAGTATTTTTGAATGTCAGTATTCCAGAAATTTGATTTTTTTTTTATTGATCGAAATTTTAAAAATTGAGTTGGATGATGTCCATTTATAGATTTTGGGTGATATTATAGTCTTTTTTATTAAAATCATGCTACAGCTTTTATAATTCTTATTAACAACTATAAATGCTCTAGATAGCATCCTATCACATACTACTGTCATGCCAGATGAATAAACAGTTGTTGCCAATGGCAAATGCAATAGTTGCTAGCGAATAAGTTTTTGGTCGATGAGTTAAGGATAAATTCTTATAGCTCTCAAAGTCATGAACTTAACATGATCAATGGATCAAAATTCTAATAGTTGAACATCCTCGAGTTGTTTTATGAAGTTTTAGAAGTTAAATTTAGGACCGATTAAGAACAATGGCCATAAGGCACATATACGATAATGAAATGTCTCTCTTCTCAAGAATGATCGAATATCATTGTAATTCATAAATCAAAGTCTTTTAGGAGTCTCAAAATATTTGGCTTCCCAAGAACAATTCAATGTCACAAATACGTCACAAATCAGAAGTTTATAGAAGTCATCCGGACTCTAAGGAGCTTGGATCTATTCAGATAAATTTGTTAAAGGTTATGAAGGTTTGCAGTGACTGTTTCATCCCTTCAAAGCTCAGTGCAAGGAGGCCCAATTCACTTCAATTGATAGGTGTTGACAAATAAAACGTTGATGAATCAATCAAGAATAAGATGTTATAGCTCTCAAAGTCAACATCCCAACATGGTTGATGAATCAAATTCTAATATTTCAAACTTTCGTCAATTATTTTGTGAAATTTTAGAGTTAAAATTAGAATCAATAAAGAACAAATGGCCATAAGGCACAATCATGACAATTGATATGATCCTAAAAATTTCTCTAGTCGAAGCACGAATCTTGACAAAGCAAGTTGATAAATCAAACCTGGCGAGATCAAGCACTTAAAATATAATTGGAAACTTTGGGACATCAGTTAAATTCCTAAAAAACTCTCAAATATGGAGTGTTTATAGTCAAATCAGTCTCGACGAGATTTCAACAACCCAAAGATCTTACAATCGACTTTATTTGAGCATTCAAATACACAAAATACATCATATGATCAAGGAATCATCATGGTGGGGTGGAGTGGTCGATTTTGCATGTATTTACAGAGACGCCACTTCCACCTATAAATAGCTTATTTCATATGAGGAGAGGCCAAGTAAGAGAGAGGAGAGAGCTTTAAAGATCCTCCAAGCACAATCGTGCCGCCACTCGACGGTCATCAACCATCGCCACCGGCCGCCGCCGTGCCGCCATGATCCTTTGCCGCCAATCTCGTGGCTCCATCATGATGACTTCTACCAATGATTGTTCTCGCCGCGTGATTGTTCCCTCTGCCGAATTGTTCCGATTTTCACGCGGATTGCTCCACAATTCACTCATCGCTATTACTGAATCATAAACGATCGTTGTCACATAGTGTCTTTCTATATACAATTATGTAATCCCTATCGGAAGATCTTGTACTATGAAATAGATACAGTGGAAGCTTTTCTTTGGCTGGTTTTCCTCTTCGAGGTTTTCCACGTAAAAATTCTTTAGTTTTCTTGTTCACTCTTTAAACACCTATGTGTGTGTTGGATTTCACAACGAAGCTAAGATGAAAACTTTTACTCTACCGTAACTAATTTTCTAGCACGCAACAATAATGAAATGCTCCTCTTCTCTAGAGTGATCGACATTATAATTCAAAAATCAGAGTCTTCTAGGAGTCTCAAAATATTTAGCTTCCTAAGAATAATTCAATGTCACAAATAATTCATAAGTTAGAAGTTTATAGAGGTCTTACGAATTTATCGAAGACTGAGGAGGCTTGCCGTGACTGATTTCCATCCCTACAAAGCTCACTGCAAGGCGGCCAAATCCACTTCAGTTGATCAATCTTTGATCAATTGATTAAAATTCATGTACGCTCAAATTCAAATTCATACGATATTAATGTCTTCGAAAAATTGATGGATTTTTTAAGTATTGTTGCGTGCTAGAGTATTTTATTCCGGTAGATGCGAGATCTTCGTCGTAGCCTCAAAAATTATCCAACACACAGATATGAACACGTGGGGTTATACGGAAAACCCGATGGAAACCACGGCCTTGCCACCAGAACTTTCACTATGTGTTCAAAAGATACGGTCCCCGCTTCGTTAGTTCGAGAAGAAGGTGGGGCAAAAATATTCCGAGTGTAAAAATACACATCGGTCCAACCCAAGGGAGAAGTTTCCCAAAAGGTGAACTGATCTTCCGGGAGCAACCTGATCTTCGTGAGAAAGGAGCGAACGGTCTTTCTAATTCTGAGGGGCGAGCTCCGATCTTCGCACCACTTCTGACGCTGGATAGATCGTGCCCAAGGTCGACATGGTTCTCGAGCTCGGTCTTCAAATCGATTTTGTCCTCTCTCGGTGAGAATGAGGCTCTATTTATAGTTTTGGAGTGGCGCCTTGTAAATTGTGGAAAACTCCAACCACTCCCATCTGACCATGATCCCCTTCGACGGTATTTTGATGATCCGGGTGCCTTAATGATGTCTGAATTGGGTGATCTTGATTCGTTGGATTCGCCTTGACGAGCGCCGATCACTATAAATATGTGACCATTTGACATCGAGATCCATTTTCATGCCCGATAGTTTCGATCTCGAATTTATTCGGTTCTATCGCTTATGTCGCTATGTTTCATCGACGGCCGCTTGATCAGTTCCAAATCGTGATTAGATCGAAGAATTCAAAATGCCTTGAGATTCGTGTTTGATCAAAATTTTCGACGACGTTCTCTATTTTTGGGTGACATTATCTCACCATCCAAAAATATATGCCAAATACTGAAAATAGAAATTCTCCAATGAAATTGAGAGTCCATCAACCGCGATTGATAGAACGATCTTCATAACAGACAATATTATAACTCGCGTACGCAAATATAAGTATGCGCTGAGATTGAGATTACTGATCGATCCAGCGAACAGAGCGCTGGTACTGGCGCGCCAGCTGAGCGCTGGCCGGCGCCTACGATACGCTACGGTCAATGGTTGTCGTCGTTCTGCTTCGTGGATCACGCTGGGCTGAACGGGTTGGATGCGCTGGTCTACGGCTACCATGATACGGATGGGTCGCGGTCATGCTTCTAGCGGCTTTCATGCAGAAGCGGTTACCATGGACCAAGCGGCATGACTCGGGACCGACGCTGGTTCGAGATCATGGGCGCATGCTATGTTACGGGACATGGCGCTGCTTACGGCGAGGCTGCTGGCTTGGAAGGCTCGGCATGAGATACTGGGCGAAAGCGGCCCACGGGTCCAACGCTGGTTTTTGATGCTTTGAGCGGTTTTTTACGGTTTTACGCTCCCTGGAAGGTCTATAAAACCCCATAAGAGGAAAGACACATTTTCTCATCTCCTCTTCTCCTCTTAGTGCATAGCCTCCCCGGTGGGAGTTTGGGCACTCTGATCTCCTCCTAGTGCATACCTCCCTGGGAGTTTGGGCACTCTTTTGATCTCCCTTCTCCTCTAGTGCATGCCTCCCCGTGGGAGTTTGGGCACTCTTGGATCAACCTCTACCTCCTCATCTCCACAAGCCAGAGTGCATGTGGGAGTCGCACTCCTTGGAATAATTTTCATCTCGATCATGATCCGGTGTTTGAGGCATCACCGGAGACAGGGTGACGAAGAGGTTCGACGATTTCGACGACATTTTCCAGACTGACCGCGATGGTATGAGGATAACCACGAATGATACGGAAGTGGACCGACGACGCATTGGCCTGGTAAGAATGGCGACGCAGAATGATGGTGGCGACCGACGTTACGCAGAGACCGGCCGACGATAGGCGGTTGACCGACGACGGTGAATTACGGCATAATGGCGACGGCACGACGTGCACCGACGCGAATCCGCTGAGGACCGGCCGACAGATGAACGGCGAAGATTGCGCTGAGACCGGGCGGCGGTGGAACAGCAGGCTGACCGGCTGATTATTACCGACGGGTGGTCGACAAGCAATCGGCATTAACGACGGCGGGGATGACCAGCTACGATGGTGGTGACCGACGCATGGTGACGTGGTATGAATGGCCACGAATGGCGGCGGACGGCTCGCTGGTCGGCTACCGAGGGCTGGTGATGATAACCGGAGACGCACGCGGCAATGACGCCGATAGAAGATTGTTTGGCGGTCAACTAGTGGCGCGGACCGCTACGTGGTTTCGACGGCGTGGCAGCAGAATCGGCGACGGTGTCTGCCGGCAACGCAGAAGTGAAGATTGCTCGCGATGGTCAACTGTGAAGGACGCATGGTAGCCGACGGCTACCGCTAATGGATGAAAGGGGTTGCCGGCGCAATCAGTAGCGACGGTATGATCGGCGCCATCGGGCGACGTGACATTGTTGGCTCGCGGCGAATCATACCAATGGCGAGCCGACGAGGATGGTGACCGGCCACGACATGATGGTGACCTGAAGATAATGAACGGGTGACGCAGTCGGGTGGCAGATAACCGGCACGAGCGGTGCGGCAATGACCGCGAAGGTTGCCGAGATAACCACGGAGATTGCCCAGCGATGGCGCGTGATGACCGCACGAATGGCGACGTGGTTACCGTATTTTTGACCTATCCGTGCAGTCGAAAGTGTGCTCGGCGACGCAAGAGGAAGAGGTTGAATCAATCCGCAAAGATTTTGACCTATCCGAGGTTGTCGAGCGCACTCGCGACGCTAACTGTATGGAAGAGGTCGAGTTAATCCGCCAAGGATTTTGACCTATCCGGTTGTTTGTCGAGGGACTCGACATTAACCCGTATGGAAGAGGTTTGAATCCGCTAAGGATTTTGACCTATCCAGGTTGTTTATCGAGCACGATGATGTTAACCGCATGAAAGTTGCGCGCCTATGTGAGGATTGCCAACTTATCCAAGGTTGTTTATCGAGCTACTGACGAAAACTTGCAGAATATATTTATGTGAGGTTCTCTCGAACCTCTATCTATCCGTTGTGTATCGAGCGCTCGATGATGTTAACGCTTATGGAGAAAGTTGAGCGCCATGAGGATTGCCAACTTATCCAAGGTTGTTTATCGAGCTACTAATGACGTTAACTCAGATAGGAAGATCTAATTGAATCCGAGATTTTGACCTATCCGAGGTTGTGTACGAGCTTACCGATGATTAACCGCATGGAGAAAGTTGTGCGCCTATGAGGATTGCCAACTTATCCGGGTTGTTTATCGAGGCACTCGAGTTAACCTGTATGGAAGAGATCGAATTAAATCCGGGATTTTGACCTATCCGAGGTTGATCTGAGCGTACTCGATGATGTTAACCGCATGGAGAAGTTGCAGATGAGGATTGCCAACTTATCCAAGGTTGTTTATCGAGCTATTTACACAAAGAACGTATATTTATGAGGTTCTCGAACCTCTCGATCTATCTAGTTGTATCGAGCGCTTACCGATGATGTTAACTATGGAGAAAGTTGTAGCATAGAAGATTGTCAACTTATCCAAGGTTGTTTATCGAAGGCATTACTCGACGATGTTAACTCAGAGAAGAGGGAAGTCCACTATGACCTTTTGACCTATCCCGGGTTGATTGTAGCGTAATAGGCATCCATGAAGCTCAAAGATCGATGTCCGATGTCGCATCAACTAGTTGGTCGACACGGAAGGGGGAAGCTATCTTTTGGGCATACGCATCATCGGGCGTTAGTAGTCGATGGATATTCTCCAGAATCGCTTCGACTAACACACGCTAGCCAACCGTGGGGTAGTAGACTTCGAATGAACTTGACTTCCGTAAGTTTGCGATTTCTTGTTCTATGACCTGCAATCGCTCGTAAGGAAGGTTCTTTTCTCAGACACCGCTTGTAGGTTGAGTCAACTTTGAGGGAGGCGTAATGACTTCGTCAATGCCCGTAATATCATATGCGCCCGTGCAAAGATATCTTGATTTTACGTAGAAAATCTACGATTCTCGATCAGACGCGAACGATCCCACCTTCACCTTTCGATGGATCAACTTCGAGATAGAAGACAAATTAACATCTTCAACCGGAGAAGCCCTTTCGAGGCATCCTCATCTCGTAGGTCAAGTTCTCGATGTTGAGGGTTACCGATGTAAATGGTGGCTTGCTTGATATAGACGCCAGGTTATCTGCTGATTCCCACTTACCATGCCGATGCCGCCAGTCGGGAATTTCATCTGAGAATGCATGTGATCGCCGAATATAGATCGGAGAGGTCTCCCAAATATTGCATTGTACTCGACTTGACTACAATAAATTGTATCAAGTGGGTGCGGTCGGGAAATTCTCCAAGAGTTACGGAAGATCGATTGTCCCTTCCACTAATACGGCCGACATCAAATCCATACAACCGGACCGCGGTTGAAGCTTCTCTTCTATACCCATGCTAAGGAAAGTGGAGTAAAAAAGAACATCAACCAACTCCCATTGTCGATCAATATCCTTTAATATTGAAGCATGGATCACCCACCGCATCGATGACAAGGGATCATGTGGGATGCGAAGCCCCTCTAGATCTAAATCATCAAAGGTGATAGAATGGTCAACCCGAGACTTCTTCGGCTCTGGCTCTTGAAGGGCGCAATGAATATTTGCTGATAACACCGCCCTCCCGCAATTGTTTATCTCTCCCACCGCCAGGCTTTCCTCTGAGCCGGGTTGCTCAAAGATTTGTTTGACGAGGGTATAAAATGGCCTAGATACCCCTCGACGATAGTCTTTCAATCTCCTCCTTCGCCAGGCACTCTTCGGTGTGCCGCGGAAAGTGCACTTTCGATTTCCACCTGCTTTTAAAGCGTGCACTGACGCTATCCTCTTCCAAGAGGATGTTCGCATGACGGTTGAGAGTCAGATATTTCCTCTCCTCGAGTCATCCGAGGTCGCCGAGGAGGTTTTGGGGAGGTTGTCGCTTCTCTTTTTCTCGAGATGTTTGAACATCACCTTTGGGAACCTTCTTCCGCTTGTCGCGGTGGTTCAAACTGCTGTCGATGAGCACCGAGCTGCCACGGAGATTTGTGCTCTATTCGTGGACCAGTCGATAGAATGGACTGCCTCCGCATTAATGATGAATAAGTATCCCCCGGAGTCCTCCGAGAAGCACGCCTCAAAAGTTCTGATCTACCCGGTATCTCGGGCCGTGAGGAGAACCTCGAAGTATTCTTTGAGGGACTCTCCATCGCTCGGATTCCGAGAGATGTGATGAATATGATTCTCTTGTTTGCCGTGAACCGCTCTACAAAAAATCGCGAAGCTCTCCAAATGATCTGACGGACCCCTTACAGCGAATAAAACCAAGTACGAGCCCGTCCTTGAGAGTCGGAATACCGACACAAGACAGTCATTTGGACGTCAATGTGCATGATCAAGTGATCGATATGCTCGCACGGACGGCTGTGCCATCGTAGTGGTCCATGCCGGGAAGCTTGAATCTCGAATCGTATGAGATGATCTCGCCGGGGACGAAGTTTTGGAAGAGGCGGAGAATGGATCATTCGATTTTCGGAACTCTTCCCGCACTGCCGTCGAAGTTCATCGCAGATAAGGTGACGTGGAGTTTCACCGATACGAGGCTGAGCCATTCGTGGGGTGAGTAGAACCGCGGTATCCGGTTCAAAGATCCGGATGTGGTGCCAAGGGGGTTCTCTACTTGTTGATCCGCATTCCCTGCAATCATTCTCGTGAAGAAAATCTGATTATGCCAGGGCCGGAACCCGCGGCTCTTCCAGCGTGGAACGCTTTTGCCGGCCCTTCGCAGAGTCGAAGAATTTCGCTCGGGAATCCTCCATCCTTGAACGCGATCTTCCAAAGAGGGGCGACTAATTCTCACCTCGCTACCAACCATATTGAGATATAGCAATGGGAACCGAGATTCCCACGGCGCTAAACCGTCATGTTAGAGAATTTTATTCCTAGATGCAGATCTTCGTCAGAGCCCAAAAATTATCCAACACACAAGGGGATATGAACACGTGGTTATTGGAAAACCCTAGTGGAAAACCATGGCCTTGCGCCTCAGAACTTTCACTATGTGTTCAAAAGATACGCCCGCTTCGTTAGTTCGAGAAGAAGGTGTTTACGTAAACAATATTCCGAGTGTAAACAATATACTAACTCCAACCCAAGGAGAAGTTTCCCAAAAGCAGAACCGATCTTCCTGGGAGCAACCTCGATCTTCGTGAGAAAGGAGCGAACCGGTCTTTTCTCTAGCATCTCCGGGCGAAGCTCGATCTTCGTGCACCATCTGGCACTGGGGATGATCGCTGCCAGGTCGACCGGTGGTTCTCGAGCTCTGTCTTCAAATCGATTTTGTCCCTCTCGGTGAGAATGAGCATTTATTTAGGGAGTGGCAGCTCAGAATTGTGGAAAACTCCAACCACTCCCATCTGACGCCAAAGGCGATCCCCGATCGACGTGTATTTTGATGATCCGGGTGCCTTAATGATGTCTGAATTGGGTGATCTTGATTCGGATTCTGCCTTGACGAGCCGCCGACCGACTATAAATATGTCGCTTTGGTGACCATTTGACGGATCGTGATCCATTTTCATGTCCGATAGCTTGATCCGAAGTCGATTCGAAGTTCGGATCGTATCATGCTTGATGTCGCCATGTTCGCCTCATCGAGACGGCCGCTTGACTGTAAGAAATCGGATTAGATCAAGAATTTCAAAATGCCTCAGATTCGCCGATCAAATTAATTTTCTCGGCGACGTATCGCGATCACGATATTGACAGATTTATTGGCAAATAAAATAATTTAAAACCTCTGAATTGTTAGATTCAGTCAGATCATATAAGAATAAGAATAAAAACTTCCTGTTTATAGAAGTATTGACAGTTGATCCAACGCCTCTAAATTTCTAGGAATCTTTCGTGACGATTCTCTACGGCCGAAACATCACCCATTATACGATGATGAATGTGATGTTTTGTAATTAACAACGACATCCACACTTACAAAATGAGTAGAGTGTTGGGTGAATATCCTTCAAAAAAATATATATATATATATATATTGACAGTTGTACTTCTCTCAAATTAGAGCGCCTGAATCCACAATGAATGGACATTTTGACGCTAACAAAGCGCATTAAATAACCTATTAACCTGATAAGCTCATTGGATGCGTAGAATTTCTCGCCTCCTTTCTCCAATGCAATCCCTGAATTTTTTTTTTTTATATTTGAGCAAATTTAATTATAAATTCATATACTTATCGCATATGCAAAAATTTAAACCTAAAATTTTTTGATTGAGAATCAAAACTCTTAACCATTAAACTAAATATCTTCCACACAATTCCTGAATTAACTACGGCCAAATCCAGCCAGCATACACCTCAGATATTCAGTGCCGATGCAGTTACCTGATAGCATTTGAAATGTTAAATTCTCTCTCTTGCTCTCTCTCTCTCTCTCAATTAATTTCTTAATGCAACAGTAATTTTTTTTTACTAGAGATAAGTAAATTGAAATATATAAGATCTAATACATAGATACCATATTTATGTAGAGCTAATCTGAGATTATTTTTTTATATTATTTTTTAAAATATAAATTATATTATTTAAAAAAAAAAACTCAACATAATATTTGAATATTTTGAAAAAAAATAAAAATGAAAGCGATCCAAAAGGTGCCCTAGAGTATTCAAATTCTTGATTGATTTTTTCACATACAAGGATAAGAACATAAGATTGAAAGATGAACGGAAAAAATGAGCGTAATTAAAAATTAATTATCAGATATTTAATTAACTGTGTATTAAATTATTTTCAAAGTTATTAATGCTAAAGTTTGATCATAATAATTATTTTTTGTCGAACGACATCATGGAAGTATACGGATAACATAAAAAGAGTAGCATTGTGGGCCAATTTAGCAAAGCACCCGATGCTCTTATAGTCTTATTTGCTTCTATATCTAAGCCACGAGCTCTCTTCAGCTTTACGCGACTACAAAGCAGCGAAGAGATAACGTCCTTACTACATCGTCTTTGTCCAACCATAAAGCTCGTATCAAAGTGAAAAACAAAAAAAATAAGAGAGCGCAGAAATAAAATATTACAATTGATGATAAAATTAATCCTTCTAAATAACAATTTTAGCGGCGGCGTGTTCTTGCGGAGGAAAGAGTATTTTTGATGGTGAATGTGATCAAATCCATGGAAAATTTTCAAGTAGAAGAACTGGTGGAAGATGATGAGGTAGACGAGGAGGATTTCGTTCTCTTCTTGGCCTCGCTGTAAAGAACCACCCCAAAAATCGTTATCCCGAACCCTGTCATCCCCATCACAGTTACCGGATTCCGGAAAATGAGAACAGAAACAACGGCGGCCACGGCGGCCTTAGCATTCCCCAGAACTTGAAGCGTGAGCGCGCTGGTGTGCTTCGTAACCAAAAAATTGGTCAGATTCACGAGGTAAGCAACTGTCGCGTTGACGAAAAGGAAGAAAAGAAGCCGCGGATCTTCGGCAACCATCGCCGCCGTGGTGGCAGCGATGTTCCCCTCCATCCATAGCGTAACCGGAAGAAGCATCACGGCGGCGATGGGAGACATGTACATAAGCAAGTTCATTGAATTAAGCTTCTCCCCCTCGGATGTGAGTAGAATTCCCTGCACTACCGATTTGAGCGCGCGACCGGCCGTGGAGCCGACGCAGACGAGAAATCCTAAGAGGTGAAAGAGTGGCTCGCTGTTGCTTGCCACGACGATGCCAAGCACGACCGGCAAGAGAGCGAGGTACACGGCGGCGGACTCGCGGTGAAAGGTGATGAGGAGAGAGAAAATAGCTGTGAAGAAGGGTGTGGTGGCTCCAATGGCTTGGTTGAATGAGATCGGAAGGTAACGGAGCGATGTGTTACCACAGACGACAGAGAAACAGAAAATGCCGCTGAGGGCGGCGATCTTGAGGAGCTGTTTGCGAGAGGAGACGGATTGTAGAGGGACAAGGCGAAGCCAACGAATAGCTGCGAAGCTATAGAGAGAGCAGGAGACCATGTGGATCATGGTGAGAAAGATCGGGTAGCGGTATCCGTATACACTGAGGAGATACTTGTTTAGAAGGAGGACACCGATGTTTGAGAAGTACCAGGCGCCGATGATCAAGACCGTGGTGAGGTTGGCGTATCCAAATCCGTCGGGAGGGAGAGGGTGGTGGTGGTAAGGCAGCAAGAGGCGGGGAATATCAGGATATCGATCGACCAGACGCGTCGTCCAGGTTTTACCGTGTGGCTCCACCATCGTCACTACCACCCCGCCGCCGCCGCCGACTCTTTCGCTTCCGGATCTGGAGGAGGTCATGGCGAGAGTAGCATTTAGATCTGGGAGGGGAAAGGGCGGGGCCCGTGGTGTGGATTGGATCGGACGTGTTTGAGCCGTTGGATGGGAGTGAACGGTGGATGGGGGATTTAGAGAAACATATTATTTTATAGAGGTGTCGGTTGGTTGCTACTTGCTATTGGGTTTTTATCGTCAATTTGTGACACCGAATGAGCGTTAATTGGAACACTTTTTCGAGGAGAGGATTGAAAGAATTGGAGGATGGAATAGTAACGCACCGCGATTTGAGTGATTTATGATACTCCTGCCGCAAATAATAGGCCCATGGAAGCAGTTTTCAAAAGTATCGATTTGACCTGCCCACTGATTTTTTTTTTAATTTAATTATTATTATTATTTTTTTATGGGCTGACCGCTTTCGTTCGGAGCTAAAATCTCCTTGAAATATTTGTTCAAAATATTTTTAAAAAATTAATATTTCTTGGACGATAATTCATAATTAGCTCATTAAGTAGCTGGTTTGTTAAACAGGTGAGCTGAGTATAAATAAATATTTTGAGAAGAATATGAATTGCTCTCCTGGGTTATGTTAGACTATATTTAGCTTTGAATAAAAATAATTTAAATAAATAAATTAATTAAAATAATTTAATTATTTCTTAAAATGTAATCAAATAAAAATTATTAAATCATAAGAAATCAAAACCAAATAGAAGTTGAAGGCTATTGAGCTTTAATAATTCAAGTCAATTTGAGTCTTGATATGACAAAAAATTATATGAAGAATCTGACATCGAAATCAATCTCATTCAGTGGACTACCATGTATTGATTGATCGAAATCAACAGCTTATGGTTGATTTTCATGATTATTGTTTGGTTTTGGGATGAATTTGTGTCTTTGTTCGGTTTTTTGTTTTTTGGTTCAATTTTAATTAAAAAAATTTCGATTTAACCAAAAAAATCGATTAACTATTTAACTTCTTGGCCTGGGCCGCCCAGCAGACTCGTCACTCAAGTCCTCGACGCCGTATACTTGTAACTTCTTCAACTCTTCGAATCAATCTTCCTTCCGACCGACGTTTCATTCCCTAGGAGGAGTTAGGGCATAAGACATTCGACATTCCGGGTTCCGGCGAGGCGATTCTGATTTCCACATTCGACTTTTGGACTTTCCTATTCACGGCTATTCCTATCTTTTTAGTTTTTGCCCTAGGGGCTAGCCCACTAGTTCTGTCTTCACGTCTGATTTCGACTCTTTGAGAAGTAAGAACTAAATCTCATGATCCCATCTCATCTCTGTCACACCATGATTGTTCTTTGTTGTGGTTGTTGATGGCTTGATGCTGTGAGCCTGTGTCGTGGCCTGTATGACTTTATCTTTGTCGTCGTTGTTGATTGTCTTCGCTTGGACCGCTTCCTTATTTCTTTGTCGGTTTCGATTTTGATGGAGCTAGGGTTTGAAGTTGAAGACTTGAAGTTGATGTTTGATGTTTCTACTTCTAGTGATTGAATGACCTACTGTTTGCACATATTTATAATTTATACAAGGTATATTGGTAATCCTATGGACCTACTGTTTTCAAATATGGATGACTGAGTAAAAACTGCATTTTTTTTTTATTTTTTTGTGTTCTCGGTTGACTGAAAACAGGATATTTACAAATTTTTTTGTGACTCTATAACTTATAAAGCTTGAATCTGGAAGTTGTCTTCAAACATATAGATATGTATTGCACATTTTAGTTAGTTGAGAGTTGCGATTTGGCTCAGTTGGGTGATTGGATTTTAAAATTGTGATGGAACTTGGAAGAATGAATAATTGATTTTCTTATTTCTTTGGGTTGCCGATTGGCAGTACGAAACTTCTTTTTTTTTTTTTTGTGAAAGGTTGAAAGCATTGTGATGTTATCAAGTCGAGAGTAAATAGAATTTTTCTTGATTTTTTTGGGAAAGGCTGAAAGCCTCATTAAATTCTAGTATCCTACCATGCAAGCATCTAATTACTAGTGGTGGTGTATATCTTACTTGTTTGTTTTTCTTATTACCATGCAAGCATCTAAGTATTAAATCCTACCATATAAGCCTTATGAATTATGATGTAAGCCTTATGATGTTATTTTTTTTCCTCTTAGTATTTTTTATGCAACTATAGAAGTAATATTATTGGGATGGCTTTAATGCAAACAATATTGAATGATAATGTTGAGAAATGTGGCATTATATGATAATATTTGAGATACATTACTTGATTGAATTGATTGAGAATTACAATTTGCAAACATGAAATAACACTATTCAATTATACGATTCATGCCTTTTTTCTTCTCAATATTATAGTATCTAATCATTCTTTAATTGAAATAAGTTTTGTTGATATAATTTATTAAAGCATGCTTTGCTTTTTTTCATTATTGTTTAGATTTTTTTTAAATCTAGACACATGTCACAAGTTGGGGATAGTTTAAATATTATTAGTTTCTTCAAAGCTATGACCACTACTCACCGATTTCAAGTTACAGGAGATGCGAGTGTCAGTAATGAGAAATCATCAATTACAAAGAAAAAAAAAAAGAAAAGCTCATAAACCTAGATCTGAGGTTTGTGATCATTTTATGAGATTTACTAATGAGGAAGGAGAAAAAAATAGTAAATGTAATTATTATGGAAATTCATATCAGAGTCATCCAAAGATTAATGACACTTCAAACTTAAGGGCACATCTTTCTTTGTGTCAAAAGAATCTTCTTAATTATGAACCAAATCAAACTAAACTAGTATTACAATTTGGTGTTAAAGGTGAAGAGGTTTGTGCTAGCTTTAAGGCATGAAGATTTGACTAAAAAAATATAAGAAAAGTTTTAGCAATGATGATTATTACCGATGAATTGCCTTTCAAGCATGTAAAAGGTTGGGGGTTTAAACATTTCATGTCTCTGTGTTGTCCAATATTTTAAATACTTTTATGATAGATATTGACATGTGATTGCTTTCAATTTTATCAGGATGAGAGAGCAATTCTAAAACATCTATTCAAAAAGTCCTGCCATAGAGTTTGTCTTATAGCTGATACTTGGACATCCATTCAAGGAATTAACTATATGTCTATCACTGCACATTTCATTGATGATGACTGAAAACTCAATAAAAGAGTTATAAACTTTTGTCCTATCTATAGTCACATGGGGAGAATTACTTGGGCAACAGTTAAGAAGTGTCTTGTAGATTGGGGGATTAATGCAATTTTTACTGTGACAGTTGATAATGCAAGTTCAAGTAATGACATCATCACACACCTGCAAAAAAAAATTTGGAAAGAGAGGAGATAGTATTCTTGATGGTCATTTCTTACATATGAGATGCATAACTCACATTATTAACTTAATTATGCAAGATAGACTGAAAGAGATATGTGAATCTATCCATCATGTTAGAGCTAAAATTCATTAATCACTGCTACAAAAATTTAAAAATGCATTTAAATAGAAAAAATAAAAACTAAAAGCATGTTATGCTTAGATTTTCCTACTAGAAGAAATTCTATATTTTTAATAATAAGTACAACAATTAAGTTGGAGATAGCTTTTGAAAGATATGATGAGATTGATACTCAATTTAAATCAGAACTAGAGAAGGAAGATGAGGAAGGTCATAATGTAGTAGGTGTTTTAAGTGATAATGATTGGAATAATGTTAGAAGATTGCTCCCTTTTCTTGGAAAAATTTTATGAGCCCACTTTAAGAATTTATGGTTCTTTGTATGTGACATCAAATACTTTTTTTCATGAAATTACAGAAGTTCTTTGTCTTCTTCAAATTTGGCAAATGGATGGTGCTCCAAATGTGAGAAATATGACTTCCAAAATGATGACAAAATTTGTTAAATATTGAGGTAGCATAGAGAAAATGAATTTGAATATATATTTTGCTATGTTATTTTAGATCCCTGATTCAAGATGCGTTATGTAGAGTTTGCTGCTATGAATATGTATGAAGGGTCAGATGGTGTTGCTTTGAAAACTTATTAAATCATCATGCTATGATATGTTTCATGATTACAAAATAAAAATTATTGGTGAAAGCCAAGTAGAAAGTGGTCTACTTGAGAAACAAAATTTTTGTAAAGAGTCTAGTGTTTTACAACTGCAATATCGTAGAAGACATTCAATGATAGAGAAATTCAAAAGATCTAATTTTGGCAAGGATGATCTAGATAACAAAGCAGATCTAGATAAGTATTTAGTTGAGGAGTCTGAAGTCATGAAAGATCATTTTGATATTCTAAATTAGTGGAAGGTTAATGCACCGAGATTTTCTATTCTCTCATACATGACTCATGATGTTTTAGCTATTTCAATTTCTATTGTTACCTCAGAATCAATTTTTAGTATAAGTGGTCGTATTCTTGATGCATTTAGAAGTTCATTATCCCTAAAGATTGTACAAGCTATAATATGTGCATTGGATTGAATGCGAGCAAAATAGACCGTTAATCTAGTAAATGTGGAAGAAAATATTAATGATATTAACAAATTTGATGAATGTATTTCTTATGCTGAAATTTATAATTTTTTTATTCTTTTCAATCTTATTAATTAGAATAATTAATTATTTATTTGCATTACAGATTTAGCAAAATTTACAAGTGAAACACAAACTTCTTGGCTTGGTTTATGATGCTAATTCCAATATGGGTTATAGACTTTCAGATTTCAATAGTCTTCCTTTTTGTTAACCTATTACTTTACTTATTCACTTTCTTAGTTTATTTTAGTTTATCTTTTGTTGTTGTTTTTTGCTTTCATCTCTTATAATTTGCTGTTGGATGGTAATTTGGTTCGGCTGTTATGTTGGACTTTGGTGAGTTTTGCTTATTTTTTTTCGATCAATATGATAATATAAGCTATTTTGTTTCAGCTGTTATGTTGGAAAAGCTGGTTTGTTTGCCTTGCTAGTTTATTTCGGCTGTAATTCTTAGTGGTTTGGCTGGATATCCTGCATTTATTGGTTTGAGCCATTTGGCTATTTGCTATGGTCTTAGGTATGCATTTTTTTCTCTAACTAATTTACTTAAATGCCAATGAAATACTGAATTTATAGCAATTATGAAATGATCAATGTATACATACGATTTGTGATATTTTTTGTGTTATTTTCCTCTTAAGTCTTAAAAGGCTTAGAGCTGACAATTTCTTAAAATTATTGATGTCCCGTATGTATGTATGGCGATCATATTTTTCAAATATTACACTTGAACCTTGTTAATAAAAGATATTTTAATAGCTTGAGCCCTTATATATATATATATATATATATATATATATATATATATATATATATATATATATATATATATATATATATATATATAATAATTCATCGATTCGTTAAACATTTCTTTCTTACTCATACATACAACATAATTTTATAAACTCATAAACCCAAGATTTTGAATAAAATGATTTTCACAAAACTTCAATTAAGAAATATCTCACATACCTTGATTTGTCATGAGTTCTTTTGATTTGTGACACTATGATTTCTCTTTCTTCACCCAAATATTCTTCATGTAATAATCTTAATGGAGAGATACTTACATATTAAAGGCTAGAAAGATGACCGGTAGTTTCTCTATGAAGAGACACTTTATTTGATCAAACGGTCCGTAAACGATCGATCAAACTCTTTCTTGACCAATGAGATTTAAGTACATAATTAATTATTAAATAGTAAACTGAATAATAATTAATGTGGGCCACACTTAAGAATTAATTATATAATTCTTACATTCTCTCACTTGGCACATATAATATTATTCAATTTAAATATTTAATAATTATATACATAACCATAATGCGCATTACATGTCAAATATTTTCTTAATTTGGTCAAATCATAATTCATTATTAAGTAAAAATTAATAGGGATCATTGCAGTTATATATCATTAGTGCGACATATTTCCTTCCGTGTATCATAATATTAATCGCACACTTAATATGATCTATAACGAGAGATAATCATAATGATCCAACATTAATGTCTTTATAAAAGATAAATCTTATTAACATTTACATAATTCTTTCATGTATATATACATTCAAACATAATGAAACAAGATGCGATGATATATTAGAAACAGTTCAATAAAGAGCTCATAGAGTCAAATACATAAAGAGCATAATAAATTCAATAATGCTTTTTAATAATGCCCATCTTTTCAACATGTTCATTAAATAGTTTAGGCTGCAATCCTTTAGTTAAAGGATCAACAATCATAAAATTAGTGCTAATGTGCTCAAATGACACTCTCTATTTCTGAACTTCTTAAACGGTAAAGTATTTCAATTCTATATGTTTAGCACCCTTTGAATACTTGTGTTCTTAGAAAAGAAGACTGTTGCGGCATTATCATAATAAATGTTCAATGGCTTGGCAATAATGTCAACAATTCCAAGTCCTGAAATAAAATTCCACAACCATAACCCATGAATTGTGACTTCAAAATATGCCACAAACTCAGCTTCCATAGTGGATGCAGTAATGACAGACTGCTTCCACTGCTCCATGAGATAGCTCCTCCATCTAGTAGGAACAAATAGCCAAATATGGATTTTCTATGTCCACACATCCAGCAAAAATTTGAATCTGAATATCCAATCACCTCAAGATGATTAGATCTCCTATAAGTGATTATATGTTCTTTCGTTCCTTGCAAATATCGCAAAATTTTTTTTGCAGCTTTTCAAAGATTAATTATTGGATTATTTTGATATATACCCAACATTCCAACAACAAAATTGATATTTGGTCTTATACAGTCTGAGCATACATCAGACTTCCAACAATAGATGCATAAGGAATTTATTTTATTTGCTTATGTTCCAATTCATTCTTTGGGCATTGCATAAGACTAAATTTTTCCCCTTTCTGAATTGGAACAATACTTGCAGAACACTTTTTCATTTGAAATCTCTCTAAAACTTTATTGATATATTCTTTCTGAGTTAATCCTAATAATCCTTGTGATCTATCACGAAATATTTCAATTCCTATCACATAGGATGTCTCACCCATATCTTTCATTTCAAAGTTTTTTGAGAGAAATTTCTTGGTCTCATACAATAATCCAAGATTATTAGTTGCAAGCAAGATATCATCAACATATAAAATCAAACACATAAACTTATTCCCATTGATCTTTAGATATGTACATCAATCAATAATATTTTCTTTAAATCTAAAGATAGTAATAGTATCATTGAACTTAAGATAACATTATCTAGAAGCTTGTTTAAGTCCATATATTGATTTCATAAGTTTACACACTATATATTCTTTTCCTTTAATTGAGAAACCTTCAGGTTGATTCATATAAACTTCTTCCTCTAAATTTCCATTTAGAAAGATGGTTTTCACATCCATCTGATGTAGCTCCAAATCATAATGAGCCACTAATGCCATAATAATTCTTAATAAGTCTTTTTTGAAAACAAGAGAAAAAATCTCTTTATAGTTAATATCATCTTTCTAAGTAAAACCTTTGACAACAAATTTAGCTTTATATCATTCTATATTGCCATTAGAGTCACGTTTGGTCTTAAAGACCCATTTACATCCAACTCTTTTAGAACCTACAAGCAATTCAACGAGATCCAAGACATTATTATGATCCATTGATTTTAACTCTTCTTTCATAGCATCTAACCATTTTTCAAAATTAATACTTTCAATGGCCTGTATAAATGAAAATGAATCATTATCAATTCCTAAGTCAAATTCTGACTCTTGTAAATAAACAAGATAATCATCCGAAATAGCAAAGTTTATTTCTCTTTGAGAACGTCTTAATGCTATTTCTTGTGGTTCATCAATTATAGGTTTACTGGTGATAACTTCATTATGTGGTGTATGGTCATTCATTTGTTGTTCTTGTAAATTATCAAATTGTTCAACAATTATAAGAATAACAACTTTAAAAGAAATAATTGATAAATAAATTTTTACTTTAGCTCCCTCAATTTTCACATTTCGTAGTTCTGTACTCCCATTAATATCACCATTTTCAATGAACCTGGCATTTTTAGTTTTAATAATTTTTATACTATGATTAAGACAATAAAATCTATACCCTTTAAAGTTTTCTAGATAACCAATGAAATGTTCATTAATTGTTCTTGAATCTAGTTTATTTTCATGTGGATTATAAATTCTTAATTCTGCTGGACAACCCCAAACATGAAGGTGTTTTAAACTAGGCTTCCTTCCATCCACGGTTCAAAGGAGTTTTGAAAGCGCCTAGAACTGTTTAACAAATATACAGTAGTTTTTAAAGCATACATCCATAATGATAAATGTAAAGTAGAATAACTTAACATACTCCTAACCATGTCCATTAAAGTATGATTACACCTTTCTGCAATATTATTTTATTGTGGTGTTCCTGACATTGTATATTGAGCACAAATGTCATACTTTTCTAGAAATTCAGTAAATGGACTAAGGCATTATCTAGATTCATCATGCCTTCCATAGTATTCACCACCTCTATCAGATCTTATAATTTTCACTTTTCTATCTAATTATCTCTCAACTTCATTAATAAATGTCTCCATGGCATTTGTTGACTCAGATTTTTCATGCAACAAATAAACATAGCCAAAACGTGAAAAATCATCAATAAAGGTGATAAAATACTTTTCTCTACCAAAAATTGGAACATCAAAATGTCCATAAACATCAGTGTGTATAATCTTTAAAAGTTATGTGCTTCTTGTGCTCACTTTCTTAATTGTGTGTTTTGTAGATTTACCTTTAATACAATCCACACAAATACTAAGATCAGTAAAATCTAAATTGGGAAGAATTTCATTCTTTACTAATCTTTGTATTCTTTCTTTAGATATATGACCCAAACGTTTATATTGATCTTTCATCAACCAAACCATGTTTAATTCCAATATTATGACGTAAGGTCAATAAAGTTTCAGCAAATAAATTATCAAGCATTAATATATATAAACCATCACAAATAACACCAGAGCCAATAAAATGATTATGTTTAAATAAACTGAAACATCCATTTCCAAACTTAAAATAATATCTAGTTGTATCAAGTTTAGATAATGAAACTAAATTTCTAGAAATAGATGGAACATAAAAAGTTTGAAAAAGATCTAAAATGATGTCCAGTATCAAAAATTAAGCGATACATTCCAATGGCTTCAACTGGTGCTTTGACTCGATTTTTACCCATGAAGATAAACTTTTCATTTGGCTTTATGGTTTAGATCGTAAGAAATCTCTGCATCACATTTGAAACATGTGTGGTACAACTAGAATCAATCCACAAAGTATTATAAGGAACTTCTGTCAAATTTGATTCGAAACATACAAAACACTTGGCTTACCTTTCTTTTCAAACCAAGCTTTAAGTTTATCGCAATCTTTCTGATAGTGTCCATGCTTGTGTGAAATGACATCTTTGGATTTGAGCAGATGGCACATTAGCCTTCAAGTGTCCTTTTGCCCTTAGCATTCCTCTTAATTAGTTTTTTTTTTCTGGTTGTCCCATGAGATTAACTGAGTGAATTCCTTATTTCTTAAGCCTTGTTTCTTCTTGAATAAGCATACTTTGTAATTCAGCCACATTCCATTTATCTTTAATAGCAATATAATTTATTTGGAATGGACCATATTCAAGAGACAAGGAATTAACAATAAATTGTACAAGAAAACTTTCACTCACATTCATTCCCATGGTGTTTAATCTTGATGCAATATTTATCATTTCAGTGATGTGCTCATGCATGATACTTGAACTATCAAACTTCATGGTGGTCAACATACCTATTAATGTCCCAGCACGTAACTTATGCGCATACTCAGACTGAGATAAATCTTTCACATGCTTCATAAATTTCATTGCATTATTAGTTTTGAGAATTGTTGGCTTAATGATTTCTGCTACAGTCATTCGCATAAATATTAAGCTAAGTCTATTTAATCTTTCTCAATCATCATAGAAAGACTTTTGTTCATTGCTACTAGTAGCAATAATAACAGTGGGCTTATCATTAAGAAGTGTTAAATCAAGATCCAAGACACCTAAATGGAACTGAATTTGTTCACTCCATTTATTAAAATTAAGCCCATTAAACTTTATAATAGAGCTCGAAATGAATGAAGAGTAGAAGTAGATCGCAAAATATTAAATGCTCACATATTAATATTTGAGTTCTAAACACAAACACATAAAAACAGATTCAAATAACATTCATATAATCACAAAATGCATATTGAAGTTTTTCTTTGGGTGATACTACAATATACAATAATAAACATAATTGATGCTTAATATCAATTTCGCATAATTGACAATTATACATACTTTAATTAAATATATTTGCTATCTTTAGATATGTTAAATACATCTAGTCAAGTATATTAATTAACTATAAGTATGTTCATGATTACAAATCGACTAATCAACTTTTGGGCGATCCTTAAATAAATTATAATCATTGAACTTTAATTACTCATGATAAATTTAAAAAAGTTCATTATGTCATTTCATTATTAGCATCACATGCTCGTGAGTAATTAAATAAATTTAATTTGATACTTACAAAATCTTTCTAATTCGATCCATTTAGTGATTAACAAATTATGCTTGTTGTAAATATCAAATTAAAGAATGATAACAATAATTATTTCAATTGAATGAAATACATAAAGAAAATTACAAATATGTATATAGTATCATACATGAACAAATCCAAATTTAATGGTTATACAATTTTTTTTAACATAATTACATTAATTTTTTTCAACAACATAAATGAAAATGACATTCAAATTTGTTTATATGTATACTTTGTGTAAATCAAAACATAATTTTTAGATTTATTTATATACAAAAAATCTGAAATAAATAAAATTTCCAGATTTATTTATATGCAGAAAATCTGAAATAAATAAAATTTTCAAATTTATTTGTATACAGAAAATCTGAAATAAATAAAATTTTTAGATTTATTTGTATAGAGAAAATCTGAAATAAATTAAATTTTCTGGTTTATTTGTATACAGAAAATTTGAAATAAATAAAATTTATAGCATTAAAGATATATACTACATATATCCCAAAAGTTAAATAAACAAAATATGATAATTTATACTAATTCATATAAAATCTAAATAAAATGGCATTAGAACTAAAATAATGCTCTAAATAAAATGTTTAGTTTTCATCACAGTAAAATGTAAAACGTAAAGCCACTATCATAATAATACATGAAAAGTAAAATTTAACTCCGTTAACAAAATGGCTAAACGTAAAGCCACTGCCATAAACGTAAAAATGCTTTTTTTAATGGAAAAACATAAGTTCTTAAACCGTGCTCTGATACCACTTGTTAGAAATTTAAATCGATTCGTTAAACATTTATTTTTTACTCATACATATAACATAATTGTATGAACTCATAAACTCAAGATTTTGAACAAAATGATTTTCACAAAACTTCAATTAAAAAATGTATCACATACCTTGATTTATCATGAGTTCTTTTGATTTGTGAAACTATAGTTTCTATTCCTTCACCCAAATATTCTTCATGTAATAATATTAATAGAGAGACACTTATACATTAAAGAGTGGGAAGAGGACCGATAGTTTTTCTATTAAGAGACACTTTGTTTAATCAAATGATCGATCAAACTCTCTCTTGATCAATGAGATTTAAGTATATAATTAATTATTAAATAGTAAACTGAATAATAATTAATGTGAGCCACACTTAAGAATTAATTACATAATTCTTATATATAAATATTGTTTATTCTTGTAGCCTTTGGAGACTTGGAGTGCTTGAAATTGAAGATTTCAAGAAGAAATACTTGGAATGTGCTCAACATAAATGATATTTCTACAGTTTACTCAAATTTATTTATTTAAATGTTGTCACTTGTCAGTTGACAATAAATATGAATCATGTTGTACTCTTATTTTTTTTCTTTTTTTGTTAGTAGTTTATTTTTTTATTTGATGTACATTAAATTGCATCAATATGAAATCTTCTTTACAATATGTATATATTTAGTTTAGTTAATAAAATATTTTTGTTGCGTGCTAGAAAACCAGTTGTGATAGAGTAAAAGTTTACGCCTTAGCTTTGTTGTGAAATCCAGTATACACACGGGTATTTAAAGAGTGAACAAGAAAACTCCAGAAATTTTCACGTGGAAAATCTCGAAAGAGGAAAACCTGGGGCAGAAAAGCTTCCACTATGTATCTTTTATAAGACAAAATCTTCGATAACGAGATTACAATTGTGTATGAGAAGAACGATGACTATGTAGTCCGCGTTAGTCGTAACTTAGTGGTAGCGATGATGTGACAACGAAACGGCGTCGGATGAAGGTCATCATGATGGAGAGGTTGGCGGCGGCTGGCGGCCAGCGGTGGTGGTCGGCGGTGGTTGGCAACGTCAGTGGTGGCCGCGATTGTCTTGAGATCTTCAAGCTTTAGGACTCTCTCCTCTCTCTTGCTTGGGCTCCTCCTATGAGGAATGAGGAATTTATAGGTGGAGGACGTCTCTATAAATACATGCAAAACTTGTGCCACTCCATTTCATCAGACGACTCAAAATGATCCATTTGATCATTTGATGTATTTTAAATATTTGAATGCTCAAATGATATCGGAATTTTGAGATCTTGGGCTTGTTAGATCCGGCTCGTCGAGACGCTCGATTTGACTATAAACACTTTGTGTTTGAAAGTTTTTTAAGGGTTTAACTGATATCCCAAAGTTTCTAATAATATTTTAAGTTCTTGATTTCGACCAGCTTCAACTTCGGATCAGTTTGCTTTTAACGTCAAGATTCTGGTAGAATTTTCGGTCATATCGGTTTCCCCTATTTTTGGATGACATTATTTCAATCATCTAAAATATATCGTCATATATACTTGAAAATAACAAATTCTTCAATGAAATTTGAGAGTCCTTTAACCATACAATTTGAGAGCAGATCTTCATGGGAGTATAAAATTGACTATAGAAAGATATGGTAGTGGATGTGTGTATGCATGACACGAGATTTCGAGATGAGTCATCCTGACTCGTGGTGCCTTGCGCCGGCGCAGCCATCATGCCAGAACGCCGCTTCTACCGCCCACCCATTAGCCGCGATTTGTGGGCGGGGTCTGACGGGCTGGGTCGTGGAGCGGACGCCGCAGGCGGTGTGGCCTTCAGCGACAGGGTCAGCGACGACTGCGACGCGTCGCGGCGCACGTGGTGCAGGCGAAGCGTGGCCGGTTAACGCTGAACCGTGCGGTGGCATGTCGAGCGCTGGCGAAGCAAGCGCGTAGCGTATGTGGTTTGCTTTGAGATTTTGGGCGATTTGATGATTTTTTACCCACCCTAAAATAGTCTATAAAACCAGGGCCAAAGTAGAACTTCAATGCTCTAGTGTTTCTTTTCTTGAGTGAGGTCATTGAGGTAATCTTCACGCTCTTTCCCTCGAAAAGGCGTCTTTCCTGGACCGTCGGGTTTAGAGATCAAGACCCAGTTCATAGCGATTTTCCCTCGAAAGAGGCATTGACCCTGAGGTTTGGGCGATCAAGGCCCAGTTCATATGGTGAGGCTCAGTTTTCCCTCGAAGAGGCATTGGCTCTGTTAGATCGAGGGTTTGGATCAAGGCCCATCTTTATCTGGCGAGCTCGATTTTTTATTGTTGGACCGGTTTGGAGGATCAAGGCTCTTAGTTCATCTGTGAGGCTCGATTTTCCCTCGAAGAGGCGTTGACCTTGCCGGTTGGCCGGTTTGGGCGACCGTAGTTCATATGGAGGCTCAGTTTTCCCTCGAAGAGGCGTTACTTTGTCGGACCGCGGTTTGGAGGCAATCAAGCTGTGGTTCACTTCTTCTTGTAGGAAATTGGACTTCTTGAGTCTTCAATGGATGGTTAGTGCGCCAAGATGGAGAGAAAGCGTGAACCATCGTTCAACTAAAGTTTGGCGGTAATTTCGAGCATCATTAGAGGGAGTATCTCTCTCTCTCTCTCTCTCTCTCTTTCTCTCATATGTGTATCTTTTTTGTCGGATCGTGAAAAAATTTTATCTAGCTATGGCGAGAGTCAAAAGGATATGCCCAAGTATTGGGGTAAGTAAGCTGATTTACAAAATTTTCAGATTTTTGATATTTTTTCCTCTTTATTTATCATGTACTTTCACAGGGTGATGGCCAGAAAAAAACCCATAACGTAATGGCTACAGACGATATATCATCCACTATCACATCAGATAGTTTAATGGTGTTCCGCATAAAATTTTACTTCCCTAATGAGTTAGTGGCTATTGTTGCTAAAAAGTTTGATCGAGCCTGTTCACCTCCACCAGGGTACTTTACTATTTCTAAGATGATTCTTCGGGTGTGATTCCCGGGATTGAGATCTTCAAAATATGTGTGTAGCTTTGTCACAATTTTCATTTTGAGCTTTAGTGGTCATCGTTGGTTTTACTATCTTCTTTAGAGAGCGTGGTGTTATTTTGAACATCAAATACTTGTGCCAAATGTGTAGATTCACATGTGATACTCAGGGACATATTTCTTATCGGACTATAAAGATTTGGATAGAATTTTCAGCACGGGATCCCTCTAAAAATTAGTCTACTGAATTCTTCTATGTGAAAAATGAGTGGGACCTTCCTGAGATGGGAAAGATTGAATGACCTTCCAGATCCATTATTGATTGAAGAGAATGAGATCTTGGCAACTCTTAATATTCTTGATGTAGAAAGCTTACAACATGAGTTGCGTCATATTAGTAAATATATAGTTGAAGATAGAATGTTCAAGGTTGGTCTTTCCATCCAGGAAGAGAGATCTCATTCTTTTCTACTAAAGAGGTAAAGTAAAG
The DNA here is from genome assembly GCA_021442155.1 of Cymbidium sinense. NCBI lineage: Eukaryota > Viridiplantae > Streptophyta > Magnoliopsida > Asparagales > Orchidaceae > Cymbidium > Cymbidium sinense. The sequence goes on along the minus strand of CM038217.1, from coordinate 100,911,689 downwards.
GTGATGAAATGTTTTCTCATATTCATAGGGGTTCTTTCAAGAAGCCCGTCATAAAATCAGGGTGGTGGCAATGTTTCTTTCCTAAAGAAAAAGAAGACATGTGCTGAAGTGACTACGTTAGATATTTGCGAAGAAGATGTTAAGCCCCAGGTTAGCATCGAGTTTAGCTATTTCAATGAGTTCATTTCTCGAGCACATTCTGAAGAGGTGTTAAATTACATATGCATCAACGAAGATAAATGCGTTTCTTCCTTCTTTCTTCTTTTCTTCTTTTCCTCCTTTTCTTTTGTATAATATTTGTGATTATTTTTTTCTTTATAGGTAACTCAAACATTAGGGCTAATGGTTCATTTGGGTGTCTCTTTAGACGAGTGGAATACTGAATTTGTGAAGGTAAAATATCTGCAAGGCAAGTATGAGAGAAAGATGAGTGTTAAGGCCAAAGAAGTGGCCACTTTGGAGGATCAGCTAACCGGGTGCAGAGCTGAGCTAGTGAACATATTGACTTCTCTTTCTCTCCAGTGTCAGAAGGTGGAGTGCACTCATGATGAGCTGATTAAGGTGAGGACAGAGACTCTCCAGAAAGAGAAAAGACTCAAGGCACTTGCAGGAGAAAGAGCTCTCGGCGGAAGAAAGCATTACATGATCGTCTTTCTGAGAAGGAGCATATAATGTCAGAAGTGAAAGAAAATGAAATCTTCTTGAAGGCAGTGGAAGACTTTAAGAACTCCTTGGCTTATCATGGTATAATCGAAGACCATGTCTAGGAAGCTCGTAATCATATTCTTGATGTTGAAGTGAAGGATTTGGAGCACCAATATTTAGAGGGCTTCATCAGGGTTCTAAAAGGAATCGCTTAGTGCAAAGACAGCTAGTATTGAGGATCTATCTCCCAGCCAATTATCTGAAGACTCTTCGTCAGATTCAGGAAATAAAAGAGTTTAGAGTGAGTCCAAGGGAGCATCTCCTAGTGGTGAGGAAGATGTTGATATCACTGCGATATGATGCGTCACTTGAGGATGCATTTTTTATATATTGTTATTAGTGTATCCTGATCTTGATTCTTTCTTATGTTAATGTCATGAATTTTTTTAGATGATACGCTTATTTTGTTTTACCTATCCGGGTGGTGAATATTATTAGCAGCTAACCTATACGGATGAGGTTGAATTGAATCCAGAGGATTTTGACCGAGATTGTTTATCAAAGTGTTACTTGATGGCGTTAACATGGAAGAGGTGGGATGTCCACCAAGGACCTTTTGACCTATCCTAGGTATCCAAAGTGTTACTTGATGACGTTAACTGTATGGAAGTGGGGATATCCACCAAGGACCTTTTGATCTATCTTAGGTATCAGCCAAAGTATTACTTGACTTCTTACCTGTATGGAAGAGGTCGTAGGATGTCCACCAAGGATCTTTTGACCAATCCTAAGTATCAACCAAAGTGTTACTTGACTTCTTACCTGTATGGAAGAGGTCCGATCAAGTCCCATTGGGATTGATTATGCTCCTATTGAGATACAACACGAGTTATATATTTCTCAAGTGAGAGGATTAAATGAAGAAGAAATAAGCTTGTAAGAAAAAAAGCTATAAATTCATTACTCTAATAAGTTGGATACAATCATAAAGGCGATTTTAACACGGATATGAGTTTCAAGAAGAAATGATGACAACAACATTTATACCCCACTAAGTGGTTACATGAAGAAAATGACAAAGCGAGACAAAATAAAAGTTGTAATAATTATGTAGGAATTAAATATTTTGAGATTCTCGGTGTTCCAAATTGAGGTAAAGTTTTTCCCTCTGGATCCTTGAGCTTGAAAGTTCACGCTTCACCATGTATAACCACATATGGGTCATCCCAAAGAGGTGAGAGTTTATTGCATTGAGGGCCTTTTGCACAGAGACTTTGTAAGATGATGAATATGAGATTTTACTCTTATTGAAGTGAAGTGATATACTCTTTGGTGATAGGAAGCGGTCAAAGTAATGTCACGAGTTTGAGTAGTTCAGTGTCGAGTTTTCTTCATTCATGATGAATAATTGAACTCTTGGACTTGGAACCGATATCTTGGTATAATAGCTTGCACAAGTTATATGGTATCTCACCGTGAGTGCGATGTATGCGGTAAGCCCAAAAGAACATTAGAATCATCAACCATCTCAGACGTGTTTTAGTCCTTTAAGTATAGTCTGTTGATAGCTCTGCGTTAGTTTGAGGGTGTCTACACTGCAGGTATCTGAATGTGAAGATCTTTGCGAAAGGAGGTAAAGACTTTTCCAGTAAATTGGGTTCCATTGTCAATGATGATCTTTGCAAGAAGATCGACATACTATATTTTTTAAACAAATTGTTTAGCATTTGCTCATGATTTTAGAATGGTTGACTTTCACCCATTTAGTGAAGTAGTTTCTAAAATGATAAACTTTGTTACGATCTTTCGAAAAAGGTTCCATGATATCAATTCCCCAGCAAATACCACAGACTTTGAATGGATGAGCTCTATATGCATGTGAGAGAGAGGTTAGAGTGCAATGACAACTTGCACATTTTTTTGAACTCAATGCATCTTGTTTCATGTGAGATTAGAATCCTTGCCTTATAATTTTAAGGGCTAGTACCCTTCCTCCTAGGTGTTCTCCACATATCCCTGAGTGAACCTCTCTTAATGCTTAATCAGCCTCTGAAGGTGAGAGGCATTTGGGGTATGGTCCAGAAAAAGCTCGTTTGTATAGTTCACCTCCAATAATAGTAAAGTTTGAAGCTTGTCTTCGGAGACGAGTTACAGAAGTTGGGTTTTCAGGAAGGGTTCCTTCTTGTAGAAAAGACAGGATGAGGTCCATCCATGAATGTTCCTTTATCTCATTAATTGCTTGAATTACCCAGGACCCTTGGATACTAGGAAAATATATTTCTTCAACATGCCTTCTCTTAAATAGATCCCCAGTAGCAGATGTAGCAAAGCTTGGCGAGGCGTATTCAGTATTCTTCTGTGAATGTGAATTGATTTGATGTGTCTTGAAATGGGCAAGAAGAGACTTCACCAAGTGGAGGTATTGTGTGTGGTGAGGATTATGAGTATTAAAGTTTCCCTCAACTTGGGTGACAAGTTGAGAGTCGTGATCACTAAGTCTTGAGCTTCATCAATGACAAGTCTCAACCCTACTGAGAGCCTCATATTGACCATATTATTAGTTGCGAGAATATTTTTTGAAGTCCATACTCTAATGTATTTTCTTTGGGAAATAAGTAAGATTCTTTGGCGATACTTCTGACTCCATCAACATAGAGGGTCCATTAAGGAGATGAAAGGCATATAGCAGATAACTCCTCTGAAGTTGGGGCAGTGTATTCCACTATAAAGTCTGCGAGTACTTGAGACTTTATAGCAGGGCGAGGTAAAAAATTTATATCAAACTCTCACAATTCTATAGACCACTTGATTAACCTCCCCAATGCTTACGGTTTTTAGGATGGCCCTTAATGGTAAATGAGTGTAAATGTGTGAGCTTGAGTATGGCGCAATTTTTTGGAGAAAACTAAAGTCGAGCCACCTTATCGGTAGTGGATAACGACTTTCTATATCGAGAGAAAATTTGACATAATAAATTGGTCATTGTATCCCACTTTCTTTTTTCTAAAGCGAGCTTCATGGGAAGAGATTGCAATATATAAGTATAACATAACTCCTTGAATATGCTTGGATAATAGGGGTGGAGATGCTAAATACTCCCTTTGCTCAAAGTGACATTCATCGATCCATTGAAAATTATTATTTTAGCTCCCTTTAATATTTTAAAGAATACGGTATTTATCCCAGGCTAGAATAATCGTGATTAGTCCATTCAAACGTTGAACTTCTTTTATATTCTTTGGAGGTCATATCTTTGAGAGAGCTTTGATTTTCTTAGGGTTGGCCTATATCCCAGGTGGGTTACCATAAATCAAGAAATTTTCCGCGTAAGCACATTTGGTTGGGTTAAGTCATGTTGTAACGAAGAAGATTAAATATATTTCTAAGTCAAATATCTTGATTCTTTCAAGCTTTTTATTAACATGTCATCCACATATATCTCCATTGTGCGGCCTAATAGGTCTTTAAAAACCTTATTCACAAGGCGTTGATAGGTAGCACCAGTATTTTTTAATCCAAATGACATAACTTGATAACAGTATAAACCTTTATATGTTTGAAATGTTGTAGCTTCTTCATCCATTGGGTTCATTTTTATTTAGTTGTAACCAGAGTAAGCATCCAAAAAATAGAGCATTTGATGTCCAGACGTATCATTAACCATTTGATCAATTCGAGGAAGAGGAAAACTATCTTTTAAACAAGCCTTGTTAAGGTCAGTGTAATCAATACACATTTGTCATATTCCATTTATTTTCTTAACCATGATAACATTTGCTAACCATGTAGGGTAATGTACCTCTCATATGAATCTTGCTTCTATGAGCTTGTTAACTTCTTGTTCAATAGCCTGAAGATGATCAGGTGCAAAACTCCATTTCTTTTGGATGATTGGTTTGAATGTTGGATCAATCTTGAGGGAGTGCAAGATTACATTAGGGTCGACCCCTAGTATATCTGTCGGACTCCAAGCAAAGATGTCTTGATTTCTGTACAAGAAGTCTATGTATTTTTTTCTTTGTTCATCTAAGAGCAAAGATCTCACTTGCACTGTTCGTAGTGGTTGGTCATCGATAATGTGCAAGAGAGCAAGTCTTAGCGATGCTTTATGGGTACTTCTTCATCTCAAAATTAAAATCTTGATCTTTGAAGGTCACGGAAGGTTGTTGAGATTGTCTATTGATTTTCACAAATCACTCCAACTCAATTAAAATTTCATCTTAAGATGATCTTTGAAGTCTTGCATTGATTGGAGGGGCCTTTCAAAGATAGCATTATATGTTGAATCTGACTTAACCACCATGAATAGTCAGACCACCATGAATTAGATTAAATGAGCCACTTATCGAGAAAATTTACCAAGGACAACAGGAAGGGTGATTGTCCCCTACTGCATTGATTATCAAACTATGGTCAGGCGGGTTGGAGCTTTTTTCACGGACCCATGTTAAGAAATATGGAAAATAAGACATCAACAGAACTCCCATTGTTAATCAAAATTCTCTTAACATTATATCATGGGTCACCGATCCCTGCGCTGATGACATGTGGATCTTGATGAGGAACATATACTTCTTCTAAGTACGAGTCATTAAAAGTGATTGAATGATCAGTACGAGACTTCTTTAACTCTGACTCTTTAGAGATGGTAATGAGAACTTGATTAGATAGTATTGGCCCTCCTGCGATTGTTTCAAATTCTCCAAGTATTTGATGATTGTTTTATTATTTCTATGATGATTGTCCTGGTTGCCCCCAGTTGGAGGTATGTTTATTTGAGTTGATTGATTCTTCACAAATCGAGGTAGATATCCTTGCTGAATGAGCCCCTCAATTTCTTCTTTGAGTTGTTTGCATGCCTCATAGTATGTCCGACTTGATGGAAGTGACAATATTGCTCGATTTTAATTTGGTTTGGTGGATGTGCCACTTGATATTTTTTCATCTCGAATAGCCATTAGGAGGTTAACACGAGATGTGTTTGTGTGCATTCCTTTTGGGTCTTGGTTCATGTTGATATGGGGCGTGGAGGAGATCCACCTTGTTGCTTCTTTTGATAGGGTGTCGGTCGCATTCCACAGGTGCTTTTACATTTTTCGTAGATTTATTTGCGATGACCTAGCCTCATTGTGAGATTTGTGCTTACATGATGAACAAGTCACATATGCGGACCGTGTCTGCATTAGGAGTAAAAAGGATGGAGTCTCGGAAAACTCCTCTTAATAGTTCGTCTACTCAGTATTTGGCGAGCTTCTGAGAACCTCAAAGTATTTCTTAAGTGATTCACCCTCATTCTGATGAATGCCAGAGAGATGGGAAGAATCTTTAATGATCCTCCTATTTGTAATGAACTATTCCACAAAAATCTTGACAAGTTTATCAAAGGTATGGATGGATCCCCTTGGAAGGGAGTATAACCAAGTGCAAGCTTGCCCATTGAGGGTAACGAGAAAAGAGCGACAAAGCGGTGTAGGAGCTTCGTTGGATATGCATGATGTACATATGGTTGATGTGTTCATGTGGGTCAGTCGCCCCATCATAGGAATCAATGCTCGGAAGCTTGAAACTCATGGGAATAAGATGTTGAAGAATAACTTCAGCTAAAGGTGATGATTCATCATAGCCGCAGTGAGGGGGAAGATAATTTCTGTCTTGAAGGTGAAATTTGTCTTGCATTAAGCGTTGTAATTCTCCACGTATAACATGATGAGTGGGGTCAACAGGATGAGAATGTGTCAAGCTACCAGCAATAATTGATGGATTAGCAACGGTTGGTACAAGATGGATGAGTAAGTAGTCGAGATGACATCGCGAAGCGGAGGAACTTCATTGTTAAGAGTGATGCATTTTGACCTCCGCCACGATCGATCTTGGGGAGGTGTGTTTTTCTTGGCCGTTGTGTTCTCTCAGCGGATCATCTCATTTTGAGACTCTTCCATTCGGACACGATCTTCTAAAGAGATTGTCGCGCCTTCAAAGCGGTCCGTCTAAGGGAGTGAGGTAGCTTGGTCTTGGTTCAAGTTGATTTTAAGAGTGAGGAGTTGGAGACTTGTGATGGGTATTGCCTTTTTGCCATAGGCGTTCGAAATTGTGATTGATGGGTTCTCTTCCATATGGTGCCAAATTGCGTCTTTAAAAAAACGGTTTAGAGTAAAGTTTCACGCTTAGCCTTGTTGAAATCCGACACACATGGTATTTAAAAGTGAACAAGAAAACTCAATTTTCGCGTGGAAAAATCTCGAAAAGAGGGAAAAAATCACGGCTTGGTAAAAGCTTCCACTATGTACATTTCAGTACAAAATCTTCCGATAACGGGATTACATAATTGTTAGAGAAAGGAACAACATGTATGTCGCATTGTGTAACAATTGGTAGCGATGATGGCGAACAACGAAAGGAAATACGATGTCGTCATGATGGAGACCGAGAGGTTGAGGCGCGGTGGCGGCCGGTGGTGGCGTGGTGGTGGTTGGCGACGTCAGTGGTAATGTGCTTGGAGGATCTTCAAGCTTTAGGGCTCTCTCCTCTCTCTTGCTTGGGCTCCCCTTATATGAGGAATGAGAGGCTATTTATAGATTGGAGTGGCATCTCTGTAAATACATGCAAAAACCGTACCACTCCACTTCATCGGACGACTCAAAATGATCCATTTGATCATTTGATGTATTTTAAATATTTGAATGCTCAAATGATGTCAGAATTTTAAGATCTTAGGCTTGTTAGATCCATTTCTGAGGCATTTCGATTTATAAACACTCCATGTTTGAGCTTTTTTAGGGTTTAAGCGATATCCCAAAGTTTTCAATGATATTTTAAGTTCTTGATTTCACGGTTTCAACTTGTCGGTTGCTTTTAACGTCAAGATTCGTGCTTCGACTAGTAGAATTTTCAGTGTCATATTAATCCCCTTTTTGGTTTGTAACTTTGAAATCTTTATTTATTTTTAATTTGCACATATTATTCGGTTTATGAAAAACTGAACCGAATAAACCGAAGTATAATTCAGTTTATGTGGATCGATTTAAACGGTTTATTTGTACTAATTTGGTCAGTTCGATTTTTTTTAAATTTTGGTTTGGTTTATTTGGTTTGACCAAAATAATAACCGAATAAACCAAACCGACCGAATGCTCACTCATAAGACTAGCTCAGATCAAGTGCTTAAAATATAATTGAAAAATTTGAGATATCAGTTAGATCCCTAAATAGCTCATAAATATAGATTGTTTATAGTCAAATCAAATATCTTGATGAGCTAGATCAAACAAGCCCAAGATCTATTGATTCTGACTTCATCTGAGCATTCAAATACTTAAAATATATTAGATGATCAAATGAATCATTTTGAGCCATCCGATGGAGTGGTTTGGATTTTGCACCTATTTATAGAAACATCATCTATAAATACCCTTCTTTATTAGGGTCCCTAAAGAGAGAAGAGCTCGAGGCTTGAAGAACCTCAAAGCATAATTGTGCCGATCGGCGGTCGCCGCACGGTCACCGCCCGCCAGTATCGTCGACGACCACCGTCGCCGATCGCCGTCGTCGGTCATCGCCACGGACCACCACCGTCGGTCATCCGCCACCGCTCGCCGGTCATTGCCGCGACCACTCGCCATCCGCATCGACCGGTCACCCGCCGCGTTGATCTCTCTGCTGGTTATCTCGCCGTTGATCCGCCAACCGCTCACTTATCATCGTCACCGACCACTGCCGCTGACCATCGTCACCAACCACCACCGCACTGCTGATCCTGCTGGAGCCGTTATTGCGTCGTTGGTCACCGCGTGGTTGACCAACCATCGGATGCCCCGTTGGGCCTTAATGTCATGGTTAGTCACGGTCACCAGCCACCCGCGCCCGGATCTCATTCAGCCGTTCACCATGCTAATTACCATGATATATCATTATACACGTAGTTGTTATTACTGATTCAAATTCTTGTCATTTCTCACATACAATTTTATAAAAACTTAAATTTTGTACTCTATATAGTGGAATATTTTTTTACTTTAGCAGTGATTTTGTCCCTTTTTGTGATTTTTTTAAATTATAGAATTTCTTGTTCTTTCTTCAAATATATATATGTGTACTAGATTTCTCGACAAAGTTAAGGCGTAAAGTTTTATTCTACTGTAATTATAATTTAGCTGAATGATGAGCTCATTATGGTCGATACTAATTAAATATGAACAACTAAATAATTTTAAACATGAGCTAAATTCAAATTAAAAAACTGATCATGATCATATAATCAACTCATTCAAATTTAGTTTGCTTACACACCTACATGAACGAGGAGTTAATTTTTTAACTTTAATTTTTTAAATAGTTTTGGGCCTAATATGACTCAACAAAATGTGATACGGCTAACAGGACAATACATACTATAAAATTTATTTAAAATAACTGTACTAGCGGTCCCATTATCCTGCTATGCATACTTTATTTTTTGTCCATGCCAACGTAGCGATAGCTATGAATGCTCATATAAAAATCATTGTTTATTCTTGATTTGTTGTTTCAGTTGTTTCTTGCTTCGAATAGAGAGGCGAAGAGCAATCTACGATTGAGCTTTCCCTTTAGTTCAAATATAGACCATGGAATTGTTTGATTGCCTAAATTTTGAATATAAAGTAAAATAAATATAAGGATTTTTATTTTTTTTTGGTATTTGACACGGTACAAAGTAAAATTTTCAAGATAATGTAATATATTTAGAATATATTATATATACTAATGTAAAGTCTTTGATCATAAGTTCTGCATACCGCCTGTCAGCTGTCATTGGCCGAGAGGCCTCATAGGCCATGCGCCGCGTCATGTAGCCGTCGCCGTCATTGACGTCAAAATCTTTAAAATATTTTTTTATTAAAAAAATAATAATAAAATCATGAATTCGTAAAATTCTCAACCAAATAACTGTAAAATAATCATTTTATATTACATTTTTTTTACATTATATTATTTTTTCGATCAACCAAATAACCTCTATATAGCAGTGGTTTTCATGAGCATACTCTACCAGAAAGTAAGGTTCCTTGCGATCATGAATGACCGGGCTTCTCAAATTTGTTTTTGGGCTCAAGTGTACATAATTCTTATCATTTTTTATGGGTCTATGCTTATAAGACTGGTAATTCTTATTTTTTTAAATGTGCTTTTTTATCTTAGTTTACGAAGCAAAAACCAAATTTAAATCAATGAAACGTGAAAAGGATTCCCACAAGAGTGTCCTCATATAAAGAAGACTGTTAAGAGATAATAAAATACTAATAAATTTCTATTATGATTTATAATTTATTAATTTCTATTATGATTTATCAAGATTTTGAAAATCGGATGAGACATATAACAGGAAGAGGCAGAGGTTCAAGATTTGAAAGTTCGACCGAGATAGAATCGGATGACATAAAAAATATTAAAATGATTATATATATATCTAATTAAATAATACAATAATTTAAAAATATGATAAATATATAATAAAAATAAATATAAATACATAAATAATATTACTAGTAATTATAATTTAAAAGATTGATATAAAGCTCATTTAGTTATAATTAATGTGAATTATAAATTTAGATAAGTGTATTAAATATATCAAAAAATTTATTAGATAAGTTTATGAAAATTAGTATAAAAATAATAAAAATATAATTTAAAATAATGTATAATTTGTATTAAAATTATATAATTTAAAATGTAAAAATTATTTTTAAAACTTTGTAAAATATATCTAAAATCTAAATATTATTATAAAATTTATGTTTTGTGTAAAAAATATAAAATTTTAAATATAAAAATTATTTTAAAAAACTTTATAAAATATAGTATATAAAATATTATTATATAAAATAGATTTTTAAATAACTTTTTATATTGTAAAATATAATTTATAATAAAAATAAAAAGTTAAATATTCAAATGTTATTATTATGTTCTTATATCTAGATGTCTTTTACTATTTTCAAAATTAAAATATAGTTGCACTATTTATTCTCACTTTTTAGTCTAACATCATAAAGGAGAATATGTATTATACACTTTATATATAAAATAAGAGCTCTAAACTTTGTAAACTAATTGAGTGGTTGCATGTGGATATATCATAAAATAATTTAGTTACATTTATATTAATAAAATAAGATTTAAAATTTATAAAAATGATTATAAAAATAATTTAATTTGAATAATTAAAAAATATTATTAAAATTTAATTAAATTTTAATTATTTGATTAAATAATATAAAACAGTGATTAAAAGAGAATTTATTGAACTGTCCGATTCTTTAAAATCGGGACTAGTTCGCCAGTTCAACGGTTGAACCGGCGATTCTCCCCAGTTTACATTGGTTCAATGTGAATTAGATTTTTCAGAGAGATCCGACCGGCCTTATGACTGGTTCATGATTGAATCGATCCGACCGACCGATTTATCCAATTTTCAAAGCAGTGCTTATAACTTCTATCCAACACAAATCCAATATTTTGTTTCTCTTAGTCCTTGCACATTGTGAGGGATTCCTTTTAAATGAAATATTTTTAATTTGCTTGCACGTTTTTTATTTATTATTTTTTAAAATTCAATGATCATGATAAAGATGACTAAGAAATAATATTGCACTTATTTTGGTAAATGCAAATTCTTGTCGCTCTATAATTTATAATATGTCGAGTACTTTTGAGATAACTAGAAATAATTTAGAATTGATTTAAAATGAACTCTATGTCAAAATGATATAAATCATAGATGCTACAAAGTATAATGGCAGTTATTTTTTTCTAAAGATCAAGATGAATAAAATCTAAATGTTTTAATACATGTAATAAAAAAGCACAATTAGAGGCAAACCTTCTTTTAGAGAAAAGGAGATAGAAGTGTAATTAAAATTTGTTTTCTTCTAAAAAAAAAGAATTCAAATACATAAAATTTGCAGTAGATAAACAATTAACATAATCTCACGTAAAGTTTTAACTATTTATTACTTATTTATCATTCACTCAAACGCAAATGGAACGCAAAAAAAACGAATAGAATTGAATACTTTATAATTGGGTAAGAAGTAAATACATAAACTATTTTTTCTGGTTTGATGAATTAACGTAAAGAAATATGATAATACTTTATTATATGTAAATTAATTATAGAATTTATTCACTAATTAATGTATTCAATTAAAAAAATAAATATATATTAAAATATAAATAAATTATAAATAAAATTTTTTTACTTGACTAAAAAATAAATAAAATCAAATACAAATACAATGTATTTTGAATATTTAATTATTAGTAATTAATTTACAAATTTTCTAAGATATTAATTGTTAGTGTTATAAATAAATAAAATTTGAATATTATCATTTTTGAAGAAGAGAAAGAGATGAAACTTTAAACTACATTGTAAAAGCAAATACGATGTATTTTGAATATTTAAATTTTATTTAATTATCTAAAAAATAAATAAAAGAAAATTATTTTTCTTCTTGGTTGAGTATATGCAGAAAAAAAATAACGATTTTCATAATGCTAGATCTTATTAATTATAATAAATAATTAGAACAACTTTTTTTATATTAACATAATGACCCAAATTTAATATATATATATATATATATATATATATATATATATATATATAATTTTACTATATTAAACATGAATTAATTAATAGGAATTTTTATTAAATAAATTAATCGTCAAGTTATGATTTAATATTTATTTATTAAATAATTTTTTTTAATAAATAGCTTACTCATTAATTATTTTTTTGCTAAATAAACTAAAATTTAATAATTATTTTAATTTTTTTAATTTATCATGAATTATTTACCATCAATTTGAATAAACATAATTATATTTATTAAATTATAATTGTTATAATATTTATTTTAATTCAAGTTAAAATAAATATTAATGGTTCAGAATTGAAAAGAAATTGAAAAGAAAAACATCTCCTTTTGAGGGGTCTCATTTTCCCAAAAGAAAAAATCTCTTTTCTCAAAAAAGAAAAGAAATTGAAAAGCTAAGCTTTTCTCTAGGCGCTCCTTCGCTCCCTTCCACGAATTTAAAATACGCCATTTTGAGTGTATTTAAGTCACGAAAGAGTAATGCATTAAATACCTCAAAAATTTCACTGAATTTATTTTATTTCCATCCAAACAATAAAAAAGAATAAAAATATGTAAACTAATTATAACGCATTTCATTTATCGCTAATCAAATAGCCCATAAAACTTTATTAATACTTATCATCATTGTCATTATATTTATTTCTCCAACATTTTTCTCTCTCTCGACACTATTATTTATTAATTTTTTTGCTATTGTTGTCCCTATTATTTCACTCTCCTGTCTTCTAATTGCCTCTATTGCTTTATTTGTATTGCACTATCATTTTTAATTGAATGAATCAATTTGTATGATATTATGTAGAAATAAAAAAAATATATTTTAAATACATCAAATAATTTATTCTTTTATATTAAAATATAAATAAGATATTACAGGGACAATAATTCACCCTTATAGGATATATTTAACGTTTGAGAAAAAAAAAAAAACCTATTATGATAATATCCTTCGCCAGAATTTCCGGAAAAACGCACGAAACCACGTGCGTGGCCTTAACTTCTTTTCCACCCTTGCCTTTGCTATTTGCACACCGGCATAATCGTTCAAAATTGACGGTTAATGTTCGATCTCGGCTCCTCCTTCTCACCGTTTCTTCCCCGCTCAGACGATTTTCGCTTTTCCCCTCATTTCTCCGAATCAGAAAAAGGGGATTGAAAGATTCCATAGGAGCTGATTTCCTTAATCTGATTTCTTTCCGGGTTTAAAGGGTCGCAGGATTGGATATCATTGTTCTTTCATTGCTGCGCAAATACTCTGCATGAAGCCCTTGGATGGGAGTTGAAGAGTTTGAAATGAAAGGAGAAGCTTCGGCGGAGAATCACGACGAGGTGGAGGAGTCGCCAGCGTCAACGTCTGCTTCGCCGGAGAACGCGTTGGAAGAGATTCGAACGCCGGACAGTTCGTTGGATGACACGGGTGCCTCTGCTGCGGTGTTGGATGACACGTCGTCTGCGACGACATCTCGTTGTTCGTCTCCTTTTCCGAGCGCGAGGCAAGCGGGCCATTTTCAGAGCAACAGCTTCCAGCGATGGAAGCGGCAGATGCAGCGGGCTTGGAAATGGGGGTCAGCTGGGGGCGGCATGTCCGGCGGGAATAGAGAGCAGAGTTTGATGGCGACGCTGAATCTGGAGATGATGGCGAAACAGAAGAGACTCTGGTATCGAACCCAATCGAAAAATCGGGTAACACTGTCCACCTTATTTCTGTTTTGTTTTTTTACCGGAGTGGCTGCCGTGGGAGTTGACGACATTGTTGAAATGAGCATTATGCACCTTTGGAGACCAAACGCAGTTCGCCAAATAAACACGGTCCTTACCATATGAAAAACAGTGCAAAGTGGAAAGAATATCAGTCATCAACAACAACAACAATAACAACAAGCCTTTATCCCACTAAGTGGGGTTGGCTACATGAATCCTTCGTCCATGCTTTTAAATGTTTTTTTACCTCTAATCAATTTGCAGGTGAAATGATTAGTTGAATTGGTGGTGCTGGACCAATTGGCTTTGCCGTTGAATCTGGTGTTTAGAAGAAGAGTAAGGTTTTTACAAAAGGGTTGTGAAGTATTGATAGCAGTTTGATGGTCTGGAAATCATTGTTATGAAATCACTTTGATATTTGTGTATGGAATCATAATTTCTTCTCAAGATTGATTCATTTAAAGATTGGATGATGACTCATTAATATTAGAAGAGTTGCTTCCTTGCTAAGCAAATTTTAGATTGATTTGGCCTATACCTTAACATCAATTCCGAACTCCTGAAAAATAGTGAGCTTACTGTGAATTGAGCCAAGCCTTAATCTCTTCCATTTAGAAGAAAATTTCAATCTTGGTAGAGAGAAATTTGTTTTTAGAACAGTATTTGAATATTTCATGATAATACTTCTGATCTATTTGCTTTGCTCCATATACATGTAAGCATTCAGTTAATCTGTGGTGTGGTATAGGGAATTTCAGCAACAGGCCTGTGATAGCGATAAGTTATCATGAGAATATTATTGCATACAGAAATTCAATTGCTAACAAGCATATCTATATGTTTGTGAGAAATGAATTATTTGCAAGATTGCCGTTGTGCTTAATTTGAATGATAACTTCCATATTTTTTCTCAAATTCTTTGATGATAGTTAACTGAGATGTTAATGTACAGGATATTAAGCAACATAGGGAGCCGACATCGCTTTTTGAACAATTCCTCATTGTGGGGCTCCACTCACATGCAGATGTTGAAGTCATTGAGCATGCGTTTGCTAAAAGAAAGGCATGGGAATTTGAAGTGGAAAAATCACCCTATCTACATCTGTGACAGTGGCGAGTCCAATTGAACCAGGAAAATTAAAACCAACCAGAGAAAATAAAACACTTCTTTATTAAAACGTAAACTTACACATGACGAAAGCGGAAGGTGAGAAACAGAGATTACAGGATAATAGATAAGAGAGAAGAGAAACCGAACAATCAATACATGTCCTTATATGTGGTGAGGAGAAGAAAACTTGCAGCTCAAGCAATGTTCAATGGAGAATAACAAGGGAACATAATTCGATTTGAGTAACAATAATTTGGAGACAGAATATCACAATAGGGCAATAATTTGGTGGAATGCTTTATGAGTCGAAAGAAGATTCCCCAGATAATGCCATCCGCTGAAAAGTCCTGAGAGATAATAATGTATTCCTTTACCGTAAAGGCAAAGGAATCAATCGAGGTAAATTCATCGATTGGTTCCAATGGATTCCACGCCGACAGCCGGGACTCGCCAATCACCAGATGAGATAGGGTGATTGAACACCTCTGCCGATCTTAGATTTTTTTCGACGTTCGCGTCAATCTCATTCTCACGGCGATAACGCCTCGATAACGGGACTGTCTGAATAACTCAAATCATTGATTTGTGAGGAATTTTCACGATAGTTTTAATGATACTGACCGTTTGAAATTGTCTCAATATCGATGAAGCCCACCATTTAATTTGAAACAAGGATTAAAGGGGTCCTTCCCAAGAGAAACATTCCAGCTCCAAATCCAGTGGATTTGGCGGATGAAGAAATGAGGGTGACTCAATCATTTTCCTAGGATGAAAAGCGATTCTGGTCGCCCATCCTATTTCTTTAATCTCCGGAAGAATGTGAAGTTCTCCCGCAATTCTACCATCAAGAACTACGCCGGAGGATCTTTGTTAATAATTTCTTTGTCTACGACAACATCCAAGAATGCTTCTTCTTTCATCGATAAGGAAGAATGCCATCATATGACATAACACCTAATTCACGCCAATCAGATTGGATTAGTGGAGATAAAAATATTTTTTCCTTTGAAGTTAAACCTCATTCACTTTGATGAATAATTTTATATAACGATTTATATATATAAGTATTATTTGCTCGTAATACGACTAAATTCAACACATCTTACTGTTAATTTTTTCATAATTTTCTCTTGAGATTGGATTCAAATGAAAGGTTGTTTCCCAAATATCTTTCAAATAAAGTTCCACCTGATTATTTATCAATAACTCGAGATTGATTTCATAATAATACTCGCTTTTACTTTAAGAAAGTATCCTACACATCTTTGAGGATGCTTTCAAGTTGAACTTTTCAACCAGAATAAGAGGATGTTCCATATGATAAGTCTTAATCATGCCAACTGCCAGTAATCGGATCTTTTCCATCGGGCCGCGCCCTCCTCCTCCAAAAGAAGGACCTCCTGCTAGTTGGTCATTCTTCCACGCGCTGATCCACCCCGATCGCCCCTGCAAGAATTTTCTTAGAAAATCGAAGAGAATTTTCATTACCTTTAATGAATTCTATGCCAAAATCAAGAGAATATGGATCGCTACGACGCAAAAATTTGTTTTGAAACTAAATTTTAACATCTGTTCATGATGTATTTGATTGAAGAACAATCAATACGCAAGAGAATACCGATTGAAAGTCATCTAATTTTGAGATGCACTTAATAACAAAAGCATTTCTTTTGATAATGGAATACTTTTCTCGAGTAGGATTCCATCTACCGTAAAGTAACTAATTCTTCTTTAGAATTTTTTCGCTACACCAGTTTCCGTAGATCGGGCCAACAATTTTGAACTATCGTCCCGCAAAGATTAAGAGGAAGATTTTGACCCTTTCTTTAATTTTGCACCGCCGGCGAAGTATCGAACAGGGTGGATTCTTTTAATCTGGAGCTGCTTTCGAAAGATTACGATGAAATCGCCTACATAATCGAGAGCTCCCAAGAATCTCAGAACCCATTTTTATCTAAAATAATATTTGGAAATTTGTTAAGAAATTCAATACTATTAATTAATAATAAAGATTAGAGATATTATAAAAATCTTATTTCAAAATAATTTTATTTTATTCAAAATAACTAATCCATTTTTAAAATTAACCATTTAAATATTTTTAAATGGAAGTGTCGTCAATATGTTTGAGAACACAACATCATCAATATAAACTATAATATATTTAAAATCTTTAAATATATTATTCATAATACGCCGAATGCATTTTTAAATTAAATGATATTACGCTCCATTCAGAATACCAAGGAACTTAAAAGTAGAAGAATCAATCCTTGATTGACCGCCAATATCCGATTTTAAATCAAATTTTGAAAAGATTTTGCATTATGCAATCTATTTAATAAATCTTATTTTAATGGATATCCGATCTATTTTAAAACTTTGTTTAACGGCCAGTAATTAATTACAAGTCGCGCCTTCCTCTTTTCTCAATTCATAACATAACGCGCCCAAGATAATATCCGAATTATTCCTTTCTTTAATAAATCGAATCTCCTCAGATAAAGCAAGGTTGCCGCTCATTCGGACGAGCTTTTAGAATGTCCCGCTCATCAATGTGAGATCCACTATATGCACTTTTCTTTCCCGAAAGAATCGGGTTATCACCACGCACTTCTTATGGAATTCATGGAGACAATCAGTATTTTTCAGATTTTTGGGAAGAAATTTATTGTTTAATAGTTAAAGTAGAAATTTCTTCAGAATAATCGATATGCATAATTTATTTTTAAGTCTATTCATCTCATTTATGATAATTTCTTTAGGAGGTGATAAATCTAATGTGATTTCTTTATTCCAAAGAAAACACCAATTTCGATCATCAATTCTAAAGATTATTTTGAAAAAATGGAGTTCCCAAAATAATGTTGTGTTAAATTTTAACAAGAATAATAAGATTTGAATACAAACATCATCTCGACACATATCAATGAATGATAAATTTGTAAAAGATTCTCCATCGCTGACTTTGACGGTCGGTTTTTTCAAAATATTTAGAATAATTCCTTCAATACAATTTAAATCTACTCCAATCGTCAACTGAGAGTTAAATTTGGTAAAATAAATTCTTTATTTATAATTAATTTAATGGAAATATACCATTTCGATATATTACCTTTGAATATTTTGTAAGAAACTTGATTAGAAGAATCAACGCCTATGTTATCAAAAGAATCGGTCTTCGATTTATTTCAAGATCCATAAGACGCCCATTTATTTGTTCTTGTCAACTTTATTTGAACTCAATTTTGCTTTACTCGATTTAAGATCCGACAAAAGAACCAAGAAGATGTATTTGACCGCTTCTTAAAAGTTGAAAGTATATGCCTTATACAATTTTTCTAATTTATCTTTCTTCTTAGATTAAGAAGTATAATTTTATCACGGTTGAAGTATCTTCAACTTGTGCTAAAAATTTATAATTGGTCCTTTGCCGTGATGAAAAAAAGCCCACATATTAATAATATTTTATAATAATCTATTTGAAAGATTTGCAAGCTAGATTTATCGAATCATGATGAAGATGATGAAGAAATATAGCCTTCTTCTTCGATTTCTTTTCGACGAAGATGTAATCATAATCTTCGTAAGGGTTTGTCTTAACCCTTCATCAATTTGAAGTTCATCCAACTTCTTCGATGACCGACTGTTGCGTAATGACGCATTTATAGCATTTTATTTTTCTACTCTTTGGTTTTAGAACTGTAGGACGAGTGCTTGGACTTATGTGTGAATTTTTCACGCTTTTTTATGATGTGATTTTTATGCTTAGAAAACCAATCTTTTAGCCCCACCAAAGAGAAAGGACGCACTGGCGATCACAAATAATTGTTCTCCAAGTCGCTTCGCCAAGTAGATGTTCTTCTTCATCCGATCTTTAATTTAAGATCGAACAAATAGTTAATCGCTTTTAATACGAGATTAAGATTTCCATGTGAATGTTTCATATGGAATGGCTCCATCATAATTGAAGAGAAGCCTTAACCTTTCGTAAAAAAAGGTTAGAAGACCTTCGATGAATTTTGCTTCCAAAGGCTATTTCAGATCATAAAGTGTCACCACGCTGAATATATCTTTATACCAACGAAAATGGGTTAAGGATTAACACCTTAATTTTTGGAGTAAGGATCAGTTTTTCCCTCGATCTCCAATGATCCAAAAAAATGATCTACAATCGTTTGAATAAGAGTGTGAGATTTTCATTTGGCTTTTGCCGTTTTGGAAGATCTTTAGTCAAAGTCGATTTCGGAGATATTCTCTTTTGAAGAAGAAAATTGTCCCACCATCCTTTCAGCATTAAAATCAAATTATAGTGACAATATATATTTAAATTAAAGCTTGAAACCAATGAACAAGTAAGATACATGAGCATTCTATAAGTATGAATGACTGATCTCACATACCATCAATATTCCATTCATAAAGGGAATTTCCATCATGGAATTTCCAACTAAATTGGTTTCCTCTCAAATAATAAATTGAGGTGATGGTTTTTATAGTGTTTTATCCATAGTTTTCTTAGATAAGAAATCTTCCTGACATCAAAAGAAGGATGAGAATCGTAATTTCAAAAAAGAGTTTGAATTTTTCAATATTATTCGATCATATTCGGTTGATGATTCATAGAATCTTCATCCCATTCTATCTTCCAGGTTCTACATACTTGTTTTAAATTTAGAATCAAATTAATGTCTTAAGAGTCCAAACTTAAGGAAGTTTGAATAATAAGGTCTAATAATAATTTGAACTAGGGCTTTTCCGGGCTACTAGTTTTGTTTAAGCGGTCTATTTTAGATTCTAAGCTAAAAGATGTTCAACAATAATTTTATACTATTACTATAATTAAGTTGTTTAATTATAATAAATTCCTTTAGAATTTGTGGATCATAACTAATTTTTCCGTCGCTAATTCTAAAGTTTTATCATCCACCATTTTTATATGATAAGATGCTTCAATAATTTTTCGCTCATTTGCCATTTTGGTTGTTAAAACAAAGACGGATTGAGATAAGAATCGAAACCACGCTACGAAAGGAATAGTTGCTTTGGTTTGACTATTTTCTCTCATTTTTCAAAATATAAATCATTTATTTGAGATTGGTAAAGAAGTAAAACTTATACCACGAAAGTTATCATACTTAGGTTGGAAGTATTCTTCGAACAACATTTTAACCTTAGCTCATTAAGACTAAAATTCATTTCAGAGTGAGATTGATTTTCTCACCTGGATGATAAATATGATTTTGTTGCGAAGTGCCTCAATCTATGGTTCGTGAGTTTTAACCATCCGATCGACTTTCCCGAGGTTTAGGGATAGAAACCCTTGGAAAAGTGATCGAGGTTGAATCGACTTCAACGTCGCCCAGCTTGAATAATAATTTGATCGATGTCTTGATTAATGGATCTTGGTGTGACCGCAGAGATGGTCCATGATTCTAATACCACCTCATTCCATTTAATCACTGCTAGAAGAATATGAGATGCTAAGATTAGTGATCAAGTCGTTTCTCGCTGAACAACTCAACTCTGGATTTAAAGTATTTAAAACTCAAAATGAAAATTAAAGAGCCGTAAGAGAAATCATAACCATAAACTCAGAATGTAATTTTAATTTCTAAAAGATTTATATCGAAAGAGATAAACTCATTGAAAGGTGTCAAGTAAACCGCCATGACAGAGGCACGGCCAACAACACTATTGCGATTGATTAAGGAGGCATTCCATCTCTAGCTAGCTAAAATAGATGCGTAGTCCTTTAAGAGTTAAAGGTTTAAATGCAATCAGATCATCCCTATATGAATATATTTGAAATCTCGATAAGTTTAGATCTTCAAAGGATAATAGATAAATGGTTTTGTCCATTTGATCTATAAGAATGTTCTTGGTTTTCACCAAGACTTTCCTTAAAATCAAAAGTTCCAAATCGATAAATGATAGTTTTATCAATTTTGGGGAGAATCTATTAAGGTCTTCTTCATTCAAGGGAATTCATTTCGTAGTTCGATTAAATTATTATCTCTTCTAATCAGATTAAGTCACTCGTAAGAAGCCATAAAACCAGAGGGGAGAGAGGAAGATGATGTAGAGAAAACTTCGAAACGAATCACCACAAAAAGATAAAACAAACTAAGTAAAAACCTTCACCAGAGAATTATCCTAATCAGTCAACAAAAATAGGACTTACAACCTTTCAAGCCTCACGCAACCGGGATTTATGGCCATTTGCGACGAAGACAGGATAAAGCCATGGGAGGAATGAACAAAGTAAAGATTCATCAAAGCATGGTGAAACGAAACAAAAAATCTCTAACATCCTTCCCCTCCCCAGAAGAGTAAGGTTTTTACAAAAGGGTTGTGAAGTATTGATAGCAGTTTGATGGTCTGGAAATCATTGTTATGAACTCACTTTGATATTTGTGTATGGAATCATAATTTCTTCTCAAGATTGATTCATTTAAAGATTGGATGATGACTCATTAATATTAGAAGAGTTGCTTCCTGCTTGCAGCCATGCTAAGCAAATTTTAGATTGATTTGGCCTATACCTTAACATCAATTCCGAACTCCTGAAAAATAGTGAGCTTACTGTGAATTGAGCCAAGCCTTAATCTCTTCCATTTAGAAGAAAATTTCAATCTTGGTAGAGAGAAATTTGTTTTTAGAACAGTATTTGAATATTTCATGATAATACTTCTGATCTATTTGCTTTGCTCCATATACATGTAAGCATTCAGTTAATCTGTGGTGTGGTATAGGGAATTTCAGCAACAGGCCTGTGATAGATAAGTTATCATGAGAATATTATTGCATACAGAAATTCAATTGCTAACAAGCATATCTATATGTTTGTGAGAAATGAATTATTTGCAAGATTGCCGTTGTGCTTAATTTGAATGATAACTTCCATATTTTTTCTCAAATTCTTTGATGATAGTTAACTGAGATGTTAATGTACAGGATATTAAGCAACATAGGGAGCCGACATCGCTTTTTGAACAATTCCTCATTGTGGGGCTCCACTCACATGCAGATGTTGAAGTCATTGAGCATGCGTTTGCTAAAAGAAAGGCATGGGAATCTGAAGTGGAAAAATCTGATATTTTAGATTTTAGGAAGATTCAGTATAATGGACAAATCCCTACTCTTGAACCTCAGGTCAGTTTATTTATTGCTCTAATAGGTGGGCAAATGTGGCATGGTTTTTTGACAATAGTTAGCAACTGATCAATTCAATGATGTTCTCCTGGCCTGCATTTCATTTTTTGTTACATCAGCATTCAGCAATTTTCACATGTACTGTTAATCAGTCTTGAGTTCTATTGTGTAAAACCTCTTAGCCATATGTGTAGTGCATTAGACATAAAGCAGAGACCCACACCAAACAGTGTCAATTGATCAACTCAGAAGTATGCATGCACTATGAGATAAAACCAAATAAAATAACATAATTACCTCTGTTCAACTGTATTAAAAATAGATTGTCTTAATGTTTAGTAATATGGAAAAACATGCAAAACCGTATAGTGAAGGTTAACAGCACAATCTTTAGCTGCCCACCTTACTGGATTAATACCTGCAATCTAAGCTAGAAACTTGAATCTGTCTGGAAGAAGCTTTGGTGTTTGCAAATTAGGTAACAAAGCCACCAACCTCAAAGAAAATGCTGTTAATGTGAATTCACTTCCTCACATTGGTAGTACCATGTCTTGTAAGAAGCTTTGCTGTTTGCAAATTCAGCAAACATTGCCTTCAACCACAAGAAAAAGATGTTAATGTGAATTCACTACCTCATCTTGGTAGTATTATAATTTGACATTGTGTATGAAATGCATATGGCACTCAAATTTGTAGTGTTCCTCATCAACATTGATGCTGCCATCTTTCATTGTCATTGCCATCACAATCACTCCTATGATTCAAATGTTCTCAACTGCGAAAAGAATGTTTTCGTTACCTAACCAGCTGTCCTAGGGTGTTTGAATTATCTTTAAAAGTTGGTCTTTCCGTTTTATTATCCTGTACTTTATTGAATGAAACTAGATTACACAATTTAGGATGATGCTAATTGCTTCTATCATATTTCATACTGACTGAAAACTTCTAATCACTATGAGCAAATTGTATGCGTGCCACCAATATGTTACTTTAAGTATTTAATTGAAAGTTATGTAATATATATGTAAAATGTTCTTAGCATTTTGTGGTCTCTTAAGCGAATAGATGATGTAAAGAACTAGAAGACATGTTTTGTTTGGTGATCTTAATCATTTAGTGTTTGAACTTGGAGCATGCTGTCATCTATGTTATCCTTCCCTAGAATTTTCTGTTGCTTTGTAGTATTACTTTACTGATTATACCATTTTTATAATTATTGCCTGTGCATTGAGCAGTCTGTTAACTTATAAGCTGTCTCAATTGCTTTCTAGTTTTTTGCTAATTATTTTTAAATTCATTCCTTTTAATGAAAAGTCCAGCATGCCACCATACTGCTTCTTATAGGCCTATTTTTTTTTCTTTTCTGTTTATTGTGCAGATCCTTTTCAAGTATCCTCCTGTGAAGAGAGTAGCAATGAGGGAAAGTGATATACCGGCCTTTTGTTTTCCTGAAGGTGTTAAGGTTTGGTCGTTTTGAATACAATGGAGCTTATACTTTGAAAATATTTAAGCTGAGATAGGAATATATTTATGTAATTGTATTTCTGCCTGTTGGTATTTTCTGATGCGTGGTTCATCTTCAGCTTTCTAACATATAACAAGCTGCAATAATCTACGTAAATATTGTTGAAGGAGCAATATTTACTTTCTTGTAACCATTTTATTTCATCGTTTTTTGTATTGAGATAACAATATTCTTGTGACATACGTGATGCAGGCTCGTTTAGTTGAGAGAACACCATCAATGAGTGATCTTAATGAGCTAGTGTTTGGACAGGTGCAACTACTTTTTACATTTCAATTGCTTTATTTTTTTTCCTTCCAATTTTGTTTGTTATTTCTTATTGAATAGAGCATCCAAAAATGCTTCTATCGTAGGTTGAAAAAATAAAGCTAATGTTTTGTACTCGTTGGATTATTTCATTCCTTTTGAGTTTCGCTTGGCATAATGATTTTTTAACTATATCTGTTATAAAAATAATTGTAGGATGGTTCAAGCTTAACTTGGTCAAATTTCTTTTGACCAATTGTTTCTTATTGATCTTAAGACTAATTAAACTAATTGTCCTTTTTGTTGCGTTAGGTAGTCGACATCCAGCATAAAACTTGTCGAAATAATCATGACATGAATCCTTTAAATCATCAGAATGTTGTATGCCTCCGGCGACGCCAACAGATAATTGAATACAAATAAAAAATGTGAGATCACGCGCGTTAAATAAGCAAGGTTCCCTACATGGATGATGCAAAGAAGTTAGTCCAAATTGGTTAGGTTAGATCTTGGAATATATGATTCTTACGTGTAAATTAATGGAATTAATAGATATTATGGTTCATGAAAGATAAATATTTTATGTTCAAGAAACTAAAGGGAGAGAAGGCCAGAGATTAATAGTAGGTTTTAAACTTTGGTATTCGTAAAAGTCGAACTAAATGTAGTGTGATTATAGATAAAAGTTTGAAGATAATGTTATAAATATTAATAGATAGATATACTTTTAAAGATTATTGATACTAAGATTATTAACGTTATAAGTGTCTACGCTCCTCAAGTAAGTTTGGTAAGCAAAAAGAAAAATTTTGGAATGAATTAGGATTAATACAAAAGATACCTCAAGAAAAAATTATTTATCATGAGATTTAAATGACATGTTGGTAGAGTAAGATTTTAAAAATATTCACATGGTTATGGATGATTAATAAAAAGCAGTGAGACTATATTGGGATTTTGCTTTAACTTACGATTTTACTAACACTTTATTTAAAAAAAAGAAAACATATTATTACTTATGGATCTAAGAAAGCGATTGATTATTTTCTAAGAAAATAGATCGCTTAGATCAGAAAGATCAGAAGGTTATTCCGTGAAAATCTAAGACCCAACATCGATTGTTATTTTAGATTTTAAGATGAAAGCAGAAGAGAAAAAATAAATCAAATTATTATCCTAGAATTGGGATGACACTTAAAGAACACAAATAAAAAATATTTTAAGAAAGCTACAAGAGATTAGAATTTGGATGTTCATAGCTAACATTACGTAAAAAATGAAATAAATTAAAGCAAAAAGATGCTTGAGAATTAAAAAAAAACTTCTTTAATAAGAATAGTGAGTCGAAAAGAAAGATAAAAATAAGCAAGATAGCATAAAACTGGTTTAGATGTAAAACCTCAAGAAGAAATATATAAAGTGACTGGTAGAGATTCTAAGAAAGAAGATATGATGCAAAAAATTTAAATTTTAATGATTTATACAATGACATACCAAAGTTAGTGAAAGACGATGATAAGTTAAATAACCAAAAGATAGGAGAAGAAAGACATACCAGAGATTAAGGATGAAAATAATAAAATATTTTTTTAGAAAATAATATTGAAAATAGGTGGAGATATTTTGATAAACTTTTCAACGAAGGATTTGAAAGACGATTGATTTTAAGAACCTTAATACCCTAAATAAAAATAGAATTTTATTTTATCGTCAGATTAAGAATATGAAGTTATGGAAACTTTAAAGAAAATGAAATGTGGAAAACAAGAGGATAATATTCCAATGTGAAATGTTTGAGATCAAGGAATTTCGGCATACAAATCTTTTAATGTCATTTTAAAGATTAAAAGATGCCGATGAGTGGAGAAAGAGTTTATTGGTTCCTATATTTAAGACACGCACAAGAGTGTGCAAATTATGAGAATTGTTAATGTGCCATACATTACATGGGAGAGAGTAATTGAGCTTTAGTATGATGATACAAAAGTTTCTCACAACGCTTTGGTTTCATGCCGTAGATCTACTATGAATGCTATACATATGTTAAGGTTTCGATGGAGAAACATGAGAAAGTAAAGAGGATCTACATACGATATTTATTGATTTAGAGAATAAAAGTTTCAAGAGATGTTCTTTGGAGAGTTCTGAGCAGAAAGAAGTTAATATTGGTTATATTCAAGTCATTAAGGATATGTATACTACTAGAAATTTTACTTAAAACGAAGGAAGATTGACAAAATATTTTTCTATTTCAGTTGGATTACATCAAGGATCAACTTTAAGCCCTTATCTTTTTTACTTTAGTTATGGATGTTCTTAGGCATTTACAAGAAGATGTACCTTGGTGTATGCTTTTTCTTTGACATCTTTCTTGTTGATAAGAATAGAGGGAGTCCAATAGAAACTTGAATTATGGAGGTCAACTCAGAGTCTAAAGGTTTTCGCTAAGTAGATCTAAACCTAATATATGGAGTGTAATTTTAGTTGTAGAAGTTTTTGGTAGTGTTGTGATATTAGGTGAACAAGTCATTAATAAGAGTGAGCATTTCAGATATTTAGGCTCTATTGTTCAAAATGATGATGAAATAGATGGAGATGTTATTAGTAGAATTCAAGTTGGATGGTTGAAGTGGAGGAATGCATCCTATTATGTGATAGAAAAGTTCCACTTAAACTTAAGGAAAAAATTTTATAAGATGGTGGTAAGACACGATGACTTATGGTACGAATGTTGGCCAATAAAAGAGAAGCATAAGACTAAGTTAAGTGTTACTGAGATGAGGATGCTTAGGTGGATGAGTGACTTTACTCTTAGAGATAGAATGCAAAATGAGTATATTCGGGAAAAAGTTGGAGTAGCTCCAGTGGTAGATAAGATTAGGGAGAGTTGCCTTAGATGGTTTGGCCACATAAAGTCGCCGTAATCGTGGATTAGGAAAGTAGAGGCATTAAATTTGCTTTATTTTAAGAAAGGTAGAGGTAGACTTAAAAAGACTTGGTTAAGATGTATAAAAAATGATCTTAGTATATTTGATTTAAATGAGAATTTGACACATAGGATAGGAGAAGGATTCATGTTACCCACTTAGTGGGATTAAGGCTTGTTGTTGTTGTTGTCCTTTTTGTTTAATTTTCTTTTGTCTATTGTACTTATTAATATTTCAATGATTATCATATATATATAACATTAGTTAAAAACCATCATTGCAAGATACAATTTAAAATGTCAAAATTATTACTATAATTTAAATTATGCCCTTCTCTATATCAATAAATCAAAACACAAGGAAGAATTGTTTCCTTTCAGTAAAATATACCATACATCTTAATAATAAGAGTCAAATTACTACAAATAATAGTCAATCTCTTCTCAATAGAGATGAGAGTGCCTTTATGATTGTATGGGAAAAAAGAAAAAAAAGGAAGAATCATTCACTAGTTTTGTTTAATCAAAGAAGGATGGAGATGCTCGAGTTAATTGAAGATGGAGGGAGGAGAGAAGAGAGAAGGGAAAATGGCTGGCAGCTAGGGCATTGAGAGGTGAAAGAAGGAGGTAGCGGTTGCAATTGGGAGAGAATGCATGCCCTAGCTCTCGGCCTTTAAATGGCCTTCAAAGGCAACTACGAGTGCGAGAGAATCACATGATTCATGCGATCAAAAAGGCAAAGGCGACACTTATTACTAGGTTGAATTGGGCTCGCGTGAAATGAAGGCATTGGTGAGGATTTTACATGGTTTGGCTTTAATTAACCAAACCGTAGTCTTGTCCATCATAGGACCTGTTTGCTCCTTAAAGAAATTAGGCTTTCATGACAAGAACTTAAAAAATTTGTCAATTTTTATGAACTCTAAATTGAAATTGATTTTGTTTGACTTGAGGATTTCTTGCTTAAGAATGATAAAAATAATAAAATAAATTAAAGGAGAATTTACATAAATAATATCCAAATATTTAATATTACACTAAAACTAACATCATTATTAATCTTTTAATGTGAAACACATTTTTTTCATGCATAGGAAAGATGATATAGTTGTAAATATCAACTTTAGGTGTAAAATATGTACATGTATAAAAAATTATTATATATATATATATATGTATGCATGCATGTATGTATATATATTTGATGCAGGGTTTCATTGTCACTATCATCAACATCATTATCATAAAATTTAAACTTATGTATTCAATAAATATTGAGCCTGTATATTATAATTTGGATTGGGTATTATTTGGGCTTTTATATATTTTTTTGTATCATATTGTTATTTGCGATTATATGTATCGGGATTTCTTATGACATGCTCCATATATTGACGGTAGTAAGTATGATAATTGTGGTAGATTTGATAATGGTGATATGAGCTTTGAAAATTTGCATTCGACTTCTCAATGAAGAGAGGTTGATTAATGTCAGTTAATAAGAAGGAAAATGCATTTTATAGATAAGACACCTCCCAGAGATTTCACTTCATTTTGCGAGGACTTTAGGTTTTGTTCTAGGTTTCCTATAAGCATCAACCCCTATAGTTAATTATCCCTCTCAATACTGAGATAGAACTTTTGATTAAAGCTAATTGATAGGTTTCTAATTGCTTAGGGGTTGTTTGGGATCAATTTTGTTTTCTATTTTTTGTTTTTATTTTTATATTGTTTTTGAAAACATGTTTGTTTAGAATATTTTTTATGTGATTTTACTTTTTGTTTTAAAAAATAAATAATGTTATTTTTAAATACATTCAAACATCTAAAAGATGTTTTGAGTATTTTTAAAAACAAGTACAATCAAACAAGTTTATTTTTAATCAAAACATAAACAAAATGAAACAAAAATACAAAATAAAAAATAAAAACTAAAAGTGATCCCAAACGGCTCCTTAGTGTATAGTAACAGTCAGTGGAGTTTAGAATTTATAAAATTTATCATTTAATTTTAAAGCATATATTTGGGAGACTGGTGATGCACCCAATAAATATCCTATTGTTTCATCATCTCAGACTGTCATGGTTCATAGTCTACTTAGTTAGAGGAGATAGTCGACTTAACATGATCGAAAGATTCTTGCCAGCAATTATGGATTGCATCATTCGAGTAGATCTTTTAGAATTGAGTTGTGTTTTTCCGAGGAAATAATTTTAAGTCCACCTTAGCTAACGAAAGACTTTTTACCCAACCAAATATATTTTATAAATCACAATTCAAAGATCAAAAATATTGGGGAATATATGGGATACAGTCGTGATCGTAATTTAATGATATCATTTTGTGGCAAAATCACTCGATTAGAGGGTTTTGGTCGTAACTGCAATTAATTTGTATTATTTGACGATAAATCATGCGGGCAGAGGACACGAGTCATATCCTTACATGCAAGAGATTATTTGAGTGTGAACATAGCGATGTGTTTGGTTTGATATTGACCCTTTTGTGAGCAAAAAATTTCTTAATTTATCACCACTGACAAATAGTTTCAGATTGGTGGATGAATTTTACTTTAAATTTAAAATGATTAATTTTATTTTATTAATAATTTTCAATTTAGACATGAGATCATTTTATATTAATTTAGATTTAAAGATATAATGATTTGATATTAAAACTTTGTGAAATTTTGATAGTAATAACCTTTCTAGTTGAAAGCTTCCGTTAACACGATCATTGTCGGGGTGTGAATTATTTGATTAATTAACACTGTACTTTGATAATTTCATTTTAAATTGAATCCCTTCAATTGAAATTCATAATCAATGCAACCATCATCAGAGAAAACCTAGACTTTGTCAACTCTGCCTCTTTACTAGGAGATGATCAAGTCTATAAACCGTCTAGGATTTGTAATTTACTTGAAGATTAATCACATTTTAGACCCTGTCAACTCTAGCTTAAGTATGGATGATCAATTCTAGGATTTATATTTATGAATTTGAATTTGAGATGATTTAATATCAATACTTTGATAATCCGTATAATAATAACTCACACTCGGTTGAATTTTACAATCAACACAACCATAATTGTGGTAGACATTGTCAACTTTGTTTTTTTATTTACAGAGGATCAAGCCTGGGATTTGTATTTATGAATTTAAACTTTAGACGATTTAACATTAATACTTTAAGAATTAGGACAATAATAACCCCTCAAGTGAATTTTATAATCAACACAGTCGCCACTGGGATAAACCTTGTCAACTTTGCATATTTGTTTACAAAGGATTGGATCTAGGATTTGCATTTATAAATTTGAATTTGAGACGATTTAACATTAACACTTTGAGAATTTGGACAATAATAACTCTATTCGGTTGAATTCTATAATAAACACAATCATCACTAGGTAGATCTTGTCAACTCTGTTTGTTTGTTTACAGAAGATTGGGTTTAGGATTTAGATTTATAAATTTGAATCTGCAATGATTTAACATCACCACTTTGAGAATTTGGGCAATAATAACCCCCTCCAATTGAATTCTACAAAAATCACGTCCATCACTGGGGTTTAAAGATAGTCACTTATTAGTCTTATGATTGTATTAGCTTTTCAAAGACTTACTTAAGTAGAGAATGTTATAACAACATCAATGGATTTTATTAACCTATGCCCAGTCCTAAGACTTAATTGGAAAATCAATCCGCATATCATTCTCAGACACTAAGTTTAAATTTTTAATACATGTTCCGGGCACATGCGGGTGATTGATTGATTTTAAATAATTGCACATATTTATTCTTTTATTTCGTAAAGCATTTGCACATGCTTTGAGGAATTTAGGATTGACTTAAGAAATCTATCAAAATGCATCGGAATATCTCATTTTAATTTAATTGTATGAGTTTTAAAGCATCACATTTAAGTGTCATGTTGCTCTACAATGAATAGACTATTTCACTATTTAAGTGATTTACACGCATCTTGATGCAAGGAATTAGATATGAAACTGTCTAGTGATATGTGCAAAAGTTTAATTCTTTGGAGTATTTGCATGGGTTACTGAGATGTCTAAATTAAGTAAGATATTATCTTATAAATTCTGCATGAAATTCATCTTCATTTGAATATTTCTATGCATATCAGAAGCAAATTATATTGAACAAGTGATGCTTAATGAAAATGTATCAACTTATGTTGTTCACATGAACTCTAAGGTATATATTTCGAGTACAAAGTTGCTTTGAAGTCGGCACTAAATTAGATGTTTTAGTCTTTCATATGTATATTGATGTAGTGAGATTGAATATATGCTCGTCTTGTAATGTGTGAAAGTATCATGTTAACATATTTGAGAGCTTGCACAAATTTTTCTTTTAAGCATTTGAATCAGACAAACTCATCTTGGATTTGTGTGATGAATTTCTTTTAGTCAAGTGTTTGCAAATATCTCAGAGCGTTAAAATTGAACAATTGGTTCCTCCAAATATGTGAAATGATTATTTAAATGTTTGCATATACTCCAAAGCATTAGATTTGCGTGAATGGTTGCATCAGGACATATGCAAGGAGCCATTCCATTTAAGTATTTTTGGATGGATTTTAAAGCATTTGAGTTGGAGCTAAATGCTATACCATGATGTATATGTGAAGCTCACTCAAAGTTTTCTGTATTTATGACCTATTGTTTAATGACTTTTTTTATTTTCATAATTCATAAATTAATGAATTTTTCTTGTTTTCATGCCCACCGCTTATTACATTTTCTTAATTTTTGCAACCCATCATTAATGAGCCTAAATTATCATTAATTGAGATGGGTCTAATGTTAAATATAAATAGAAGGGGGAAGGACCCTTCCTTTGTTTGGTCAGTATTTGGAATGCGATCAGATTCCAAATGCACGCTAACATTTTAAGCGTTTCAGAAAGTAAAATTAGATATTTCAAATACACCGTAGATATGCAGATTGACCGCCGATTTGACGAACTAAATAACACCGCCATGTAAAGTGACGCGGCGTACCACCGTCGGCCGCCATCGCCGCCACGTCGCACGCCACATCGTCGGGCCACATTCGCCGACTTACCGGCCGCTGCCGCCGTCAGCGCCGCTGGCCGCCGCACCGCCGCCGACCTTTAGTTTACTTTACATTACATTTGTCAACCAAAAAAAAAGAAAGTCGAATTAGAATTTCTCAACCAAACAACTATAAAGTAATCTTTACATCAATTCTTTATCAGATTCTTTTTACATCAGATTCCAAATGCAGGCAACCAAACAGCCCCTTAATCTATCGTCATTTCTCCTTTGGTTTTCCCTATGAAAATTCTTTGTGAGTTTGAAGTGTTTGGAAAAATTTTCTTATAATTCAAGTTAATTATGATTCCTCAATTGTTCCCTGTGTCTGATTTGATTGCTTATAAATTTAGTTTTGATTTCATTTTGCAATTTTATGTTTTAACATTTTGATTCATAATGTTTCATTTTTTTAAGTCCCCTGTAAGTGTGCGATTCGATGGAATTTCGTCAAAATTTTTGTAGCATCCTAACCTTATCGCCTCATAAGGGGTTGTTTTGGGGTGTGGGCTTGTTCAGCATGCCAAAAAGGTATGTATTAGTTATATAAACTGCGGCCGAAAATCTGTTTTCCCACTGTGCCAAGAAAGGCGCGCATGAGGTCGTCATATCTCCTTAAAAATATGAATTTTTTCGTGACGCCAAGAAAAACGTGTCCTGATACTTATCTATAATAATTTAGCGATCAGCTATTCTGTTTATATTTCATGTAAGGTGATGTCAAAACCAACAAGATAAAGGATTTTGGGGATTCCTGAGCACAAGGTATTGCTTGCTGATTTGGGGAGAGGAAAGAAAATGGCAAGGCAGTAATATTCTTATAAAAGAGCTTTGAAAGCAATTGATTTAGTAGCAGGATTTGATTTAAATATAACCTAATCTATACTAAACATTAAGAGCAATCATATTAAATCCATAGATCACGAAATCCCATTGTAACTTCAAATTCAACAAAATTTAAAGTTTATTTCTCTTCTCTTTTACCTTAATTCAATACAAAATGGCTGTTTAGTGAGTGGAATATGGTCAAGAGAGAGTGGCTGGGAGGTGAGGCCGTCAATAATAGCAAGAGATGGGAAAATGGGGCTGTTTGTGCTGCATCGTCGTGGCCAAGAGGAGGCAGTTTGGTTGTGCGTGAGAATGGGGAGGAGGCTTGTGGACTGCTGCTAGCTAACAGAGGAGAGAAGGGGGGATGAAAACAGGTCAGCTTAGGAGCTGTGTGAGTGCTTGATGTTGCTAGCAGAGAGGGAGGCTGACAACTTTGAGGATTTTGGCTAGGGAGGGGTGCAACTTCCTGTGTGAATGGAGAGGCAAGAGAGGTGGGGATGGTGTGAAAACGAGAGACAGGGAAAGAAGGAAGTCGAGTGGGAATTGCAGGCTAGTGGTATTGGAGGTCGTTCGACCTGGGGAAGTTGAGGGAGGTTCAGGTTTTAGCGGCAGAGGGGGAAGTCACAATCCAGGCTGGCGTGGGTGTGGATGGGCCTTCTTGTGTGAACTAGGGAGGTCGGCGAGCTTTGCAGAGACGGGAAAGAGGGGAGTCAAGCGGGAATTCCAGGTCGATCGAGTATGTGGGAATCGATTGGGTAGTTGGGTGTCGGTTGAGAGTATTAGGGCTGGCTGCTTGTCTAGCAGCCATCAGGAGCATTCAAGCGGCTACTTGGAGTGGGTGTGGGAGGTGGGCTAAGGAACTAATGGATGAGATTGAGAGGAGTTTGAACAGCTTATGATTAAATCAATTGATCATTACTATTTTCATTATGATTTAACTTGACAATAATATCATAACTAAAATTAAAATTGTAGTTTTGTACTTTAAAATGAATCATTTCAAATATTACATATTTTTTTATATTCTTGCTTCACCTCAAGATGCATGCCTCCAGTTTGAGATTTGTGCAAATTTTGATGATTTTTTCGTTTAGCAAACCCAAGTAATAGGGGTGTTTGTTTTATGTAATTCCAATGCTCTGGACACAATGTCGCAATTTGTTTCGCGATTGGAGGTTGTTTCGGTAATTTTAGCATCGATTGAAGTGAAATTAGGCTTAAATTACACGACGTCGCAATCAAATCGCTTGACACTCGCACAGACTCGGTCAAATTATCGCGAAAAGTGTTATTAAATAGATTTCGACGTTTCAACAACAATTGTGCAATCCGTTTTACGAACAGATGTTGCTTTGACGTTGTCGAGGCTTCTTGACCTCAACATGCACGTAATTACATTTAAAATTAATTTTGCTCGATTGATCAATTATTAAACACATAGCAAGCCTCATTTAATTATTTTTTATATTCTTAATGCATCAACTCAATTTGTTTTTCGAATTGATGATGTTTCGGTCAAACTTTGACTGCGATTGATAGGTTCTAACTTCGATTTAGGTGATGTTGCATTCATTGATTGCCAATTTTAATTTACGCGCCTAATTTAGCTTATGTAACATACATGTTGGTCAATAAGTGATAGGTGTGCTTATGATGGCGGTAGGTTTGAATTTAGAGTTAAGTTTAAATATTTTGAATTTCCTCTCAATCTTGTAAATGGGGAGGCTTTTGTAATGTCAAGCACTTGGCTATTGGTAATAAAATTTTCCTTTTGAATTTCGTTTACTTTTTATGTGTGTTTTTCTCTAAAGCAAATGACTACTTGAGTGCGTGAGCTCATAGCCCTTAGATAAGGACTTTTAAGGAAGGAACAAGTTTCTATAATGACGAACTGTTTGTAGAGGTTGACTTCAAATTATCTCTACTTTATTAGAGGTTATTTTAAATCAGTCACAGATTAGATCGTTCATAGTTTTTAAACTCTTTTTTTGTACTTATAAGAATTAAATCTCTTATGTAATTAATATAACATTATCATAAATCTTTTCAATCTCATTATATTTTTTCTATCGAGATTGTGCTCAATAGTGATACATGTTTATCCTTACTCATTTATAAGAATTTAAGAATTATCGGTGTAATCAAATTCATATCGTAATAAGTTACACTCATCTCACATAAAAAAAAAATAAAAAAAAAAATAAATAAAATATATATATATATATATATATATATATATATATATATATATATATATATATATATATAGATATATATTAATAAAAATTAAAATGATTATAATTTTTAATTTCAATGCTAATTGAAAAGTAATGATTTGCATGGTGTGATAGTCTAAATTAAAATTGTGTCATGTATTATATTAAATTTTAAAAGTAATGCTTTCATGATGCATGCTGGCTTTTAAATGCATTTGAATTCAAATGGAAAGCTTCAAAACTTAAAATTACATCATGTGTTTTATTCAATTTTAAAGATATCCATAATTTGATAGTTAGTTTAAAATTAACTTCAAAATTGTGCCACCTGGTTGCCATATAATGCAACAAATGCCACCTGGATTTATGCAAGTGTGTACAATGATTATATATGTTCTCATAATATATATTAATAGCGTATATGTAGTAGAAGTAATAATAACAATAGCAACAACAACCAAATAAAAATTTTCTTATTATTATTTTTATTTTGGTTCAAATTAGCTTGATACTTTAGATCAAAGTTCATGTCCAACTCAAGTAAAATTTGAATCAAACTTAAATTGAAATCATCAATTTTTAGTTAAACTGAACTTAATATCTTGATCATTTCCAACTCAAGTAAAATTTGAATCAAACTTAAATTGAAATTATCAAGTTTTAGTTAAACTAACCTTAATATCACTCCTACTTGAAAGCAGGCAAGGTAAAAGGGAAGAAAAAGTCCTCTCACATCCCATTCTTTGACCAATTCTCAATCACATGCCTGATTTTTGTGGTATGACTTAGTGGGGGGATCTTTGAAATTTTATTTCTTTTGATTGTCACGTTGAAATAGCCAAAAAAATAGTTGCACGCCTATTGCATCAATCTTCAGCCAATTTAAGGTGCAGGGAAGATTAATGTACACTATCTTAACACTGTTCTGTGGAGAAGCTGTTACAATGGCTCAAACCTGTGCTAACTACTGCCCGAAGCACTTGAACTTACATTTTTAGATATGCATGGTGTTCTCGACAAATCTGCATCTTCATTATTTTCTTCTGCATGTTTCTTCTTATTGTAGTTTTTCCTTGTCAAATCAGACATTTTTATTCTAGAAACAGGATATAATCAAAATTGCTGTTTTTTCATTAAGGTCATTTATATTGATGGTATAAAATTGTGATTTTTTTCTTCTTCTGGTAGTATTCATTGAGCTTGTGAAAATATGCTTTTGTATGGCTACTCTTGTTCAAGTTTCTAGTTTTCCAACGATGGAACCTAACTTGTGTTATTTAATTTCCTTTGCAGGAACATTTGTCAAGAGATGATTTATCTTTTATTTTCTGCCTGAAGGTCTGTGAGTTATTTCTATGCTTTGTTCTTTGTTATGTGTTCTCACGTAATCACCTGAAATTTTAGGTTTCAATTAACATTCCAATCCCGACAGTTGCTTCATTTGGGACTTAACTTTTGGAAAATGAGCAGATTACCAAATTTCTGGGACCATATATTAACATTATCACATATATTATATTTATTTTTATAACTGATGCATAAATTGAGCTGGACATCCTCCCAGAAAACGTGTCTTGCATGAATTCAGCACCTTTTACCTATCATCACTGAATTTATTTACAAGGTTCTTTTAATAAAAAAAAATAATTGTTGCTTTCAATGACTAGATGCTATTGGGAATGTAAGACTTTTCTATCAGGCATTTCTGTTCGACATGTGTTCCATAATGCTGGAAAACTTGTGTCTGTAAATTTGCAGTTCAGTTGCACCTTCGGAACATTAGATTGTTGATTGCTGTTTTAGATCCATGATCTCTTCTCCTCAATTAAGATCTTCATTTTTTAATTTTTCATTTGCTTGGCTTACGTTTATTTTTTTATGAGAACATTTAGAACCTTCTTCAGTATAGATGGATTGTGCTAGTTCCACCAGAGATCCATCATTTTTTTTGCTTATCATATAAAATTTTATAATTATTTTTTGTTATTGGCATGCTAGCTTATCAAACCAAAAGAATTTATATTAAGCCATATAATATCAAAATTTCTATCAAATGATGATATCCACGCAGTAAATATTCCTTTGCTATCATCCTTCCTTTTTGTGTGATTTTTCCTTATGCCTAGCCTGTGTTTGTACTAGGATGTGAATTTCCTGTTCAGGAGTCTTCCCTGCTTAATGAATGATTATTTACTCATTAATTTTAAGCTTGATGCTTGTGTTCTTATGCATCCATGGTTGTACTATTGTTCTTATGCCCTTTAAAGCATGAGTGTCTCTCCTGGTATCATTTTCCTCTAATCATAAGCTACTAGGTAATTTCTGTTAATTTTGTATAGTGCTCCTTGGATTAAGGATGAGCTTATTTATTAATATTATTTTCTTTCCAGGGGATATTTCGCAATGTTTTAATTATCTCACCATGCTATAAGCCAACTTAGACATTGGGGCAGTTCAATTGTGCTTGTTAACTGCCCTGCTCTATGGCCTGACGCATTTTTTTAATTTTGCAGATTATTCTTGAATTTCGAATGTTTATAAAATTTATGTTTCTGGATAAATCTGTTACCAGAATTCTGTTTGTTGGTGCTTGCATCACAGATACTAAAATCAAGAACTCGATCATAAAAAGTCTCTGGGTTGTTAGATGTTTCTGTGTTAATCAGGATGTGATTATTATGAAGTAACCACTGTATTAAATATTTATCATTTTTAACCAGGTTTCAGATAATTCAACATTATATGGTGTCTGCCTACATGTTCAGGAGATAGTTCAGAGGGCACCGGGTATTTTAGGTGCTGTCTCACCAGTCACCAGTACTTGCAAGCCAAGCCGCTTTTTGGTAGCTGCACCTCGTTGTTATTGCATGCTTACACGAGTTCCATTTTTTGAACTGCACTATGAGATGTTAAACAGGTTTACTTCTTTTGTCATTAAACATTTGTTTCTTTGTTTTTTTTTTTGATAAATGTATGTAGTCATGTATTAGTTCTGACAGAGCTTTGACATTGTTGATTTCATTTCCATTCTTGTAATTTGTTACCTTATATCTGATAACAGTTGTCTGCTATGTACAGCATAATTTCGCAAGAGCGCTTGGATCGGATTACTCAGTATGTCAGTGACATGACTCTCATGGAATCCGTTCCTCAAGTAATTGGAGAGCATGAAAGAGTTGATGAGAGTTGTGATTACCTCGGCAGGGAATCCTTGAACGGTTGGACGGGATTTGCAATACCAGTTGACAGTGTAGCAGGCCTTACATCATCCTCAGCTATTATGATGTCTGAGACAGAGGCTGCTCCAATTTTATTCGGGCCGCTGGGCTGCCATTCTCCAGAAAGTGTTTCCTTAAGTGAAGTTTCAGACACAAGTCATGCGAGAGAAATGGATAAGGAATCCAGAAGGTCTTGGCAATGTTTGGATGACTTCACCTCTGAAAATTCTGGATATTGTTCTGACAGCTTTGAAAGAGTGAATGGAGTCATAGAAAATGGACAAACGTCACCAGAGGTTAATTCAACAACTTATCGTGTTGTCAGCTATCGATTAGAGCGTGTAGAAAGTTTGGAGTCTATCTACAGGTGAGATATTTTGTACTTGTGAGCTGAATTCTATTTTTGAAACTTTCTATTGTTTTCAGTTTGTTAATCATGTTGCTTGATGAATAATTTCTTGTTTTGTTCTAAATTCTATAGTTCATAAAAAAATTTGCCAATTTGCAGCTAGGTTTAGGTTAGAGGTGCTTCTGGATGAGGGCATTTTGGGTATTTACATAAATACATAGTTGTGCTCCTGCATGCATGTTCATGCTGCCTTGTATGTATGTCTGCTTGTTTCATGCGTTTCTCCTGGCCTTCATTATTTGGGAATATGTGCATTCATCTGCATGCGCTTCCATATATGAATGGATCATATATGCATAGGATGTCATACGTTCTAAGATTTCTAATACAACTAGGATTATGCAATTGATGTATAACACAAAAAAATTATGATTCATAGAAGAGAGATCACTAATTATACAATTATTCGATTCTTTTAGTGCATACTCAGAAGTAGGAGAAGATGGCCTGAAATGATAATACAATGATCAATTATAATTAAAATAAATCAATATAAAATTTGAACCATAAAATGTAAATGATTTTTGAATTTTTTCTCATTGTAATTTAAAATCATGTGTGAAAATGCTTAGGAGATTAAGGAATTTCTCGTCTGATTAATTTTTTTAATATTATTTTAAATACTAAAAAGATGCCTGATGAGTGGAGAAAGAATTTGTTGATTCATATTTTTAAGAATAAAGGTGATGCACAAGAGTGCAAATTATAGAAGAATTAAGTTAATGTGCCATACATAAAAATTATGAGAGAGAATAATTGAACATAGATTACAATGTGATACACAAGTTTCTCAAAATCAGTTTGGTTTCATGCCGGATATGTCTATTATGGATGCTATACATTTGTTGAGAGGTTTGATGGAGAAGTATAAAGAGAGAAATGAGGATCTACATATGATATTTGTTGATTTAGGGAAAGTATATGACAAAGTTCTAAGAGAAATACTTTGGAGAATTCTAGAAAAGAAAAGAGTTAATATTGTTTATATTCAAGTCATTAAGGATATGCATACTGTAGTTGTTAAACAAGGGGGATTGACCAAGTATTTTCCTATTCTAGTTGGATTACATCAAGGATCGACTTTAAGCTCATATCTTCTTTGCTTTAGTTATGGATGTTCTTATTAGACATTTACAGGAGAATGTACCTTGGTGTAGGCTTTTTGCTGATGATATTCTTCTTGTTAATAAGACTGGAGAGGGAGTTCAAGAGAAACTTGAGTTATGGAGGTCAACCTTAGAATCTAAAGGCTTTCATTTTAAGTAAATCTAAAACCGAATATGTGGAGTGTAATTTTAGTTGTAAAAGATCTAGTGATAGTATTGTGACATTAGGTGATAAAGTGATTAAAAACAGTGAACATTTTAGATATCTCGGGTGAATTGTTCAAAATGATGGGGATGTTATTAGTAGAATTCAAGTTGGATGGTTGAAGTGGAGGAATGCATTTAGACTGCTGTGTGATAGAAAAGTACCACTTAGACTTAGGAAAAATTTTATAAGATGGTGGTAAGACTTACAATGATTTATGGAGCATAATATTGGCCAATAAAAGAGAAGCATAAAATTAAGTAAAGTGTTGCAAAGATGAGGATGCTTAGGTGGATGAGTGGCTTTACAGCTAGCTACAAAATGTGAAACGAATATTACATGAAAAGGTTGGAGTAGCTTTAGTGAAAAATATGATTTGAGAGAGTTTCCTTAGATGGCTTGGTTACATAAAACATCAGTCATCTGATGTTTCAATTAGAAGAGTATATGTATTAGATTTGACCTATGTGAAGGAAGGTAGAGGTAGACCTAAGAATGCTTGGTTAGGTAGTAAAAAAATTATTTTATTTTATTAGAATTAAATGGCAATTTGACACTTAATAGGATACAATGGTGAAGAAGGATTCATGTAGTCCACCCTATGTAGTGGGATAAAGGCTTGTTGTAATTTAAAATCAGGTTCTAAAAATTGAACCAAATTAGTCTGTAGGGTGGGCTCAAAAAAATTGCGTCCGATTTCTTTGAGATAGTTTTGTGGCTCTAACTAAAATTTTCATATAGCAGATTAGATTGTAGATATGATATTATGCTGCGATTTTACTCTCATTTTGTGAGAACTTTAAAGTTATGATTTATTACCCCCTTGTGATGAGAGAGAGCTTTTAATTAAGGCTAATAATTATGTACTAAATGCTTACTATATGGTATTGGCATTTGTTGTTTTAAATTAAGGAAAATTCATCATCTTTAACTTAGAGTGGATGGTAGAGGGATTGGTGATGAACCTAATCAAAGATCTCATGATTCTATCATATTAGCTTATGTGGGCCTATTGCCTAATTGGTCAAGACAATAGGTCAGAGGAGGTAAATAATTTAATCTGATTGAGATCTTTATCAACAACTATGGATTGCATC
Organism: Cymbidium sinense; assembly: GCA_021442155.1. NCBI lineage: Eukaryota > Viridiplantae > Streptophyta > Magnoliopsida > Asparagales > Orchidaceae > Cymbidium > Cymbidium sinense. The sequence goes on along the minus strand of CM038217.1, from coordinate 100,870,576 downwards.
ATCTAATGGGACCTTGTAGATTATGGGTAAATATTTATTTAAGGGGATAATTCTAAGTCGATTAGAGATTTCATGCATCCGTGATTCACAAGTTAAAATGGTTGAGCCATTAGGGAACATTCGATCTTTAGTTGTGATTGTAATAGAATGATGCTAGTGCCACTTTGTTGGAAACCACTTCAGAGGGTCTTGATAACAATTACTTCTTTTTGTATTGTTTTTTTGTAAACAAAATTATATGGTCAGAGGACATGTGCCATGTCCTTGCTAGTGAGAGATTTTGTGAGTGACTATAGATGTGCGGTTGATATGACATTGACTTTTTGTGAGTTTAAGTTAATTTAAAATAAACACCCTCGATAAAATATTGTGAAGAATGGATGAATTTTTGCTTTAAACTTTACAATGATAGATTTTATTTGAATATTTCCGTAGTTTTGTAGTTCTTTTTAATTTCTATATCTTATTGGACTTTAAGTCTAAAATAATTTACCTAAGGGCTTGATGCATTTTGATAATATTATTTTCTTTTGTTAAGATTATTCATCAACATGATCATCATTGGCGTATTTGATGCTCACATTTGGGCCCCATTTGGATGGGCTTTTTCCCTGCGTTGCGTTTTTTAAAATGGACTTTATAAATTTTAAACCCGTTTGAATTTTCTGCACTTTTTACAAAATATTATTTTCCTCTCTTTATAAAAAGCTGTTTATATACGACTTTGTAAAGTAGTGTTTCTAAAACTTACTTCTAAACAAACTTTTTTAAAAGTAAAAGCTTACCCAAACGAAGCCTTGGTTGCATTAGACCTTGTTGAATTTGGCCATATTTTTGTAGAGGATTAGGTATGTGATTTACTTATGGTTTAAACTTATTTAGAAATTTCTCATATTACAAATCTTGTTGACTATTTAAAGGATGGGTCTATAGGATGAACTCATTATCGTACTTTGTGAGCATATCTATAGTAGGAATTTTCATTTTGAAATGAATTTTCTTTGAAAAGGCCTTGAAAGTTGTATGCAAGATGTAAAATTAAAATATCTTGTTGTTTTAGTCTTATCATGTCGATCCATGTCATGAGGTTCAGATCTTATCGATTCCAATCTTTGGGACATAGAGGATCAGACTTGAAAAGTGAAACTTATGACTGTCCAATAAACAGGGCAACCCATTCATGGGCTTGTATATAACACGTTGATTAGTTTGAGTTTTGAAAGAGAGTTTATAAGTTTTGAAATGATTGAGTTTTCAACTACAAATTTGCTTGACTAAAGAACTTACTTTTTAATAGTGTCGTAATGGCTCATCAGGAGGTCAAAGTCTTTCCAATTATGATCCTAGGGATATGGATGATCAGACTTTGAATGATGAGAATTAGAACCGTGTTTTGTGGGCTAAGCAGCTTGAGATCTTTCATTTTAAAATGAATTTTCTTTATAAAAAGCTTTGAAGGCATATGTAAACAAAAATAATAATCTAGTGAACATTATAGATGTTTTATTCATTTTCTATAACTATTTAGTTTATTTAATCAAATTGAGAATAGTTAAGCTCATTGTTAAGTCTCTGTTTGGCTAAAATTCTTTACACAAATATTATTGAAAATTATTAGTCTTGCAAACTTTGAGGATGGAACTTGCTAAGTGGGACTTATGACCTTGCTTTATAAGCAAGCTTACCCACTCATGAACATTGTGTAATGCAACATATTGATACCAAGCTTGCATGCATTAGAAATCGCTAACATATTTTAGATAGGTTGTGAGGTTCTCAGAGTGAGGCAATTTTAAGTTTATCTAGGCTCTTTTAGTTTGGACAATATTCTTAAATATTAAGTTTGTGCATTTAGCATTTTTTTTGTTGGAGCACATGCAGATATTTTCAATATCAAAGATTTAAATATAATTTATAGAACTTACACACTTTTTGACACAACTTCTATGATTTTCTAGGTATGGTATCTGAGTTGAAAATTATTTTATGAACGGATGCAAAAAGTGGAGGGTTATGGTAATGACCGTAAAATTTGTCGAAATAATCATGACATGAATCCTTTAAATCATTGTGTTAATGCACATCCTGTATGTAGTATTGAATACTGAAAAATGTGCAGCACGCGGCATCTGATGTTATTAAATAAGGGTTCCCACATTTTGACGCAAGAAGTTAGTCCACCTAAACTAATTAGGATCTTGGAATATATGTACTTTAGTAAATTAATGGAATTAATAGATATTATGGTTCATAGAAAGATAAATATTTTATGTGTTCAAGAAACTAAATGGGTTGGTGAGAAGGCCAGGAGATTGATAGTTTAGGTTTTAAACTTTGGTATTGGTAAAAGTCGAACTAAACCAGAAAAGTGTGATTATAGATAAAAGTTTAAGGATAATGTTATAAGTATTAATAGATGTGGAGATAATTATACTTTAAAGATTATTGTTGATACCAAGATTATCAATGATTATGTCTACGCTCCTCAGTACTGGAGGTAAGCGAAAAGAAAAATTTTGGAATGATTAGAGGATTAATACAAGATACCTCAAGAAAAAAAATATTTATTGGAGGAGATTTAAATACGTGGTAGTAGTAGAAGATTTTAAAAGTATTCATGGTTATGGATTTGAGTTACTAAGGAAGGTAAGACTATATTAGATTTTTTAAATATGATTTTGTAGTAATACTTTTTTAAGAAAAGAGATGAACATATTATTACTTATAAAAATGGATCAAAAACAGATTGATTTTTTGATAAGAAAAATAGATCATTTAAATCAGAAAAGATCAGAATCGACTATTAGTTTTAGATTTTAAGATAAAAGGTTGTAAGAGAAAAATAAACTAAATTATTATCCCAGATTACACTTAAAGAATACAAATAAAAATATTTTTTAAGAGCACAAGATATTAGAATTTGGGGTGTTCATAAAGATTAACGTTATGTGGAAAAAATATCAGTGAAATTAAGCTAAAAGATGTCTTGGAGAATCAAGGAAAAGCTTCTTAATAAGAATAGTTTGGAGTCGAAAAAGAAAAGATAAAAATAAGAAGATTGTTATAAAACTTGGTTTAGATGTAAAATTCAGAAGGGAAAGATATAAAGAGAGATTCTAAGAAAGCAATATATGTTGAAAAAAATTTAGCTTTTAGTGATTTATACAATAAATTAGATACCAAAGAAGGTGAAAGATGTATGTATAAGTTAGAAAGAGATAGGAGAAGTAAAGACATACCAAATGGAGATAAAAAAATAAACGCTTTTCTTAGAAAAGATATTGAAAATAGGTGGATGAGATATTTTGATAAACTTTCAATGAAGGATCCGAAAGACGATTGATTTTAGAAACCTTAATACTAAACAATAATAGAATTTCATTTCATCGTCAGATTAGTAATGAAGTTAGTGAAGCTTTAAAGAAAATGAAATGTGAAAAAGCATAGACCGGATAATATTCCAATAGATGTGGAAATGTTTAGAGATCGGAATTTCTTGGCTTACAAATCTTTTAATGTTATTTTAAAAAAAAAAGATAGATGAGTGGAGAAAGAGTCTATTGTTCTATATTTAAGAATAAAGGTGATGCACAAGAGTGTGCAAATTATGAGGAATTAAGTTAATGTGCCATACATTAAAATTATGGGAGAGTAATGAGACATAGTTACGATGTAATACGTAAGTTTCGACAATCGGTTTGCCGTAGATCTACTATGGATGCTATACATTTGTTAAGAGGGTTGATAGAGAAGCATGAGAAAGTAAGAAGGATCTACATATGATATTTATTGATTTAGAGAAAGCTTATGATAAAGTCTCAAGAGATGTTCTTTGGAGAGTTCTAACGTAAAAAGAGTTAATATTGGTTATATTCAAGTCATTAAGGATATGTATACTAGAGCACTTTGTGTCCAAACACAAGGAGGATTGACAAAATATTTTCTATTTCGTTGGATTACATCGATCAACATTAAGCCTTTATCTTTTTACTTTAGTTATGGATGTTCTTACGAGGCATTTACAAGAAGATGTACCTTGGTGTATGCTTTTCGATGACATTCTTCTTTGATAAGACTAGAGGGAGTCCAAATGTAAACTTGAATTATGGAGGTCAACTTTAGAGTCTAAAGGTTTTCGTTTAAGTAGATCTAAACCCAATATATGGAGTGTAATTTTAGTTGTAGAAGTTTTAGTGATAGTGTTGTGCTTTTAGTGATCAAGTCATTAATAAGAGTGGCGATTCAGATATTTAGGCTCTATTGTTCAAAATGATGGTGAAATAGATGGAGATGTTATTAGTAGAATTCAAGTTGGATGGTTGAAGTGGAGGAATGCATCTATATTATGTGAAAGAAAAGTTTCACTTAAACTTAAGGAAAATTTTATAAGATGGTGTAAGACTGAAGACTTAGAATGTTGGCCAATAAAGAGAAGCATAAGACTAAGTTAAGTGTTACAGAGATGAGGATGCTTAGGTGGATGAGTGGCTTTACTCTGAGATAGAATGCAAAATGAGTATGTTGGGAAAAAGTTGAGTATTCTGGTAGATAAGATTAGGGAGAGTGCCTTTTTTTACATAAAGCACCGTCCATGACTGATTAGGAGAGTAGATGCAGATTTCTTATGTTAAGAAAGGTAGGTAGACCTAAAAGACTTTAAGATGTATAAATAATGATCTTGGATACTTGAATTAGATGAGAATTTGACACATAATAGACACAATGGAGAAGGATTCATGTAAAAACCCCACCCAAGTGGGATTAAGGCTTGTTGTTGTTGTTGTTGTTGTATGCAATATTTGAATTTATCAGAACTTGATTATCAAAGTTTCAGAATTTTTAAAAATATTTTTTATCCGCTTGCTTGTATGTGTTGGGGGATTACGTGGCGTTCTTAATGAATTAAAATCTTATTTGTACTTTTAAAATGTCTTTTTCTTTTCTCATATTGATGTATTTTAGTGAGGTGGTCCTCGTAGAGAATAATTATTCCTCCTATAAATAGGAGGGGGACATTAGTTTAGTTCTCATCCTTGAAAGTTTGCATTTGAAATATAGTACAAAAGAAACCATCGACCTCTTCATTAGCTCCACAAGTTGAGTTGAGCAAATATGGTGAATGATGAAAATAAATGCTCATAATTCTAAGTCAAAATGCTTTGATCGTCATCAAAATTGTCCAAACATCCTCCGTTCATGCAATCGGCTGTACCAATGTGTCCTAAGCATCGAGATATATGAAGAGTAGCTTATCACAAACAATTAAATGAAATGAAGTGGCTGTGGCTATCAAAAAGCGTTGTTAGCAAACTGCTCGACTTGTGTTAATTAAACGAAATAACATAATTCTTTGTTCGATCGATTCGCCGATGAGCTTCGAAATAAAAATTATATTAATTATTATTTTTATTATATATACATACAAATATATATATATATATATATATATATATATATATATATATATATATATATATATATATATATATATATCACAAGGCAAACAGTTTAGTTTTGTTATAAAAGATCAATCTAAATTCGAATATTTCCTTTCTGATTTTTGCATTTCAACACGAAACACAAAAAATTTTTCAAATGATAACAGTAACAAGGAAATTTCTTTTCAACACGAACATAAACAAAGCAATTTTCAAACGAACAACACGAACAAAGGGACTGGTTTCGACTTTACACAGTGGCGATGATGAGACGAGGATCGTAATACAAATTGAACTAGAATCGCTCCAAATATCGTTGAAGCTAATCGAGCATCGTCCATTCGCAAAACGACCCACATCGATATATATGAAATGTCGAAATCGGCTAATCTAAGCTTTTAATGCTCAATTTGATTAAGCATAAAGAGAATAATGAGCAATGGAAGAAAAGTCATACAAAACAAATCTTAATTGCCACGATCGATGCTGAAGTTGTTCAAATAGCCTCTAATCGCAAAACAGACGACACCGACACATCTGGAATGTCGAATTTGCCAAAAGATGACATCCAATTTGCTTGAATAATTAGGAAGAATGCAAAACAAAAATTAGCTGCATGCGCGACCTGCTAACATGAAATTCAAGACATGAGATAGCAAAATTTGCAAATATATATTAAATCAGATATATACTTATGAATAATAAATTCATCATCAATTTAAAGTTAAAAAATATATATATATATATATATATATATATATATATATATATATAGAGCTGTGCATAATTCGGTTTACACCGAAAATCCGATTAAAATCGAACCGAAATTTTAAAATTGGATCGGTTTTTTAATTTTATTTTAGATTTCGGATTTAATTTTACCTAAATTCGGTTTTTGGATTATGGATCGGATTTAAAAATTTATAATCCAAAAAACCGAACCAAATTTAGCTTATTTAAATTGAGTCCCATGGCACTGACTCGTCCAAGGCCATCCGCCATGCCCGTAAAAAATAGAAATCGGATATTACAAATCCTAGGGCCAAACCCAAAAAGCCATTAGAGGAGAAAGGGCAAAGTCAAAGGCAATCCCGTCTGTTCTTTTACTTCTCTTCTTCGACTGTCAACTCCACAATCGACTTTTCTTAGTTGTCGACGTTTTCGTTTTGTTCATCTGTTCTCTTCTTGGCTTCTCCCTTCTCATTGCCTGTAAATCAATAGTGCCGCTTCTTTCTTCTCTAAGTTTTTCTCTCGGGTCTCATGGGGTCTCGATTCTCGTTCATGGATTCCGAGTGGTCTGTTTCTCACGACAAGATTGAATGCAATGGTTTTGTCTCGATTCTCATGGATTCTTTTATCTAGTGTTTTCTGCTGGAGACTTGGAGTTGGAGTTGTTTACTATTCCGGAGGGTTTATAGTTTCTGTTTGGTATTTTATCTATGAAATCAATGAAGTAATGGATTATTTTGTTATCTGATTTGTTCGACTTGTTATTTTTATGTTGTTTAGTTAATGAGGATATCAATGATGCTAACATGTATATGCAACTCTTCCAGTATATTCTTTGTCATGTTTCATGAGCTCTTAAAAAAGTAACCCTTCATGGCTTATCTTTCATTTGAAATGAGTGGGATTAGCTTTGTATGAACTTTGTATTTTTCATAAGATGCCATTTTTTTCTGCGTTGTATTCATATTCATATTTAGGTATTCTTTATATATAGATATTTTGAATTTTGAAAGTTGTAGGAGATAAATAATAGCTTGCTTAATAATTTTTTAGTGAAATCTTAAAGAATAAGAAAAATATGCTTAATCTTTGTTTTAAATTAAAGGAGGTATTAGATTATCCGATTATAAATTTATGCATAACATAACGAAGTTATGATTGGTAAAATAAAACTTAGAAAGTCATGTTAGCATCGAGAAATAAATTTTATTTCTTATCGAAAGATCTATTGTGTTGAATGATTTTTTTTCTGGATAATTAGTAGAATAATATGGAGTGCAAAGAATATTTATATGGTTTTTCATTTTTATTATTTTCGGTTTTTTAAAAATCAAATCGAAAATCCAAATTTTTTTTTTAGATTGGATTGATTCGGATTATATTAAATCTTATACGGATCGGATTTTTGGATTTTGAATTTCAAACCGAACAGATTAGCAAATTAAAAAATCGATCCGTTCAATCCGACCGAATGCACACTCCTATATATATATATATATATATCTTAAAAAAATGAAAAAAATGAAATTAGTTTAATTTTTATCTACAGGCAGGTGTCCTCCCTCACCTTTATCACGACCCGGCTCGGGAGCTTGGAATACCAAAGCGGGAACAGACGGTCGGACGGATAAAATAAAACATTTCTTAACATTTCTAATCATAAATAAAATCTCCAATCTCCAATTATAAAAGAACCACTACAAATCACAAATAATTATACAATTTGTCCATACATATATATTCTAACAAGGTTCAGGAGAAAACACACTTTAAACATAATTCAACAACATAATTACCTATCTCCTCAAGTCCCTCTAGAAACACGACTTTCCTTCATCGCCATTTAATTAGAGATTACCCAAAAGATTAACTAACAAATAAATATAATTCAAATAATTATGATATTACACTATAAAGAAGAACTAAGATGATCGCCAATTTTTGTTGTCACATGTATATAAAGCCAAATAATCAAAACTAGAGGTAGATATACATAAACATTTATCGATATAGGTGTATACATAAACATTTATCATATAAAACTTTTACTTTTACTTTTATCATCCTTCCAAGAGTCATCGAAATACTCATTCAAAGAACAAAGTATCTATTACTTTACATTAATTTATCAATTCTTTTGAATTATTTGCCAATTCTATCAATCTTTTAATCATTTCGCAGTATATCAAGCCCAAGTAATTAAGGGTAACTATAGCTTCAACATACATTATTCATAACATACAACAAGAATCATTAACTTTATAATGGGGATGCGACAATACGATCAAGACTTATTTTATCATCCAACATGAAGAAGCAGTAAAGTAATCACAATTTATGAAAAAAAAAAATAGGAAAATCATCATAGTTTGCAGTGCAGGAAAAAGTCAAAATCATCTAAACATGTATTTCATCACAGGAAAGTAAAGACATTTTTACTATAAATGTAAGAACATAATTACCCACTTTAACTGTAGCTTCTCTGAATCTCCTTTTCCTTTAATGCTTCTTCCTTAATTGAAATTCTTATAATCAAATATTAATTTAATCAATATTCTTGAACCTCCTTACATATAGCTTTTATAATTTAACGCCACATCCGGCCCTTATTCATTACCTATTTTCGTTAAAATTAAATCTTCAATTAATAATAATAATAATTATTATCATATTTTGTAATTTAATTATTAAATTATATACATACACAATATATTCCATTCTTCTCTTTTCAAGGATTAATTTTTCTAATTTAATCTATTTGAAAATTAATAAATCTTAAGTTAAAATTATAAACTTTAAATCAAAGTTTGAGATCATAATATTAACATAAAATTTCAATTAAACATCATTTTATAAATTATATACTTATATTACCTCTGGTTTTGCCTAACACGACGACTCAAATTTCTTCACTCACGATGCGGAGGCTCGGCTCTCCTCTCCTCCGGCACTCGCTTTTCCCTCCTACAAGACACGTGGCAAGGCCTTCTTCTCCTTCCTTCCTCGACACGCTGACGACGCCATGGACGAATTGGGCTCGGCCGCTTCTTCTTCAGATTTGTTTTGATTTTATCCAAATCTAAAATTTTGGTTGAGTCCACCTAAGCTCATTTGGTTAGATCAAACCTGGAAGATGTATAGTCACTAGATGTAGTGTCCTAAGTACTTAATTGGAGGCTCCTAATTCAAGATTAGGTGTCCTAATTATTAATTTTAGTAGTAATGTTAACCTCATCCAAAAATGAGCTTAACAGATGGATCCATAGTAACCACATGTGACTAATTCCTATGTTAGCCTCTTGTGAAGCCACATGAAACCGATCAGCTCATAATTAAGAAATCCCATGTTGTAGGTTATTGCTAAATGAACAAACAATAGGAGCATCCCTGAGAATGAGTATCTACTATGTTCGATTCGTGATAGCTCATTTCTGTGCATCATAAGTGAATGACGCTACTCTATTAGGTATCCCTCTAAGATCACAGACTCATGTCATCGATATAAAAAGCCCAAGCATGTCTCAGCCCAATGAGGTATTCTGTTATGCATCTATATCCTGGCTTTAAGAAATACAAATTCTCCCACTTCAAACTCTACTGGTCGATGTTTAGCATCATAATATTTCCTCTGCCTATTTTGAATAACTTTTAATCTATCACAGATCAATTTGATCTTTTCAGTGGTTTCATCTACTACATCCGCACTAACGATTATTTCTTTCACTGTCTCCACCCAACAAAGCGTTCTCAGATTTCTTCTATAATGCTTCATGGGAGTCATACTAATACTGCTGTTTATCATGAAACTTAATCAAAGAAATGAATTTCCCACTTTCCTCCAAAATCAAGGATACAAAGTCTAAGAAATCTTCAAGTTTGAATTATTCTTTCCGACCCCATCGATGAACGAATGCTGAAAGTAAGCTTCGTACTCTAAAGTTTTTGAATTTTTTCACAATCTAGATAAATCGGTCATCTCGATCAAACACTATAGATTTTGCAATGTAATTTCATAATTTCATCAACATATTTTTGCTAGCTTTTCAACATCGATTGTTTGATATATAAAGGCAGATTTAGTCACCTATCAATAATAACCCAAATAAGATCGCATCCTTTTCAGATTTAGGTAAACCAATCACAAAATCCAAGAATATCGTCCCATTTCCGTGGGTTGTAAAAGTCCACTGTTCGATGCCTTTAACCATCTCGACATGATCGACTTTTATAAATAAATTCGCTACACTTTTTTCATTCCTCACCAAAATATTTTCTTAAGATCCGATACATTTACCGCCTAATGAACAGATAATTTGAATGACGTACTACGTAAAGATATATTTCTTCAAATCTCCAACATTTGGAATGCAAACCCTACCACGATACTTCAGTAATCCCTCTTCATCGATTTCAAAATCTTCAGATGACCTACTTTTACCAAATCTAAAATTTTCAAAGTCATTATCAGAAAGATCTGATTTTTTCAAATTTGATCAGATAATATTCGATTTAACAATAAAACATGATCATCCGTAATTAATAATTGAAATTTCTAATTTTTCTAAATCTTTAATCAACTCAGCTTGAGATCAACCACAAGACTACCGAGTTTTTTCTACTTAAAGATCGCCACTACATTTACCTTCTCCTGATGATATCAATATCCAAATCGTAATCTTTAATGAGTTCTAACCATCTCTCTTTTAAATTTAAATTTGCTCCTTCAGTAAAGATATATTTCAAGTTATGATCAAATGAAAACTTCACATCTTACTCCATATAAATAATGTCTCCAAATTTTAATGCAAATATCACCGCCGCTAACTTCTGATCACGAGTTGGATAATTTTTTTCACGATTTTTCATTGCCTTGAAGATGATCACTCTTCCATTTAAAAAGTACACATCCCAAGCCTCTTAATGATGCATCACTAAATTTGAAATCCTTCTCGCGATGGAATAGTTAATCTGCATATTAAACAATTCTTCAATTTAAAAGCCTTCACACCGACCACATTCAAATTTGATCGCTCGAGTTAGCTGATAGTGACATGACAATCGTGAAAACCCTTCAACGAATCTCCGTAATATCCCCGCCAATCTAAGAAACTTACGTGACAAGATCTATTCAAATATTGCTCGACTTTCTGATCCATAAAACCCCTTCACTACTAATCATGTGCCCCAAGAATGATTATTTAACCAAAATTCACTTTGAAAACTTTATACAATTCATTTCGAGCGTAAAATAATGCTAAGATGATTTTCATGAGCTGCTTCATCTCGTGAATAAATTAGAATATCATCTATGAATACACCAAATGAATCAAAAAAAAGTTTAAAGATTCATTCATGAGATCCATAAATACTGGAGATTTGTTAAACCAAAAGGCATCACCACAAACTCATGCCTATACATTGAAACGCCTAAGATATCTTGATTCTCAACCGATGATAACGATCTTAAATCAATCTTTGAAAATCAAGTTCAGTTGGGAAAGAAATCATCAATTGGTAAGATATTTATTCTTCAATGTGAGTTTATTTTCTATATGAAATTCTTAAACTCCCATATTTCTTCACAAATAATACAGAGCTCCCCGAGATGTAGCTGATAAATTCATTCTCTAACAATTCTTGCTGATTCTTCAACTCTTGTAATTCTTTAACCATTCTATATGGTAATTTTTCTACGTTTTGCACTCAATTAAATCAAGAAATCTATCTCAAGAAACCCGGTAAATCATCTAAAAACTGGATACTCTTTTACTACCTTATCTTCTTTACCCTTTAGTAACATCTTGAAGAAAAAAGCCTTTTGTTAGCATCTTTTTGAACTTTTAAAGCCACCATCATAGTTAATACTCTTTATGCCCCATAATTTGAATTTTCTTTTCCAAGAATATTAAATTTTATCTTTTTAAAATGAAGAAAATGTTTAACTAGCCAATCCATTCCTAAACATCAATTCATATATTGACAAAGACTATTAAATCTATATTCAAGTTCTTTCAGATGTTAGTTCACACCGCAAACATTTTCGATTCATTTGACCCATTTGACATCTTGAAAGTATAGACATTTTCATAATTTGAAATCCCAAAATCCTCATACATTCTTTAGATATAAATGAATGTGATGCTCCAGTATCAAATAAAAGTCTAACTAATTTACTTTCAATAAAGATGATACCTATAATTGAATAAACATATAAAACAAATATATATCTAGCACAATACAAAATTATGACGATGCTAATTTAATTAAAGACATACCAGATGACATCGACAGTCTTTTGCTTCTTATGTGAGTGCATAAACTCGGTATTTATCACTTCTAAGTTTGAGATGGAACCGATGCAATCGATTCAAATTCTTTCTTACCAACAGCCCTCGAGGAGGTCAACACTTGTCCCAGATCCTTTAAAGGTTCTCGACAAGATAGGCAAGATTTTGCCATATGTCATGGCCGATGGCACCGATAACAGTGTTTGTATGCACTTTTATCTGCTTCTTTCCATATTGCATGTGACACTGCATGTATCTTTTGGCTTCTTCCCGCTTGATTTTTCAAACATTCTTAGATTTTATCATCATTCCTCCTTTTCAATATCCTCCTTATCGAAAATTTTGCACATCCAATTCTATCCTTCTAGCTCGCCCACTGACAAAGATATTACCCAAAGGAATCGGTATTATATCCTTCACCCATAAAATCTATGACATTTTTCTTCTCGTATATCAATTGAGTGCATACCAAAGATTGTAAACTTTTTTATCAGCATTATAGCGATCTCCTCAATCTGATGAATTTGTCCATTTGTCTCTATGAGAGGGGTACAAACCAATCTCTAAAAATCTTCACAAAGTCCTCCCATGAAATAAGATTGCACCTCTTTCTCTTAGAATTGTCTCGCCACCATCTTCTCCTAAAAGAAAAAGCAACTCTTCTTCTCTGAGGGCATACACTTTCTAAAATTTTCTATTCGATAGCTTTTCGATTCTATAGTCCTCCCAAGAGAAAAGATGACCTATATCTAAATACTCTTAGAACTCCACCACTTCCACTAACTTGGGTATATTGATTCCTTATCATCGAGTCATTTCCATCATTTGTGTAAATACATCTATAGCCAAAGAAGCACCAAATTCGTGTTTGTGCTCTATTTTCCCTTTATAAAGATCTTCCCTGATTCCATATAGACAAATTAATTATAACGTTACATATTAATCAAATCTAAATTTATTCATTTATCCTCTTCCTAATGGCTCTTGATTTTTAATCATTACTTATCTAAATCTAAAATCTAATCTAAAACCCAAATATAATTCTTGTCAGCAGGAGCTTGGAATACGAGGACGACTGACGGATAAAATAAAATATTTCTTAACATTTCCAAATAAAATCAATCTCCAATCATAAAAGAGCAACTACAAACCACAAATAATTATACAATTTGTCCATACATAAATATTCTAAAAAGGTTATGGAGAAGACACACTTTAAACATAATTCAACATGACATAATTACCTATCTCCTGAAGTTCCTCTACGCAGAAACATGATTTTCCTTCTATCACCATTTAATTAATAGGATTACGAAAAGATTAAGAACTACAAATGAATATAATTCATAATTATGATATTACACTATAAGAACAAGAGAACTAAGATGCGTTGTCACATGTACATAAAAGAAATCTGCTCAAATAATTAAAACTATGAGAGGTAGATATATAAACATTTATCGAAGATATGGTGATACATAAACATTTATCATATAAACTTTACTTTTACTTTTATCATCTTCCAAGAGTCATTGAAATACTCATTCAAAGAACAGTATCTATTATCATTCATTTGCCAATTTCATTCCTTTTAATCATTTTGTACACAAGTATCAAGGCCCCGCATAATAAAGGGGTGAACTCCGGTTCAACATACATATTCATAGATATAATAGAAGAATCGCTTAATTTTATAAGGGATAAATCAAGCCATGCAGAAAAGTCAAAATCATCTAAACATGCATTTCATCAGGAAGTAAAGACATTTTTACCATAAATGTAAGAACATAATTACCCACTTTAACTCGGTAGCTCGAATCTCCTTTCCTTTAATGCTTCATTCCTTAATTGAAATTCCTATAGAATCAAATATTAATTTAATAAATATTCTTGAACCTCCTTATATATAGCTTTTATAATTTAACGCTCACATCCGTCTTTATTCATTACCTATTTTCTAGGTTAAAATTAAATCTTCAATTAATAATAATAATAATTATTATCATATTTTGTAATTTAATTATTAAATTATGTACATACACAATATATTCCATTCTTCTCTTTTCAAGGATTAATTTTTCTAATTTAACCTATTTGTTTAAATTAATAAATCTTAAGTTAAAACTATAAACTTTAAATCAAAGTTTGAGATCATAATATTAACATATAAAATTTCAATTAAACATCATTTTATAAATTATATACTTACATTACCTCTCGGTTTGCTAACAAACACGCCGGCTTCTTCTTCACTCACGACGCATGGGAGGTTCTCTCCTTTCGACTCGCTTCTTCCTCGTTTACAAGACACGTCGGGAAAGGCCTTTCTTTCCTTCCTTCCGACGACGCGACGTTGGGGGCGACGTAATAGGTCGCCGCCGCTTCTCCTTCTTCGCTTCGTCGACGGTCTCACTCGACTAGAAACGCAGTGGTAGAGTCTCCCCTTTCTCCTTCTCTCACGCTTTAAAAACTCTCAGATTCTTTTCTTTCCTTCAGTTAACTGCATGGGTTGTATTATTATTATTATTATTATTATTATTTTTCGATTATTACAACCTTAATTAGCTCACGATCTCATGCTACATTCTCCCCATAAGCTCATGTGGTTGCGCCTCCTATTTCATTCATTACAATCTCTTGTCCTTTCTCATTGTAGAAATGGAAAAAAAAAACTAAAGCTATACTTCATTTAGGCTTTGACTCATGCAAAAATTGCTCTTACAGAGCCACTGAAAACTCTTGTCTCGCCCAATAGAGTCGGCGGCCTTCTTCCTTCTCCCTCATAGAACTACTCGCCGCTCTCAACAAATAGAAATCCCTCATTTGTAGCAAAGGCCCTGACCTTCCTCACATGCGAGATAATGAAAAAACCATATTCCCTCCCTCTCTCTCCGACTGTTACCTCTAGCGAATGCAAGCTCCAAGCCAGTCAAACTCACAAAGCATTGATCTCCTCCTGCTCGATATCTTCTTCTTGATTCCCTAATCGAACTCCGTTTCTCCCAAGCTAAACACATTGCAACTAAACTCATGGCTACAGTAATACCCAAACTCCATCCCTCTTTTGTCTTGTGTCTACTCTCGTGGGCTCTGAAAATTCGCCACCGACCTCTCAATTAAGAGAGTTTGATTTAATATCAATGAAATTTTCAGAAGACAAATGGAATAGTAGATAAGACACTACCTAAAGATTTCATCCTCATTTTGTGACACTTTAGATATGATTCGGGTTTCTATAAAGCATTATGGTTAATTTCCAAGAGAGAACTCTTGAAGATCGTGAACGAAAATTTTATAGTGGTAGCATGTGGAGCTTTAAAATTTAGATTTGTGAGATTCATCATTATTTAACTTAAAGCGAATGGTTGGGGGAACGATGACGCGCCCGATCTAGATCCCATAGTTCGTCATCCTGGGCTGTCGTGGTCCCTAGTCTACTTAGTCAGAAGAGGTAGTCGACCCAACCTGACCGAAGGATCTTTGTCAGCAGCTATGGGTTGCATCGTCGAAGAGAACCTTGTAGACCTGAGGTGGTGTTTGTTTAAAGAGACAAGCTTAAGTCTACCTTAGCTAACAGAGGGCTTTTTGCCCTATCAAGTCCACCCTGTAATTCACAACTCAAAGGAGCCATTATGAGCATACCAATCGTGACGTAATATAATGATGTCATTTACAACCACCGACAGAGGGACTCGGTCAGAATGCATCATATGTGGTAATCGCCATCCGAGGACATGGGCCACGCCTATCGAATAGATTAAGGTGAATATAATTGTGATTGATTTGACATTTGCCTGAGTTTTTTTTTAATTTTTCACTTAACACAAACAGTTGCGGAAGGTGGATTAATTGAATCTTGCTTTAAGTCTTTTAACTTGATGATTTTCATTTAGTCATTTTGAGCTTAATAATTCATCAGAATTCTCATTTGGATTGATATTTAATTTATATTAATTTGATTTGAAATAACAAGCACGTTTTGATGAAAATATCCTCTCTAGTTGAAATCTTCATTCAACACAACCATCCTCGGGATATATAAGTTTGCTTGATCTTTTAGTTTATTGTTTCAGATCCTGTCGATTTTGTTAATTTAATAACAGAGGATTAGATTTACTATCATTTGACATAATTAACTTCTCAGATGTTTTAATAAGTTGGAAATATTATAATAACATTATTAGATTTTTAAGTTTTGTTAACCCGGACCCGGTCCTAAGACCCAACTGGGAATCAACCCGCGCAGCATCCTCAGACACTAAGTTTAAGCATTCAACGTAGTGTCGGGGCCCATGCGGGTATATTTTAAGAATTCTTGCATAATTTTAAGGCATTGAATTTGAGTTTTAATTATGACTTATAATGCATGCAAGAGTTCAATTGAAGCCTTAATTAACGCTTTTTATTCGCTCGTACAATGTGTTGCGAATTCGGTGGCATAAGTTATATGTTTCATTCATATCCAACTTTAAATCTTTTGAATGTTTTATAGCACAGTGTATTTCTTATTCATTTAAATATTTTGTTTGTGTTGGATAGACACCTAACTTGTTGTAGACTATTATCAGTCAGATTATTATAAGCTCAATCTTGTCTCAACAGCTTAGTATATTGTACTTAGTTCAATTATTAGTTTTATTAGTCGTTTAAGTTTCAAATATTATTCCTTAATTATTTCATTTTCATTAATTATTAATTTCTATTTTGATGAAATTTCCAGCTCAGCGATCCCCATATACCGGAGTGCTAGAGCCTTTTTACCATGCTCAAGAAAGCATGCATAGTTAGCGTCTTGTGACACTGCGGCTTAAAGAGGCTTCTAAACTCACCATGCTTAAGAAAACGTGCATAGATTTTCAATATCTGTGTTTGAAATGAAATTCGACAGCCTCCCGGCGTCATCCCCTTATAGGGGCTACTTCGGGAGTGCTAGAGCCTTCCTACCATGCTTAAGAAAGTATGGTATAGTCTTCATGAATAATCACGCCGAAAGTGATTTTCTTGCACTGCTTTATGAAAAGCTGCCGATATGCCTTTAACCTCAGATGAAAATATCTGATTTCACATGTCAAGCAACATGCACGAGTACTTATATCTAGCAAATATGTACAATTATATTAAAGCAATAGGTACAGAAATTCAATATACTAAGCAAAATAATGGTGTATTTGAAATGAATTGGCACCTCCAAAGGCCATCCACTTTCTTTTGGGAGTGTTAAGGCATTCCCACCATGCTTATGCAGCGTAGGTGGTCTCTACATGACCCAAGTGATTTTTTTCAGCGCTTATGAAAGCGTCGATGCGCCTTCAAACCCAGATAAAAAAAAAATATCCCGATTTTCTCGACAAGGAAACGCATGTGCATGAGTACTTATATCTAGCATATTTCCTCGCTATGCTGGAGCAACGAGCAGGCACTTAAGGCTTTTGACATTTGTTACAATTTCATCTTCACATATGCAAATACAAGTATAGTTACTCCATCACATCATGATTTCTATCATTGTTTCAATTGCCTCTTACTTTTTGAGTACATCAAACAGCAAATGACAACATGAATACCTAATAAACTCACATTCCATCTTATTGTTTGCATGCCACAAGTCAAATAAAGGATTCCAAAGACAACGTGATTAAATGGAAATGAGAATACAAGCTTTTGCTCTTTTACTTTTACCCTCCCAAAATCAGGTGGATGAATTAACAAGTGGATAGCTGAACTTTAATGATTATTATATATATACATATTTTAAACAACAAGGTGGTTCCTTGCTTTTCTTTCTATGACCTACAAACTCTTAAATCCCTTTATCCTCTCGTCCACCATTCAATTTCAGGTTAAATAAGACGAATACATGTTCGACAAACATCAAAGTGATGATCAACATCAAACAAATAATTGTAATTATAATAACTGTTTCACCTTATTAGATTTTACCAAATAACCAAAGGAAAACTATAACATTTAATCCCACAGAATTTAGAGAGAAGATGAAGCGAAAACTTTGAATTTATTCACCCTAATCTTTACTCCATTTATTGCAATTGAAGGTAAAGTGGGTAGGAAACATGCCGACCTTGCTGTGCTTGAGAGAACAGAGAAATGAGGGAGGCATTTGAAAGAGAGGAATGCTGGAAGGGAGGGGTCAGTGCTGCACTGAGGAAAGGAGGTGGCTAGGTCGACGGTTGAGAGGAGGAAGTAACGGGATAAAAAAGGAATGGAGGAAATTACCTTGCTTGGCCTGTCGAACTCTGAAGAAGAGATGGGAAGCATCGGGGAGGAGGAGGCTCGGTTCGGTTGTTGTTCGGACAAATAAGTCAGTGGAGACTGCGGAGAACGGGAGAGGGCAGACTTCAATCTCGTGCAGCTAAACCGATCACACATGAAACTGGAAGCGAGGAATGGCAGCTTCAGGTTGTGGGTAGTGCGGAGCAGAAGCGACGGCGTTCTTGGTCGCTTCAGGGGGGGAGACAATCGAAACGAAGGAGGGTTGCTTGTTCGGTTGAGAGCAGGAGTTGAGATTTGCGGTGCGTGGAATAGGGGTGCCGAAGGCTGCTGGAGAGTGTTATGTGGTTTTAGGGTTAGATATAAAGAGTATTTATAAGGGTTTTTTTTTATTTAAGTGATTAATTAATCAAAATTTGGAATTTTGTGAAGACATAATCATATAATTAATATATATATTGATCTTAGGTTATTTCGACGTTCCGAGCATGCCGATCATTCCGCTGATCGGGATTTAGTTTGTCGACGTCGAATAGGGTCAATTTCAGTTCAGAATTGCGCGTCGTCGCATCCGACCGCTCGACATTCGCACAGACTCGTTCGAATTGAGCGCGAACAGTCTCATTTGATAGGTTTCGATGTTTTGACGCTAACGACGCGATCAATTATGTGAACGAAAGTCGTTTGGGCAACGTTACAGCTTCCCAACCTTGATATGTGTGTCAACACATCGACGGATTTCTTTCTTGATCGGTCGATTGTCGAATTGTGCAATATGTATATTCTGGTCAATTTCGATGTTTTGAACGCGATGACGAAGTCCGTTCGTCGTCGAGAGATCATTTCGGCTAATTTCGGTGACGTTGGGTGTATTTCAGCTTTGATTTGCGCACTATTGAATCCAAGGCCGTCGAATTTGTCGTGTGAGCTCGATCCAACTGATGCAACATGCATGGAGGTCAACAACTCTATGGGTTGTTCGTTTCGGCCCTTTGATCCCCAACTCTTCTTGCAGACCAAACTTGCAATCCCTGCTCCCGCAACTCTCAACCTTCTTCTGTGCCGAGCACTTCAAGCCAAGCTTTTTGCATGAATAGCTCGTATATGCGCCAACTCATGCTCGTTGCCTCATTTCCTCAAGTAGTAATCTGTTTTGCTCTCTCTGGCTCCCTCTTTGCTTCACATCAGACCACTCAAAAGTCCGCCACTTTTACTCAAGCTACTCATAAACCTCACCTACTTCCTCTGAGATCAACCTCATCGTAACACCATCTTCACACAACCAATCTCGATGTGGATTCGTCCTCCCCGGTCTCCACTAGCTCGTGTGCGTTCCCTGTCTTGTTTTCCTCATACCCACTCTGACATTCCCTTTTCACAATCGAGAGGCTATTCTACTATCAGGTAGGTTCCTCTCGACATTCCCTCTCATCACACCCAAGTTCACCGCCCTTCCTCCGTCTTCTGCACTGGCCACATACCAACCTGCTCTCAGTCCTCAAATTGAATTCTTCATACGACCCTCAAGTGACTATCCTTCCTCTCATATCTAAGTTTGCTAACTATCCTTATTTTAGAAATAACACACCTTATCTGATCTCTCCTGTCCATCAATCACGATCCTAGAGCCAAGATATTATCATTTACTCTGGACTCTCTCTCTCTCTCTCTCTCACTCTCTCTCTCACTCTCTCTCGTCTCTCTATAGCTCAACCTCGTTTGTTTCCTTCTCGGTTCCTTATCACTGGTCTACATTTGGATCCCATTTCTCCGCATTACTCAACCACAACAAAGCCTACTGCCCATCACTCTTCGCTCCTAGCTCTCAGGCCGAGTGTCATAAACTATTCCCTTATGCCTCCAGCCATACACTAATCGTAGCCCTCCATTTTTTTATAGAAAATTGAACAACAACAATCATGTCATCCCTCTCCTAGTTTTTTTGTCTCAACCAATCAGCACAAAATAGAGAAAATAATTTTTTTCTTTTTCTTTGTTGTGTTACTGTTCGAAGTCATTTCATGTATTAATCATCCGCTTCATTGCTTACTGCAAAGGAATAACACTAAGGTGATTAAAATGTGTGGAAATTGCATATGCTTGTTTCATGCAGGTGATTGAAGACCTCGTGGTGCTCATCCGGGCCTGATGAGATTGAAGGTGTCTCAAAACACCAACCGTTGCGCTCATTAGGGCTCGACGGGTAGGCCAAAATAGTCTTGAAGTAGCTCTCCCAATATGGAGATAACATCGGAATACTATTAGATTTTGGATTAAAATTCAGGACTTAAAAAAGACACAAATTTGGACCTAAAAGGAATTAAAATAATTCCAATAAAGCAAAAAAAAGTTATAAAATAAAATCTAAATTTAATAAACTAAATAAACACATAAAACAGATGTAAACATGATACTACACTTATAGAGAAATAATTACTTACAAGATATCAAAAGATTTGAAAAGTGCACTTGAAATTAGAGCAAACTTTCCTATCCCTCTTTGTTGGATAATCAAAGTCTTATGAGCAAGTGAAGTAGTGAAAATAAGCTTTCATGGCCTTGAATTTATAGAAGTGGATGTAGGGCCCACATTTAATTGAAATATTAATAAAATATTCAAATGGTTATGACATGTGTAAAACATATCGTACCCTCATCTGATTTTGCTCCACAAATTTCACCGAATTTGCAATATCTTCATGCATGTAGACAGAGACAGAAGATGATATTGAATTAAAATTTACACCCATTACAGAGCAATTATGTTGCCAAATCAAGTGCATTAAGTTACCTGCTTAGGACTTAAAATGAACATCTACGTGTATTACAAGACAATTATACGTCAAATTCATTATATCATAATGCACGTAAATGTCTTAAAAAGATCAAAATATGCAGCTTAGAGTTCTCTTCAATCTAAATTAAATGATTTTACCTCGCAATTATAATACCCAAATTCAATAATTTTATCAATTGAGAGAGATTATTTAAGTTATAGAATGTCTGTATGTGTTCGGACATAAAGATTCGGAGTACAAATCCCAATGTCTGAAAGGTTGCACAGGCTAAGACTAGTTTATATTAAAATATAAAATTAGTCCCCCCCAAATTTATACATAAATCTACATTCATTTAAAATTATAAAATACTTACATGGGCTTCGACACAATACTGAACGTTCAAGGATGCTCTGTGGGTTAAAATTAAATAAATCTTGAATTCATTTTGTATTTGAAAATTCTCTACAACTCCACACTCATAAATTTAAAAAATGCAAATATTTTGAAGGATTAATCATCATATTTTTCAAATTATTAATTCTCTTCAAAGTGTAAAGGATAATATTTGCAAAATCATAAAGTATAATTATAGCTTTTAATCCATAGTCCTTATCCTCTACTTATTGGAGTAGAGTTGACAGAGTCTATATTATGGTATAATTTCTAAGCTGATTAATCATATGTAAATCTCAGACCTGATCTTTTGTTAGCAACTGAACAGAGTTGACAGTGACTAGAGCTATAAAATAAATTCAATCAATAATATCTTTATGATGGTCGTGTTGATTGACGATATCAACCGGAGGGGTTCAATCTCAAATGAAGTTATCAAATTATAGTATGAACGATCAGGTAGTTCACATCTCAATGAAGGTTGTGTTGATTAAAGATATCAACTGGAGGAATTTCTTGTTATCATGATTTTTGAATATTCAATGTAAAGTAATTTTAAAGTCAAAGTCCATTCAATTATAAAATATTCAAAAAAATTTCAAAATCAAGAAATCAATTAAAGGATATACATCAATTAAAAAACCTTCAAAAAAAATTTATCCATCCACCCTGTGTAATTATTTGTCGAGAATGACAATTTAAGAAAACTCAAGTTTACATGGAACTAATGTCTATTAAGTATACTACTACATTTACACTCAAAATGTACTATACTAATAAGAACGTGGTCTATATCCTTTGTTCGCGTGGTTTGGTCAGTAGCTCCATATATGAAGCGGTTACAACTAGAGCCCTCTAATTACATGGTTTGGCCAACATTTTATGATCATGACTGTAGCTCGTATGTTCCCCAATAGTTTTCTATCTCTTTGAGTTGTGAATCATATGGTGCATCTAATAGGACACAAAGCCCTCTGTTAGTTGTGGTGGATTTAAAATTATTCTCTTAGAATATCAATGTCCACAATGTCCTTCGACGCTGACTATTGTGAGATCCTTGACGTTGGGTCGATCACCTCCTCTGATTAAATGGACCAGGGACCATGATAACTCGGGATGACAAAATCATGGGATCTTGATCGAGTGCGTTATCATTCCCCCAAATATATGCTTCAAGCAAAAAAAAAAAAGTGATGAATTTTATATATTCTAAAATCAATTATTGCTACTATATATTAAACAATTAGCGACCTAATGACCAGCCTTAATCGTAAGTTCTCTCTCACCATTGTGGGAGTGGTAATTAACTATAAGTGTTTGAGCCGATAGGAAACTTGAAACTAGGTCTAAAGTCCTTACCAAATGAGGGTGAAATCTCTGGGTAGTGTCTTATTTATCTACAAAATCAAAATCATCTATCTTTTGAAAATTTCATTATGCATAAATCTACATTCTCTTTCAATCGAGAGGTTGGGCCAAATTTTTGGAGCTCACAACCACTTGGATGTACAATGTGAGCTGAATCCTCTTTGGGCACAAGGGGGGAGCTTCTATTCTTTGTTCATGAGTTGTTGAATTCATCATAAGTCACTTTTAAGTCTTCATGTTGAATTCTTATTTTATTTCAATTTTTTATTTTGCACATTCATTCGACCCCACCTAGTGGGATTAAGGCTTGTTGTTGTTGTATTCTCACTCTTTAATTTTTTTCATTTATCATTCTTTTGAAATTTTATATTTAGTTATTTTTCATGTTGTATTAGTGTCAATGGAATTCTTTTTAATTTTGATTTTTTTGGGTCTTTTCAGCCTGAATTTTAGTAGCTTACTGGCATCTCCTTTGCATTGGGGACATTTAAAGGGAGTGTTGGGCCTGCTTACTACATCAAGAAAGACATACATGGGTGGTATAGATCATAATCAAGACTCTTTTACTTGAGCACACCTAGACAGACACATAAATTATCATAAAAATTTTATAAACAAGAATTTTTTGTTATGTCAAGATGATGCATACGAGTACCTAATTTAGGTTATTCGAAATTTTTTCCCCACCACGCTAATAAGGATGTGTATAGGGATTTCACTTGTACTAAAAACTTGTAGTTATAAGATTTTTCCTTCACGCCAAGAAAGATTAGTGCACCACATACATGTCTTTCTTAGCATAATAGAGATATTCACCCTCATAAGTGTTTTGTACACCACTTATAGATATATTTCTTTAATTTGGTGGGAGACTCTTTTTGACCACAATATTTTGTTCAATGCTAAACTATGTCTTTTTTGATGTGGTGGAAAGGCTAAGAACATTTTCTGATATTCTTATAAGGGTGTAGTGAAAATGTTATCAAAACATATCAAGAAATTTAGACACAAAATGAGGACATTGGAGTGTGAGATATGATGAGGCTTGACACTGAATTCAATATTATAAATTACGTAACAAAAATTGGATCATAAAACATAAAAAAGCATATAAAAATATGTTGCACAAATTTCAAGATAGTCACTGTCAATAAGGACGCAAGCAAGAGAGCATGCTTATGATTAGTGTACAAAATTGTGCATCAAAGCGTGCAACAACATACATGCACACATTTTGATGAAAACTACTATCACCAATTAATAGATTCACGGCTTTCAATAAAGCTATTGACATAAGCCACATGCATCTTTAAGTATGCATAACGCATTTTATGATGCAAACACAATTGAAATTCATTGGCTTCAAAGGATGTGTAAATTATCTTTTGATTAAAATATTCATTTGCATGAACTGGCAATGACTCTTTGTCGTTACACATCAAATTTGACTAAGAAGTTAAGAAAGAGGAACTTTGTATTTTTTAGAGCTCAAAAATATAGAAAATAAGAAAAATAAAAAAACTGAGAAAAACAAAATCTATTCTTAAAAATTCAAAAAATGCAAATATTGACCTTCCAATACCCAAATATCCTTGAGTTCTTCAATGGGTTATCATCTAGATTTATACCAACAGTTTGAATTTAATTGCCCATATAATATACAATATCCAAATATCCAAATATCCTTCCAATCAAATTTACCCAAATATCTTAATTATGGGTTATCACCTAGTTTTCTCCCACCTGATTATATCTCTTTAAGTTAGGTTGAACATCAGTATGCATTATTTATTACTTAATGTTCTTATCTTTTTAATGCATGTCTCAAAGTCTACCTGATCCCTGTGTTCATGCTGCGCCTTCTCTAGTTTTTCATTCTGCTATTGTAGTGTTAGATACAAAATCATGTTTAGGGATCTCAATCATGTCTAGTTATCACTTCATCGGTGGGCAGGGACGTTTCATTAATAGAGCTTATTATTTAGAGCCTTGATAAGGGAAGATATTATAAAGCAAGTTGCAACATTAATCTCTTGAGTGATTGCATGAAGTTCAATCAGGCTTGAGGTTAATGTTGACATAATTAATGAAGACTTAAATGGTGGGTTAATCAGCAGGTTATTTAGTTTTTGTAGATCAAATAAATTTGATGACAGTTTAAAAAGTCATTATTTATAACTTAATAGTGTGATGCCAAGTTGGCTCGGTAAAATTAGTTGATTATGACAAGTTCAAATTTCCATGGCTGATGTTTATTTTGTGTAAACATTAAATTCCTGTGTAGCAGATGATGTGCTGCATCTCTATCGAGTAAATAGTCTAAAACATCAATGATGGTAACTTGGATAAGCACATGTGAATGTAACCTAGACATAGCTGTTTGAAATAGCTTATTGTAAAAATCTTTGAAATTTTAATATGTGATTTAGCATGATTAGGAGAGACAGAATGCATCGATAACATATAGGAGTGCAATATTATAATTCATTATAATGACGTCATATATTTCTTGCAAGTTCTGATGACATTAGCACACTCCTTGTGACTTTTCTTGTGTGAAGTTTGTATCATTGATTATTTTTTTGGATGCGCCTAAATACTTTTGGACAGTTCTGTTAGAGGTTTGGGATCAGAAGATGAAGATGATGAATGTAGCTCCAAGCTTGACGTGAATGCTGGTGATGAAAAAGTAATTGAATGGGCAAAGGTACTTCTCATTATCTATTATGATATTCTGCTTTTGCTAGTTCTTTTGGCATTTTTAAACCCTATGTGCCAGTGCTATATTTTTACCAGGCAAATAATAATGAACCTCTACAAATTGTATGTGGTTATCATGCCCTTCCAATACCTGCCCGTGGCGAGGAAATAATTTTTCACCCGTTGGAGCATTTGCAACCAATAAAGTATAATCGTCCACATGCATCTTCTCTGGGATTGGATAGCGATTTTGACATTTGTAAATCTGGTAATCCAGAAATTAGTGAGGTAAGGTGCTCCATTTCCTATTGCCCATTTTTCTTTTATGCATTTCTTTGGAACATTTAATTCATAATATGAAATCCTCCAACCAGCTCAACTCGAGATTAGCTGCTGCTGAAGAAGCTTTTGCCTTCTCAATTTGGACAGTCGCAACAGTTTGTCGAGCTCTTTCTCTTGAAAGTGTATGCCTTTCCTGACGATTTTGGGTTAGATGCCCATTATTTCATGATCGTAGTAATCAACCAAATTTCTTTAGTCAAGATTTTTCTCAGTTTCATCATAGTTTTAACTTACATTTATAGACTATGAAATTAACTTTATTGCTTAATGGAGACTCAGTTTGTTGGGAATTGTCTTCTTTTATTTTTTAAAACATCATTCTTATTCTGTAGCAGTTAGCATCGTGTTGTTCTTGTTAATTCAACTTTCTATGTGAAGGTAAACAAGAGTTCTATATTTTAGATTTTGGCACTTGTCACTGGAGCATTATTGGAAAAGCAAGTTGTAGTCAGATGCCCAAATTTGGTGAGTTAAAATTGTGAACTATTAATTTTTAAAATCTTGCAATGTGATTTAACTTTTGATTTTTTTGACCTACTAAATTTGTTCTCATTATGTTTAATCTTGTAACGCTAGTAATTTATCCAGGTCTATTCTTAGAAGGATCATACTATATTCTAACCAAATCAGTATGCATTTTCAATCTGAGTAGTGGTTATTTGTAGCACTTCTTTTTTGCCCGCATTGAATCCCTTTTACTTGTGTAGTACCCACAAATTGGGAAATAACTGTTCTCATTGTCTTCACAAACTGCATAACATGTTTTTTTTTACCTTTATCAAATTTGAGTAAATTGGTATAATTTATTTCCCAATATATCTCTTGTTAGAGCTATGCAATAATATAGGACAAATTGTGAAAATTAGGAGTGTCTTAGACTGAGCTTTGTGTCCCTTGACTCCCTTCTAAGTTACTGCTGAAGGGAATATGGAGAAGATCATGGATAAATAACTATGTGATGTAGGGCATCTTAAGGTCGAGAGTTTAAATATAAACCTAGAAAAGATGCATAAAGAAACATATAACATGTGAAACTCATAATTTCCAAGTTTTTAAGCTTGACAAGGATTTTTTTTTTCATTTGATGCAAAGTAATAAAAACATCTTCAATTTTTTTCAAACAATAACATGGAAGTTGCCAAAATTTAACTTTCGTAAGAATTTTGAGAAAAAATATAAAATTTTGCAATGATTAAGATTCACACCATTAAAAATAAAGATCAATATATAGCAAACTTGACAAGATCTCAATCATGCTCACAAAATTGATCACAACATAATTTAGATAAAAGAATAAAAGATCGAAATCACTAATATGAAGATCCATACCTCACACTAGTATGAGGAGAATGCTTCCCCCAGAAGTTGCCTCCATAATATTTGATTGGTTTTGGGTTAAATTTTTAGAGAAGGATTAATTTTTAAACAGAAATTACCTAGATATTTTACCTTCATATGAGGACTTTATGATATACTCAAAAGTTTTCACTACGTGCAAGCTCATATGGGTAATTGTCTATTTTAATGATGTGAGAACACCTTCAATTGAGGCTACTTGGGTCATAAGCTTTGTAGTAGTAGTATACAATTTTAGGTGGGAGAAGATATACAACTATTTTTTTTTAGAGTTGAGGGTGGGGGAATGTTAATGAATCTAATCAAAATTACGTGGCTCTATCATCCTAAGTTCTCATGGAGTTGGTGAAGGTAGTCAACTCATTATGATTAAATGATCTTTATAGTAACTGTGATGTTGCGTTGTCTAAATGAACCTTGTATGTTAAGATGGAAGCTTGTAGAAGTGTCCAATTTTAAATCTACTTTGGCTAACATTGTGCTTCTGTCTTATTAAATGTACCTTATGGTTCATGACTTATACACTTAGCTAATAAGGATCATGTGGGTTGTAACTATAATATAATGTTAAAATAACCACTTGACTAGAGAGCATATGATTCTTATTAGCTTTGGATTTTTTATTACGATTTTATGAACGTACATGATATAACATTCAATCTTGTGAGTTTTAATTAAACTTAAAATAGTTATCTTTGATAAATTGGTGTAAATGATGGATGGGTGATAGCTCTAAGTGCAAGGAGGCTGATTATTTTTTAACTTTTTATATTTCATATATTTTTGTTAGTCGAATATATTTGAATTTTGTTCTGCCTGTTTATGTTTTTATTGTGCTTACATCATCCTCGGGAGAGGGATGTATAATATATATTTTTTTGAAATTTAGGGGTATTTTTATGATGAGAATGATTTGATTATGATAAATGAGTGAGGAGAATATGTTATGATCCAACTCGATGCAAATCATAATATTGAAGCTGGTTGTAGCATGTCGAAGCTGTAATAATTAATTGATTACCCAAGATTCATTTGAAAGAATTTTTTTTTCTTTAATATTACAAACACAATGTCATTTGTTTATCATTAAATAATTAATAAACAAAACATTAATATCTTTTCATTCACACTACTAAACTAACAGATATATACAACAATTATAATATAATTTCTCTCTACAATATATATATATATATCAAGATTGTTTAAAAAATTCTATTATCTATTATGAGAGGCATATTTAAGATCTGAGCCTCAACAAGAGCTAATAATCTCTAATTAACTTGGGTTTTACTCTTCCCTAAAAATAGCACATGCGGTTAATTGGGTAGACCGCAAGGTTGACGCCACTTGCAAAAGCAAAGGCAAGCACATTAGTTAATAAGATTTCAGCATCAAATTAAAATTAATGCAAGTGTCAATACTTACTATGCAAGTTATGATACACTTTACTAGGTAAGAGATACATGCTAATGACAAGTGCTTTATTTTAAAGCCTTTTGAAGGATTCCATCTTCTTTATGCTTAGCTCAGGGACAACTGCTTTCTTCTTCTTAAAATGAATGGGTCTAGTCGACACTATCTACCTGATTGGAGACTTTTCAAATAAAAACCTATTTTGTCAGTTCATGACCTTATTTGCCAAGCCATTATTTCTAATGTGGATGCAAAAAAATTATCCACTCCCATCTTTACAGGCCTTGGTAACGAATAGGTGATGAAATAGAGCTAAACTTCAAGAAATCCTCTTAATTCGTAGAAAAAATAAAGGTGATAACACTTACTAGTAGATTCACTAATAACTAAGTCTGCAAAACACATAGAAGTTGAGGATGTCTGTCAACTCTAGGCACAATGGGAATCTTAGCCTAAGCCTAAAGTAGTTGAAAGAAACCTACAACTTGTCTTGATAAATTGTGTTGAACCTCTCATCCTCATGCGAAGGTCATGCTGAGAAGTTTGTGTTGCCATAGCAATACATCATGAGCACCATGTATGCCAACATTGTATTTGTGGAAGCGGACTTACAGAACTTGGAGTCTAAGATTGTGCAAGCGCATTTCCTTAGAGCAGCCATAACTTGCACAGTGGAAATTGAGAACAAATTATGAGAGAGAAAGCTAAGAGAATAATGATAATAATGAATTACCCAACCACCTGGTAAATATTTATAGAGGGAAATTTTTTTAATTTTTGAGGCGACATCAAATTAAAAATTAAGGTAAACATCTCAAATATTCCTGACCATCTTTACGAAATCTTGCCAATTTCAGCGCTGCAAAATGATGCGACTTTCAAATTCATCACATTAAAGAAAGTGAGTACAATTCATTACATTATTCAGGGCATTCATATATAAAAGATAATGTCATTAAAAGAATGGAAAAAAATAATAATGGTACACAAAATCAAATAAGAAGGCGAACTTAGTAAAGAAATTTTATTATAATCAAACTTGTCATTATAATATTCTTTACAATATATTTATTACATTTATTTATCAAAGACATATCTAAACAAAGGATTTAATATATAATATATATATATATATACATGGAGAGCCTTGTCCTCTCCCTATTAATAGTTGTAGGAGGAATTCATCGCTTACCATAGATTGAGACAACTTTATTAACTCATTGTGCAGCTCCTTAGGAAGAAACTTGAACTCTTCTGTCGAGGTTGCATCTGTGCTTTTCTCTAGTGAGGCCATTCTCAATTGCAAACTAGCTACCTTGACCTGCAAGTTGGCGACTTCTACCTCTTATCATGAGGGGTTCTTCTTGCCCAATATCTCTTGATTTGGCTCCATGGTTGGTAGCAGTGTGGTGCTCGTTTGTCCTTGCACTTGTTCGTAGGAAGGGATGTCAACTCACATGAGAAAAGTGGTCACACCTAGGTTGTCCATCGATAAAGGAACCTTTACCTCGTCATGGATGGTGATCACTTAAGGAATTTAACAAGGGGAGCTCTTCACTTCTCTCTCCACATCCAGAGTCGCCACTATGGAATACAAGGATTGGCTAGGATAAAAATCTTCTTATCCAAGACACTTTACAACAATGTAATGAGTCACTCCACTAAGCAGGTTATTCTAAGCACCAATACACATTCAAAAATCACTAAAGCCTTAGCCCTACTTAGCATATGTCACGATCAGGTTCGAAAACTTAGAATACTAATACAGAAACGGACGGTTGAATAAAAAATACTTTAATTAAACATTTAGTAAATAACTCAAAACAGAAGTCTTCTAAGTTCATAAATAGCCAATTACAAATTCAAAACATGTCTAAAATTACATATATCCAAGTTTGAACTTACATAAAACATAAAATTTTTTAATTTTCTATCTCTAGAAGTTCCCTTGTGACATTAACAATGTCCCTCTTACTACCTATTTAATCTATTAATGGATTGCCTAAAAAAATTTGCAACAACTAATATATAAATTGACAACTCAGTCGGTAAAAATGATTCTAAATTACAATAATTCAAGAAAATAGAAATAACATACATATAGTTCATATAGCAATTGTGCATGAAAAATTAAGTAGAAATTTTACTTAAATTGTAAGTTAAAATGTATCTTTTAATATTTACACTCATCATAGAAGTCACCGTCTAAAAAGAATTTTTTCAAAACCCATCAAATGGACAGACAATCATTTTCATTTTCATTTATTTTGAAGTGCACAAGTACATTGCGTTCACAGCCAGTACTACAAGAGAGTGAACTTTATTCTCAACATGCAGTGATTATAGGTTCGATGGGGCAAGAGTGAGCTGACTCCCTTGAAAGAAACTCGTCTAGTATAAGAGACTTACAATCTGCTTTTTTTGGTAACTAGCCACCATCCATGGGCGAATCAAAAATACACACCAAATCTCACTTGTAACTAATCCAATATTTTTATATATTATTTAATGATAACCAAAAAAATATAGCTCAAGACAATGATACCTCTACGACACAAGCAACCATCTCAATGCTATGAGCTGGCGACCTCCATTCGTGAGAAACTACCGTTTTAACTTGTCTCCTAACCAGAGGAACCACCTTAATATTGTATCGAGATGGAGTTACCTTAGTTGCCACTCACTCACTATTGGGGCGCTGTTTTAGTGCCACTCGTCTCCAATGGTTGAGTTGACTTTTGAACCTTAGCTTTAGTCTTCGCCAACTTACGCTTTCACAACTACAACTTTCCTAGTTGGAGATTGTCAATGTTGTCCATCAACTTGGGGGAAGTCATCTTAGGATGTGAACACGTGCCAAAAAAGAAATGAAAAGCAAATCAAATAAGCCAAGAGCTTCATTAACATACCAATCTATATGCTAAGAATGTCTAAGTCTTTACATCAACAGCAAAAATGGTGATAGTACATGCTTTTCGAAAGGTGTTTATAATTAACGAAAAATTTGTTCGTTTTTTTGTGACAAAGAATTATTTAATTCTCTCATTCTTTTGCATGTTGCCTCTTCAAGGAGCAAGGAAATCCGGGAATTAAATGTATAACCAAAGTAACTTTGCTTACTAAGGTTGTTATGGAACTCAACTAAGATCAAGTCACAACTCACCAAATGACCAAAAAATTAAGCCAAAGTAGGTGCCACTTCCAACATGGATATTGTCACCTTACAAGAAGAGCTCACCACAGCTCGCCAGGCGAACTTGCCCGGAGTGCCAGCCATAGATGCTCGACCAAGGAATTTTACGGCCATTGGCCTAAGATGCAATAATATAAAACTAATAGCTTTGGAATAATGGTAGAACAACTTTATTGTTGAATATAAACTGAGAAAAAATCATGTGCATATTATTCAAACATTAATATTATAAATCAATTTTATATACTCAATTTCAAATATCACATGTTGTTCTTGTAATCTTGTATATATGCATAATTTTGTGAAATATCTTTTAATATAATTGTAATATTAATAAATTTAAACTATAAAATTGTAAGATAGTTAAACTATCTTAAGAATTTTTTTTTTAAATTTTAACTACAAACACTATTAAATTTTTTTCAGAATTGCAACTAGACAATTCTTATTTAAAGAAAATCTATCTTTTTTTGAGCTATTTAATTGACTACTTTAATTAATTTTTTTTCTTCTAAACCCGTGTTGTTCTTCATTCGTTAATCATATGTAAAATCAGAAAATAAGGTCAGAAGCGGTTGTAGGATGGTGTGACATTGATATCGTGAAAAAGGTAATTTGCGGGAGGTTTAATAGTGATATCTTGAGCCATGCGGGATGTAAGGACGTGCTGAATTGAGGCCATGAAATGGATGAGTCCTGATGTTATAGCAGTATTGCAATGCCAAGTAGCAAACTGCAAGAGAAAAAAGATGGTTTTTGAGTTATCGACAAAGGACGAGAAATGATGAGAAGTAAACTCGTTCATTTCATAAGTGTTTTTCTTTTTTTTTTTTTTTTTTTTTTGCATGTAAAACTTCTTTGATTATTTCAAATGCATCCAACTTTACTTTCCACTTATTTTGAGTTGCACCGAACACCCAAAAAACTAAAATATCTCCAAACTTTGTTACTCTATATCCATATACATACCAACCAAATAGCCCCCTAAGGTGAATAATTCCTTCACATTGCTACTTCCATTATGATTTATAGGGAAGCATTTCATTGGTTCGATTACTCTCTTTTACTTTCTTTTCTCCATAAAGTTCCTCACTTCCCTCACATTCATAGTCCCATTTTGGATAAGAATTTTGGTAGCATGCTATTTAGAAATTTGAAGTTCTTTCTGTCCCCATCGTGGCTATAACTTCAGCCATATGATCGTAATGCGTCTAAGCTTGCCTTTCATGTTTCTCCTATCTTTAAATTTTTTCTATCATTAAAAGGATAGAGCAACAGCTTAGGTTAAAATTTCAGTGTTGGATCAATCCCTGAGTTTTACTACTTAGTACTTAAAAAAAATCAATAACCTGTTTATGGTTCATCTATTCAGTTCCTAGAATTATTACCTTTTTTGAAGTCAGCACATTTTGCGGCTCTCAAAAGAATGAATTGAGCGCTTGCGTTGTTTCATTATCTTTCTTGGTGTCCCCACCCTCCTATTTGGTCCAAAGTGTCTTCTATTATGACCCTAATTTTAGTGGCAAAGGGCATAGGCCACCAAGTAATTGGAGAAGACTTTTGCTTGGAGCTGGGCTTTCTTGAAGATCTTGGTGGATAGGGATTTTTGTTAGCTTCTTATTGATTTCATATAATTTGTATTTGATCTTTTTGCCTTTTGCAGATGTACAAGAGGCTTGGTCTCTACTTTTTGCTTTTCGTTTATTTTAATGTACTTTGAACTTTTTTGATTTTAATACAAATGCAAACTTTCAGGGAAAAAGAATGAATTGAGGTGGATTATGAATCTAATCGCATATAGATTTGATAAAAATTAATGATGTTGGTGATGATGCCCAAACAATAGTTTCTTTTTTTAAGCTTCAGTTTACATTTTATAAAATTGTCCGTTGCAAGTGATGTCATTTGATTTTGCGTGCATTTATATGAATTCATAACTCATTAAGTGTTCTATTTCAGTATCTTTCTGATTTCGTTCTTTTTATTGTGAAATTATATGATTTCAACAATCCAGCCATTAGAATTGGTGCAAATGCTTGTCTACTAACTTTTTTTGTCCCTTGATTTAGAAAGAATGAAACGCAGACACTTTTACCAAGCAAAATTTCTTTGTTTTTTTTGGAGTACGACTATTCTACATCAACGGATTCAATATTTTGATTTTCTGGACAGGGAATTTTATCAGCCATTGTTTTGTCCATTATTCCCATGATTCAACCTTTTGAGTGGCAGAGCTTGTTTCTTCCGGCAAGTATTTTTAACCATCATATATCATTTATGAATATTTGATTCTCCCGCCATTTATGAACTTAACTACATCATTAGTCAGCAGAATTTTTCATGCTATTTTAATATAATTTTCTTTGAAATGGAAATTAGTTATGATGACATTATTAGAGTGTTCAAACTTGAAACTTAGACCTTCTGCAGTAGATATTGATTAGCCACTTTGATTAATTTTGGTATAAAATTGAGTCAGTCATTTGAGTTTGGTTGGCTACAATTATTAACCAAATATCTGTCGAAGCTTACTTTAATACTATTACGCTATAGATATTGTTTCTAGGACAAAACACGTGATATAATGCTAAAGGAGATCTCTACATGGTGGAGAGATGAAGGCAAACGAAGAAAAAAGATCTTCAAATCATTCTCAGCAGCCTGCATCTGATTTAGTTCTGCATGATGGCTTCTGTTGCCTACTAATACATTGCCCAGTTGATTGAAAGCAGTAAGGGTTTTAAAAAATCCCCAGAATTGAACCAGTTCTCAGAAATTTATGGGTTGTAATCGTTTTTTTTGAATGCTATGAAACAAAAATTTGCCGCATTTTTTGATTTCATAGGACAGGTTTGTTTGTTTACTAAATATTTTCTCTGCAGTTCAAGGAATGGCTTGTACATCACCATTGTGATGGGCTTAGTATGCCTTGGGAATGTGACACCCTCATCTCTTCGCCTATTTCCTCTCTCTCCCTCTCACTTGCTTACATGGAGTGCCACTTCCACCATCTCTATCCGCTCATCCCTTGCACTATTATTGTCAACTATGCTAGCAAAGTTTGAACTTTTGTCATCATATGCTTCTTCATCATACTGGCATTGTATCCTCTACAATTGCCTTCTCACTTCACTTGCTTTTGCTTCGTTCACTTTCTTCTTCTTCTTATAAGTCTTCCTCCGAGCAACCATTTTCACTTTTCATTGCCATCTTCTTCAAGTGGTTCTTAGAGACTGCTTGTCCTCATAGATGCATGCATAATGCTGCCTATCTTTCATCACCCTACCTTTCATCTTTTCCTTTCCATTGGCTCCTCCCGTTTCTCCTCTCACACACTCCCCTCTTTTCATACAAAATTACAATTGGCTTAAGAATTGGAAGTGCCTGAAACCCAATTCTACTTTGATTTTGATAATCAGGTCTATTTGTTGTAGTTCCATTTTTTTTTTTCACCTAAGTTTATAAAATATGACTTTATTATAGCATAGGCAAGATACGAACCCAGTTAACATCCCTAGCGAAGATGTTTATTCCCCCTCTGATAGTTTTTATAATACTTGTGATTTATGGGAGTCGAAGTGTGTGAGATGATCCATTATGTTTTGAAGCAATTGTCATGAGAGACTCTCGTTATACATACATAATACAAGAGGGAGGGAGTGAATGTAGTGGGAATCAAGGAGATACTAGAATCGCATTCTAAGAACGTTTAACATATGTAAAAATGTGCTTTCTTGTATAGTTATTTATGTATGCATGTATTTTATTTCTATATGTTTGATTGGGAGACGGAGGGAGAAGATGGTAGGAGAGGGCTAGAGAGGGGAGATAGAGAGAGAATTTTCCTTTCATTAAGAGGTTGTCTGATTGACTAACAAAGAACTGCAGTGCAAAGTAAATGCAGTGTATTCTAAAGGTTTTACAGTTGTTTGGTTGAAAATCCTATAAATGTAGGGATTTATTTATTTATTTTGTTTGGTAGTGAATGTAATATAATGTATTTTGTGATTGTAGTCAAGGTGGTTTCTGAAAGTGGGTGGCGGTGGTAACTTGGAGGCGTAATGATGGTTGTCGGTGGCAATGGACTATAGTTAGCAGTGTTAGTAATTGATGTTCTGGTTAGCGATGCGATGGTTAATGCGATTGGTGGTAGTGGCGTATGGTAGTTAATGGTGTAGTAAGCGGTACCGGTGGTTGATGGTGTTATGTGATAGTGGTTGGTGGCAGCGGTGACTTCGAAGTAGTGGGTGCGGTGATGGTGATGGCGGTCAGTATGGGTGGTAGGCCAACGGCGGTCGGCGATGATGGTCGACAGTGGTGGTCTTCACTTTACACTGAGCGGAGTATTTGAAAATCGTCCATATTTGGCGATTCCAATTACATTAAATTTGAATTAAATGATGAATTTGAAATACACTGAAATTTTATATTGAAATCTAAATTCATTAAATCAAACACCATAATTTCTAAAACCAAACATCCTTTAAGAGATTAGATGTTCTCCTCTTAGGATTGCTTTTAAAGGCAATGCTAGATTGTACTTTTCGTTTTCATCTATGGAATGAAAATATTTAGGGGGAGTTTTGATATTTAATATGTGTATCAAGCATGTGTTAGAGAATTTGAGGTCATATGATAGTTGGGAGTCCACTGTGGTGAAAAAATATTTTTTTTTTCATCTATATTTGAAAAATAAATGAAGAGAAAAATACACGCCTTATTGGACACCACGTAGATGCTCTTATTAGGGTGATCGGGTACGACATTGAGGAATGATGTACTATCTCGAGAGACATAAGTCATCATCCTACAATGAACCTAATCACCTAATAAGGACTCCCAAGGACAATGAGTTTTCGGATGTACCAGAGATTCTTCCCCTACTTTACATGAAAAAGTAAACTAGGATTTATTTTAAATCGAGTTCGTTAAGTTCCCTATGAAGGCAAGTCCCCATAGTTAATTATATCTTAAGGAATAAGATTTCTTAAGAATACTCTTGATTATGATAAATGATTGTTGTCTCCAAAGATTTCGAAGGTAGGACTATCAATAAATTGGTTATTTTTGGAAGATCAAGTGGGATTGATCAAAATGAGGGAGTTATTTTCAAACCAAAGGGAGATGAGTAGGGATGTTATGATCTTAGGCTTGTAAGCATCTGGCTTTATATTTTGAAATTTGAGAGAGTTAATTGTTTGATTTGAATTTTTATTAAATCTAAGCTGATTCACACTGATCATAAATCCTAGAGGTGAGGATTTATAGCGCAAGGAAACATTTACCTCAATCTAAATCTAGGGAGTTTTGGCGAGGGCAGCGACTAAATCTAAGAAGAAAATGGTATATGATTTACCTCCACGAGATGATAAATCATCCACTGATTTGATTTACAATTGTGGGTGGCCTAACTAACTCCTCCTATGATTTTAAATACATGTGCAAGTCTTATGCTTTGCAAGATATTGTTTATTTATAAAGGGAGTCCTTAAACACACTCCCAGAGGCAGATCATCAGGGCATGAATAATGACTTAAATCTAATGCAAATTTTATTAAGTTTTTATTTTTTTTTTGAACAATTCATTTGACAGCTATGAGGATTCATATGCTAAAGCATGAGAGAAATTGGTTATATAAATCAAGAGAGGTGTGTTTTCACCATGACTCTCAAAGGTCAAGTCATGTTCTCTGGCAAAGGTGTAAGCCTTCCATAAACAAGAGTGAAGTAATATGCTTTTTTATGCATAATGTGAGATATACAATATCCAGCTAAGGGGTTGCTAAATCTTTTATTATCTTGATTTATATCCTAGGCCTTAAGTGAGATTATGAGTTGTTAATTTTTAATTTTGAGTTGATTAATTGGATAGAAAATTTATTTTTTCCTAAGAGCTTAATCGCATCCAGGACATTCATCAAAGCAAGGAAGAAACTAAGAAAATCATGCCATTTTAATACACAAGCTAAACAAATATCAAATAATTTTATAAAAAGTATAAAAGAAAATCGATGTGGTGGTTCCAATAGAAAGAAAAGAAATGGTATAAGCTCTACCCTTATATAACCCGGATTACAAATGAATAATTACAATTTTGCAGGAATTCATGTTATGGGGGTCTTCATTCTTCATTTATTCATTTCTTCAGTTCTTCTTTCCTTCTTTTTTCTTTATTTCCTTCTTTTGGTTGTTTTGGATGTGGTTGCTTCAAGGCTTCACATGGTACATAAGACTTAGTCTTATGACCAATGTTCATAATAATCTTCCCCATAATATTCATTCCAAATCCTAATTGCAAAATTACATGAAAAAGAAAAAGTAAATCTAACTAAACCTGCAAAACAGAGATTAGCCAAACATACCATACAATCCCAAGCATGTATATGAATAAATTGGACTTAGCACCCCACACATGGGTAATCAAGTCCACCTGTTCTAATTTTGATTATGCTTAGGGGTATAAGCAACCTGCATAGCAAAAATATTTATTATTTTTATTACAGCGCCCTTAAGCACAATCCCCTATAGAAGATAATGATTAGACTAAGATCGTCCTATCATCCAGTCTACACACATGCACCCTAACATCCAGTCTAATACATTACATTACGAAACAAAATCAGGCATCAAATCATGCATCGTCCTAATATAGAGCTAGAAATGGTGACTTAGCTTAATGTGTGTGTCATTTAAGACTTGTATTGGTAGGCTTTAAGGTTAGAATTTTCTAAGTGTGAAAGATTCAACTTAGAGGGTGGTTT
Source organism: Cymbidium sinense (assembly GCA_021442155.1). Lineage (NCBI taxonomy): Eukaryota > Viridiplantae > Streptophyta > Magnoliopsida > Asparagales > Orchidaceae > Cymbidium > Cymbidium sinense. Next base: position 100,831,585 of record CM038217.1, on the reverse strand, counting down.
CATTTAAGTGATTTAGTTGATTTGTTAATTTTATTTGATGATTTGATTTTATTTGAATGAACCTACACTTAATTACTAAGCGTTATAAAGAGAGAAAAAGAGAAGAGAACTTCTCTTTCCTCCCCACCTTAAGTAATTTCTAAGATAAATTCATTAATGATTTTTCTTTAGTGAATGTTTTGTTATGTGTTTTAATTAATGCTAAGTTTAGATTTGCTCTAAATAAACCTATTCAATAAAAAGGATATTTTAAGATTAATTAAGGTGAATTACTATCACAAAACACACAATCTTTTTTCCAACATATATACCATTCATATGAATGATCCTAAGCATAACTATACATGTAAATGCAAATCTTAGCACACCTTAATGATGAATGCAAAGAGATATTGTTTAGGAAAATTTTGGATATTCCATGATGCATGATTTTGTTAAGTAGAAAAGAGAGGGATTCTTTTATCCATTAATCAAATATACATTTACATATATGAAAGACATAAGTGAAATGCGTCATTGTTTTCTACACCGGTATAAGATACAAGACCTTCTTCTTTAAAAGCATCCCGGGATGTCAAATAATATCCCACTTTTCTTAAATATATGTGCATGTACAAAAAGAAAACAAATGGGTGAAGAATCATGCAAAAGGTTTATGTTTGTTTATTTGATTTTGGTTGTTTAATTTACATGTGCAATGTGAAGATCTTTCTTAAGTCATAACATAGAAGTGCATAGGAATAAATTTAAGCAAGTGTTATGTTCTTTTCAAATGAACTATACACTTTGCAAATCCTATACAAACCTATGTTAAGAAAAGAGAAGATCACATAACACATTTTATGTTATAATCACATGCAATCTTATAAGTATTTATAAGTAGCATACCTTCATTTATAATCTTTGATTTATAGGTTTTGAAAATATTTTTTGATTTAATAGTGATAATAGCCACTCATATTTTTATTTTAGTCAAAATATGCAATTTGACATAAAGGAAACATTTCATTTATTGATTTTTTAAAAGATATGAATGCATGATTTCATATGGCACACAATATTTAGCATGTTGGAAAAAAATAAAGTGATGTAAGCATGTAATTTCATTCACCATAATTAATTTATAAAGACAATCTTATCAAGTAAGATCATTTAAAGTGAATCAACATTCTTTAAAGAGATTTTTGTTTTTGTTTTGAGTTTGATTTGATTTAGGAAATGTGAAAAGAGTTTGCTGGTCCTAACTCATTTCCTCCATGTGTGAATTGATTTAGTTTAATTTTGGAACAATTAGATTGATTTTATATTTTGTTTAGGTTAAGGTGTAAATTAAATCCATTAATTACTCCTTATCTATACCATTTTAATATAATTAACCTAACAATTATGAGCCAACATATGATATGCATCCACATGAAATTTAAATCAGCAATGCACCTAAGAAAGAAAGGGGACTAATACAATTGGTTTACAATTATTAATTAATTAAGCTAAAGGGTTTAATTAAGTACTTCATAACCTTTCCACACATATGGGTTGAAAATGATTTTCTTAGACTTACCTTAGGCTCTTGAACACCTAAGGATCTACCCATCAAGAGATTGATTAAGTTCAGATTGATTTTGAAAATTTGATTAGATTAATTAAGTAGATCATTAGTGCATTAACTCTTAATTAGGTTTGGATTAAGAAAGAAAGGGGTTTAGGGAATAACTTAGAGAAAGTACCCCAAACCCAATCCATAAACCTCCTACTTAAACAAAATTTAATTATCTCAATTAGGTGATCCACACTGTTCACATGCTTAATTACTCTTAATTACATTAAGAGGGTGATTGGGGATTCATTAATTGATTTTCCTAATTAACTCATTAATAAATTCCAAGAAAATTGAGAGAGGCAGAAGTCATCCCACTGAACATATCTAAGAAATTTGGAATTAATAAATAAAATAATTAGGGTGTAATTGAGGTTATTAGAATTTCAGTTAAACCCTAATTAAGAAAAATTCATTGTTCAAAATCAATTATAAATAATTTTATTAAATTCTCCTCTGAATTATTTTTAAAATAAAGTTGAGTTTGCATTTTTTGAATTTTTTTACATTTAATTATGAATTTGTGAAGTTTCAGTGATTAATAGGTAGTTAAATAACCTAATTATATAACTAATCCCATCGCCATTTTGATGATGCGCTTTTCCACGTGTGGGATTATTATTAAGTTATCAAATCAATGCGTCGTGGCCTATCATTTTCCCGGCCATTCGATGAAGGATCGATGACGGATAAATATGAAGGATAAAATCAATGGATCTACGCATTTTAATCAGAGCCATCCATCCAAAACATGCGGGATGGATGGCCCATGATTCATCCCTGCTTTTGCTTGCGGGAGACGGAGACCGTCCGTCCTCCATGGCTTGATCCGAGCTCACTTGAGCTCGGATTAGGCTAGGATTCAACCCACACCATTTAGAAGCATAGAGAAGATGTAACGGTTGAATTTCAATGGGATTACAATTCCCTTCACAAAAGACCAAACAATTTTCAATGGGAGCTCGGTTTTGATTCATACCTGGAGGTATCATGGTGGAGGTAGTTTGTCAGTGGAGGAAGCCACATTGAAGGTTTCAAGCTTTGAGATGAAGTGGATCTCCCAATTGACCAAGGCTTACTTCAATGGCTTGCGGCTTTGGTCTAGGTCTACCTTCTCGTGGCTTGGATGCTTGGGATTTGCTTTGGGTGAGCTTGACTTGTCTCCCTGATGGTGCTTGCAAAGGCAATTGAGGTTTGATTGAGGATTGAGTGAAGTGGAAATTTCTCCTACCTCCCCTGTTTTCGACTTAAGAAAAATCGAGAAGAGAGAAATGGAATTAGCTTAGGAATGCTTGCCTTTGATCCTCTGAGCTTGATCGAATGCCAGGGAAGCTTGTTTGAGTGGAAATGAGGGGGAGTATAGCTCCCCCTACTTGGATCGGACGGTCGAAGCTTGCCTTGTTGTTTTGATCAAATTGCCCTAATTGAATAGGTTGTTAGGAGCTTCATGTGATTCGGTTTTGATAGAGGAGTGGAAGTGTGGAGGTGCACATGTGTTAAAATGAGCGTGGGAGGTGATTAGTGTGCAAAATTTTGAGTGGACTGGTCGGTTTGGCCTTGGGTTGGGTCATGGCTGACCCAAACCCATTGGGTCATGTGCACCACCTCCCTTGGTGTCCAAATGGTCCACTAGGAGGATGCCAAGTGGCCATGAAAAGGAATTGACCAAATTCCAAGTGGATTTGATCATAGGTTACCCTTTGATCTAGGGGTAAAATGATCATTTGGCTTTGATTTTGATTTGAGCAGATTTGATATGATTGAAAAATGGGTTGTGCCAATTTTCAATGAATTTGGAGTTGATTTGATTTGATTTGGCTTAAGTTGACCCATTTAGATCAAAATGGGTTAACTTGGGTCAAGTTGACCAATTGGTCAAATTGGGTCAAACCATAGGTTAGGTCAAGTTAATATGACTATTTGAAGTGTTTTGATATCATTGGTTTGATTTAATTTAGTTTAGATTTGGTTTTGGTTCATTTGAGTTCACTTAGGTCAATTGAGTCAAGTTGACCAATTTGACCCATTTGACCCAATTGGGTTAGGTCATGGGTTGGTTTAGGCTTGATTAATTATTTGAAATATTTTGCAAGCTTTGGTTTCAATCAATTTTGATTTGGTTAAGTTCCAAGTTGATTTGACCTTTTAGGTCAAATTGGGTTCATGGTCAATTGGGCTAGGTTGAGTCTAGTTGGCCAATTAAGGCTTTGGTCAAGTTCAACAAGTGATTTAGAATGAATTTGATCAATTGGTTGCACGGAATTTGGTTTAGATCAAGATTTAACACATTTTGACTTTTTATGTCAACTTGGGTTAAGTGGCTAGGTTTAGGTTTGGCTCGGTGCAATCATGTTGTCATTGATGATGGTTGGTTTAGATCAATAGTTTCAATCAATTTGTCCTATGGTGAATTTTGGCTAGTTTTGGTTTCATTTGGGTTAAGTGTTGACTTGGTCAAAGGCTATGTTTGACTTGGTTTGACCTAATTTGAGTGATTGATCATCCTATGATGATTGTTGCTCACAATGTGAGGCTTAGATGGACTTAGTTCAATCCAATTTGGGTAGGATTAGAATTTAGCTCAAAAAGGTGCTTTACGTCACTTTGGGTCAAGTGAGCCTAAAGTGTCAATTGACTTGATCTTGAAGTTTGGTTGAACTCACATATGGACTTATGATTGAAATATAAATCCATTTGCAAGAGATTTGGAATCAAATGAGTTTTAATTCATTTGATAATTTCAAGTTCAAAGGATTACATTGGTTTGATTTGAGTTTGAGTTTTGAATTTAGTTTTGGCTTGATGATTGAAGTTTATGTTATATTTGGGCTTATGATTGTAGGATTGATAGTTTGAAGAGAAAATCCAAAGGTTTGGATTGATTTGAGTTTGATTTGGTTAAGTTTAAGAATTTGACTTGAAATGATTTAGGTTGGGTTTGAGTTTGAGTTTTGAATTTATATTTTATTTATATTTGTGAATATAAATGAGAATATTAATGGGTTATGAGAAAATCTTTTGAGTTTGAATTTGATTTGAGCTAAGTCAATAAGATGAAATCAAAATGACTTAAGAAAGATTTTAGATTTGGAATTCAATCATGGGTTTCAATCATTTGGAATTGATTCATGATTTGAGAAAATCCATTGGGTTGGAATTAATTTAAGATTTGATTTGGAATTGATTTGAATTTGATTTGGTTAAGTTCAAGAATTTAACTTGAAAGTTGGTTTAGTTTAGTTGGATTTGAGTTTTGAATTTAGTTTTGGTATTTGAATTTATATTTCAATTATATTTGTTAATATAAATGAAAATATAAGTGGAGTTATGAAAATCTTTTCAATTTTGAATTTGAATTTGACTTGAGAGGGAAGTGAAGATTTGGTTCAAGCTATAGGGTGCAAGTTTTCTAACACTCCTAAGGCATAACCTTTCCTATGCTTATTCTTTTAAGTCTGGGTTAGGTTAAGTTCATCTACTCTAAGTGTCTTTAAGAAACTCTTAATGTCAAGAGTTTGTAATATGGAGAGTTGAGAAAAAAAGGTCAACATCCACAAAAAGAAATTCTTTGATAATCATTCTAGTGAAGGTCTCAATCATTGACCATTATGAAAAGTCATTAACTTTTGTATGCCACAACTTACATGATGCTTGAGAAGGATGTGGTTTGATCTTCGGCTCATGTGATATAAACATAAACATGTATTCGAAGGACAATGGGTCTTTAGTTCTTTAAGAGAAGACACACACACACACACACACACACACACACACACACACACAAATGTTAAAATTAGTGTAATATGCATAGTGTAGTGCTCTTCTAATCGGATCATAAGCCAAATGTATGAAAATTTCATAATTTATGATTTCAATTGCATGTGACAATAATTGTTGTTTTCATGTTTAATGCATTTCATATGGTTTATATGGGTGGTTGATGACATTTAGAGTGAGTGGTTGAACTATAATTGATGTAACTAAATTTCTGTGAAATTTTCATGTTATAGATCTTAATTAACAATATGACATGAATTTGAAAATCATTTTAGGATGTAGAAATAAAACCAAAAGTGGGAGGAAAAAAGTACATCTCATGCTTATATGTGTGTGTATGTATATTTGTATGTATGTTAGTGTATATATATATATATATATATATATATATATATATATAGATAAGCATCTCTATAATTCTATAAGGATAATAGTATAGTCTCTCTCTATATATTTTAATTATTAAACTAGTACCATTGATGATTTTAATTTCACCTGAAGATAATTATAGTTTTAAATATATAAAGGTATTCAAATGGTATGGAATTACAATCAAACTATAATCTTGAGTTTGAAGACAATATAAGGTGGTTAACACAAAACTAAAATTAGGAGAAAGAAAGTCCATCTCACTAAATATGTATGTTTGTATTTGTGTATGTATGTGAATGTATAAAATATAAAATATTATATTTCAATAAGGAGATTAAATATTCTATTCCTGCTTTACCCTTAAATCTAGAACCTCTTATGGTCATTGAGCATAAAATCACACTATTAATAATCATTCGCAACATTAAATTATTCATAGATTGAGTTTTAAAAGTTTTTATAAGTATTTAATTATGCACCAAGCTTATAAATATGACAAATCATCTGAAGACAAATAGAAATCTACTAAGAAAATTTAATTTTTCTTTTAAGTTTTGCAAATAAAAACTATTGAATATGTTATTAACATCATGGATCAAATCAACTAGTGTAAAACTTCAAATTGTTTTTTAATACTTCGTGTTATAAAAATCATGAAGTTTTTTTATGTGATCAAAACCATCCATTTGATTCTTTTCGTACATTTGATGAATGAACAAATATTCTTTAGAAAGCATGAAATATTATATTTTGCTAGTTATAATATTACTAAAGAGGATGGATAATATTTATTTTATGCTTGGAGGCCATACCTTGACAGTTGAGCTGAGAATGATCCGATTTTGAGCCGATCCAGGACTGGCTCGAAATCGGCTCGAATGTACTTTATGATGGCTCGAATTCTGATCGTAGCTTGTAGACATTGCTTTCGAGGCTCGGATCGAATGTGAATCGAGCCGATCCGAAAGCAATTGCCATCGAATCGAATGTGATCGAGCTCGATCCGCCGACGCAATTAAGCTCGTTTGATGGTTTAGCTCGATTTTGGACTTTTTTTTGGCTCGAAATTAAAAGCAGGCGCTCATTTTAAGAAATTAAACTTAATTCACAACAGCAAAGAAAAAAATTCACATAAATTGAAATTTGCTTGAATTTATTGTATAAAATTGAAATTTAAATCAATATAACAATTACATTGTACATATTTAATTGTGTTTAGCCAATACAAAAAATCAAGTTTACAAAAATATAAATAAAAGACAATATCAAGAGCACATATTTAAATTGATTATCGGGTCGAGAGAGTTATAATCATATTCAAGTATTTGCAATCTATACAAATTTCATGTTACTTGTGACTTGGTTCGAGACCATCCAATAGCGCCATTAAAATAAAAAAAGCTCCAAAATAGATTGGCGAGGTTGCCTGACCATCCAATGAGAGCCACTAATGATGGATCAGTTTTTGTTGGAAGAAACATTAGTAGACCAAATCGCAAGCATCTGTAAAAGAGTTAGCACAAACAAAGCAATACTGATCAAATTAAAGGTGAAACAGAATAAAATGAGTGAATTATAGAAGATCTGAGACTCGACCGGTAAACAGGGGCGACCACAAACATAAGCATCCTTCAATGAAGGGTTACATCACAGTGTCAACCAAAAGATGAGTGAAATCATCCCCTTTATATACATACACGAGGTGGAGCGACTTCCATTTGGAGGAGTTGATATGGTCTTTAATACCTGCATACACAATAGAAAAGAAGGCCACATCGATCGGAATGGTAAAGGGATGCCACCCACCCCATATAAGATATGTATCACCAAATAATGCCCACAAGTCATGAGAATGCACAGCCACCAAAATCCCAAACCAGCTAAAAATTCTGGGCACATCCACCATATTGACAATAAGACCATAACAATAAATATACATATCAAAGAGAGTCAAGCAAAAAATTAACCAGTAAGCTAACAGAATAATCAAGGCCACAACTAAAGGGGTGAAATACACTACATTCATCATAGTAAAAGACCAGGCTTGAATCCAAAATAAGCCATTCAGATCGCAATACATTTTAATAGTCCCGATAATATCATGATCAGAATTGCACAAGTTTAACATCCAAAGTACAGTCGATGATTATACAATCAACAATTAAGAGAACAAGGAACCATCCACAAGAGCAATCACAAAAACGCGACATAATATCTAGAAATAGCATCTTTGGAAAAACCAAAACAACAAAATGGATACAAAATCTGAACCCGACAATGATAGAAAACCCGACAAAGAAGCCGATACACCAAGAAAAAAAAAGAGAGGACTTATACAGAATATATTTATAAAAAACAAGAGAGGACTTATACAAAAGATATTTTCAAAACCTGCAATGTGAGATAACATAATATATCTTATTTGTAAACAAATTGTTGTCTGCCAAGTGCCAACAAGATTATCCACTAAAACAGAATAAGAAGATCATTATTGTCCAACTCCTTGGAGCCTTCAAGCAGCCCTCCCATACGGCCATACATCAAACTAAAAGTTCGAACACCAAAAGCTAACCATACATACATACATCAAACTAAGTAGCCATCTCGGATGTAATAATTCAGAAGCTCATATAATCTTGTATTCTCTTCCAAGAAAACATTTAGTAAGAGGACTTATACAGAAATGCAAATGAAAGAATAGTTCAGCCCCTATATCTACTCACAATATTGATCCCATGTTGTATTTTTTATTTTATTTTTTTGCTCTCAAAATACTGAGATGATTGGTATTTTTAAGGTGACATAAGACGTTGAAAAGCATAAACTTCAATTATATGAAAATGCAAATTGATTTCAAAAGCTCAAGAAAGTTCTTCAACTATTAAAATGTGCAAATAGTACTACAACGTAATTGAAACAACTCTTCCAACCTTCTATTTTCATGATTGAAAAAACTACAACTGAAATATAGAAATAACATTGTAACAAGTACAAAAATTGAAAGTAAGCCACAATTTTAAAAGGCCAAACTTTAAATATTACAATTTGTCGTAATTTGATTTCAAAGAAAAAAGTATTTTGTCACTAACTAGTCTCAAATTTTTTAGTTATCAATATATTAAAAAATCAAAATTGACCATATTGTAAAATCAATAATTTCCTCAAAGTCATCTCATATAATTTTATCATTGGACATCCAAAATTAAAATAAACGCGTTAATTGTTAAAGTCCACATACATAAAAAACATAATTACAACTTATAACTTACAAAAGCATATTGTGAAAGCCCATAAAACAATATTACCCTCATGAAATTCAAATTTTGTGAATCCACACTCAAGTAGCACGATATAGCTAAGTTTTCTTTTAAGATGTCAAATCTGAAAAGAAGGCGTTGTTTTTATTGAAAAATTAAATAGAATGTAATTTCTATATAAAAAAAAATGATGAAAACATTACCATAGGCTCTTTCAATTTTGTATCTAATCCAATTTTCACCGATATTAAGGCATCCAATGTTTTTGGGTGAAATAGAACTTATAATCACTAAGCAACACCACACACTAAAGGACTCAAGTAATCGTAGTTATTGAAATTGTAAAAATATCTTTTTGCCATCTTTGATGTCTTGTATTTCATGGGACATTTTCCACCAATCTAAAATATCAAATTCGAATCGGGACATTTAACTTTCAGCTTCATTAAGTATATCTCTAAGTCGATTTTTTGTGGAACTAAAAGCAGAGAGTCTATAAAATCATACAACCCATTATCGGACAAAATGTGACTTCCTTCTAGATGTTGATTACTATAGTAGGTGCTCAGATTTTCTTTAGTTGTATGTTGTTTATTAACGATAGAAATAGTAGAGCTCAAATAGTTTTGTTTCTGTCCTTTTTCTCATCAACAATATCATTACCATAAATCGTGAGTAATAATTAATGGCAAATAATTTTATTGATATAGAATGCACGATTGAGAATAACAACGAACAATCGACTTATCAAATTTTGCCTTCTTTGCTTTATTAGAAATGAAAAGACAGAGATAAATATTCTCTATCTAAGCTTAATTAATATTAGATTTGGAAGAAGCTATTTGCGGTAGGATCGTAAAAATTTGGTTATTCGATGAAAAATGTGAAGCAACTCTCTTATTAAAGCGATTCCAATCTTCCTCGAAGGTAATCATGTAATTAAGATCTCAAAGCATATTACGGAAAAACAATCTTGGAAAATCACTCATTTTGTATGTTGAGTTCCAACGCGTGTAGGAACATGATGCATGACTTTGTTGTTGTTGATAAGCCCGTCACAATCTTACCAAATTTGTGTAGCAGGAGGTCGTTTTAAATAAGATTGATTTTCTTATCTTTTCAATTATATTACCAATTTCTTTTAAGCCATCTTGCACCATTAGATTTAAAATATAGCGTAGATGACATGAAAGAAATCCTCATTACCATAAATCGGACCTTCTAGAAAATAATCTTTTGGGTTTAGCTACACATCATTTGATGATGCATTATCCAAAATCATAGTCGATTTTATTTTGAATACCCCATTGCAAATTTGAAATGGCTTGATATCACAATCCAGGAGGATCTAAATCACTAAAGCGATTATCGCACGCAATTTCCAATCACTAATAATGCGTGAGACCAATATTGTTTGGCTTGATGTCCGTGTCACTGAGAAGCTGTCTTAGTTAATTTAACTTTTTTAAGTTTTCTTTTCCACTTCATACACTTTCATGCTCTTCTTTTGACATCTAGAAATTTTACAGTAGTTTGGATTCATAGATTTCATCAAAATATTAAATCATAAATATTCAACGTAAAGGGATATTTGAGCATGATAAATCTCTTGACAATATTTTTAATTACTATGATCATAAGCGGTTGAAACTAGAAATTGAATCAATTTCTTCAAGGTTCTCAGTTATAGGATCAAAAAACTTTTGTCTCTTTTCTCTCTTTTTAATTCAACAAATAATTGTAATTTGTATGTGAATAACTGATTTTAAGAGTTTACAAGAAAGCTTAATATAACATCATGTAATTTAAGATGCTATTTAAATAAATCAGTTGGTTGGGTTATCTTATAATTGTAATTTAGAGGTTACTTTCATCTATCAATTAAATACCATGTTGAAAATAAGGTTCAATGAGTAAATGATTTTCATTAAACTTAAATTTTTTTTTTATAACATTAATAAGTCACTTATTTGATAATAACATGCAATAAAAATGTGATAAATTAAATAAAAATTTCAAATTCGATTTTAGCCTCACCGAGTCACCAACACAATGATTTTCTTCACCATCCTAATCGACCACAATAAATATCCAAAAATTTAAATTGTTGGCTAAAGGACAATCCACACGATTAATTTTAAGATGAAATAAATATAATCTTTCTTCCGTAAGATGTACATGAGAAATGGTACCACAAAGAGATAAGCAAGTATTAATCCAATATAGCAGATGCATGAACCACATATATTCACAAGAAGCCAAAATGCATGTAATTTGTTAAAAAAAAATCTTGATTTTGGAGAAAAGGAAAAAAAGGTTCATGCAACATCTTATATTCCGAACCACTCGGATCTGAAGAATTCATAACCTAGAACATTCAACTATTCAAGCCTAAATCAACCAATGAAAAATATTTAGGCATTAAAATTTATCCACATATTTATGCATGGACCACACCATGTTTCAAGCTAACTTTTAACTTCTTGAAGAGCACTTGCATTGTAAAAACCCACAATAATTCCATTTTTTTAGGTAAAGAAATAAAAAAGCTCTTCATTAACACCATTCCAAGTCTCAGACTCTCATACAGCCATACAGGTTTATGCTAAAAAATAAGCCATTCTTCTTTACAAAAACAAAAAGTCATCAACATCATCTTACAAGTTATACAGATCAATAGGATTGGAAATTTTATGAAGGCAATAAAGTTTTCTTTGAAGAAATGAGAAAGAAATAAATGTTGAGGGATAAATTCTACAAAGTTTTAAACCGAATTGTAGCTTAAGTATATCGACCCAATATATACAACTATACAAGTGCAAAAAAATTTGCGCTTCAATACTTTATATTATACAAATTTTTTGATACCATATTGAATAACATGTCAAGACTCAAGAGGTGTATTTATCACTTATCAGTGGAGCAGTGAATCGGTGATACACAAGAAATCAAGAATCATCTCTTCATAACAGATTTTTGCCTTATTATTGATGTTCATCCATAAATGTGAGAATGGATATGAATTATGATATTGTTCTTTTTTCAAAAGTTGAGTCAAAGAATAAACATACTTCACTTACAATAGAGGATAATACATTGATTGTGTTGATCGGCTTTGAGCCTTTGAGAGTGCCGTCAAGACTCAAGAGTAATTAAGAAATGATCAAATGAATTATGAAACTATAATATATAAAAACAAATAACTAACGAATATCTATGCCATAAACTAACCAGTAAAATTAACCAGTATTGCTACTGTCTGTACCGTAGAAATGAGACTTCGACAAAGAAACAAACCGAGTGGTTGAGCTAAGTAACCCAAGTTGCAAAGTTAAGAAATAACAATGACTCTATCACAGAGAAAAAACGGAGACACTGGCACTGCAGAGTGCAAACAATGCAAGTCTGCGCGGCTGCGCCTCAGAGAGGACTAAGAAATAAAGCACAATTCACGAATCAAAGAAAACGAGGAGATCGGTGAGGACGAAGAAGCGAAGAATAGAGAATCGTTCTCCTTTCTTAAGCCCGCAACCGAGATAAGAAATCGAGATTGAGAGAAAGGGCTCAAAGAAGTCACGGTCCTCCCGGAGTCGGAGTTCCGAAGCGTCAAAGGCTGGAATTTGAAAGGGTAAAGCGAAACCGATATCAGCGTTCACCTTGATCTATCGGTGGACTGGAGAGGCGAGAAGGAGAATCATTCGCTCGATTCCGATTTCCAGCGGTCGCGGCCGTATTGAGCGTTGAAAAATCGAGCAGCGATTTAACGGATCAAATCGAAATTTAAACCGAGCCAACAATTCAGCTCGGTTCGGCTCGTTAGCTCGATTGAACTCGATTGAGCTAAAATCTGAAGACTTTCGATTAACGTTCTTCGAGCAAATTTCTCAGCCCTACTTGACAGTCTACTCCAGGAGATGAGAAGATTATATCTATACATGTGTGTGTATAGATACATGCATGCATACATACACACGTGTGGTATTTGGCTTAATAAAGTTTTCACTTTAGGCGGTAGATTGGAAATAAGATTTCTTAAGGATTTTCACCCATTGGACTAGGTTTTGTTTGTTAATGTGGTCAAGACTTATATTTGAGCCAATCCCTATTGTTATTTACTCGTTTTTGAAAAGTGCTTCTGTTTAAATAATTGCATGATGTTAGTCATTGTATTGACACGTGTTTAATGCAAATAATGGCCATATATATTTTTGCATTGTTTTGTCATACTTGGGGATGAATGTGGAGGTGATAACATGCCATTTTTTGGCTACCATGGTTCCGTTGTCTATTGAGTCATTAGGAGGATGCTAATCCATTGAGTTAGGTTTAACATTCTAAAATTTCAAGAAGTTAGATTTTTCTTGTAGTCAATCTATTGGAGTTTATCAATCTGACAAATTTTTAGAATATATCATTAATAGACTCGATTGAAAGTAGGGTGGTAGGTGATCATTATTCTACTCTTTTTGACTCAATTAGAGTAGATTGGCATAGTTTTTGTAATGTCTGACATGACCTTGTGATAGCTGAGTATTGTGAGTAGAGAGTTGACTAGTCTATAAGATTGACTGAGTAGCTTGTGATACTGACTTGGTGGAATGAGTAGCTAAGTAGATTAGAATCAATATGGGTAGTAGCGAGTTGTGCCTGGTGGATGGTAATATATTTGGGACTGCTTAGCTAGCTTGGCTAGTAAGGTAGCATTTGACCACTATATAGTTGAGCTACTTCAGTTGTCTTGTTGAATAAGTCATACTGAATTGGTGTAATATCAAATAACTTGGGACAAATTGATTGAGATTGTGAATTCTTTTGCTTTTGTCAAGACCTTGCAGTGGCTATAATCTTCATGAGTCCCTCTTTTGTAGTCTTCTCATTTAGGGATTGTCTATTACAATTAGAAAGGAGCCATTCAGATGTTAACTCATTTTTTTATTGCTAGAGACTTATCTCCATGAATTTATGTGTTGTACAGTTGCAAATAGATGGTTGATAAACTTTTGATCTCTTACCCAACTCTTGTAGTATGCCAATTTGCAGCAGTGTATGAGGTTTACTATTTCAGTTAGTAATTGAGAGCAGAGAGAGTGTTTGGAGAGTATGTAGGAGCCTTATCAACACTAAGGTGATCTCTAGCGATTGAGAGTTGTGGATAATAGTTAACTCCATTGCTTTGTTCCTACTTCTAGTGATGGTTTCCTATTTCCTCCATAGCAATTCTTGGTGAATTTGAGAATCCCTGGTTTCTCTCCTAGATTCGTTCTCTTTTTATTGTTCATTGTGGTTGCATAATGATAAGAATAATAAAATATTGTATGGAGTGAGAATGTAATCCACAGATGTGGAAGGTTAGAGGTGATATGTGTTATTCTTTAACTTTATTATTTCTATGTAATTTTTGACTTATTATTATTTATTTGTACTATGTGATCTTTGACTTGTTAATCCTATTAGTTCTATGGAATCTTTAATTGAGAGCTGAGGTAAATGATGAAATTGATAAATTACATGACTTTAGAATTTATATTAAACTTGTGGATGAAGGAATTGCTAACTCGTTGTGCTTCAAAACTCTTTGTTCTTCCTTATGGCTATCAACTGAGTTTCCTTGATAATTGAGTTGACTTGTATATTTGGTTGTAGCCTACCTTGAACATGTTAATATCTCATCCTTTGGTTCTACTATTAATGTGTCAAGTATTTTCATTTGAGTGTATCTCATTTATGCTATTATTTCAACTTTGAGTGATTGTGAAATTTGGATGGGTTGGATCGAGGTGAGTATAAAGCTAACAAGGCCGGTTTGGGTGCTGTCATCAGAGATGATGGGGTGAGCCAGTCATTATTGCAGGGAAGTAGTTCACACATTGGGACAACACTATTGTGGAAATGGAATCCATACTTGCTATCAAGGAGATATTGGAGCCCCTGGATGATGGAGGCTAAGGGTTTTTGATGGTGACAACATCAATGTTATACATCACCTCCAGGAATGTATGCTGGGAAACAAACATAGAATACAACCATGGGTTGGGCCAGACATCAGCTTCCTCCAGCAATTTGGATAGGCTATCTTTTGCCACATCCATCGGGAGAGCAACAGGGCTGTAGATTTTTGTGCAGGTGTTGCTCTTGACTATACCTTTTTTTGGGATAAACATGAAATATCCTCAATCATGAGTGAGAACTTTTGCTTAAGGCTAGTCATTAGTTGTTAAGTCCTTAGGGTATAGTAGTAGTGATTTTAGAATAAGGAAAATTTACCTTTATCAGCATAGTGCGGATAGTGGGGGGAATCATGACCAAAGGATTCTTGCTAGCAACTATGGGTTGTCTTTTTTAAGTAGATCTTACTGACTTAAGGGTGGATATTTGTCTAAGAGATAATTTCAATTCAATCTTAATCAACAAAGAGCTTATATCCTCTATCAAGTACACTGTATGATTCACCATTTAGGGGATTTGGGACATCGGGGAACTTTCAGATTAATTTTTCTTCTCCCAATGGAAGGATATTCATCCTCCTCCTAATTTTATATTTAATTATTTGGCCTTTCAAGTATCACTTTATACATTATGATTTATGTTGTCAAAAGTAAATATAAATCAAGTCACTAATTTTCATAACGATTTTGTTGTCCACGAACTTGAGTTTAAAAATGATAATGAAAGAACACTTTTTTATTCCCTTTTTTTTCATCAATTTAAACATCAAATCTACTTTAAATAACATGAATGGTCCATCTATTAAACTCCAAGCCATATGGAAACTAATGTCTTGAAAATCACTAAAGCTTGTCTCAATCGATCATAAAAGAAGAACAGTCTTATTTGTACATTTATGTGGTACCTGTTACCAAATTAGGTGTGCTTGATGCTGCCTAATCAAACATTATTAATAAGCTGTTGGTTTCATGTATTAGCCTTTTGGCTTGTTTGCTGACTAGTTACAGTGGACAGCAGGGTAAAGTTCTTGGGTCGTGGGTTATTTCTAGCATTGCGGTGAGATCTAAGTTCTCTCCTGATGTTACCCCGCCCTTCCAAATCTACATGTACAGTTTCTTCTACTAGGAATTGCGTTTTAACATGATACAATTTCTTCTGATTGGCACAAATATAATGCTAACTGTTTCAAGGTTACCTGGTCCTTTCTATTTCATGAATGTGCCTTACGCGTAAGGGTATGTGGTATATTATTGGTCATATGATAATGTAGTGATTGTGGAAACTGAAAGCATCCATTTCAGAGCTTATGCAGATAGATGCCTGCATTGTTTTAGGTTGAGGCAATAACACCCTTGTATTCCTGCTTTAGTTTTCTTTATCAACATGCTTTATTAGCAACAAAAATGACACTTTTTTTTTTGCTAAGGTTCATCTTTATTTCTTTGGTTGTAATATTTTGTGAATTATGTTATCTGGTTGATATTATCCATTTTAAAGATGGCATTTATAATGTCAGGTGCTGCCGAGAAAAATGATTGATTTTCTTGATGCTCCAGTTCCATTTATTGTGAGTTCCAAAAATCCTTTGTTATTTTTTACTTTTTTTAAATTTAGTGTAGTCAGGGATTTGTGTATTAAATTCAATTTTGATTGAAATTTGTTTGGATCTTATAGGATGCATGTTTAATATTATTATGTATTTGCCCAAGAATTTCTTTATTTAACATGAGTTGGCTTGTCTACTTATACTTTAATATTTTGAAATATAATTCATTCTAGTGCTCGTGGCGTCCACAATTTGGATGTTAACCTTTTATTGTTTTTCATTATCTAAATACAGGACATGCAGGCCTAGTATTTGCTAATTATTGTTTCTGTATCTTACATATAATGTTAATCCAAATCTAAATTGCTTGCCGTTTGCATTTTGCACTGATCAGGGTTAGCTTTAAATTATGTGTTATTAGATTCATTTTCTTGGAGTGAATTTATGAGTAATACATTAATTTTAAAAATGGGATATTTTAATCTATCAAACTTACTATTTTGTAAACTATATATTTGACCAGTCTATGCAAATTTGGTTTTGTTTTCTTAGGCCAATTTTTTTGTCCAAGTTTGTGCTTGGAAGGATTTTTATATGTTTTTTATTGACTTTGGAAAAACTTAGTGATCTAGTAGTGAGAATTGCTTCGGTGTTAAGTGTGTATTAAAGGTATGACAAAGTTATTAAACAAATATTTGATGGAGCATTGACTTGTACTAATAGTTATAAAGTGACCAAAGAATTCTCATTTATGTTAGTATTAAATTAAGGATTGATATTAATGTCTCATCTTTCATATTAGCTATGGAGATGCTTATTAAATATGTTCTTAAGAATACCGTAGTGTGCATTTTTTTGTTGGCTGACATAATTTTAATTGGTGGCAGATTTGATAGAATAAGTGAATAATTAGAATAATAGAAGAAATATTTAGAAGTTAGCATGTATCAGGATTAATAGAACAAAGATTTGATATAAGATGTGAATGTTTATTGTGTGTGACATTAAAAAGGGACATTTACATACATACCATACAATTTTTATATATGTAAATATTTAACACAAATTTTAATATTTACATAAATAACACCTAAATATATCACTATCATAAATTTTTTAAAGTGAAATGCACCTTTTTCATGCATTGAGAAAAGTGTTATATTTATAAATATTAAACTTTAAGTGTTAAATATATATATAAATGTATAAGAATTGAGTGGTATTTTCGTAAATTTTCCTATTTAAAATTATCTTAAAGAAGACAAAGCAATAACTATTTGTGATTGCTTTAGTTTCTTGCATCTAATATACAGAGAAATGAGGGCATATATGATGATGCAACTTTTAGATTTAAATTTTGGTAGTAAGAAATGGGAAAAGTGCTCCAATAGTGTCATGCGATAGGAAATATCAAATTTATCTTCAAAGGGAGAATAATCAAATAAAAGACAAGTTTGATGAACTTTGCATATCTTTCTTTGATTTATTCAACTACTAATACACAGAAAAGATGACATCTTAATGTGATTCCATTAATATTAACTCTTGGATTACTATGCCCCTCTAGGTTATAGAAGAAGGTACTCACAAGTTCAAGACTCAGTAACTTGTGTTAGGTAAGTTTCTTAGTTCTCTTAATCTTGGTCAACCAATTATTATACGAAATGATGTTGAACATTTCTTATGTTTTATAACTCAGTATGCATCTTTTAAGAACTGTCTCTTGATCATAAAGCCTTCCATACAAATATTAATATCATTAATATTCCATAAACCTTGTTAGAGACATTAAGAAATAAGAATTGAGAGAAAGCATATACATTTGAGTTGTTTTCTCTTCTCTTGGATTTATAGCGAGTCATTCACTATTTCATCCAATTCACTCTATATTCTCTTGGCTCAATTTTTGTTAAATTGATTCAGGTTGATGTTGCTATTGTGAAGCTTTTAGGCTATCTATTGTTGGGTCTTGGTGTGAATGGATGTAAGTACTCCGTTAGAGAAGAAGGTTTGGATTAATTCTATTGCTTGTGGCTTCTAACAGAAGGTTGAATTTGAAGGAATTTCTTCGCACTATTTTTCATGTTAAATTTCTACTCACAACTTCTTAGGATCCTTCAAGGCACTTCAAAAACTACGCAAACCTTCTAACAATTACGATAATTAGGAACATTCAACTGATAAATCAATCTTCTAATTCAATGATGGATTTTGACTATTACTAGCTCGAAATATTTATGCTTGACTGTTCTAATGATATTATGAGAGTAATGAAAATCCAATATTCAAAAAGAAATGGAATATCAGATAAGACAGTGCTTATAGATTTTATCATCATCTTTTGGGAAATTTTTGATTTGGTTTAAGTTTTCTCATAAGTGCAACCCCTTATGGTCAATTATTACTTTGGTGACTAGAAATAACTTTTGATTAAGGCTAATTAATAGATGTTAAATATTTAGCTTATAATAGTAGGGATTTGGTTATGAGAAGAAGAAACTTATTGCCATTAGCTTATAGGAGATAGATTGATAACATGACCGAATAATTCTTGTTAGCAAATATAAGATGTTGTCTAAAGGAATTTTGTAGACCTGTGATGAATGTTTGTATATGGGGATAATTTTATGTTGACTTTAGTTAACAAAATGCTTCGTGCCCCATTAAGTGCAATCTATGACTTATAACTAGGGGATTGAGCTATTGGGGGAACTTTCAGGCTTTGACTGTAATTATAATTTAATAGTGTTATTTTGTGGTGAATCATTCAAGTAGAAGGCTTGGGCCATAATTATAATTTAGTTGTGCAATTTTATGACAAATCACTTGGCACATGTCACATCTTTACTAATGTGAGATTAGAATGATCATAGCAATATGCTTTATATCTTATTTACTTTGTGAATTTAGGTTATCTTAGATTGATCACACTTAGTACATTAATGTAGAAGATAGATGTGTTGTTGCTTTAAGTGATAGATTGTATTTGAGCACTCACATGTCGAAGTTGTGTCATCACCTCATGTGGGTAAAATTCTACGACTTCTCTCGTGGCCAAAATTTTGGCAACATGGGAATCTTTTGTGGGTATTTATGATATTTTCGATAAGACTCATGTGGTATTGTGTTGTTGTCAAAGCATTTGTTCAAGTCAACTTATGAGATATATATTGAGATTAACAAATGCTCCAAATAAATATGATGTGCATTAAGAGCATACCATATATGTTGTAAATAAATTGACTATATATCCCGAAAAATTTGTTAACATAAAGAATGAATTAAACTTTATTTTATAGGGATTCATCATTATAGATTAATTTTTCATCAACGTCACATCTGATCTTAAGGAATTCATTGAAACTTGACAATTGCCTTTAAACAAAGCAAATGTGACCTTAAGATTAAGCAGGAAATTTGAATTTCTTTTGTTTTGCTATTGTATCTTGTTGAGCCAATAAAAGACGCCATTAGTCCGATGTTTAGTGATTGGTGGACTTGATGATAATAATTTTTTTTGGCAATTTTGGAGATTTAGAATTTTTTTTTTGTCATATGTTTTGTGGGTTTAAGACTAACTATTATATTTTTAGTTGAATTAAATAGGATGACGATTTTACTATTTGATGGAAGTTGGTCCTTCCGTTTGGAATTTAATATAAAGTTATAGAGAAATAATGAATATTATAGGGCATTTTCGGAGTAACAAAAAATAAAAATAAGTAGATAACTAATAAACCCTATCCTCTTCTTATTTTCATTCACACACCGCACCACGGAAGAATCAACTTGGTCCCTGATCAAATAGTCAAGGGACTAAATTGGTCCTCTTGTTTAGTCTGGGACTAAATTGGTTCTTCATAAATAGTTGAGGGACCTATTTGGTCTTAAACCCTATGTTTTGTGTTTTGACAGACTTATCAAAGAATTATCATACCTCAAACGATCCTCTTTTTCCAAGGTTAGCCTGAGATATAATAGAATATGATGACTCAATCAGACGCAGTTTTCACCAATTCATCTCGACATGTATGGATTCAAGACAAGTAGATAAAAATTGAATATCATTAAATCATCACGAACAAATTTTTATATTTTGAATTTTTCTAATGATCATTTTATATTTAAATCACATAACTAAAAGCATATAAAATTAAATCTCAATATAAATACAGAGCTATTAAAGATATCAAATTATAAATTATACGTATCTTAAAAAGTGTTTAATTCTTCTAAAACTGTGTAAGTCAAAAGTCATATCTAGCTACTATCATTCTCTTTATTCTTGCCTGAAAGTAAACATGTAATATCATAAGTTAATAGTTCAGTGAGACAAATAGTGCTAAAGTAAACTTAAAGCATGATATAAGAAGCAATGTGCATGAACAATTAAAACTTCAGAAATATAATAATAAATAAAACATGCTATCAAGTATAAAACTGAATAATAATATATGAGGCTGAAAAAAATTGTAAACAATAAATAGCAGAAATGATTAGACATGTAGGCAATTAATATCATAAAATCATTTTTAGTTCTAAATTAAATTATCTTATTAGAAATATCATTCATATTTATATAGGTTTGACTTTTGTCATAATAGGGTTGTCACTCGATCTGTCGGCCAAAATTATTGATAAAATGTCATATTCATACTACATACTGTTGACATATATGTGTTTCGTAAATCGAGTCGAGCAAATGTGATGAAATATGCAAGTATTAATCTCGACGTCACATAAATTGAAGTTAAAACCTCCCAATTGCGATCAAAATTGATCAAAATTATCTCGATTCAAAAATTTTGATTGCATAAGTGTGTTTAAAATATCAAAATTAATCAAATGAAATTTATTGAATCGATTAATAATCATTTAAATGTTCAAAATCAATTTTTGAAGTAATTATGCGTATGCCGGAGTAGGGAAGCTTCGACGATGTCCAAACGACATCCGTTTGCAAAATTGATTGTGCCGTTGTAGCGGAAATATCGAAATCTATCAAACAACACATTTTACGGTTAATTCGGCAAATTCTATGTGAACGTTGAGCGATTCGAATGTGTCGTCACGCAATTTAAACCTAAAAATCATTTCAATCGTCACCGACATGGTCCAAGTGACCTCTGATTACCAAACGAACATCACCATTGCGTCCGGAACAATGAAATCAACTAAAATTGATATCCATATTGGTGGGGTTTATCATGCGGGATGATTCGTTAAACATTTTATGAATTAACAATAATAATATCATTATTAAGCTAAGTATTAGTTAAATGTGATTAATATTTGCCTAAGTTAATCTTTAATTTCAGTTCTCCCGCCTTTGCTCCACCCAATCAAACTAGCCGCTCACCTACCCAATTAAATCAGTCATAAACCCAGGATTAGCTGCTAAAACAAGCCTATTGGCTACCACATGGACATCCAATCAAACAGATTGGCTAGCCCTAATACTTCTAAAGCCAGACAACAGCTCTCATTTTTGGCGTGACACTCGATTTGAATCCCTTTCTATCCTTCCGTTCCAAGATCTTACCTCTCTCTCTCTCTTTCTCTCGCGGCTCTCGTGCAGTCCGTTCATCCCTCCCCAGCCAAGCAGCATGCAAGAGCCGAGTGGCTCCTTCCTGCCCGTTCGTCCCTCCTCCCTCACAACAGCAAGCCAAGCGGCAAGCCCTATCCGACCAACCTCTCTTCTCCTCCTCCTTCCAATTGGATTCACAGGTTGTCTTTATTCAACCTTAAGTTGCATTTTGCTATTTGGGTTTTCTCTTGGATGAAATGAGCTTGATTAATCTCTCTTTTACATGCTATGTGGTTGTATTAGAGATAGAAATATGAGGCTTGATGTGTTGTATGGCTTAAGCCTTACTTTTGTTTTCAAGCATTCATTTATATTGTGCTATTTTGCCTCTATTTGAGTTATGGGGTAAGGTCAAGATGAGAAAACAGTGGGATTGCTTACCTCTTTTCACCATTTGGCAAGGTATAACTTGGTTTTCATTTAAGTTTGCTGGTCATATGGATGCTTTGCTAAATCTGAAATTTTTGGTTTGTATGACATCAAGCTTAATATGGTTGTTAACTTTAAGTGCTTAAACCGTCTTTGACTATCATGTTAAAGAGAGGGGGATAAAGGGTGTGAATGGGTTTTTCTAATTTTGTTCTTATTTTCTCCACTATGATCATCACTAAGTCGATAAAATTTTTGAAGTAAAGAGTAAATTGAAATCTCATTTGCATGCAAAAAAAAAAAGAGGGGGATTAAGGCTTGAGAGCTCTTTAAGGTTCAATATGGATGCTTTTGTTGTTTCACGTGATATAAATTGAACTCCATTCAGATTTTCATGTTAAAGTGAATCTTTCTCTACGACAAGTGAGGTAGTTAAAGCTCCAATCTTTGAGGAATCAAGTCTTGCATTCTTTTGTTGATTGGAAACCGATATTTTCCTATGTGACACTTTTTTTGTTTACTGACTTTTGAGGATAAAGGTTGCTATTTGACATTTAAGGTCACCACTTAGTGTTTTGATTGGTCAAATCTCACCTACATCATATTGTCATTGTAGAGTCAAGGTGAAACAACATGCAATTGACATTGATTTGAAGCCCTCATTCTATTATTTGATTTTTTTTTTCATTATGTTATGTGGTTTGATTAACCAAATCATTTTTAGAAGTCTCTCTAACTTTTGGAATGAAGGCATCAAGTTAAAGTCTGAGTTTGTTGAGAATTTAAGGTTTCATTTGTTATTTTAGTTAGCCAAATGACATTTAAAGTTGCTGATTTACTTGTTGAATTGATGAGGGCAATGACATCCTAATATTGAACAAAAAGGTGGGATGTGTTCAGATTTTCAGGCTCTTGAGCCTTCACATTCCTTGAAGTCTGATTTGACTATTGACTTCTTATTCCATTTGATTTGATTTGGGAAAGGTAGATTGGGGCTTTAGCTTGATTCTTACACTTTTTACCATGGTTACTATCAAATCAATAAGCTTTTGAAGTGAAATGTGAAATGAAACCTCATTTGCATGTAATTTAAGGTGATCTTTTATTGGTAGCCTAAGATGAGTAACATGGCATGTTCTGTTGAAATAAAAATTTAGATTTATGTTTGTTAAATGAAGTTGACTGTTTTGCTTTATGTAAGTCAAACCCTACTTGCAAACAATTATCATACTAAAAGAAAAGATGAATGAAGCAAAGCGTAATTTAAATTATTCTCTTTTCTATCATATCTTTTGTCAAATGTTGAAGCATATATTGACATAAAGTTGTTAAGATTTGAAGTATGAAAGTGGCAAGATGGTTCTTTCTTGATAGTAGTAAGATGAAATATATACTTACATTTTGTCATTTAATTGCTATTTTATTTGCTGAA
The DNA here is from genome assembly GCA_021442155.1 of Cymbidium sinense. Taxonomy (NCBI): domain Eukaryota; kingdom Viridiplantae; phylum Streptophyta; class Magnoliopsida; order Asparagales; family Orchidaceae; genus Cymbidium; species Cymbidium sinense. The sequence continues at coordinate 100,807,702 of CM038217.1, read as the reverse complement.
TTTAAGAAAGGTACTTCCTCTTTCATGCTCACTGAGGAAATGATGGAATAATGAAGCCTATACTTGTTGAAGTTTTATGCTATAACTTGCTGTTTAGAATATTTTAAAAGTAAAATTCAACTGAAATGATGATGAAAATTATGTTATAGTAAGGGGTTTCAATTATATTTTAATTCTATGCACATGTGAATGTAAATTTGTAAAGATGCTTTAAAATTACATAAGAAATCGTGCACATTATTCTAATGTGGCGGAGAAATTTGATTTGAAATAAGTACTCGTGCATATTGTTCTAATGTGACAGACAAATTTGTTTTGAAATAAGCACTCGTGCATGTTGTTCCAATGTGACGAGGAAATATACTTTAAAATAAGTACCATACACATTGTTCCAATGTGGTGAGAAAATGTGATTTAAAATAAGTACTTGTGGACATTGTTCAAATGCGGCAAGAAAATTTTATGCCTCCCCTTTTGAACAAGCAAAATTAAAGGCCTATGAACGCTTTTTTTGGCATGGTAGGTATTTATACTTTTTCCGGCTACGGTGTTTTATGACACCTATCATGCACGTCTTTTTTGACGTGGTGGGAAGACCTAACTCATCTGAAGTAGCACCTTATGCAGGGATGACACCGAGAGGATGTCGAAATTTTCAGTGAGCAGAACTTATATTCTAAAAGCAAATTTCAAATGCAATGGTCATAAAATCCATAATATAGGAAAAGATTTCACAGGCACTTTAATTTATTTTATTTTATTTGTTTAAGTACCCGTGTACATTATTCCAATGTGGCGAAAAAATATGCTTCAAAATAAGTACTCGTGCACATTATTCCAATACGATGATGAAATTTATTTCAAAATAAGTACTTGTGTGCATTGTTCCAATGCAGCAAGAAAATCCTATGATTGCCCTTTTACACATGTGAAATTAAATGCCTATGCATGCCTTTCTTTGTGTAATAGATATATATACATATTTTTGTTCGCAGTGTCTTACGACACCTACCATGCACGTCTTTCTCGGCGTGGTGGGAAGCTCAATTCTTTCGAAGTAGCCCCTAACGCGGGGATGACGCCGGGAGGTTTTCAAAATTTTAAGTAAACTCACAAAATGAATGAGTCAAAATTTAAATCATGATATGCACACTTGAATGAGATGATTTCATTTTACATATCTTCAAGCAATCTTATACTTCATTTATTAGCGTATACAAGTCTTTAAAACCAATAATGACAAGTAGAAATGAAAAGAGTCAAACTCGTGTCATTTAGAATAGATACATACTTGATTTATGACAAATATTTGAGAAAATCAAACTTACATTTTATAGAATAGATTTTCACTTGACTTATAACAAGTTTTTGAAAAAGTCAAACTCATATCTTATAAAATAGATCTGCATTTGATTTATAGTATTGGTATTAAAGACCCATATATGCAACTTGACATGTCTTCTAAACCAAATACAATTGCTTCAACTTAGACATTTCAAAGTTCATACAATACTTCTAAGGAACAGATACTCGTATGTATGTTGATGTATTCACTAGCTTGAATGCTTAAGAAAATATGTGCAAGCGGTTAAATGAAATTATTTCATCACATGTCATTCGAACCTAATGTTGCAAACATGTGTAAAATCCATATAAAATGAATGAACAGATACATGCAATCATTCAAAATCAATCAATCACCTGCATGTGCCCTGACACATGTGTCAAAAATCCAAATTTTGTATTTGGGGATGCTGTGCGAGTTGATCCTCGGTTAGGTCTTAAGACCAGGTCTGGATTAGCAAAATCTAAAAAAAAAAAAATCTAATGATGGTATTATAGCATCTTTAACTTGATAAAATCTGAGAAGTTAATTATGCCATATAATTACAAGATAAACTTATTGACATTATTATTAGTATAACTTCTCAAGTCCAAACTCTCAAGATGAAAGTCAAAGCCCTCTACGCCGCTAAGTCAAAGCTTGAAGGATGATAAATCTTGAAGTAAATTTTAAATCACACATGAATCATATACCCGATCATCTGCTAGCAAATAGACAGAGTTGACAAGGTCTATCTCGATGATGATCGCGTTGATTGAATATTTTAACCGGAGGGGTTTCCATAATCAAAATTTCTTCAAGTCTTAATATTAAATCATTCCATGTTCAAATCTAAAATCGAATTCAAAATAATTACATGTTTAAAATTGAAAGATATTTAATTGAATGAAATTAATTATTTAAATTTAAAGTTAAATTCATCCACCCATTTACAACTATTTATCGAGGGTGGCAAATTAAGAAAACTTTTGCTCACAAAAAGCTAATGTCAAATCAAATATATAATTATGTTCACACTCAAATAATCTTACGCCAGTAAGGGGGTAGCCCGTGTCATCTGTTTGTGTGATTTTACAGCCAAATGCCACCACATAAATTGCGGTTACGACTAGAGCCATCTGATCAGATTGTTTGCCATCAAATGACACTACTAAATTACATTCATGGATGTAGCCCGTATGTTACCTAATGACTTTACTTTTTGAGCTGTGAATTATAGGTTGCATTTGATTGGGCAAAATCCCTCTATTAGCTAAGATTAACTTATATTTGTTCTCTTAAACAAACTCTATCTCAGGTCTACAAGGACACCTTGGACGACGCAACCTATGGTTGTTGACAAGAACCCTTCGATCGGGGTCGAATTACTCTCCCAAGTAGAGGGACTACAAGCGGATGACGAAACCATGAGATCTTGATCGGGCGCGTCATCATTCCCCCAAATATATTCTTTAAATTAAAATGATAAATCTCATAAATTTCAAACTCCACTCACTGTTACTATACGCTAAACAATTAGTGACCTATCGACTAGCCTTAATTTAAACTGTTCTCTCAGTATTGAGAGGGGTAATTAACCATAGGTGCTTGGACCTATAGGAAACTTGAAACCAGATCTAAAGTCCTCGCAAAATGAGGGCGAAATCTCCGGGTAGTGTCTTATCTATAAATTCATATGACTTCTGAAAATTTGACTAATATCAATCCAAACTCTCTTCATCGAGAGATTGATGGTGAATTTTTAGAGCCCACACATACCGACGAATCCCCTGACACCAATTGATTCAAATCAACCTGAATCTCAAGAGTCAGAAATTTAAAATTTTTTGTCAAAGGGTCATCTCATCAGAACTTTTACCTACTTGCATTGATTATTCTAAAATAGCTCACATATAATAATTCCATGACATATCTTGCTTATCATATGTATTACTTTTCATCTGACATTTAGCAATACCCGCACTAAATCATTTATCAATATACATAACATTATTTTATGACATTAAAAAATCTGACTTGATTAAAATCATAGTAAATTAATAAAATATGATTTATATGTTGTACAAGTAATCAATTTGATATGATCAAAATATGAAAGAAATATTTAATTTCAATGTATAATGTATTTACAAGAAGTAACAATACAAGTGACAAAACAAATATCAATCATATAGAAATTTGAGTTTAAATTAGTAATTATAAGTTTCACCTTAGTATTTTAGACTGTGTTGTAACGTACTTGATCCTTCGTTGAATATACAGCCTAGCATAAACTTTTTTTCAGTTTAATGACATATTTAGAATAACATAAGTTCACACATGACAAATACACTAATATCTCACCTGTATTAGACATCTCATTCAATTCCTCTCACTTTAAGTGGAGTAATATTGTTGCTATTGACTGAAATTATTATCATTAATCACAAATGCTACACCAATACTATTTAAAGTTAAGTTGAGGAATTAATAATAGCATTTAAGTTGATAGAATCATCAATTTGGATTAACACGTGTTTGAACTTTTAAAATGATTAAAATCTTTCATTTACCTATCTATCTATCTATGGTAAGCCATTTCATATCTATCCAAAATTCATTCTTTTTAATTAGATATATTAAATTTTTCCCAATACTTAAACTAATTGTTTTCTCAGGTTACTTAATTGGACTTAATTAATAAAACCAGCTAAGACTAGTAAATTCTTAGCATATATTCCTACTACAACTTTATTAATATGCATACATCTACACAATTAATTTACTTAAATTCTCCCTGATCTCTAATTTCTAAGCCATTAACTGTTTTACCAATAAAAAAAATCAAAAATAGAATTTCATTAATACTATTATCTTTAAGCTATACACACTCGCTCACACACACGTACAGACATCGATATAAGAAATTTTCACTACCTAATTCCTGTCAAAAATTCCCTTTGAATTATTTTGTTACAATCACTCGCCGACTCTCCCTAGTTGTCGAACAAAGCAGGCTATTTGGCTGCTTGAAATTCCTCCCTCAGGCCTGTGACACCCACCTGACTTCCGCATCCCGCAAGGCAAGGCTTCAGCATAGTGTCGAGCGCCAAAAACGGGAAACATGGAAATAAGGGAATAATAAAATAGAGTTAAGAATATTTATTTAATACATAAGGCTATTAATTGATTTACTTAATTAAGTTAATCTCAGCCATTAAAACCTCTTTAATGAGATCAGTTCATTGCATGTTAGGGAAAGTGAATTTTATGCTATAGTAGTTTTATTTTTTTATTAACCAAATCAATTAAATGGAATTCTTATATTAATTAACTTGAGTAATTAATTAATTAATTTAGTTATTTACTAATAGTTAATATATATATATATATATATATATATATATATATATATATATATATATATATATATATATATATATATATTAAATAACAATAGGAATTGATTCAAGGCATCTTTGTTGACTTATCAAGGGGAAATAAGCATGCCTTTGATGTCTTATGTTTTCTACTTCAACATACTTGATGAGGGATATACGTGAGGGGGCTTGTATTAGGCCAATAGTGGATAGTCGTTAGTTCATAGCTTGATATCTAATAGACTTGCTGACAATGTCATTCACTTGGTTCAGCCTCAAGCTTTGAATGCATTTAAGAATAACTTGTTGAATAAAGAAAAGTTCCTTTGATCTTTGCTTTGTACTTTTCAGACATGTTGAAGGAAATGTATATGATTTGATTTGACAATGGTACTAAACTTAGCTTAATTTTATCTTTGAATAAGGTCCATTGTTTTTATTTTTACTTTGACCTATTGATCAATTAAGATGTTTATGATCGGTTCACCTGAACTAATTAGGTTAGTTAAGCTTAGAGTTTGACTGCTATTGGCATCAGATTCAAACCGAGGGCTTTCTTATTGCCACTATTTTTATGACTTGGTGAGTACGAAAATCTGTTAGTCACTCAAGTTTAATTTATATAACTTGTTCTTGATAGTTTTGAGAATCCGGGATGGTTCTAAATACAGTTAGAAGTCCCCACCCCCCTTGTATGGGGAGCATTTGAGGAAATGTTGAGTCTGTTGCCACATCGAGAATGCGACGACAATGCATAAGTTTTTAGATATCCATAGGCTGGTCAACCATTTTGCAGTAAATATTATATGCCATAGACACTATATTTATTGAAGGGCGTTTGTTGAACTCATCAATTTGCAACTCAACATGATCAAATGTGCTGACAAAGGCAGATGAAAGGCGCTACATTGCATAAAACTATTTAGAAACATCTCAACTATTATAAGATATGTTCAATCGTTGCTTGTTTTGCTAAGTAGATTGTATTGATGCATCTAAAATATTGAAATTATATACAAAAGAATACTTATGTAACATTAATTATTGCAAAAAAATCAAAAAAATCAAAAAAATTATCCACATGTTAGATGGAGGTATGAATACGATTTGAGGCAGTAATGAGAATTTAAGAGAAAAAACTAATGCACACTAATAACGCATTTTAAAATATATGAAATTAAGATAATATTAATGTTAATATTATTAGTTAAGAAAAAGATTATTCTTAATCAAATCTCATGTAGCCATTGCCACTCATATCTGTGATTCTTACAACCCGTCCAATGCCGCAATTTAGTCCTATGCCTCGTTTTAAAAAATAGAAAAAAACCTAAATAAAAAAAGCCCGATTGGTCCCACATACATGAATCTCCAGGTCTCTCATTCTAGTGTTGACCTCCATGCACACTATATCAGTCGAGTTGAGCTCACAAAATAAATTCGATGGACTTCGGATACAACAACGCGCAAATCGAAGTTGAAATTGGCGCCAGGTCAAAATGATCTACAATCAACAACGACTTACCATCGCGTTGAGCGTCGAAATTGATTAGAATATATATCTTTGCGTTTATCCGACGGCCGATCGATCGAAGGAGAGCGTCGATGCTTTACGCGACGATGCAAAGATCCGTCAAATTGATCGCGTCGTAGTTTGAAACATTGAAATCATCAATAAGATTGTTGCCGATTGGAAAAAGCGAAAGTCGGCAAGCGATACGCTTTTAAATCGAAGCGATTCGATTCACTTAAATCGCGTCTCCGATCGCTAAACATCAAGGCCAAGGCCGAATTGGAATAACTTTAAATTGACATATATATTAAGTATATGATTATGCCCTCACAAAGATCCGAATTAGCGTTCTTTTAAATACTTAAATAAAAGACGCCTTTATAAATAACCCTTTATATCTGACCCTAAAACCATATAACACTCCTATTCCCAGCCCTAACTCTAATCAGTGCCGCAAGCCTCCTCCCTCTCTCTCGGTTGAACGAACCTATAGCCCTCCCGATCAAAACTCAGCCGCAAGAGAGCGACTCCCTCCCATTCTTGCAACAGGTCGCATGCGAATACACCGAACCTCGTTGATTCCATCAAGGCGACCAGCCACCGAGCCTTCCTATCGGGTTTCGAATCCAATCGCCCTCTCTCGTCCGTCTCTCTCTCTCTCTCTTTTGTCTTGCCCGATTCGAGATAGCCAATTCTTCCCGTCCGTCGCACTATAGTAGAACCGAAACTGCCTCACATCCGTTCAGCTACTCCCGCTGGTACTGTAGCGAAAATACTGTTGCACAGGTACTGTAGCTTGATACTGTAGCGAAAACACTGTAACATATGTACTGTAGCACTGAAAATTATTTTTTTTCCCACCTCAAAATTTTGATCTTCAATATTTGCGCTGTCAGTGACGTCGCTTCGTTTTTCGTGCCATGGGTAAAAAGAAAACGAAACAGTAAAATCCCCTAAAGTTTTAAGTACTTTGATTTTTTTTGGCGCAGCGGGGAAATCCTTTGATTGCTTGTCTTCATGCAGGTGATAACTCAATACCACATTTCTTGGCGTGGTGGGGAAGTACTTGACCGCTAAAATAAGTCGCTTTCTGGCGTGCGGAAAATCGTGTTATATACGCAGGTTATGAGACTCATACATATTTTTCTTGATATGGTGGGATGACACATTCGTCCGTTGTGTTTATACCACCCATACATGCTTTTCTTGGCATGGTGGGCATGCTTAGTATATTTAAAGTAGCCCTATATACGGGGAAGACCCGGGATGTTATCGAAATGCTGCCGAATTTTCACATCGACGGGAGGCCTAAACAGTTTAATATAAAATCAATTATAAATATAAAATTGATATTTAAACTGATATTGCAGATATATACCGTATTACGCTTTCTTGACATAAAGAAATCGTGTTTCAGTCTTGAGACTCATATATGTCTTTTTTGACATTTTAGAATGCGGTATTTACTGGTGTTTACACCACCATACATGCCTTTCTTGGCATGGTGCACCTAACATAATAATAAAGTAGCCCTATCGACAGGGATTACCAAATTTTATCTAAAATTCATATTTGCAATGAAATTCAGGCTAAATAAATAGCGTTATCTAAATTCACTAAATAAAATTGATATTGAATTGAATTTCAAATTATAAATGAGAATGAACTTGAATATTATATTTCAAATAAAGAAAGATGGACCAAGCTTAAATAGATTTATGAACTTGAAATGAATTGAATATTTTGGCAATAAATATAAACTTAACACTTTAATATTTCATTTTAATTGATTTGAAAGATGATCTGATTGAATATTTAATTAGAGCACAAAAGATCTTCTTAGAATTAGAATATAGTTTTCCAATATAATTCATTTCAAATAAGATTTACAACACGATTAAAACATAATCTTCAGATATAAATGTGAATAGTATATAATATTTTTATTAAACTTAATAGCTCAATATTGAGTATAAACGAGCTCTCTGATGGACTCTGAATCAAATCATAATTCACTCCAAATAAATTGAAGAAAATCTTTGAAGCATATTATTCGTCTTATTAAATACTCGAATTGGATTAAGGAGAAATTAAATAGAGTTTGTGACGAGTTTGAGGATTGTCAATAGATACAAATAAGAGTCTATTGAACATTCAAAGACTAGTCAACTCTGAATAAAAGAAAGCAATTAAATGTTATTCCAAAGGATCTAACAAACTATTAGAACAATTTAAAACACCTTTTATGCCACAGGATTTGTAACACATCATATATGCGAATAAAAGACGTTAATTGAAGCTTCAACTGAACTCTTGCATGCATTATGAAGTGAGCTTATAATTCAATTCATTGCCTTAAAATGTGTGTAAACAATCAAAGTTTTCAATGAAATGAAGAGTATATGCAGTACGAGGCAATCATATATTCAAATTTATAGTATCGAAATGCATGTAAATAAACTAATGGGATGAGCTTTGCACACATTATGAAGTATGATTGAAATTCAAATTTAATGCCTCAAAAGTGTACAAGCATTCTTAAATATACTGGCATGGCCCCTGACACTGCTGAATGTATGAATTTAGTATCTGAGAATACTGCGCGGGTTGATTCCCGGTTATGTCTGTGGACTTGGTCTGGGTTAACAAAACCTAATGATGTTATAGTTTTCTTCACTTAAGAAAATCTCTAAGAAGCTAATTCTATTATATGACAGTATAACAACTATCTCATATTTACCCCAATGATGGTTGAGTTGATTGAAGATATCAACCGGAGGGGTTATCATTATAAAAATATCTAAGATATTTATATTCAAGAATCTCAAATTCAAAATTCTCAAAGTATAAATCAAGATCTGATTCTCTACTATTAACTTAATAGAGTCAACATGATTTGGAGCAATAAATCAAATGACTAAGTAGACTTATTTACTTCGATGATGGTTGTGTTGAATGAAGACTTCAACTGGAGGGGATACCGCTATCAAAATGCATTTGTAATTTCAGATCAAATTAATTCAAAGGAAAATTCTAGTATGCTATTAAGTTATAAATACCTAAATGAAATTCAATATTTAAATACTTAAAAGTAAACTCCACTTAACTCATCTTCACAATTATTTATTGAAGGTGACAAATTAAGAAAATTCTAGCTCACAAAAGAGCCAATGTCAAGTCAAGTACACAACTATATTCGCTCTCAAATAATCTCATATTAGTAAGGACGTGGTCCGTGTCCTCTGTCTACCACCAAGAGCCCACATATGATGCATTACGAGTCGGATGGATTTGTCAAATGACATCATTATATTACTCACGCGTATCTTGATGCTATCAATGACTCTGTCTCTTGAGATGCGAATCATATGGTGCACTTGATAGAGCAAAAAATTCTCTATTAACTAAGGTGGACTTAAGCATGTTTCCTTAGATAAACATCACCCCAGGCCTAGAAGGATTATTTGGACAACATAACCTATGGTTGCTGATAGGGATTCTTCGGTCAGGTTGGGTTGATTATCTCCTCTGACTAAGTAGACTAGGAACTATGATAGCCCAGGTGACGGAACCATGGGATCTTGATCGGGCTCGTCATCATTCCCCCAACCATCCGCTTTAAGTTAAAATGATGAATTTCATAAATTTATAATTTAATACTCCACATGTTGCTACTGTATGCTACGTATTTAGCGATCTAATGATAGCCTTAATCGAAAGTTCTCTCTTAGCATTGGGAGGATTAATTAATTATATGTGCTTGCGCCTATAGGAAACCTGAAACCAGAAACCAGATCTAAAGTCCTCACAAGATAAGGGCGAAATCTCTGGATAATATCTTATCTACTATTCCATCCATCTTCTGAAAGTTTGACTGACATTTAATCTATGCTCTTAATTGAGAGGTTGGTGGTGAATTTTCGGAGCCCATATCTAGCTATGGGTGTAAATGAGCCGAGCTTTCTTATTTGTGTTTGGCTCATTTGAAAATTTATTTGTTCAAATTCAGCTCGTGTTTGAAGTTATTCAAAAATCTTTTATTCATATTCAGCTCATATAGTTAGTAATAAGCTTGTTCGACTCATTTAGCTTGAATTGGTTTAAATTTCATATAACCAGGAGTTTTAAAGCCACACATCAAGTTAGATATTTAATCACTCTAAGTCACTTCTATTAACTTCTCTTTGTGGTGAGAGATTAAAACATGATATAACTGAAAAAAATAATAATAAATTTAATTAGAAAATATGTATATGGTGTTGGATTCAAACATGCATCCCTCCTTTACAGTAAAAGCTAACTCAACCACTCCATCACATAAGCTGTGGTTGCTTTATATCATAGATAAATATATATAATATATTATTATATAAATAATATATAATTTTCTTATTTCGACCTAAAATGAGTTGAACTTGACGAACAAAGGGTTTTTCATATTCCACTCATTTGTAAATTGAGTTAAAAATATTTGTTTGTGTATGGCTCATTTAATGAACAATTCAAATATGAGTTATTTAATGAACCAAATGTGAGTTGTTTGCGAAAGCTTTTTTGACTGCCTTACTTTTGGTCTTACTCAAAACCCTAGACGACAAAGAAGCGAGGAAGTAGGGAAGGAAACCCACTTGATTCCACCTATCCTTCTTATAGCGTTATGATCTCTCCAACTCTCGTTTGTTGTTTCTCCTCTACTTCTTTTCTAGCTTTTAAAAGGAGTAGGGTGGCAAAGAAACTCAACAGAAGATGTGAATAGAGAGGAGAAATTCTTCCCTCTTTTATGTTTTTTTGAACTTAATGAAAGTTTCAAATATTTTGATACATCAGTCTTTTTAGTGATGATGATTTTTGGAATCAGATCGGTGGAAGAGACAGGCTATTTATGTTGGTGATGTTGTAGGAGCCGAGAAGTTGGATTTGGTACTTAAGCTATAGATTGAATTGCTTAAGTCAAAGATCTCTTCTCCAAAGCCATCAACTTTGGAGAAAGTGAGGGAGTTGCAAAGTTAAGGATGAGAAGATTGAATAGCTAAAGAGGAAAATTCAAGAGAAGTCGCCTAGTGTTGCATTACAGCAGAGCGAGATAGAACTTTTTTTAGGAAAAGAGGGTTGTGGATTCTGTGGAATTGGTGGGAGAAGCCCATGCACCTTCCAATGAAATTGAGAAGAAGGTTACGAAGGTTAATGTGGGCTCCGAAAATTCGCAACAAAATTGCAGCATTTATTTGGTAAAGAACTAAGTGAATGAATCCGTTTTCACATAGTATAATCTTACATAATGAAAATAATTATGGTGCCCATTTAAATTCAATCTTTGTGAATTTTTTTCTTTGTGTTTTAGGATTTCATATTTCATATTTAATTTAATATCCAATTAATTTTTAAATTTAAGTACCAAAAATTTGATAAAATTTTGGCGATTTCGAGATTCGACGCCATCCCCTGAGGGGTTACATTGAAACTATTTTGGCTATTCGTCATGCGATGGCGGTTGTGGTGTTGAAGCACTCTAGAATTTCTATCCGTACCTCGAGATATAACTATCCAATCACCTCCATAAAAACAAATATATATGTAATTTCTAAATTCAAACTATTTTTTTTTTCTAAGTTCTAGATTTAGTCAATTTCGGCATAAGGGGCTGCATCTAACAATTTTTTACTGACGCCTCTATTGAGAGCGGCGGTGTTTTGCGACACCATGTCTCTCGACTCTATGCCCTATTGGGCATTAGCGGGTCTTGAAACCCGCAAGGTAGAAATATCAATGTCCTCCCTATGAAACTTTTGAAGAAATAACACCTTCTGAGCTTGAAATGCAAGGGAATATTGCACACCAACAAATTTTTTCATATCTTGCACACCAACAAATTTTTTCATATCTTTCAGGCCATCTGATGGCAGAATCTTTGCTGTAGAATGTTTTGCTACAATTTTCATCCAATTCAACATGCCCACGAGTGGCTCCCTCTTCCTCTTAAGAGAAGAGGAACTCCCGTTCGCCAACTTCGGACACAAAGCTGTAGAACCATTTGGCCGAACACATTTGGCATTATCAAGCAGCAACTTTGGCTCATTCTATCTTGTTCGAGTCAAGAACTGATCCCCCTTTGAGTTCGGCAACTGTGTGAAATCCATACCATCCTTCTTCTGTTTCAGGATCTCCTTGAAGAGAGGCTTCTAACCTCAGACTCCGAATCACTCATCAAAACTCCCATTTTCTCTTCAGAACACGAATAGCCTCCAACATCCAACCTGTTGGTGGGGACCCTCTGCAAACAACACTCTAACATGTTGAGGTACTTGGCATAGATCAGTTTCAAGGGACACCCAAGAGCTGAATCAATTGATTTCTGCCAGCCCAAGACTTGTTGGCCGTTATGGAGTTGTATCCGCCTCTCTTAGATACTACAAGGTAGAGTTTGTATAAATCTATCGGCCTCCCGTCACCAAGCATAGCCGAAAATGGCCGGATCTCCCGCTTGCAGTGAAGCTCCTTCAAGAAAATTGAGAGAATATGCTCGAAGCGAGAGGCTTCGGCGATGGGATCGAGATCAGAGCTAGAACCGACGAGTTGAAGCTTGTGGAGAATGTTGTCGACGTCATCGAAAGAGGACTCATTATCCGGGACCATCTATCCTTCCATTGAACAGCGGGTGGGAAAATGGCAGCGAATGAGAGAGCCAATGCTTGCGGCTTCGGTTTCTTGCGGTTGAGGGGAAAGCCGAACGAGAGAGTGGGATTTTGCCTTGCAGTTTTTAGCGAGGATTGGCCAAGAGCGGGAACGGTTGAGGAAAAATGAATGAGCGGTAGAAAATAGGGATTAAAGCCCTTAATTTTCTTTTCTTTATCCATTAGTTAGCGGGATTTTGAAATCTAAAATCCAAAATTATTGATTATTTTGTAAGAAATTAAATTTAATTAACTTCATATCTTATCTCTGAAAATTCTTAATTAATTTTAGGGTAAATCAATTGTTAAAATTGTGTCTAATCGAATTAAAATAAACACATGATTTTCCTTTATTTTTGTATGGCTCGTTTGCATTGAGATTTGCATTAACCTTGCCGAAATCAAACCCACATAATATGGGTGTCATTTCGAGATAAATTCGATATTCCGGATTCAACGACACCGCTTTATGACTGGCGTTTCGCATCAAATTGATCAATTTTGGCTGCGCGATTATCGACCGCCGACGTTCGTAAACTCATCTGAATCGATCGTGGATAAACTCATTTGATAGATTTTGACGTTTTGAATTTAACAGCGCAATCAATTTTATGAACGGAGGTCATTCGGATACCGTCGCAGCTTCTCGACTCCGATATGCGCATCGACACATTGATAGCTCGATCGCTTGATTGGTTGATCGTTAAATTGTGCAATATTTATATTCTGTTCAATTTCGATGTTTTGAACGCGATGGCGAAGTCCGTTCGTCGATCGAAGGTCATTTCTTCTGACTTCAATAAAGTCCAGTGCATTTCTGCTCCGATTTGCGGACTATTATATCTGAAGTTCTTCAGATTTGGCTTATAGGCTTAACTCGACTAATGTAGCATATATGGAGGCAAATGCCCCCCAACAAATGTGATTCGCGCATGAGAATTATGTTTGTTGAAAACTGACTGAACTTTTAAGTTGAGCAAAGATCTTGAATTATTGTAGCTTTAATTTCAATAGCTTATGGAGTTTTGACGGAATTTGTCATCAGTGTGATGCCTTATGTTTAGATGAGCTAAACAACGGGATTCTCGATTTGTCTTGATTGACTTGTCGGAATAAGAGCTTCTTCTACCATCTACTATCTGCTTCAATGAGTTTGCTGAATATCTATTTCTTCTATGTTGTTGCAGATTTGGGTTTCCTCTGACCCTAGTTTCGTGCTTGGTTGGGTTTGATGTAGGAATTGGTTTGCTTGTTTTGAGATTTGGAATTCCTTCTGTCATAGCTTTAAGTTTGACAAACTTGATGAAGGATTGACCTGATTTGTCCACATTGACTTGTTAGGAAGTGCACATATATTTTTAGCCCTATGTTTGCTGCTTTGACAGACTTGTTGAAGGATGCGTACAAATGACCTAGCCTTCCGGCTTATATTAGGTATATACCGTTGAGTTATCAGTCTAGTAATATTTGCTTTAACATACTGAATGACTACGGAGTTCCTTTAGTTCAACCATTGGCTTCGTATGAACTAAGGAATGATTTCCTTATTCCTGTGCTTTCTACTTTGACGGACTTGATGAGGAGATTGGATTTGGTTTGTGCTTTGTGCTTGATCAGATCGTTTGAATATAGATTGAGATATCACTTGCAAGCAATATTAGAGATTGATTTGAAGTTGCTCTACATTAAGAGTTGTTTCCTCAGATTGTCTTAGTCTATCGATCAAGTAGAAAGATCTCTTGGATTCTAGATGCTTGTAATCACTAAGTTGAATTTGGTTTGAGATTGAACAGTTATTATCATTGATCAGCAGGGGCTCTTTCACTGTAACCTTTTCTTATGGCTTGTTGAGTGAGGAGAGCATCAGCGACTCGACCATTTGTAGGCTTGTTGAGTTCGAACTTTAGAACCTACTCAAATCTTCGACTTAAGCTGTGGTGGCTTGGTGGTTTGGTCATCAGACTTACGAACGGAGGCTCTTTCACTGCGACTTTTTCTTGTGGCTTATTGAGTGAGGAAAGAGTCAGTAACTCGGCCATTTGTGATCTTGTTGAGTTCGACCTTTAGAACCCTTCCGTGTCCTAGACTTTAGGTTGTAGAGGTTAATGTTTTTCCAACTTAATTGATTGAAGCTTCTGAAATTGAGAGTTCTTCTAACTTACTTTTCAAAATTTGACAAATCTGGGGGATAAACTTTTGACATTTAGGGCTGTTTTTTCATATGTAGAAATAGATTCTTTTTATTCCTTGCAAGAACCTGCAGCTTTAATAATAACAATTATGGATATATTCGGGAATCTCGGCATAAAGCTCGATGTTAACCTGAATATATATATAAGAAGACCTCCTATTTCATAGGAGGGGATTAAACAACTTTGATAAAGGGACTCTGTAACGGAAGATTCTGACAGCGAAAGCGTATCACGAGTTTGAACTTCTTTAATATAAATAAACGTAGCTCATTCTGATCATCATGTATATTTATCTGAGGATCTCGGCTTGAAGCACGATGTCGACTCAGATAAATATATAAAAATACCCCCTGTCTAATAAGGGGGCTTTGCAGTAACTGTTGAGAGAATTTGAAATGTCTTTAGTCCTATGCCTTGTGCTTTCGGACCTGTTGAAGGCTCCCTCTTTATAGTTTGAAATTTTTATTTTCCTCCTGTTCAAGCTTTGTGCCTTGGTGGACTTAACGGAGTTGATGACTTGCTTGTGAGATGAGAACAATTTCGGTCCTATGCATGGTGCTTTGACAGACTTATTGAAGACTTCATCTTGGGGATTTATATATTGTATTTTCTTTTATCCTGGTTTCGTGTCTTGACAGATATGATGGAGGAAAATCCTGAATTATTTTGAAAACTTGTCAGGTGATACAAAATTACCTTATGCCCCAACTTTCTGCTTTCGTGGGCTTATAAAAGGATGTCTGCCAGTGACCTAGCTCTCAGAGCTTGTGTTGGGTCAATGATGAAGAATCATCAGTTCTATGCTTTGCGCGTAACGGACATATTGATGACATCACTTCCTTAGTTCAGCCTTTGGCTTTGTACGAACATTGGGATGACTTCTTCGGTCCTTTGCTTTCTGCTTTAACAGACTTGTTGAAGGAGTTGACACTTCTCATTTGATATTAATACCAAATTTGGCTTAGTACCTTCTCGAGTGAGGATCTTTTTGTTGGATTTTGAAAAATAATCTTACACTTATTGTGGATTATCTCCCGCCAGCCACTTAAATTCACCAAGTTGGAGGGGATTTGAGATTTGATGCTGCAGTCTTTGAATTAACGCGTGGTAGAAGGATCCTTTCTGCGGCTGTGGCGTATTGAGTATGGCGCGTCGGCGAATATATTGGCGTGTCGAGTTCGACTTTATGCACACTTGAGTCTTGGACTTGATTGGAGGATTTCATCCTAATGAGATGGGGATCTCTTGTCTTTGTGGCGTATTGAGTAAGGGCGCTTACGATCATATTGGGTGTGTTGAGTCGACCATGCACTACTCAATACATATTTGATGTATGGATGGAAGATGTACCTTGGTGTATGCTTTTGCGATGACATTCTTCTTGGCGATAAGACTAGAGAGGGAGTTCAGAGAAACTTGAATTATGGAGGTCAACTTTAGAGTCTAAAGGTTTTAGTTTAAGTAGATCTAAAACTAAATATATGAAGTGTAATTTTAGTTGTAGAAGTTAGTGGTAGTGTTGTGACATTAGGTGAACAAGTCATTAATAAGAGTGAGCGATTGAGATATTTAGACTCTATTGTTCAAAATGATGGTGAAATAGATGGAGATGTTATTAGTACAATTCAAGTTGGATGGTTGAAGTGGAGGAATGCATCGACTGTGTGTGATAGAAAAGTTCCACTTAAGGAAAATTTTATAAGATGGTGGTAAGACCTGATGACTTATAGTGCGAGAATGTTGTCAATAAAGCATAAGACTAAGTTAAGTGTTACTGAGATGAGGATGCTTAGGTGGATGAGTGGCTTTACTCTTAGAGATAAAATGGAAAATGAGTATGTTCGGAAAAAGTTGGAGTAGCTCAGATAAGATTAGAGAGTCGCCTTAGATGGTTTGGCCACATAAAGAAAGCGTCAAGATGACCGTTAGGAGAGTAGATGCATTAGATTTGCTTATGTTAAGAAAGGTAGAGGTAGACCTAAAAAATTTGGTTAAGATGTATAAAAAATGATCTTAGTATACTTGAATTAAATGAGAATTTGACACATATTAGGACACAATGGAGACGAATGATTCATGTAGCCGACCTCACTTAGTGGGATTAAGGCTTGTTGTTGTTGTGAATGGAAGATGTGTTTCCAACTTTATTTGTTGATGTTTGCAGGCTTGAAAATTTCTTTTTTTGGTCAGTAAGACTTTGAAACTTGTATATGAGGATCTCGATCTTAGGCGTGATGTCAACCCAAATACAAAAGGAGGCCTCCTGTCTACAAGGGAAAGCCTAACATTTTTCTATAAAATTAAAAATAATGCCCCCTGTCTGAGAGGGGGATGTTTGCTTTATTTTAGAAATGCATTCTTGTGTTATGAGAGAATTTTCAAGCAAAATTTATACATGTAATGACGATGAGGAATAATTGGTATTCTTAGCATCAGGATCAATTCTCCTTCTTGAAAGGTTCAAGAACGCACCATATGATTGAATGTTTTGGACATCCTTGTTCGATAAACTTCTAAATTTTGCTGAGCTTAGAGCCTGACCTCATCAAATGGATCAAGCTTTTCCATCCGTAGGCAGACATTCTCATCTTAGGTGAGATCGTATTGAATGGCTATTCGGAGTGAATGTAGTTCAACTTCAAGTGGCAAGCGCTTGACTCAAACACTAGCATAAGGAGTGGATTTTATGAGATGCAGTCGGATGTCGTTGTCTTTCTTTAAGACAGTTTCACTTCGAGACTTTGATCTCCACATTTGTTTAACTTTTTGCCGGGACCTTTCGATGGCAGATTCTTAGACCTGTGGTCCAAGTGTCACGCCTCGATGCTCATCATGCGGGACTCGAATTGGTTGACATCTGGCCGGGGTTATAGGAGGTCTCCTTAAAGGAGCAAATCTAGCCTCTCTGATAATAGGACTTTGATATTTTCTTTTCATCAGTCCTTTCTCCTTAGAGGGCCGATACACTCTTGTATATACAACTTGAGTTTCCTATGGAGAAGTTGGAACGGCGTTGTCGGTCGGAAGGATTATTTGATTTGACCAGTGAGTTTCACTTTATTCATCTTAGGTTGTCAAACTTGTTATGAGTTGGAACATTCGCTTCTGGTTCCACAGCTTGTTGTACAATTTTTTGCTTGAATAATGGTTGTTGAGCACGCAGTTCAGCATTTCTCTTTTTCCGCTGTCTCAGGTTAGCTTGCTTCCAGATGAAGAAGCTTATGCGTCGCGACTTCTTCTCGGGGCTTTAGCATCCATATTTGTTTTCCTTTTTGTCAGGACCTTTTGGCGGCGGATTTCTTGACATGCGGTCCACGTGTCACTCCCCGATGCTCACCATGAATACTTCTTCTTGAGGCCTCGGCCTTCAGATTTTTTTTTTTTGTCGGGACCTTTCGGCGATGCATTCCTGGACTTGCGATACAGGTGTCACGCTTCGATGTTCACCGTGTAGGGCTTGTTTAGAACGATCTTGAGTTCTTACTATTATTGATGGTAGTTTCTGTAGTGGAGCATTCTTAGCTTCTTTGATAATTGACCTTTGATACCTTTTCTTCATAAGACATTTTTCTTTAACAACCTTCAAGACTATGTACTCGAGTAGATAGAGTTTAGGTTGTTTCTTCTGAAGGGTTTGAGCTGACTGTTGTTGAGCCCAGAAAGGCTGCTTAACATCACCAGTTGAGCTATTTCTTTTCACTTATTTTAGATTTTCAAACATGTGAGTAAGAACACTTGCTTCTAGCGTCAAGTCTGGTTGCATGGCTAGCGATTCAGGCAGCAATTGCTGAGCTTACAGTTCAACATTTATTCTACTTATTTGCCTTTGAGTTAGTTTTTCTCCATATGAGGATGTTTCAGTATCATGCCTTTTTAATGCGAAAGGTTCAATTGGCACAATAATGACCGCATTCACAAGTATGACTGATAATTTCTTCCCAGTGACGGTTCTTTTCATGACTGACGCCTCAGAATGATCCAATCTTTTGAATACAAAAGCTCTCTTTCTCTCTTTCGAGGAACCTTAGTAGTAGTAGTGGCCATTCCAGTTGTTCTCTTCCCCTACACAGGTTGGTGTGTACAATATGTAGGTGTTTCAGGTGGAGGATTATTTTCAGCGACGATAGCTAGGAAGTTTACGCTACTAATTTGGATGGTAGCTCAAGCATGTCCAGAGTTGATTACAGCATTAGCCAGATGGATGTTGACTCCACGACCTAGTTGCATGATGAATGATGTGCTCTGAAGATCCATCTTTGCAAATGAAAGATGGGGATTAGTAGTAAATAATTGATATATCACCTACACTTTCAAAATACAGAAATACAACAAAACAAATAGATTAGTCATAAAAATATGGTTGATTTAAATTTAATTCTATTGATAATTGATTTTAAGTTTTAATTTTTATCATGCTTCATTCTTCTTATAAATTCAAATTGTAGAAGATGGAAAGAGAAACACGAGTGCAATCGTGGGCTCAGAAATTGCCACCACTTCTCATATTGAAGAGAGTATGATTTAAATGTGTAGGTGTAATTTTCTGAAGGCAGATGAAATAGTAGATAAGACATTACCTAGAGATTTCGCTCTCATTTTGTGAGAACTTTAGATCTGGTTTGGGGTTTTTTATAGGCGCAAACACCTATAGTTAATTATCTTTCCTAATGCTGAGAGAAAACTTTCGATTAAGGCTAGTCATTTGATTGTTTAATGCGTAGCGTATAATAGCAGCATATAGAATTTTGATTTCTCGTTTAGAATTTATGAAATTCACCATTTTAGCTTAAAGCGGATGGTTGGGGGAATGATGACGTGTCCGATCTAGATCCCGTAGATTATCGGCCATTTGTCAGCTTCTACTTAGTCGGAGGAGGTTGTCACCTGGAAGGATTCTTGTCTGAATACATGAGTTATCATCCAAGAAATTCTTGTAGGACAGGGTGGTGTTTGTTTAAAGAGACAATCTTAAGTGTCGCTTAGGCGATAGATGATTTTTTTTCTATCAAGTATCTTATGATTCTGACTCAAATGGTAGAAATATTGGAGAGCATCTATTCATTCGTGATCGTAATATAATGCCATTTGGTGGCAACCATCCGATCGAAGGGTATGGTAAGCTACATTATATTTGGAGCTCTTGGTCAAGCATGATTAGAGAGGACACGTCGCTTAACATGAGATTGATTAAGAGTGAACATAGTAGAACACTTGATTTAACATTGACTCTTTTGTAAGTTAGAGTTTTCTTAATTTGTCACCTTTAACAAACAATTGCGGAAGGTTGGTTGGATTTTAACTTTAAGTTTTTAGTGGTTAAATTTCATTTAAGCAATTTTATATTGATACTTAATTTGAGTTAATTTGATTTGAAATTAGATCACATTTTGATAGAAGTATCCCTTCGGTTGAAATCACTATTGAACACAGCCATCATTGGGATAGATGTATAGTTTGTTCATTTACTTTATTATTTCAAATTCTGTCAACTCTATTAGTTTAATAATAGAGGATCGATTCTTGTCATATAACGTAATTAAACTACCAAATGTTTTAATAAGTTGAAATTATAATAATTGGATTTTTAGGTTTTGTTAGCGGCCGTCTAAGATCAATTGGGAAGCGGCCATTTCTCTGCTTGAATCTAAATATTCAATTGTATCGGGCGTACGTGTTTTTGATAATTGATAATTTTATTTCTAAATCATGAGATTAATTTTATTTTTATTTAATTCCAACTTAGCTTGTGACATATTAAAATTTTTGCACTCTAAATTTTCGTATGCGAGCATATCTGAGATATTTTAGCTTAGAAAATTTCATCTAATCAATGAAATTATTAATTTTGAAAATCATAATTAGTATGAAATTCTTTAATTTTTGGATTGGAAGAAGCTCCATAATTTATGAAAATTTTAATTTAGCATTCGCATGCCTTGTCTGAAAATTGCGATCCGTGGCGTGTATTTCAACTTTATATTTTCGATTCAAAGTAGTGTAATAACTCTTAACTTGATAGCACTTTATTTAGCTTATGCATATTGATAGGATTTTACATCTTTGCTAATCATCATATTCAGTGGCAGATAAAATGCGAAATGAGTATGTCTAGGAAAAAGTTGGAGTAGCTCTAGTGGCAGATAAGATTAGAAAGAGTCGCCTTAGATGGTTTGACCACATAAAGCGTCGGTCGTCTGATGACCCGGTTAGGAGAGTGATGCATTAGATTTGCCTTATGTTGAGAAATGTAGAGGTAGACCTAAAGAGACTTAGTTAAGATGTATAAAAAATGACCTTAGTATACTTGAATTAAATTATAATTTGACACATAATAGGACACAATGGAGATGAAAGATTCATGTAGCCGACTCCACTCAAGTGGGATAAAGGCTTGTTGTTGTTGTTGTTGCTAATCATCATATTCAACTTTCATTCTCACCCATAGACAAGCTATTATACCTGTTTCAAGTTAGCTTATTAAATATAAGCCTTGTTGCTTAAGTCATACTTGAATTGCATTTGTATTTGAATGCTAGTTTTCAAGCTTACTATAAGTCTCTTCTGATTTGATTATAAATCCAACTAGATTTTTTTTTGGATCATTTAAAGTGACACATTGTAAGACTTATATTCGTGGTAATTAATTATGTATCAAATTCTTTGTGTATCTCACTTAAACTTTCTCAACACTTTTCAACTAGCTCAGAAGTAAGCTATCAAACTTCGTATAAGTTCTCCATATTTAATTGTGTTTAATTGAAATCATTTTTAATTCGTTTGGAATAAATTATATTAACTTCAGTGTTTATTGTGTGAGCCATATGTATGTTTATTGGTCGACATTCTAGTCACGTTCTTGCTCACATAAAAGACATCAACCTCAATTTGAGTTTATTTCTTAATTCGGCTTCAAGTCTTAGTTTATTCAAAATTAGGTTTAAATTTATTGCAAGTCCATTATGAGCTTAATATTAATCTCAAATTTCGCTTACATTTCACTTGGGTATTTTGTTTGTTTTAACATATGAAGTAACAAAACTACAATATTCATTTGGTGACAAACTAAGTGAATGAACTGATTTTCATACAGTATAATCTTACATAATAAAAATACTTATAGTACCCATTTAAATTCAATTTTTGTGGATTTTTTTTTATGTTTGAGGATCTCATATTTCATATTTAATTTAATATCCAATTAATTTTAAATTTTCAAAAAAATTTGACAAAATTTTGATTTCACGTCATCCGTATATATTAAACTATTTTGTCATCCGCAGCGATGGCGACGGTTGATATTTTCAAACATCACCGAATTTCAATCCGTTCGTCGCGATGAAATAGGCCAATCACGCGTAAAAGCAAATATATATATAATTTCTACACATTCAAACCTTTTACTTTTTTTTTCTTCTAAATTGCAGATTTACTCAAAATTTCGATAGCATTTTGGCTTAAGGGGCTGCATCTAACAATTTTGAACTGCTTTCGGTATCTTGATAGATGTGGCGGTCATCTTCTGACCTTGCGTCTCTTAGCCATTCTGTATATTAGCGTTGGTCGCACCTGAGGTAGAAGTATCAATGTCCTCCCTACGAAACTTTTGAAGAAATAACACCTTACGAGCTTGAAATGCAAGAGAATATTGCACACCAACAAATTTTTTCATATCTTGCACACCAACAAATTTTTTCATATCTTTCAGGCCACCTGATGGCAGAATCTTTGCTGTAGAATGTTTTGCTACAGTTTTCATCCAATTCAACATGCCTACGAGTGGCTCCCTCTTCCTCTTAAGAGAAGAGGAACTCCCGTTTGCCAACTTCGGATGCAAAGCAGTAGAACCATTTGGCCGAGCACATTTGGCATTATCAAGCAGCAACATTGGCTCATTCTGTCTTGTTCGAGTCAAGAACTGATCCCCCTTTGAATTTGGCAATAGTGTGAAATCCATACCATCCTTCTTCTTATGTTTTAGGATCTCCTTGAAGAGGCTTCTAACCTCAGACTCCGAATCACTCATCAAAACTCTCATATTCTCGTCAGAACACAATAGCCTCCAACATCCAACCTGTTGGTGGGGACCCTCTGCAAACAACACTCTAACATGTTGAGGTACTTGGCATAGATCAGTTTCAAGGGACACCCAAGTGCTGAATCCAATCCGATTTCTTCTCCTACTGCAGCCCAAGACTTGTTGGCCATTACGGAGTTGTATCTGCCTCTCTTAGATACTACAAGGTAGAGTTTGTATAAATCTATCAGCCTCCTGTCGCCAAGCATAGCCGGAAATGGCCGGATCTCCCACTTGCAGTGAAGCTCCTTCAACAAAACTGAGAGAATATGCTTGAAGCGAGAACCTTCAGTGATGGGATTGAGATCAGAGCAAGAACCGACGAGTTGAAGCTTGCGGAGAATGTTGCCGACGTCACCGGAAGAGGGCTCATCATCCGGGACCAACCATCCTTCCATTGAACAGGGGGTGGGATAATGACAGCGAATGAGAGAGCCAATGCTTGCGGCTTTGGTTTCTTGTGGTTGAGGGGAAAACCGAACAAGAGAGTGGGATTTTGCCTTTCAGTTTTTAGCGAGGATTGGCCAAGAGCGGGAACGGTTGAGGAAAAATGAATGAGCGGGAGAAAATAGGGATTAAAGCCCTTAATTATACATTAATTAATTTTCTTTTCTTTATCCATTAGTTAGCGGGATTTTGAAATCTGAAATCCAAAATTATTGATTTTATACAAAAATTTATCACCTTGAGATGACATGTTCACATTTTATAAGCTTTTGGTCAGACTAAGACCAATTATCCATTCATTCTCGACATTAGTTACCTTTATGATCATTCTTTAAGATTACGTTATAATAAGGGCATGACATGTGTTGTCTAATCAAAGTGATTTTA
This sequence comes from Cymbidium sinense, assembly GCA_021442155.1. Taxonomy (NCBI): domain Eukaryota; kingdom Viridiplantae; phylum Streptophyta; class Magnoliopsida; order Asparagales; family Orchidaceae; genus Cymbidium; species Cymbidium sinense. The sequence goes on along the minus strand of CM038217.1, from coordinate 100,783,714 downwards.
TACAAAAATTGTATTACAAAGGCATGATTATGATTAAAGCCCTATGGTTAAGTGGTTCACTCACAATAATATTATTAAATTACAGTCATAGCTAAATCTTACATGTTTTCCAATGGCTCAATTATCTAAGTGGTGACTTATGTAGTGTACTTAATAAGGAAAAAAGATTTGTTGGCTATGGTCAGTTTAACATGTCATCTCAAGTTTAAAAATCCCAATGGATGATATAACTCATTGTTGTTGGTAATGATCTTTAGATTAGGCTAAGTCAATTATCCTACTAACTAAATAGATTAAAATTCACGATAACTTAGGATGACAAAATAATGATATCTTGATCAAGTATATCATTGTTTCTTGCGTGATATGCTCTAAATAATAGTGATATAAATTTCTTATTTTTCAAAATTAATCATTATTATTATAAGTTAAGCATTTAGTGTTCAACAACTAGTTTTAACCAAAAGGTTTTCTCACATCATCAGAAGGAGTAATTGACCATATGGACTTGCATCTATAAAAAATTTGGAACTAGTTTATAAAGTCCTTTTAAAATAAGGAAAAAATTTCTGATAATATTTTATCTGATATTTAATTTGACTTCTAAAAATTTGGCCTAGAATCACAGTGCTGAGTGCGAATTTTTGGACCCACAATATTTTGTAATTTATATCATCTAGTGTTATTAAAAGCATGCTTTAGTAGTAAAGTAAAGCAATTCAATACCCCTACGCATCACTTGTCGATGAAGTGCAAGCATGAGACAATGCTTTTGTCATGACACTTTGTTACATCATTGTGTAACATTGTGCGCTTGGCTCTATATTATAATGCAATTTTAAATCTAATTTAATGGTTTGTTTTAGCACTATTATAAAAACAAAGTATGAACATTCACGTCCTCTCATTATTTCTTGTAGTCATTGATCATTAATTATCAATTTGCTCTTGTTGAAGCAATCTTTTCTTGTTGGTTTTTCTCGTCATCTTCTATTACTTGCTAGTTTTTTTTTAAGCTTCTCATTACTTTTATTATTAGCACTAATAATTTTTTGCTTGCCAACATCTTCTCAAGAATGCTTCTCAATGCTTTATATTCATTCTTTCTTTCATGTTACATTTCCTCGATCTCTTAGCTTCTAGTTAATTGCTCAATCTTATGGTTACTTTTTATTTTTAAGTATTCTTTTAACATTTTATTGTTCGTCTTTGTTCTTTTTCTTGTCTTTTATATAGTTGAAAATTATTATCGGTTAATATGTCATTATATTTGTAGTTCTAACCACTTATGTTTGAATTTGTTAGATCTTGATTTATCCATGAGTGACATCAAAAACTAATTCATGAGACTAGTCTAACGAGGGGAAGAAAATGATAGAGAGAAAGAGAGCACACAAGTCTAAAAGAATCCTAAAATATCTCATAAAAGGTCTCTCATTAGAAGTCCAAGTAAGAGGTTGAAAATGCAATTAAAGGGCTAATATAAAAGTACAAGTAAAATATCCAAAATCATTCTTTTAACTCCTTTATAGGGTGGATAGCTATAGAAAAGGCTACATCATAAATAAAAAATAATATAAGAAAATAATAGACTCGATGGATTGCTTTGATACATACACATTTGTAATGTTTTGATGTGGTGATAAAGGTGGCTTTTGTTGACGTGGTCTTCTATATAAGACAACTCGCTAGTTCTTGAATAGGAGTAAGTGCACCGAATGAGTCCTTACGAGTTGTACTTGGGGAGAGTGGCTCACGAGTTACTCGATTGAGTATCCCTGAGGGCAGGTCGATCGAGTTCACTTGGTGAGTTGTGTTGCGAGTTACTTGTTGTGCATTGCACTATGCATGGCTTGATTTTTTGGTCGCTATGCGAATTGTGACTTGATTCAGATTGAGTTTCGTGGCTGGCTGATTGATCTAGCGTATACTTTAGGTATATAGAATTACCTCCATGTTGTTTAAATTATACCACTTGAACTTAATTGAATAAGATGTAGATAACTAAGATGAGCAACAAACCCCACAACTTAAGCAGCTAAATGAAAATGGCTGTAAGGCTCTGGTATTTTGAAAGCAAGCTGGTAAACAACCAACAATCAAACTAACCACACCATTTGAAAGGAAAGGAAATATAGTGAGACATTTAGTCATCAAATTATTTAGCTTTTTTCCCAACTGTTTTGGGTTAGCCTTTTGAATTTTATGTCCCGTCTATACTTATTGTGTTCTAATGAGTAGATAATTCTATTTTACTTGTCTTTTTGGACTATAAATTGTAGAAACTAATTGCTAATATTCCAATTAGTTGCTTTCTCTCTTTTTTGTATGTCACATGTCTTTTTTGTCAATTTTCTTCTCCTATAGCTGGTAAAATTAGCATTGCTCAGTGGACTTGGTCCATTTGTTATACATGTATCTCTAATTATTATATTGTGGCTGTGTTTTTTTTTCCCCTTTTTTATTTCCCAAAACGATATGCTTTTGGTCATCAGTTAGAGAATCTCTCTGTAGCTTTTAAGAACTAGGACATGTTGACAGTTGACACGATGTTTTCCCATACCGACGTGCTTAAGGATGCGTGAATACATTTTTATATATTTTAGTATTGTCTTATTTCATGGCAGTTTTGAAAAATTACAATTTGAAGGATGATATCTGTATGTGGTTTTACAGGTGGGTATACAGTTTAAGCCTTCTGACAAAAAACTGAAAGCAAGCAATCTTATACGGGTTAATGTCTACAAGAACAAGGTTTATTTCTCAGACTGGCTGACTTATTTTTATCCAAAATTTTGAATTCTTAGAATTTCTACTTAAAAAAAAAAATCTCTCCTAAATTTCTTATGAGACATAATACCAAATGGGAGTTATATTTTTTCAAAAACAGAGTGATTGCGGCTTACTTAATTTCCATCTCTCCACTTCATCCATCACATCTATTAAAATAAAAACTTTTCCTTGTCATCAAATATCATGCCTTAAATATACGCTCAACCAAGTGGTGTCTTGGGAGTCACTTTTGAATATGATTAAAGTCCTCTAGGATCCATGGGATTTGTAAACTATATGAATTTCTTCATCTCAATCGAACTGTTGATTGTTATGCCAATTGCTTGGACCGTGGAGCACTTTGGGACCAAAAAATCAGCCTAATGCACTAATCGAATTTTTTTTCAACTCAATGGGTTAAGCTTATAAGCGATGGTTAGCTCTTTGGTATATTTAAGTTAACATATTTTTCAACTACCTGATGCAAGGCTAAACTCAACAGTCCCTTTTTAATAATAGACCATAAATTCATTTGAATGTATGTTCATCAATCTAGCATATCCCATCATTTACATAAGGTGCTTTCAAATTGGCAAGAATTTACCTGTAAGGTAAAGAAAATCACTGAATAAACAAAAGAATGAAGAAAGAGATGTGGTGTATGCCATAACAAGTCATTGATCTTCTAAATCTTTAAATATCTCCCTATATCAACTTTATGAATCTCTTCAATCTTCAGCCTTTCATCATGTTGTGCATGAATGTGCTTGGGTTGAGTAAATATAATGCCTTTTTAATTTCCGTTTAGTTTTGAATAATAGAATTGGCTTAATACCAACCATTGCAAAAATTATCTTCCTTCCCTTTTCTTTGAGAATAAAGTCATGGCTGTTCCACCGTAGTTGACAACGCCAAGCTGTGAAGTTTGTTCTGGTTTTAATAAACCATTGCTTATGATCTGCTAGTCATACCATGAAAGCCTGAAGCTGTAGTTAGCAAGATGATCAGATATAAAGTAGGGAGAACGATCTAAGCTCTCTGTATTAAGGCGTCAATGAAACAAAATGGAGAAAACCCATTCAGTTGAGTTTTCTTTCATGATTAAAGCTGGAATTGAGTTAACAAAACAAAACTCAGTTGAAGAGTTAGATTAAACAGGATAGAACGTGTTAGGGAGCAACCATATGATCATTGCTCAAATGTGAGAAAAAAATTCTGAATGAACCCATTGAAAAAACGTGGTAGGGAGCAGCCAAAAAAATTTCTGAATGACATTCACGATCTCTGGACAACCAAAAAAGCTTAAAGAGTTTTTTATCCCTGGTTATTATTTTCAGCTTCAAGTTGATATCTACTATGACCTTAATTTTGTGGGGAAGTGTAATCATATTTACATTATTTATTATTGTAATATTTATTTATTATTGAGAATATCCACTTTTACAATATTTTTCTTTATCTTTTTTCTTTTGCCAATATATGTATATTCAAACTTTTTTGATGAATTTGATTGGTAAAGTACATGGGTAAATCAAGACCTTTCATGAGCTTCTATGTGATGTTAGATTACCTTTATCATCTTACATGCTTAATAAATATTATTATGAAAATGATGAAACTGGATCCAAGTTCTTTGTTATAGATTATAATTGCTAGGGTGATTATGACTTTGAATATTATATTAACGATAGATATAAAAGTAAAATTGAATCTGTATTTGCCTGTACCATGGCGTTTCAGCCCATTTATTTGGAGAATAAAGCATGAAACATACCCATTCATTTTTCACGGCAGAACAAACACTGTAACTTAAAAGCATTCTGGGTTGGAGGACGGATGAGATTTTGTTGGCCTGTGCTCTCTTTTGGTTATTAGAGGCCAGTATGGCTGTAGAGTTCAGAAGCTGTTAACAGTTTGGTAGGAGGGTGAACAGTGGGCAACCTCCTTTTTGATTGTTAAAATGACTGCATTGTGAGGAAAGGCTAATAGCTAGGATACATTACATCGTATCCAAATATTACTCTGATTTTTTTTTCAAGGATCAATGTTTTTCTAATCAACTGTTCCTGTTTCATTGCAATAATGGTGTTTTAGATGCTTCTTATACTAGTTTATCTCTGATGTTTATTACTCATTCTGAGTTTTTTGTGGGTGACAACTGTCTCTGGGAATTCCTGTTACTTGATGGCATAACATAACCTTTGTATACTATGCCTTTGCTGTAGTCTAATTTTTAAGTTTTAGCAGGTTAATACGTGCTCTTTGCCTCAACTTCCATGCTATAAGGAACTTGTCTCTGAGCTGTCTCCTGTTCATGCTAGATTAGCATGTGAAAATTCCATAGCTAAAAGACACCCTATATATAAATGCAGTGAAGTTCAGGTGATGTTATGTTTATTATTTCCTTTTGTGAACTAATATTGTAGTTTTCATGTTCATAACCTATCTTATCCATACATGTCAATGGTGCAAAATAACGTGTTCCATAGTGCATAGCGCAATGTGGCGCACCCTCAATGTCATCTACATGGCACGATATAGGTGCCATGCATGGGCAATGATGCATTGTCCTTATGGCACTTGTTAAGTTGATTTTAAGATTTTATTTGAAAAAAAATAATATACATACATATATATATATATATATATATATATATATATATATATATATATATATATATATATATATATATATATATATATATATATATATATATTTATATATATATATATATACTTTCATTTTATTTATAATTTACTTATAATTTAATATTTGCGCTATATTTAAAATGATGCAACCCCATATCATGTGTCATGCGTATGGCTCCACGAAGAGCTTTGCATTATGTCGCGTCATTCGTTATTGACAAATATGATCTTATCAATTATCATCAGTCAATATAATGGATGTTGTATTTGGTATACTGATATATATTTTTTTTGGAGAAAATTTGAAATTTTTTTGTTGAAAATATGTTAAAGATTTTCATGCGCTAACTTAATTAAATGAATGACTGTGTAACTAGTTGTATTGTGTTTTGAACAGTGCACATGCTGGTATTTCCTACATCTCTTTTAGGACATGGAGGATGAGCTGGGTGACAATGTCATGGAATTTTACTACAATTACTAGTTACATGAAATACTTAATTCTTTAACTAACGAAGGTAATTTTTGAATGAAAAGAAATGCAAAAAACGTTGAAGCCTAGTATTTTTAAGTTTAGACAGGACTGTCAGATGCGGAATCATTTCCCCTTATTTTGTAACTATTACAGTGGGATGTTGATGACTTTTTTTTTTCAGTAGCATTACCAACTTATGATGACTTAGGTATTAAATAATTGATTGAGGTTATTGTACTGAATTATCCAAACCATTTTTTTTCTCTTTGTTTATATCTAAGTCATTTTACCATTCGTGTGCTTCTAGGTTCATTTTCTGATTTATATAGTATCCAAAAGATAATATTCATCATTGATCAATTTTGAATTTAATTATGAATATTGAAGCATAGAAATAAAATTGGCTTTGATTTTCTAATCCTTTTTTTCAATATTCATGAGTCATATTGGATTTTTTTTTTCAACACTAGGAATCATTCCATTTGTTTAATTCTGGCTTTAAATTTCAGTAATTGTGAGATGTAAAATAATCATGTAGTTACAGCACAAAGTTCTCGTGGCATCATTTTCTTCTTTTCTTTTTTGTTATATTTCTAGTGGAAGGACTTTGGCATGGCAGCACCAAAATCTCTGAATATTTTTTTGTCTGATAAAATATATGCTTCTGTGCTATAGATGTAGCAATCGTTTCAGTTTTTTGTAGTCTTTCCTTTTGTTTTAGGTGTCTTTTCTAATGATAAACGTATGCTACATGTGAAGAATTACAGGCTGAGGCTGCTGGAAACTTCTTGAGCATTTTTCGACACTTCATGGAATCACTATGTTCCAATTTGCGTTTGCATACAATCACAAATATACAGGCCGACAACGACAAGGTTGAGACACGTTTCTCCTTTGTTTTTGAAATTTGTCATCTTCTGCATATACTGGTGTTACTTCTTAGATGAATATATTAACTTTTGTTATCTAATAGGACTTAATATTGCTTGGTCAGGTTTCTCTTCTTCTTAAAGACAGCTTTATTGATTCATTTCCCATGAGGGATCGACCATTCATGAAGGTTTTAAATTTCCTAACATCTTCTCATCCTTGATTGCATTCCTTTTATGCTATTCATTTTATATGTGATTTTATGCCGCTTTCCAAAATAAGATTAATCAGGTACTTCTGTTTCAAAAGCCTTTATATTTCTATACTCGCTTCTTGTGGTGTTATTTGCCCGTCTTATTGGATCCTTTTGGGTTTGTCTGTACAATAATTTCACATTATCTGTCACGGACTGAAATATCCTGGAGAGGATTTCCTGGAGCACCTTTGCTCAAGCTTTAGTGATGGGGATTGCTTGATCCGTCAATGGTGTGGATGTGGACAAATGTGTTAGGAGATTAATTAAAATCTTTAGTGATTTTGATTGTTTGAAGATATTATGATCCACTAAGATAGAGACTATGCTGGATGAAGAGCAACCATTAAAAATCTAGTGATGATGGTGAAAAGCTTTTTGGTGAGATTAGTTGATAAAAATTGATATATTTCTTTAGTTTAGATAGGTTTAGTGGTAGGAATTCCAATATTAGTATAGCTTAGATTAATTTGGAACATCACATTAGGGAATGAGTTTTAAGTGAAATAAATTGTTGGAATGATGACAAAGGGTGAGTTTATGACGTGAATTTAGAGTGCATAGTATAATTTAGTGTGGTTTAAGAGGATGTTGAGGTATAGGGAATAAGATTAGGTCATAATGTTCCTTTGTTTGGCCTAGAGCTCTATAGAGGTGTTTGGACTAGTTGTGAGATCTTAGGTGATGAGTGGTTGATCTTGGAGGAGGCTTAAGATGTGGAGGGAGATACAAGGATGATTTAGAGTAGGTATTTAGAGAGGAGAAGCAAATGAGCTTAAGATGACATGAGAATTACCTCATCTCATCAAATAAAATGCAAACTTGAAGCCACTAAATGCTAAGTAAAATAAAGAGATTATTTCATAAAAAAAAAAAATCATTCAACAATCAAAAATTACAATGCATTTTAGTCCCGATTTATAGGCATTATAACACTCTTGGATTATCATATTTGAATTAAAAAAAATAAATAGATAAAAAGGGAGGGAAAGTAGCATGGTGGCCATTAGCAGAGTTTTAAGTACTTATTTTAATACTTTTTTTATTCTAAAATATTCCATAGTTGGCCAAACATGTCTCTAGGTGGAAAAATAAAAATTTTAAATAGTAGATATAAATTACAATTAAGATATTCCAAAATTTGGAGCCTTAGCTCTTATAATTGGACTTTAGCTTAATTATTTTATGCACATGATGTGTTGCATCAAATTTTCTCTATCTCAATTGAATTCTACTCCATATAGTTAAATCTAAGTAGTCGTCTAGCAACATTTAGCAATTGTGAGGCTAGAATTTCTAAATCAGTGTTGGTCATACAAGTATTATTGACTGGTGATTTGGTCTTTCATATATCTAGAAACCTATGACCTACAACTAAATTTATAAGGATTTCTTTAATAATTATGGATATCGTCACAGAAGTGGATTGTGCTGTAAGTGCAAGGTATCTCCTTCCAAAGTGTTAAATTGAACATTTAGAGGTTGGCTAACCCTATTATTTGATATGCTATTCTCACTATTAAAAATCTGATTGATTAGCTTATCAACATATAGCTGGGAAAGTCAATGTGATTTACATTGATTTAATTTTTTTAATAATTTTGAATATTTCAAACATGTAATTTCTTGAATTTGATGGATTGGTATCTTTCAGGTCTAATGTGAATTAACACAGTCATATTGTTTATATTTCTTGGTAGAATAATTATAGTCAATTCTATAAGCATATTTTTTCTTGATATTTGTCTTCTTATTTTATTGTGAAGGCTTTGGAAGTCTTTAGCAACATAGTAGTTGTAGGAGATGGAATACCTAGGGGCTATGTAAGAAGGCATGAAATTTATGATATGCTTAGGAGTGATATCACCTTGGTCACGTAAAAGTGGTGACACCACATCAAGTTTATGAGTGTGGATAGAATTAGGAGTAGCATCCCTAATTAAGTGTGGTGGTATAGGGTCAAAAAATTCTACTCTTAGGACACCAAATCCTACTTTCTATTAGCTTAAGATGATTGAAATAAAAGGTAAATTAGATTCATAGTCCTAAGATTAGAAATAGAATCAATACCTCCCTTTGTAAGGGATCCTATGACCTTTACTTGCAACTTCACTTTCTTGAAAGTTGGTTTAGGTTGAAGGTTTGATGTGGATTTATGGGGTGCAATGGAAGGTGTCTTTTCTTTTAGCTTTCTTGGCATATGTTTTATGATTTTATTGTTAGCATGGTTAGCGTAAAAGTGGAGTAGGATTCCTATTGACATTGGATTGTAGGTGATTCATAAGAACTTCTAGGTGAGGAGAACGGTTCCCCCAAGCTTAAGACGATTTAGATCTTTATAATAAAGTTTTGTTTAGTCTTTAAAATGCTAAATTTAGCACACATTCTTATGTATCCAGTTTTAAATGAAATTAAAGATGCCTTAAAACTATCAAACCTCTTTGTAATGAATTTGAAGAAAGCAATTAAGATAAGTATAGTCAAAACAAGCTTTAAGATTTGATCATATGCACTACCGAAGAAAAATAAATGAAGTAAATAAAATTAATTTTGCACTAGGAGTGGGGCTATTATATAAGTAGAGCCCTCCCTCATTAAGATTTTCACTCATGTAAAGACTAAGGATAAGTTCTAAAAAAAAAATAAAAAGTTTGCATATACTATATAGTCTTGCAAGCAATATGTTAATAGGACTATGATTTTGTTATCGTAAAAAAAGAAGTAATTCATCTAAAAATTTTAGAATAGCTCACAAAGCTTCTCTTTTTGAAAAAAGTTATGGTCGAAATTTCTTCTTCTAGGCCAAACTATAGTTATTTTCAAGGCTTTGCTTTGATATTAAATATAATAGTGGTGACTAGCATTTTGGTGAAATTATTTGAAAATGGATAAAATTTGAGAATGTGTTCTTGAATTTATGGTGGAAAGGTCAGATGCTTAGATGAGCTATGTGAAAGGAATGCTAAGATTAGTCCAAATTAGGCTAATTTGAGCTGATTTAAAATATCACTTTAGGGAATAAATTTTAAATAAAATAAATGGCTGGAAGTGATGATGGAGGGTTAGCTTAGATTTGCATATATGATAAATTTTTCGTGGAGTTTAAAATGATGTTTAAGTGTAGGGATGCAATTAGGTCATAGTATTCCTTGGTTTGGTTGAATGCTCCATAGAGATGTTTGGAGTGGTTGTGAAGCTTTTGGGTGATGGGTGACTGATCTTAGAGTAGGCTTATAATGTGGAGGGAGGTGTGATGATGATTTAAAAGATGTGTTTAGAAAAAAGAAATAAATAAACTTAAGATTATTTGTTTATAAGCATTAGTAATTTTGATTTATTTTAAATACAATGTAAAGTAAAATCATGTATTTGTTACACTTTGCAGGTTTTTATTGTTTATAAAAAAATTTTAGTGTTGACTTTTTTGTGTTTAGATATTTGCAAAGTATTTTAACTACTTATGGAGGCCTCCATCAATGAAGTTATTTGAGTAAAGGATAGTCAAAGTTATGAATCATATAATGAAGTTGTCATAAAGGCAATGGAATGCAAAGCTTAGAAAGCTTACTTCAATATCAAATTATCAAATTGGGTCAATGCCCAAGGGATCCATTATGGATTTATTTTCTTATGTTAAGATATTTAATAAAATATAGAGGCAAAAAATGATCTTCATATGTTTTTTATTTATTTTTAGAAGACATGTCATTAAATACCATAAAAATTAATTAGATACATACTAAAAAATGATTAATGTTAAAGATATGAAGTTATTTAAGCATTATTGTATTGGAAGCACTAGCGGAGTGCCCTAGGAATTCCTAGTCATGGTAAGTTTATATCAAGAGTTAACATTAGGACTATATCATTTTATGTTGGTTGTGAAGATGCTTAAAAGAAGATATTATAAACAATGTACCTTCATTTGTACTACTTCAACTAACATAGTTTGAATTAGTGAAACCTCTATGGAAATAATTTGAAAATTAGAACAATGAAGAAAATATTCAAAAGATAAAGGGATTATAATTAGTAGGTTAAAAATTGAGTTTATGATATACAAGTTTAGTGGGTATGATATTACTAAGTATGAGCTAGAGTTACTAAATGGTATAATGCGTCTCAAAATTATGCCTCTTCAATGGAAAGAGTGTTTGATGTGGTGAAATTTTTTGAAGGCATATGGAATAGTAGATAAGACACTACAGGAGATTTTGCCTCATTTTGTGAGGACTTTAGATCCGGTTCCGGGTTTCTTATGACATCTAGTTAATTACCCATGTCAATCGAGAGAGAACTTTCGATTAAAGTCGTTAGGTAAAATAGTGTAAATATAATAGATGTGGAGTTTTAAAATTTAGATTTATGAAATTCATTATATTTAACTTAAAGCGGATGGTTGGGGAAGCGATGAGCCGTCTAGATCCCATGGTAGTTTAGTCCGTCATGTGATCCCTACTCAGTTAGAGGAGGTAATCGGACGAGAAGGATCCTCGGCCAGTATGAGTTGCGTTGTCAGAAATCCTTATAGACTCAGGGTGGTGTTTATAGGAGATAAAAGTCTATCTTATGCTTTTGAGTTTTGTCAAGTATACCCTATGGTTCACAACTCAAAGGGGTAGAGCCATTGGGAGTATACAATTCTGATCGTGGCGTGATATAGTGGTCATTTGACAATACGTCGAGGACTCGTAAATGCGTATTGTGGAGCTTCTTTGCCACAGTCGGAGGACGCCACATCCTCGCTCGGCATGATTGTTTGAGAGTAAATATAGTTATGTACTTAATTTGACTTTGACTTCTTTGTAAGTTAGAGTTTTCTTAATTTATCACCTTCGACGAACAATTGCGAATGGTGAATTGGATTTTTTAGCTTGAACTTTAAGTTTTTACATTGAATTTCATTTTGACATTTAGAACTTAGTGATTTACATGATTTCATGTTCGTATTGATATTTGAATTTGATTAATTTGATTTGAGTCTGCAAGTATATTTTGATGCTAATTATCCCCTCCGGTTTAAATCTTCATTCAGCCATTCAGTTGTTTGTTGTTTAAATTTATTTTCTATCACTCTATTAATTTAATAATAGAAGATTAGATCAACTGTCATATGACAGAATTAACTTCTTAGATGTTTTGTTAGATTGAAGATATTATAATAACATCATTTAGTTTTTAATTTTTGTTAACCCGGACTCGGTCCTAAGACCAAACCGGGAATAAACCCGCACAGCATTCTCATACACTAAATTTAAGCATTCAGCATAGTGTCGGGACCCATGCGGGTGTTTAAATCATTTAATTTATTGTTTCAGATCTTGTCGACTCTATTAATTTAATAATGAAGATCAGATCTAGATTTATATTTTGAGGATTTTGAATTTGAGAATATTGAATATAATATCATAAATATTTTGATAATAGTTCTACAGTTGGTATCTTGATCAACTCATATTATTGGAGTTAGGAGATAATTATTATACTCCCAAATGTAATTAAACTACCGAGATTTTCTCAGCCAGAGAAAGTTATAACAACATAATTAGGTTTTGTTAATCCCGATGTAACTACGAATAAACGTCCGGCGTCGCCTTAAGTTTAAGCATTCAACATAATTGGGCTATCTTGGTGATCATTTAGAATACTTATATAAATTTTAGAAATATCAAATTTAGCGGCGATTGCTTTATATTTTGTACAATTCATTTATTTCAAATGATTCATGCGCTTAAATCGAGTGATGGTTGCTCCATAATTTATGCTAAATTAATATATTTGAAGTTTATTTATAATTTAAGCCAACGCTTTTGTTTGCTTCTAATTTTGTGTTGCAGATTCGGTGGCGTTGAAGATGTTATAGATTGATCTAATATCTTATTAAAATTTTGATTAATATTTAATTGATTCCAATTTAACAGTAGCCTTTTGAATATTAAAATTTGCACTTTAAATCTTTTGTCCAGCACATAGGTGTATCAGAATCTTAATTAATGCGCCTTAACTTGTATGATATGTTCTAATCGGTGGCGTTTGAATTTCTTGTTCAATTATTTAGATTAATATTCATTTATATGCATTTATCTCATAACACATTGAGTTTTTAAAGTTTCAATGAAACTTAGCTCGTGATCACTAAGAAGCTCATAGGCTCATCACAAGTCTCATTCAAATTCTTTTTTTGCTATGACGGTTATATTTGATCCTTATTTTGATTGAAAGAAGCTTTCAAATCCACAATAATTTTGTTTGTGCTCGTAAGCAACTATTAAGATAATCAGAAGCTTTACTTGGACTTTATTCTTGTTAGAAGACAAATTCTCAAGTTCGTTAAAAGTCTTATTTATGATCGTCAACAAGTTGTCGAGATCATTCTTATTTAAAAACTTTTAGAATTTTTGTATATGTAGGTTTAGCTTCAATTTATCATCTTCATTTAAGTTTAATTTAAGCTCATCAACATTTTTATTTGTTCTTATTTAGGTCTCCCGTCAATCCAAAATTCGACAGCATCCCGGCGTCGTCCCCGCATAAGGGGCTGTATCGGGGGCTATTCGACCTTCCCGTCACTCGCGGCATAGATTGGTGTCTTTATGATTCTGGTATTCGACCTTCCGTCACTCTCGAGCATAACGAGGTCTTCAAACTCGTCAACTCTACTGAGCATAACGAGGTCATCAAACTTGTCAACTCTACTGAGCATAACGAGGTCTTCGTACACCTGCAATTTCAATTCATATTTTAATTTTGAGCTTTTATTTTGTATTAAATTAATTAAGTCCTGTCGTCACGAATTTGACAACCTCCATCTTCTCCCGAGGGGCATCGAGTATTCGACCTTCGTCCTCGATAACGGTCGGTCTTCTATGCATAGTGATCTTACCCGTTTAGTTCTGGCGGGATCTTCTTCGTCTTCTCTTGAGCATGCACTTCGTGCAATAATTTCAATTCATATTTTAATTATGAGCTTAGATTTATTTTATATTAAATTAATTAAGTCTCTGTCGGTCAATTTGACTAGATATCTTCCCATATGAGTGCGTCGAGTCTATTTCCTTGCCTTTCTTGGCATGATTGATGTCTTTGCGGCCACTACGATCGTGATCTTCTACCCGTTAACTCTACTGAGCATAACGGGGTCTTCAAACTCATTTTCTCTGATGCAGAGAATGCTGTCTCTAAGGAGCACCTGGCTGCCTCAGAAACCTCCGGAATTGGATCAAATTGAGAAAACCACCAAGACCCCATTGAGACTACAAATGTGGAGCCAAACCCCTCCTGACAACAGCAACAAGAGCGGTCGTAGTATCATGTGTAGCTCGCCTTACTTCCCTATTGTAGTCAAGCAATAGCCTTTTGTACTCGTATGCCCATTGTGGTACAATCTGCACAAGGTCCTCTGAAGACCTATGTTTGAACAGTGAAGACAATGCAGTTAAAGCTTTAACCTTTGTTATAGGATCCTTTCTGGCAAGCCTTTTCAAGTGTTGTGCCACTTCATTATCCACGTTCAAGAATGATGGATATTCTTCTCTTGAGGAAGAAGATTCGATCTTGGAATTCCCAAGGTAACCTCCAAATCCAATGCATGACGCTCCCACCGGTACTAACGACGCCGGAAGACTGCTGCTCTAAGGATGATTCTTGCTCCTTAAGCCTTCTCCCTTCTGCTTCCCCATCAGAACACCTATCCTCCTCTGCACACGGAAAAAAAGGAACACTGAAACCTAGAAATATGGGCGGGTATTTGTTGAGGACATGCGAAGGGTGGTAGAAAAGGCGGAATGATCGCGGTTGAGACTTCTTCGCGGGTGGAGGATGGGAGGCAGCGGATGAAGAGGTAGGCAGCCGTGGAAGACTTCAGGTCGCAGGTCTCGGCAGCTCTCACAAGCATTGTCCGGGAGGGTCGACTACTGAGTTTGATCGAAAACGAGCAGGAGTGGCGTACTCGATGCTTGTAGCTGTTGACTCGATTGGGAGGGAGGAAGAGAGGAGAAGGAGAGAAAGTGATTATGCAGCTTTTTTTGTCGTCGAGATGAAGAGAGATCGTCCTTGTAAGGTTTTTGTCGGCTATCCCCTTTGTTCGTTCGGCTTGCAGCAGGGATAAGGTGTAAGTATGCTATGGGAGGGATGAGGTGGCAGCTCCTTATTGGCCAAATAGGAGGTGGAGGCATGGGAGTGGGCGGCTGCAAGTTCCAAAGAGTTGACTTGATGTGATTAAGAGATAATTAGATGGATTTATCTCGAAATGTGTGCTAATTTCGACGAAATTTTAAGTGCAATAACTTTAGTCAAGATGTATATTAGGTAATTTGACGTTCGGCTGATAGCCGCGTTTTATGAATGAAGGTCGTTTGAGCGACTTCGGCGTCGAATTGGGTCACTTTCAGTTCAAAAATACGCATTATCACTTTTTGACCGCTCGACGTTGGTGCATAATCGTCTGAATTGAGCGCGGATAGTCTCATTTAATAGGTTTCGGTGTTTCGGAGCTAACAACGCGATCAATTTCGTGAACGGAGGCCGTTTGGTTATCGTCGCATCTTCCGATTCGATATCGCGACATTAATAGCTGGCGCTTGTCGATTGCTTCATTAGATTTTTCAACATTTATATTCGATCAATATATGTTACGAAGATGTGTGAAGTCCGTTCATTGATCGGAGATCGTTTCGGCCATTTTTAGTGACCTCCAGTGTATTTTGAGCCTCGATTTGCATTGTCACTTCCAAAGTCCGTCGAATTCGACTTGTGAGCTTGACTCGACTTATGACACATATATGGAGGTCAGCAGTGCTATCTAAGGATGATAAGTTTAAGCATCTAGATCTATTATGTAGAAGGATGGGGAGATGGATGAAAATATAACTTCTATCATTAAGGTCAGGGGATTAAAAGGAAAAATGTCTGAGTAAAATAACTAGTAGGCCAGGTATGTGTATGAATTGAGTGTTGGGAAGTAAAGATGCCTTTGATTGATAAGTTAGGTGTGACAAAAATGTAAATTCGAAGATGTTTTTATATAAAAAATATATTATAGTTGGATTATATTATTATAGGGAATGTTGAAGTGACATTTATTGAAGATAATATAGTGAATAATAAACTTAGGTCATTGGTGCTTTTAGAATGCAAGATATAAGTTGTATAAGGTGATAGATACAAGTAATGTAAAAATATTTGGAAGAAAACAGATTGTTAAAGTTTACTTGGTTAGATGTTATGGAAGAAACATTGTATAAAATATGTTTAATACCTCATGTGAAATTTAATAAGAACAAGGAATGTAGAATAAAAATTTGGAATATGTGCATGCTAGTGTTAACCTCCATGCATGCCACATAAGTGGAGTCAAGCTCACAGAAATTCAATTCGACGGACATGCAATAGTCGCAAATCGAAATACATGCGTCGCCAGAAACTAGTGAAATGACATCGACGATGAATGAACGTCGCGTTGAGCGTTGAAATTGATTGAAATATACATATCGCTCAATTGGTCGATTAAGAGATCGAGCCGTCAGCGATCATCATATCGGTCGGAAGGCTGTGATGATGCTCAAACGACCTCCTTCGTGAAATTGATCACACCGTTACCATCGAAACGACGAAATTTATCAAATGAAACTGTACCCATTAAATTCAGACGAGTCTGCACGAGTATCTTGCAGTTGGAAGCAACGACGCGTAATTTTGAATTAAAAGTGACTGACCTAATTAATTGAATTAAACCATGATCATGAAAGCAGGCTTATTTGCGTCAGGAAAGTCGAAATTACCAAACTGACTAAGGTTGTTGCATTTAACACAAATTTTGAGGTAGAATTTATGTAATCACCCTCTAATTGGGTTTAATCAGCACCTTGGAACTCGCAGCCGCCCATCCCATGCCTCCACCTCCCATTCGACCAATAATAAGCCTCCACATCATCCCTCCCATACCACCCTTAGACCTTTTAGCGCACACACCGGCGAAGAATGGTCCCTCTCTCCGTTCCGTCCGTCTCCTGCCTGGGCAGCAAGCCCCCTGTGACTCAACGCGAACTGGGCAAACCTTCATCCTCCTGTTCTCGGACAAGATCGATCTCTTTCTCCTGTTTGAATGATCCCTTGCATCTCCTCTGCACAGTACAGTACTCCAACCGAACTCCTCTTCTCCTTCCCTTGGTTCTTCCCCACAGCAAACCGAAGCCTGTTCCTCCCTCAGCCATTTTCGTTCAAGCCAAACTCCTCACCACCACCTATAGTCAGCTGTGCGTCTACTTTAATATCTACTTATGTGCAACATCCTAATGTAAATTCATTATTTGCAACAACTCCCAATCTTTCTCAGTATTTTTCTTCATAGCACCTTCAACTAGCTGTACTCCAAGTCTAATTTCTATTTCTTTGCCAGCTACAATAGCTCATACTCATGCTAGTTTATTGGCTGCCGAACCATCACTTAATCTGCTGCCAAATAGATCTCTCATCAATTCAAATTTTGGTTCAGTTTTTGGTCTCAATATCCCATCAGTACCTCCGTTTGGTTATATCAATACTCCTGGAGCATCTTTACGTGAAGATATCGTTTCTATTCGTAGTAGTCCAAGTCTTCCATCCCTCCCATTTCAAACGTTTTCTCAGTCTATGCCTTCAAGTATTAGTTCTTTCAGTTCAATTCAAGGTGAGACAACATTACCTTTAGTTACTCTTGGTCAGATGCAGCATCCTAGCTATTCTCCCGTTTCTTGATCTCTACCGGTACAAACAATCCATGAAGATGCAAAGTTCAAAGCACAAGAACTAAAATGAAATCTGGATCTGAACCCTTGAAATATGAGTTGCCACCATCAGCAGGATCTATGAAGGAGCCATTATTGCCATTACCAAAACATCCTAGCTATTCTTCTCTTTCTTCATTCCTACCAGTACAAATAATTCATGAAGATGTAGAGTTCAAAGCACAAGGACCTAAAATAAAATATGGATCTGGCCCCTTGACATATGAGATGCCACCGTCAGCAAGATCTATGAAGGAGCCATTATTACCATTACTAGAACTCACACCCTATCACCAATCCGAACTTTCTAGCATGAAGCATGAATGCAAAATTTGAGCTCGCTGGATCATTTAAAAAAAATAAATAAATAAATATTAAATGCAGCGCCTTTCTTGTGCGGAGCTTTATCTCTTTTGTGCATTTGAAGACTCATCTCGAGTGTGGCGAGGTTTGAAGAGTATGGTGTGTCATAAGATATCGAATTCTTAAGAGCGTGACAAAGCGTAAAAGTAGTCTCGTCTGCTTATCGCGAGGATGATGTCGGAGGTTTGTAGTAAACATGCTCGTAAAAGAAGTTATGAAAGAACTTATTCTTAACATAATAACATATTAAAAATTATGACGCAAGACTTAAAATGAAATAATTACTTGAATATAAAAATGATGCTGGGAGGTTGTCAAAATTTCCAGTAAACAAGCTCGCAAAAGAACTTATGAAAGAACATATTTTTAACATAATAACATAATCAAAATTATGACGCGAGACTTAAAATGAAACAATTACTTGCATATAAAAATGAATTGAACATTTTGCCAATAAACATAAACTTAAAACTTCAATATTTCATTTCAATTGATTTGAAAGATGATTTGATTGAATGTCTAATTAGATAACGAGAGATCTCTTTGGAATTAGAATATAATTTTCAAATATAATTCAAAAAATTGAAGAAAATCAAAGAATTCATAAGAGATTCTGAGATTGAAAGATTGATAATAAGTATAATCGAAATTCTTTGAAGCATACCATTTGTATGCTTGTGAATATTCCGAAGAAATTGAATAGAGTTTGTGATGACTTTGAAGATTTTGATATATGAGAATGTAGCATTCATCAACTCTGGAAGCGGTGAATGCCAGGGATCTAACAATGTAGACAATTTAAAGCGTCTTTAACCTTCTTAAATATTTCATCATCTTGCGCGGAAGGCGGATTTGCTTCGTAACTTCAGCCTTACGATCAATCTTTACAAAATATAAAATAACCTTCAATTTAATTAGTTCTTTCTGCATTATAAATACAAAAGAATAACTTTCTTAAAATTCAATTAAATGCAGGCCCGATTGTGTTTATGGTTGATTCTTGGTGCTTTAGCGAAAATCTTTGTTATCTATGCCAGCGAAATGCCAGATCTTCTAATTCGAATCCTATCGAGAAGATTATTATCAAAATATCTAAGATATTATATTCAATTCTCAAATTAAAATTCTGATTCTATTATTATTAAAATTAGCAAGTTGATAAGATGATAAATTAAGTGATCAAAAAGAGACTTATTTATCTGATGATATGTTGAATGAAGATTTGTCAATCGGCGATCAAGTTATATTCAATATTCAATGTCAAATCAGATAAATTCAAATTTCATGCAAATATTAAAAAAATTATAAAAGAGGCTTAATTTAAATGCTTAAATGAAAATCATCCAAAAAATACCAAACAAAATTCAATTTATCCACCTTATTATTGTTTGTCGAGTGACAAATTAAGAAAATTTCTAAGGAATTGATGTCAGTGAAATCGTAATTATGTTTTACTCTTAATCAATCTACCAGTGAGGCGTAGCTCATGCCACTCATGCGTGATTTGGCCGTAGAAACCGCGTATGATCTTGATTCACGAAAATCTTACTCGGGTGATTGTTGCCAAATGGAATTATATTCAATTGGCAGTATGCTCGATGGCTTTGCCTTTGAGATATGAACTATAAGTGCGCTTGATAAGGCAAAAAACCCTCTGTTAATTGGACGCGTATCTCTTTAGACAAATATTACCCTTTATAAGGTTTTCTTGGGCGGCGTAACTTCATGCTGTGACAAGATCGTCATTGATTCGGCCTCCGCCGATTAAGTAGACATGACCGGCGGGATGATGGAATCATGTGATCTTGATTGGGCGCATCATGATTCCTCCAACCATCCGCTTTAAGTTAAAATGATGAATTTTATAAACCTAAATTCCAGCTCTACGTCTTTCTTCTTATATATTACGTGTTTGAATCTAACGTAGCGTATCGAAAGTTCTCTCGGCGTTGGGAGAGGTAATTAACTATAAGTCTTATAAGAAAGCCGACGATCTAAAGTCCTCATAAATGAGGAAATCTCGTAGTGTCTTATCTTATTCCATTTGCTTTTGAAAGTTTGGTGACATTTAATCTACTCTCTTAATTGAGAGGATGTGAATTTTCAGTACTAGATTTTGTGAATATGATTAGAAACCAATATAGCTTAGGGAATCTTGCTAGATAGTTTTAATATAACTTGTTGATTTCCTAAAGATCCAACATGTAGGATTGAATGGAGAGGAATCAGTAATGGTAAGGCGAGTAAATGAAGAGGCAGAAAAAGGAGGAAATAACTTATTTTGGGATTGTGATATTGAAGTTATTATTGACATAACTCAAAGGTAATGATGCATTGCCTTCTCATTGTGGTGCTCTCTCCATGACATGATCTTTTATTTTTCCAAAGGAAGATAAAAAGTGATTTTAGTCATTAATTGCTTGACTTACATTGAAATGGTTGCGTACGAGTTCTTAAAAGGCTGATATGACTTTTCAAATTTTAAAAATAGTGGTCCTTTGCTGAGGATTTAGTAAAGGAAATATTATTTGCTTCATATCCTATACTTGTTTGAATATTAAATAAATTGCTTTATTGCCCTCCATTAATTGAACAACAGTTATTCTTAAATGAATGAAATTGTTTCATTTAACCAAGGAATATCACTATTTTTTAAACTAATTTTTAATCCTATGTGGAGGAGGGGCATGACAAAATATGAAGGAAGCTTTAAGCTTTTTCCACACTTTTAGTTTTTTCTCTAATGTTAGCAAAGATGTAAAAAATATATATTTTAATTCATTAGTTATTAATTATTATTATCATGGTATAAAAATATTATTTAAGCATGATTAATTTAATTACTTAATAAATACTTATGGGAAATCTATTTTAATAAAATTTGAATAAACTAATTTAACTAAATAAATATGCGAATATATTAGTTTGATGAGATTTTTGTTGTGTATATGATTTGTAAGGTCATGTGGGCCTCACATATAGTGGTCACATCAATAATAGTCCTCAGGTTATTCATTAATACACTGCATATGTGTTGTAGTAGATATTTGCCACAATAGCATGGGAATTGGGTTACACATGCTCAGGGGTGGTGAGCCCTGCTTTTTATATTATTATAGCTCATGATCTTTTCCTAGTGAACCATACGAGAGCTGCACTTAGTCATTTTAAGAAAATGGAACTATGAAATCACAAAGTCTTGTTTTTTACTAGATGAGAAGAAAAATCTTTTTGCATGAATTGTAAGGTGATTATAGGACTAAATTTAACTACAGAATGTAAAGTAGTAAGCTTGATATAATATTTTAAGCAAATAAAGATAACAATCTAAAGTTATAAACTTATTAAATAAATGGTGGAATTAGGAATCTGAGACATTATTAATCCTTCATGATATATTACTAATAGTGGAAAATTGGAATTCTTAGTTGTGTTAAATTTGATATGGGATAAGATAATTAGTTTTACAAAGTAGATTACTCTAAAAGTGTGAGTGTCAATTAGTCTAGTTGGGGCTTTGGAAGTTATTATTAAGGTCGTGGATTTGAATCCCACTTACATTATAATAAAATTTCACTTTACAAATTTCGTTGGAAAAAAAAGATTGCCCTAAATGTCTTAGTATAATCTAAAAATATATTGGACAGTAGTAACATGACTTAAGTTTCCTTTGCTGTGGTTTGTAGCTACTTGTAAAAGTAGTTTTAGAATTATTATGGAGAAAATAGATTTTTGAAATATTATTATTGGTATTATAGATCTGTTTCTGTGAAAAAGCCAGATTATGGTTTTCTTAAACCTGCAACACTTAGTGCATCTGATTGTAAAAAGTTGCTTCTCAACACCAAAAAAAAAAAAAAAAAAAAAAAACTGAAAAGAAGGAAGTTATAGTCAAATAAAAATGAGAATTATCTAGAAAGTTAAGTTGTGAAAAAGTTGCCTCAAGCTGACCCTTAGTGGTTATGTGAGAAGTTGCAAAAGTTGATTCAAGGAAAAGAACATGCTATTAAGTGTTAGGAAAACAGTTGAATATTAAGACAAGGTCTGTTTGGGATGGTTGCAATTTATTTTATTTTACTTTTTTTAAACTAGATGTAGAATTATTGTAGTAAAAGCAAATTTTTTAAAATCTATTGTGGATATTATGAAATTTTCTTTTTTAAAAAATCAAACAACTTTCTTAATACTACCACTGCCGAATCTAGTTTTTAAATAAAATTATTTCTTACTATAAAATTTTTTAGAAGCAATAAGAAAGTTATAGCTAAACAGATTTATGATAATGGTGTAAAATGTAAAGAAAAAAACTATCCAAAGGATCCCTTAATAATTATAAGAAAGCTTGAAATCTTGCAAAGAGGGTATTGAGTAAAGTAAAAGATATAATTTTTTTGATGATTTTTAAAATGAGCATGATATTAACTATTGAGGAGTGAAAAAAGGATCAAATAGTTGAGGCAAAATATAAGAGATCTGAAGACTTTATAATCAAATTGGATATATTAGAAGTGAAGCTTTGTTATAGTTGAATGCATTAAAAAATATGATAATACTATTTTAAGCAATCATTATGTAGTTTTTATGAAGAATTTATTTTGGAATAATATAAGAAACAAAAAAATACAAGGCATATTTTAAAGCTAATAAAAAAAAGTGAAGTTTAACTCTGAGAAGATGCATAAAGATAAAATTTTATGTTCAGATGAGATGCTTCTTGAGCTTTGGGGAGATACAAGGGATATTATAGTAGTTTGAAAAATAAATTTTTTTCAATGGATTTTTTATGGTCAAGAGAATGCCAAATTATTTGAGAATTACATTTTCATACCAACCTTTAAAATAAAAGAGATGTTAAATATTGCATTAATTATAGAGAAATCAAACTTGTAAATCATACTGGGAAGGTATTGGAGAGAGTAATGGAACATAGACTTTGAAAAATTATTTTAATTTTAGAGAATTAATTTTGCTTTATGTTAGGAATATTTACTATGAAAGTGATTTTTTGTGTTACTCTATTAATAAAAAATATAAAAAATAGAGAAAGGATCTTCATATATGTTTTATTGATTTTTAAACGATATTTGATTGAGTGCTTTAATAATTAATGTAGTTGCATTAATGAAGAAAGACATCAAGGTTTGTTGCAATTATTATATATGGTGGAGTATTGACTAGTATTAAAAGTAATTAGGAAATGTCACAAGAGTTTTCAATTGTAGTAAGTTTACTTCAAAGATCAATGTTGAGACCTTATCATATTTTTTATTGTTTATTTGGTTATATAGATATTTGCAAATGATTTTTAAAGTGAGTTGCCTTGTTGTATGATTTTCTTAAGTGATATAATTCTAATTTCTGAGATATATACTGAAATTAGTGCAAAGTTGAAGCAATTGATATCATGTTTAGAAGATATAGAGCTTAAAATTAATAGGATAAATGATGAGCATATGATATATAATTGTAGTTATGTAATGTGTTAGTTTCAAGTATGTTTGATCTATTATATAAGTAGGGCGTAAGTTTTAGTGTTCAGATTAGGCGTTTTAAACGAAAATTGCCTTTAGAGTGTTTGGATTAGAGGATATCGTGGAGATTGGGAAGATAAATTTTTTAAAACAATAATTTGGTCAGTAATACTTTATGTATTCTAGTGCTGTGGAAACTGGCCTTGATAGTCAAGTTGAGCTCAATGACAATGCTCATGTTAAGATGGATATGAGGTAAAATTAGAAATGATCATTTTATGAATGATTATATTGTAAGAATGGTGGGAGGGTATCTATTGAAGATAAAGTGGTTTTTAATAAACTCAAGTTGTTTGTACATATGCACTAAGGGGTAGAAAATACACCCATTGGTCAAATTAGATTTTCTTTATGAAAATTTGATTCGATATGATTTTGTTCGGCTGGGTGTTAAAAAAGCTTTTCATTTGAACTAGCATAATTATCTATCCTTAAAAGTTGAAATAAATGTTTTAATTTTCGCTTCTTAAATTAGCATCTACTTAAAAAGATAATACTTTTTGTTGTTTTTACTCTAAACAATGATTTAATATATATATATATATATATATAATAGCAGTGCATTTTTCGCCTGTCATACTCTATTCGTTCCTCAAAAATAATCATTTTGAATTTATTCTTTTTCATTTTTCGATGCACAACCTGGCAATCATTGATTTTTTTACTACTTAATACTCAAATTTATACAGCATAACTGGCCTTTTTGTAGTTAATATAATTTACCTCTAAGTCAATGATATCCTTCTATCATGCAATCTTCTGGGATGCTTCTCCAATTTAATCATTAAGGTGTAGTTGAGAAGTTATATCCTCAATTATTCCATATTGGTTTATATAATAATGTATGATATTTAAATCTATCATACCCAAATATTTATATATTTTCTAATAATTTGATTGATATTTGTTAGTATCGCATTTACTAAAATTACATATGATATTTTCAATGGTTGTTTTACCAATTCCAAGTCCACCAACCATCATTTAAACATTCTCTCGATGTTCTAACTAACCAATTATATCAGCAAATGTATTGCTAATGAGGACTACATTTGGGAAAAGCATACACCAAGACAACTCAATTTGATTATCATCTATAAGTATCCCTTTAAACAATGCAAAATGATAAATTCTTCATGATCTTTGATATAATTATATTGTAATTAAAACTCTTTGAACTTTATTATATCAATCTGTGTTCTATCTTACATATATTTTTCTAACTTTCAAATTTCTTTTAACACAACTTTGTTCCTTAATGAAAACCTTCAACCCTCAACACATTATCTCAAGCTTAAGTTGATAACTGCAATTCTACTAAAGTTTCTATAATGCTAGCATCAAAATAATCTGTTCTAAGCTAATGCGTGTTTCACTTATCCATAGACTGAATATCGTGTTAATGTCAGCGTGTTGTTTTTCAAACATTCAAAAAATTCAAGTATACTGACGCTCGCTCAACGAACCAATGCTCATATGTGATTATTATCGCAGCTTTTTGTAGATACACAGCTATTTTCTGTTCTTTCGGATTCACGAATGTCCAGCTTCGAGAACGAAAAGCCATCACTGTGAATACATGCGCCGCTCGCCATTAGCCATGAGCAAGGAAATGGGGAACAAGGCCTCCTTTGCCGCCGCGCATGAGCGCACTGTGCTGGTACGCTCGCATTTGAAAGAAAAATCCTTCGGAGGAATTGTAACTTAGCGCAGTGATGATAACGTAATATTAAAATGAGAGCCATCCCATTGTTTTTAGAAGGGGATGGCCATGATTAGAAGTTGTAGAGCTTTTTTTTTTTGTATATGTAATTAATTAAATATGCTTCAAGCTGATTCTTGGGGACTAATTTTCCTTTCTTATTGTTTAATTGTGACCTCTAGCAAATATGTTGTTATTGGTTCATGCCTTCTTTTATGATATAATAGCTGAATTCATGTTCTTCATGTTCTACTGCTTAAAATTGTTGCAGCCTTGTTACTACAAGATCGATGCTATCTGATCATTTGAATTTGGTTTCGCTTTTGCCTTCGGTGGCGCTTGTAGATCACTCTTTCTTCATAAAGAGACATTATCCCAGTTTCTACTGGAAAGAAACTGGGTTTAAACACTTTGGATGTCTATAGAATTGTAATTCTAAAAGTGGGTTTCACTCAGCTCTGTACTAACTGATTCTTTTTCAGAGAAGATGGAGAGATTCAGAGCTTAAGATGAAAGTGAATACAATGTCAATGCTATGAATGTTTTGTTTTTACATGTTAAAACAAAAAAAAAAAACCATCTTTGATGTATTAGGGCCATATAAGCAAGAAATTGATTATTTTATTAGTCTATGATTTAAAGATGATTATAGTAGAAATCACAGAAAGTTACATCCTTGTTTGATTAATTTTAGTGAGTGTAAATCTGCAAATTAGTATGAAAAATATAATAAAGTAAAATATTTTCAATAATATATTACAATAATGAATGTTATAGATTTTTATTATAAATATTAAGCATATATGATAATATATATGTAGCAAGTTAAAGGTGCCACACCTAGCTTCATTTCGAGCTCATTTTGCTCACCAATTTCTCCAATCCCATCGTGCAAGCCAACCTCAACATTTTTTCTCTCACCGTGTTCACCTTAATCTCATCCGATGGCTTTGCAACTACTATCTGTTACTGAGTGTTCATGCAATTACAACTTGCCACTATAACAAATCTAATAGTTTGAAACTCCATTATTATTTAGCAATCTTGCTTATTATCTATGTAGTTTTAGGTTTTATTTAGAATGCAATAAAAATCTTAAAGTGAACTGTCAAATGTGCTATATCTTTTTAAAATGTTTTTCCTTAAGAGAGTTTGAATCAATCTAAGGTAGCACTAAGAGAATTTAATAAATTATTATTATTTTTTGGAAGGTTTACATGCATATCACACAATTCTTATCTATTTATATATCTAATATATAAAATTTAATATATACTTTTTTAACACTTTACCAATACATGAAAGTGTATACATTTAACAAAGTTATAATAATTATATTTTTGATGTGATGTTAAAAGTTAAGTGTTACAAGTGTAAAATTATTGTGTTAGATATGTAAATATATAAGAACTATATGGTGTGTATAATGTATATGCCTCTTATTAATATAATAGTAAAGTATATGTTCTATTTAGTGAGATGTTTATATATAATTTAAATATCTTCTTATAATTTGTGTTTCAAATTAATATCTTTGTAGGTGTTAGTTGACTTTGGGCTATAAGATCTTATGTCCTTCAAAGCTATAATTGTTAATAGCTCATCACATACCTTATTAAAGGCCAACTCAATGGTTATCTCCTCTTTAGAAACTATAATAGTGAGACATATCTATTAGTAAATATCCTTATAGAGCTAACTCATTAAAGAACATATCATATGGACTTTAAATAAGCAAAGATGCTCGAATCCTATTTATACACTTCTCTTTTTAGGGCTCACTCACTCAGGAGCTTCTGTTTAGAATTTTGAACTAAGAAATCTATCTAACATTACTCTCCATTTTAGGTCTCATTCATCAAAAAATTTATTGGAGACTTTAAATATGCGGATCACTTATGTAGACATTTTATTTTGGGTTCTTTCACTAAGGAACATCTCTTAAGTATTTTAATGAGGTCCTTTTATAGTATTTTATTGCCTTATAGGTCTAACTCAGTATAGACTATTTTGGTTATTTTGTATATGTGGGTCTTTTCTTATTTATGGGCTCAGGAGACTTTTATAAGTATTTTTAGTAAAGACATAACTTAATACTAGATGCCCTTTTAAACCTTACTCATTTAAGAAAAATCTCATCATCTTCATGGTTAATATATTATGATAAACAAATAAGCAAACACTTACAAATCATTAGAAGATATTTGATTTCTTATTATCAAATCAATGGTAAGATATAAATGAGTCATGTGAACTCATGGTGTGAACAAAGAAAATTTACCTAAGTTGCAAACCAATATTTTATAAGGATTTTAGAATTTCTTCAAAGTGATAGCTATTACTCTTAAATAATAAAAAGTAAAGTTTTCTCCTCTTCTTTGAGAGAGTAAATATTTTGTAGAGTCTCTTTGAAACTTTCATGCTTGTATATGAAACTCTTAGTAAGGCGACTTACTAATATACTTTTCTTAAATATAAACGTGGCACAATAAGTAGTGATTGATACACTATTTTCTATAAAGAAAGAAATAAAGGTTTTTGTAAAGTCGTATGTGTCATGTTTGACTTAAGTAATTATTTTAAAGTTTGTTAGAGTATAGGACAATACTTTCAATCTTAAGAAAACATTGATTAAAATACATAATTTTTTAATGAGATTAAGTAATGGCTTCTAGTATTTAAATTTTAAAAAATTTCAATAGTTCCTATTTGGGTCTTATTTTTTGACCTCAAGTTACACATATTTGATAAGTCTATCTTTTACTCCATTGGTTTAATATTTGGTACATTTTTGCATGTTATTGTACACTTTACAAATATGTTTAGGACTTAAGTTATTCAAGTGTTAGTAAAAAATTAATATTAGTAATTTTTTTTTAAAAAATTACTTGGTTTGGATCCTAGGATTATGAGTATTAGCAAAAAGCTATTTTTGAGACTATTCTAAAGTATTGTTCACAATATTATGTTTTTTTGGCCATATGCTTGGCTCAAGCAAGATGGTATCTTAGAACTAGAATCTTGGAATGCCATAGGCTCAATTTTGGTGGAACCAAGAGTATATGCTTAAGATAATGTTGGACAAGTTCTTGTCAATACTGAATCCTCCATCCCTTCATCACTTGTCATTTAATCTAACATTATGGGTAGTGCAAGTGTTCCTTTGAATCATTTACCTTCTCCCCTAATCATGGAGCATTTAGTTAATATAAATTTCCACCACTATAGAATACTAAACTTAATTTAAATCTTGTTGTCTACCATGATCAAGTTCTCAAGTTTGATCCTCTTTATACCTATCACTCAAGCAAAATTATTGCTTATTCCTATCATTCATATATTGAAGCACTCCTATTGCCTAAAGCTACCTTCACGATTGTTCAAAATGCTAATCAAAATTCCTTCAAATCAACGGATGGTGAGCCTGTTTAGAACTTCCTTTTCCCTAACAAATGACGAGGCAAGGGTAAAAAGAAACAATATGTTAAAACTGTAAACACTAAAAAAATCTCTAAATTGCATGCTATATATGATTCTTCATAATGAGAGATAGACTATGTTTGAAAGTTTTTTATTGTATTTTTTTAGGGGCGCAACCAACATCGGTTCTGATGATGGGAAAATTTATATGTTATAATAAAAGTAAAGACAAGAATTAATTTTAAGGGAAATTTTTTTAAATTAGCTTTTAAATAGTAATTAATAAAATAAGTATTATTAAATTTCTTTTTAAAATAGGTATAATTGCCTTTAAGGAGATTAATATACGTGCTCCGTGGTGCTGCAGGTGGGGCGAGGTTCGCGACTAGCGTAGAACTAAATGGGGCACCAATCGACCTCATTCTCAAGTCATCTGCGAGCGACCTGAACGACCCCATCTCTCCGAGAAATGACCTCCCCACCTTCCGACAGCTGCCGCCGATGCTCCGACCGCCACATTGGGAGCTCTGACCGCAGCCCATTGGCGGACAACTGTATTGGGAGCGTGTACCTTGCCGACAACCGTCCCACACACATCCGACAGCCTTGCTCTTCGTCCGACAGCCCATGGAAGCCGAACATTGGCTTCCGACGATGCTTCCAGCAGCTCCATTCCTTTTAGCAAAGTTTCTGACGGCTATTTCTGTGGTTCAGCGCACATTGACGCCGATCTTCATAAACGCATGGTAAAGCTCTAATTTTTTCATGTTTAATTGATTATGTTGTATGTATTGTTAGAATAATATGGTTTAGGGTTTTAGTTGTAGTTGTGGAGTTGTAATTTTGGGTGATCACGTCATTAAAAAGTGTGAATGTTTAAGGTATGTTGGGTCTATTGTTCAAAATGATTATGAAATAGTTTGTGATACTATTAGTAGGATTCAAGTTGGATGGTTGAAGTGAAGGAATGCATTTGGCCTATTATGTTCAAAAAATTTCATTGGAGTAACACTTGGCCTATTGCAGTTGGATGGAGATGAGGATGCTTAGGTGGATGAGTGGCTTTTGTCTTAGAGATAAAATGAAAAATGAATATATTCATGAAAATGTTTGAGTAGCTGCATTGGCGGTAAGATTAGTGCTAGTTGCCTTAGATGATTTGTTCACATAAAGTGTCGATTGAGTTAAATATCATTTGCCTTCTGTAGTCTGTATTACATTTAAAATTGTTTGTACAAACTATTTCCAAATTTATGTAATCCTAATATGATTGGTTATATTTTAGATATTTAGTTTGTCTCAACTCATCTTATCAAGAATGAGTAGAAAGTTAGTTTCGTTGATCTTATTCTACCGAGGCAAACTAACTGTCGATGATCAGTTTATTCCAAGTTATGCGGGTGGTCGAAATCGTCCAATTAATGTTCTACGACACATCACCTTATTGGATTTGAAACAAAGAATTATGAGATCTCTGCACATTGATTCAAAGCATCACACAGTTAGTCTAACATGTCATTATCCAGGGTAATGAATTTATAGCGTATGTTATTTCTGATGATGAAGTTTGTGAAGTTATATTGGACGAAACTTCTCGTCAGACATTGGTGCTGTATGTGAAAGTCAAAGATGTTAATGTTACATCTACATCAGTGAATCCGGTGTTGAGGTCATATACCATCGACCCATACACAGGATTTCATCACACATGCTTCATTGATGACTTAGGGTAGTTTTGAGGAATTAATTCCCAAATAATATTTTGTTTATCTTACCCTACTTTTTTAGTTAATTTTCAATAGTGATGTGTGTCATGGAATTACAGATCCAGATGATATTATTTATCAATCAGAGGAACCATATGTGCCTCATAGTGTTGTAGGTAATGATGTGTATGAACTATGAGCAGTGGTTCAAGTAGTGACTCTGAGTAAGATATCAGTGATGATGATTGTTCACCTGGGTCAGAAATTATGGTTAATAATGTAGCCAATCAGAATCTATAAAAGAATCATTTATTCCAAAATATTGAGAGTGAATGCACAATATTTTCTAATAATGAGTATGTTGAATGTGTCAAATCATAAGAGAATGGGATAATGATATTTTCTTTGATGGTCATCTGAGGAAAATATCCTATCAGATGATGTTGAAATCCCATGTGATCTTATCGAATGAATATGTTTTACAAGTAAAAGGAGTCTTTAGTTTGCTTTTATTGGTTGGTGTATAGTTAACAATGTTCAATTTCAAATATCCACCTTAAACCAGAAGAACTATACTATCATATGTGTACATCATGATAGTCCTAATAGAGCATGTAATTGGTGCCTGCATTGCTAGCTGCAGCAAGCATCTAGGGGGAGCCTGGAGAATCTCCAGAGTTGGAGATGACCACAAGTGTATCAATACAGTGATTTGCAATGGTCATCGATAGTTCTAAATTCATTGCTGATTTCATTATACCTATAATCAAACATCAAATTGATCTGAAACTTAGAGAGATTATAGGTAGAATGGAATCAAAATTTAATGTGAAGGTATCTTACATGAAGGCCTGGGATGCAGCGTAAGGCAATAAAGACAATTTTTGGTAGTTGGGAAGAGTCTTATAAGACTCTCAATGTCTTTATGGAACCAATTTGTTACACTCTACTATGTACAGTCTAGCAGTACACAGTGATTCTAGAGACTTTTTTTTGGGCTTTTGATCCTTCTATTTTGGGATGGCGGTTATCGTCATATCCTTAGCTTGGATGGTACATTTTTGTTAGGCAAGTACCGTGGTACATTACTGATTGCTGTTGGAATATATGAAATAACGATTTATTTTCTCTTGCCTTTTTTGTGGTTGAATCTGAGTCAAATGAATCATGGATGTGGTTTTTAATGTGTCTACAGGATATGTTACTTGTGGTATCAAGACACGATCTATGTATAATATCAAATAAACATGTTGGCTTTGTGGGTGTAAAGAAATTTTTCCTTGGGCCGCTCACAAGCATAGCTTACGACATCTGCATGAAAATTTCAAAAAAGTCATACGTAGATTGGGAGTTGGTGATGTGGAGTTCTATGCTAGTAAATGTATATAGCTAGAAACACAGAAAGTTAGATCCTTGTTTGATTAATTTTAGTGATAGTGTAAATCTGCAAAATAGTATGAAAAATATAATAAAGTAAAATATTCTCAATAATATATTACAATAATGAATATTATAGATTATTATTATAAATATTAAGCATATATGATAATATATATGTAGCAAGTTAAGGGGACCACACCTAGCTTCATTCCGAGTTCATTTTGCTCACCAATTTCTTCATTCCCATGGTACAAGCCAATCTCAACATTTTCTCTCTCTCACCATGTTCACCTTAATCTCATCCAATGGCTTTGCAACTACTACTATTTGTTAGTGAGTGTTCATGGAATTACAAGTTGCAACTATAACAAATCTAATAGTTTGAAACTCCATTATTATTTTGCAATCTTGCTCATTATTGATCTACGTAGTTTTAGGTTTTATTTAAAATGTAATAAAAATCTTAAAGTAAATTGTCAAATGTGCTATATCTTTTTAAAATGTTTTTCCTTAAGAGAGTTTGAATCAATCTAAGGTAGCACTAAGAGAATTTAATAAATTATTTTTTTTAGAAGGTTTACATGCATACCACACAATTCCTATCTATTTATATATCTAACATATAGAAAATTTAATATGTACTTTTTTAACACTTCACCAATACATGGAAGTGTATACATTTAAAAAAAGTTATAATAATAATATTTTTGATGTGATGTTAAAAGTTTAGTGTTACATGTGTAAAGTTATTGTGTTAGATATGTAAATATATAAGAACTATATGGTGTGTATAATGTATATGCCTCTTATTAATATAGTAAAGTATATATTCTATTTAGTGAGATGTTTATATATAATTTAAATATCTTCTTATAATTTATGTTTCAAATTAAAATCTTTTTAGGTGTTAGTTGAATTTGGGCTATAAGATCTTATGTCCTTCAAAGCTATAATTGATAATAACTCATCACATACCTTGACAAAGGCCAACTCAATGATTATCTCCACTTTAGAAATTATAATAGTGAGAATCATATCTATTAGGAAATATCCTTACAGAGCTAACTCATTAAGGAACATATCTTATGGACTTTAAATAAGCAAAGACACTTGAATCCTATTTATACACTTTTGTTTTAGGGATCACTCATTTGGGGGCTTCTCTTTAGAATTTTGAAATAGAAATCTATCTAATACTATCAAATACTACTCTCCATTTTAGGTCTCATTCATCAAGAAATTTACTGGAGACTCTAAATATGTGGATCACTTATGTAGATATATTTTATTTTGGGTTCTTTCACTAAGGAACATCTCTTAAGTATTTTAATGAGGTCCTTTTATAGTATTTTATTGTCTTATAGTCTAACTCAATATGGACTATTTTGGTTATTTTGATATGTTAATCTCTTATTTATGGGCTCAAGTGACTTTTATAAGTATTTTTAGTAAAGGCATAACTCAAGACAAGATGCCCTTTTAAACCTTACTCATTTAAGAAAAATCTCATCATCTTCGTGGTTAATATATTATGATAAAAAAATAAGCAAATGCTTACAAATCATTAGAAGATATTTGATTTCTTATTATCAAATTAATGGTAAGATATAAATGAGTCATGTGAACTCATGGTGTGAAAAAAGAAAATTTACCTAAGTTGCAAACCAATGTTTTAAAAGGATTTTATAACTTCTTCAAAGTGATAGATATTACTCTTAAATGATAAAAGAAAGTTTTCTCCTCTTCTTTGAGAGAGTAAATATTTTGTAGAATCTTCTTGAAACTATCATATTTGTATATGAAACTCTTAATAAGGTGATTTACTAATATACTCTTCTTAAATTTAAGTGTGGCACAATAAGTAGTGATTGCTACACAATTTTCTATTAAAAAAAGAACTAAAGCTTTTAGTAAAATCGTATGTGTTGTGTTTGACTTAAGTAATTATTTTAAAGTTTGTTAGAGTATAGGACAATAATTTCATTCTTATGAAAACATTGATAAAAATACATGATTTTTTTATGAGATAAGTAAATGGCTTGAAGTATTTAAAGTTTAAAAAATTTAAGTAGTTCCTATTTGGGTCTTATTTTTTGACCTCAAGTTAAACATATTTGATAAGTCTATGTTTTACTCTTTTGGTTTAATATTTGGTACATTTTTACATGTTATTGTACACTTTACAGATATGTTTAGGACTTAAGTTATTCAATTGTTAGTAAAAATTAATATTAGTAAATTTTTTTAAAAAAATTACTTGATTTGGATCCTAAGATTATGAGTATTAGCAAAAAAAAGCTATTTTTGGGACTATTCTAAAGTATTGTTCACAATATTATGCTTTTGGCCATATGCTTGGCTCATGCAAGACGGTATCTTAGTGCTAGAATCTTGGAATGCCATAGGCTCAATTTTGGTGGAACCAAGAGTATATGCTTAAAATAATGTTGGACAAGTTTATGTCAATACTGAATCCTCCCTCCCTTCATCACTTGTCATTTAATCTAAGATTATGGGTAGTGCGAGTGTTCCTTTGAATCATCTACCTTCTCCCCTAATCATGGAGGATATGCATTAATGCTCACTAGCATTTAGTTAATACTTTATGAATTTCCTTCCACTATAGAATACTAAACTTAATTTAAATCTTGTTGTCTACCATGATCAAGTTCTCTAGTTTGATCCTCTTTATACCTATCACTCAAGCAAAATTATTGCTTATTCCTTTCATTCATATATTGAAGCACTCCTATTGCCTAAGCTACCTTCATGATTGTTCAAAATGCTAATCAAAATTCTTTCGAATCAACGGATGGTGAGCCTATTTAGAACTTCCTTTTCCCTAACAAATGACGAGGCAAGGGTAAAAACAAACAATGTTAAAACTATAAACACTAAAAAAATCTCTAGTAAATTGCATGCTATATATGATTCTTCATAATGAGAGATAGACTATGTTTGAAAGTTTTTTGTAGTATTTTTTTAAGGCGGAACCAACATCGGTTCTGATGATGGGTAAATTTATATGTTACAATAAAAGTAAAGACAAAAATAATTAAGGGCAATTTTTTTAAATTAAGTACTTTTAAATAATAATTAGTAAAATAAGTATTATTAAAAAATTTAAATATGTATAGTCGCCTTTAAGGCGACTAGCTATTCCACGTGGTGGGATAACATCGATGTAGCGCGACTGTTGCCCTAGGTGGGAACTGAAGCTAGACCCCTGTTAAATGGGTGACTAGCGTAGGGCAACTAAATGGTGAACGCACCAATCGGCCCCATTCTCGAGCCGTCCGCGAGCAACCCGAACGACCCCATCTCTCTGACAAATGACCTCCCCACCTTTCATCCAGCGATGCCACGCCCATTGGTGGACAACCACATTGGGAGTGTGTCCCATGGTCAACAACTACCCACACACATCCAATAGCCTTGCATTTCGTTCGACTGCCCGTGGAAGCCGAACAATGGCTTCTGGTGACACTTCCAGCGGCTCCGTTCCATTTAGCAAAGTTACTGGCGGCTATTTTTGTGGTTCACATCGCACATTGATGCCGATCTTCATAAACACATAGTAAATCTATAATTTTTTCATGTTTAATCGATTATGTTGTATGTATTATTAGAATAATATGGTTTAGGGTTTTAGTTGTAGTTGTGGAGTTGTAATTTTGGGTGTCATGTCATTAAAAAGTTTGAATGTTTAAGGTATGTTGGGTCTATTGTTCAAAATGATTATGAAATAGTTTGTAATACTATTAGTAGGATTCAAGTTGGATGAGTTGAAGTGAAGGAATGCATTTGGCCTATTGTGTTCAAAAAAATTTCATTGGAGTAGCACTTGGCCTATTGCAGTTGGATGGAGATGAGGATGCTTAGGTGGATGAGTGGCTTAAGTCTTAGAGATAAAATGCAAAATGAATATATTCATGAAAATGTTTGAGTAGCTGCATTAGTGGTAAGATTAGAGTTAGTCTCCTTAGATGATTTGTTCACATAAAGTGTCGATTGAGTTAAATATCATTTGCCTTCTGTAGTCTATACTACATTTAAAATTATTTGTGCAAACTATTTCCAAATTTATGTAATCCTAATATGAGTGGTTATATTTTAGATATTTAGTTCCCTCAACTCATCTTCAAGAATGAGTAGAGAGTTGATTTCATTGATCTTATTCTACTGAGACAAAACTAACTGTCGATGATAAGTTTTTTCCAAGTTATGTGGGTGGTCGAAATCATCCAATTAAGTTTCTACGACACATCACCTTATTGGATTTGAAGCAAAGAATTATGAAATCTTTGCACATTGATTCAGAGCATCACACTATTAGTCTAACATGTCATTATCCGGTGGGTAATTGATTTATAATATCTGTTATTTATGATGATGAAGTTTGTGACGTTATACTGGATGAAGCTTCTCGTCAGACATTGGTGCTATATGTGAAAGTTGAAGATGCTAATGTTACATCTATATCAGTTGATCCAGCGTTGAGGTCAACAAATATACCATCGACCCATACACTGGATTTCATCACACCTGCTCCTTTGATGACATAGAGTAGTTTTGAGAAATTGATTCCCAGGTAATACCTTGTTTATCTTACCCTACTTTTATAGTTAATTTTCAATAGTGGTGTGTCGTGGAATTATAGATCCATCGGTGATATTATTTATCAATCAGAGGAATCATATGTGCCTCATAGTGCTGCAGGTAATAATGTGTATGACTATGAGTAGTGGTTCAAGTAGTGACTCTGAGTAGGATATCAATGATGATGATTGTTCACCAGGTTAGAAGTTATGGTTGATAATGTCACTAGTCAGGATATGTTAAAGAATCATTTATTTTAGAATATTGAGAGTGAATGCGCAATATTTTCTAATAATGAGTATGTCCAAATGTGTTAAACCACGAGAATGAGATAATGATATTTCCTTGATGGTCATGGAAAATATCCTATTAGATGATGTTGAAATTCCATGTGATCTTATCAAATGAATGTGTTTTATAAGTAAAAAAAAGTCTTCAATTTACTGTTATTGGTTGGTGTATAGTTAACAATGTTCAATTTTAAGCATCCACCTCTATGAAATCTGCACATTGATTCGTGAGCATAGTCCTAACATGTCATTATCCGGTGGTGTGATTTATAATATCTTTATTTATGATGATGAAGTTTGTGACGTTATACTGGATGAAGCTTCTCGTCAGACATTGGTGCTATATGTGAAAGTTGAAGATGCTAATGTTACATCTACATCTGTTGATCCAGCATTGAGGTCAACAAATATACCATCGACCCATACACTGTATTTCATCACACCTGCTCCTTTGATGACATAGAGTAGTTTTGAGAAATTGATTCCCAAGTAATACCTTGTTTATCTTACCCTACTTTTATAATTAATTTTCAATAGTGATGTGTGTCGTGGAATTACAGATCCATCAGATATTATTTATCAATCAGAGGAATCATATGTGCCTCATAGTGCATAATGTAATGTGTATAGAGTAGCAAGGACTCGAGTAGGATATCAATGATGATGATTGTTCACAGGTTAGAAGTTATGGTTGATAATGGATGATATGTTAAAGAATCATTTATTTTAGAATATTGAGAGTGAATGCGCAATATTTTCTAATATGAGTATGTCCAAATGTGTCAAACCACGAGAGAATGAGATAATGATATTTCCTTCGATGGTCATCTGAGGAAAATATCCTATTAGATGATGTTAAAATTCCATGTGATCTTATCAAATGAATGTGTTTTATAAGTAAAAGGAGTCTTCAATTTGTTGTTATTGGTTGGTGTATAGTTAACAATGTTCAATTTTAAGCATCCACCTCAAACTAAAAAGTATATAATGGGAGCTAGAGAATCTCCAGAGTTGGAGATGACCACAAGTGTATCAATACATTGATAGACAGTGGTCATCAGCAGTATAGTTTTAAATTCATTATCGATTTCATTATACCTGTAATCAAGCATCAAATTGATTTGAAACATAGAGATTATTATAGAATGAAATCAAAATTTAATATGAAGGTATCTTAGATGAAGGCCTGGGATGCTAAGACAATAAAGATAATTTTTGGTAGTTGAAAGAGTCTTATAAGACTCTCAACATCTTTATGGAAGCAGTTTGTTCCATTCTACCAGGTACTGTCTATAGAATACAGTCTAGTAGTACACAATGATTTTAGAGACTTTTTTTGGGCTTTGGTCCTTGTATTTTGGGCTGGGGCAGTTATCATCATATCCTCAACTTAGAGGGTACATTTTTGTTGGGCAAGTACTGTGGTACATTACTGACTACTATTGAAATAGAAGAAAATAATGGTTTGTTTTCTCTTGCCTTTTAGTAGTTGAATCTGAGTCAAATGAATCATGGCTGTGGTTTTTAATTTGTCTATAGGAGATGTTACTTGTGGTGTACGCTAGACGTGATCTGTGTATAATATCAGATAAACATGTTGGCTAGTCATGAGTGTAGAGAAATTTTTCCTTGGGCCACTCACAGGCATTGCTTACGACATCTGTGAGAATTTCAAAAAAGTCATATGTAGATTGGGAGTTGGTGATGTGGAGTTTCTATGCCAAAAAAATTATATAGCTAGAAACACTGATGATATGTGTGAGTTTAATCACTATATGATAAACATAAAACATGTAAATGAAGAGGCACACAAATGGATTATGGAGCGAGACCCAGTTAAGTGATCATTGGTGCATGATGGTGGAATGTATTATATAACTATGACAATAAACACATCCAATGTTTTAATGACATTCTTAAATGTGCATGTTGTTTGACAATTTAGGCACTAGTCACTACTATTTATTATAACTTAGTTAAACATTTTATGAAAATATTTTCCACTGCAACTCAACAATAGGAAAGAAACTTATCTATGTGCACACAATGGGTGTCTATCATGTTACAACATTCTGAAAGAGAAGCTAGATAATTCCCAGAACTAGTTAACATCAACCTTAAGGAGATGCAGATGTTTGATAGGTCATGCCGATCATTTAGAGTTGATTTATCAGATAATGATCAGTGTATGTGCAGTTGTAATAAGACAGTTATATATCATTTGTCATGCCCCCATGCTTTTGCCGCATTGAGATTTAGAAGATTAAATCACCTGACGTATGTTTCACAGTATTACACTCTGCATGTGTATAAGCTTACATATGTAGCTAAGTTCCATACATTGCTTGATCGTTCTGACTAGCCAGCTTATAATACTGAAGAAGGTATTATCGAATTGTTGCCACCTACTTTTCGTAGAAGGCCAGGATGACCATGCACCAGTAGGTTTAAAAATACAATGGATGAGAATATAGCTAGCAGTAGCAGATCGTAATATATGTAAGATAGTTCATTACAGTCATCGTGCCCATACAATGTCAATAGTAGAAAGTATATTGTAGTTGTTACATTATAAGGTTCTATGTACTTTGCTTCATTTAGAAGTTATAGTACTCTATTTCTATTTACTTTATTCCAATTTTCCTTTTTAGTTTAATAATTTCTTAACACTAATTATAACATGTGTTTCTTTCAACATGCATGATGATCGAGGAGCACCTCCCTCCGGTTAGACACAGGTGTAGGGGCCATGCTAGGGAGGACACCACGCAGTCAGATCAGCCTCCTGCAGAGGTCCACCCTAGCATAACCTCCCTATATGGTCAGCATAGAGCCACCCTAATAATGTAAGTAAAATTTTAAATTTAACTTCAGATTACTAATGTCTCAACTTATCATATGATTATTGTTTATGCGTGATTTGTTTAAATATAGAGCACTATTCTAGAGGCCACTTCCCACTTGCTTATGCCGAAGGAGTGACCCATCACTTGTTGTAGGTTCACCGCTTCAAGGTACAGCTTGACAGGCTAACCACGTTACATTCTCTTGGATCACTATCTACTTACTACTCTCATTAAGAGATGGTCTCCATAGATCAATACTTTCCACCTGGCCGTTGGTGAGATGATAGTGACCCTACAGGATGTGGCAAAATACTGGGCATATGTGTTGATGGGCCACCAATTATATATGAGGAGAAGTGGCGAGTGCATCATTGAATAGGGTTGGACATCCCGCTAGAGTGTATCATGATCTGACCAACCCACACATAACCATTCCGTATGGGTCAAGCACAACCATAGAATTGCATGTCTCTAAGGTGGCTCAGATGGTCTTTCTATAGAGAGTCATATGTCCATTTGGGCATCAAGGAGTTCAGCAGACACGTTCGTGCCTATATTTTATTTCTTATTGAGAGCTTTCTACTAAAAAAACACTTCAGGATCTAAGGTCCATTTGCAGTATCTGCCACTACTTGAGGACCTAGATATATTTTATTACAAGATCGGCATGAGAGCATATATGAGTCTACTAGGCCCACCAAGGCCAATATGGTATTACATCTATATATATATATATATATATATATATATATATATATATATATATATATATATATATATATATATATATATATATATATATATATATATATATATATATATATATATATATATGATTCACCTTTATGTAGGGAGGCTGACTTTACATATGCCGTATCTGAGAGATCTGGATGGGCACAACATTGGCTTGAGGTATAAATTAATTCGTGCTATTTTAAATTCATGCTTATATGTTTGTTCTGAATGTGTTTTGCAAAGGAACGATATGTGCTTTATGTTAGTGATGAACATGGCAGTATATAGGAATGAGTTGGATGGTTTGCTACATATACATGTATGACTTTCAGAGTAGTTAAAGTTTAGTTTTCATAATGTATGCTTATTTTAATATACTTTCTAATATGCACAGGTGATTTAGGAGCTCTACACTGAGTAGATCATGCAACGCCTATCAGGTATATGCTTAGTAGGCTCTGATATTTGGTTAACATGATCTCCACTCATCAACTGGAAGAGGGTAGAGTGGCACCTACCTAATCGAGTGCTCGCATTTTGACTTATACCCAGAGTTGATGTGGCACCTGTAGACCCTACCTTCAAAAGGGTCGATGGTCATGGTAAAGCTGATGTAGACTGGGCTGATTATCATCATGTGCACATTGCATGGGAGAGGCAGAGGGACTATATAGTTGATGGCTTGGATGAAGATGAGGATAGACTAATGGCTATCAATCAGAACATGTCCTGGTTTAGATCTTGGGATTCACTCTATGTATTGAAGGCCCCGACAGATCCTCCCACTACTTATTATCCCAGAGCACCTGTGGAGTGCATATATGTGAGTATTTATATAAGTATTCTACTTAATTCAATATATTACTTACCTAGTTGAGGCTAATTTCAAATGTTTTTTTCATATAGTCAGAGCACATATTGGTTACTGTGACATCTTTCAAAGCGCATTTACCGTAGATGAGCATGAGTTACATGGAGCTATAGATTGATATGAGATGCTTTGCATGGACTTGAGGCTACAGGTACATATCAGTGACACACATTTTGGACCGGAGCCTGCAGAGGGTGTCTCACAACATGATTGGGCATCAGACCATCTACATATGCTGATCTAGGTCTTTTTATGTACCAGCCTAGTTTTGAGTCACAATCACCTTTTATCCCATCATAGGACTATCCTACATAGACATTTGAAGAACCTGCATTGGAGGGCCACCATCAGCTGCATGATTATCCACCACGTGCACCTGATCAGCATATACTAGGGAGTGGTGCGATTTCACATAGACGACGGAGACGTTAGTTGTTTATGATAGTGTGACCTATGTGTCTGTAGTATATGTATTTATTTATTTATTATCTGTCACTTATGTTTTATTTTTTGTATTGTACTATAGTAGATGTTTCATTTTTTGTATTATTATCTTACATATCTTGAAACTTTATTGTAGGATTTATCTAAATCAACAAGTAGTAAAAAGATAAAAGATAGTATACATGTCCTTAATGAATTGAATATGCCTATTGACCTTACTTTTGGAGTGAGTTCTCAACTTTCTCATCATAGATCTAGGACTCTTATAGATACTATGAGCTCCTTAGTATTAAGACACTTCTAGTGATTAGGTGAATACTCAACCTATGCCTGGAGACTTAGAAGGGTTAACTATAAGGATAGGTCATGACTTAGAGATTTAGGGAGACTTGCCTACCCTAGAGCCTAAACCTAACCCATGCTTTTCTTCTCAAACCAAACCTCAAATTCATGCCAAATCCAAACAAAATTTCCAAATTCATAATCAATTTCATAATCAATTCCAAACTCAAAATTCTCCATAAACCATATAATTGAATTCCATAGCCTTAACTTGAGCCAAATCCAATTCAATTGATTTTCTCTAAGATCAATTCAACCTCTTAATTAGTTTTCAAATCCAAATCCAAACTCAATTCGAAATGATTGAAATCCAAAATCAAATCTGAAGTTCCAAAATCCCTTCTTAATCCATATGACCCACCCCCATAAGCTTAGCCAAATCTTCACCTAAATTATCTCAAAATCAATTGATTTCTTTATAAACCAAATTACTCCTTCATTTATATTCACAAATATAAATGTAACCCATACGCAAATGACCAAAACCAAATCAAACTAAATCAAACCAAGCCAAATCTCTTCTTAAGCACCATGGACCTACCTCTATAAGCTTAATCAAATCTTAACCCAAATCAACCCAAAATTAATTGGTTTCTTTATAAATCAATTACTCGTTCATTTATATTCATAAATATAAATGAAACCCACTCTCAATGACAAAAAATAAATCAAACTTAATTGGTTTCCTATTTAGCCCTTTTGACCTACATCCTTAAGCTTGGCCAAATTTGGTTTCAAATCACTCCAAACTCCAGTGATTTTCTCATGAATCATTTATATCTTCATTTATACTCCCAAATATAAATGAAATATAAATTTAAATAGCCAAAATCAAATCCAAAATCAAACCAAAACCCAATTTATACCCTTTAAGCCAATTTCTTGCACTTAACCAAAATCCACCTAAACAAAGTTAAAATCAATGGATTTTCTCTTAAATCGATCATTCCTTCAATCATCTAGCCAAATGTAAATAAAAACTATAATTATCAAACCAAACTCAAGTCAAGCCCAAGTAAGCCCTTTGAACTTGAAAACTTCAAATGAGCCAAAATCCATTAGACTCCAAATTGATTACAGTTGGATTTATATTCCAATCCTAGGTTCATATATGAGTTCAACTAAACTTGAATCAAGCCAAAACTAATCCAATTGACCCATTTAAGTCCACTTGACCCAAAGTGGCCTAAAGGATCTTCTTGAGCCAAGTTCTAATCCAACCCAAATTAGATTGAACCAAGCCCATCTAAGCCTCATATCATGATCAACAATCACCCAAGGATGATCAATCATCTCAATTGGGTCAAACCAAGCCAACTTCTTCATTTGACCAAGTCATCCTTAAACCCAAATAAAACCCAAACTAACCAAAACCCACCATACACCAAATCAATTGAAACCATTGATTCAAATCAACCCATAATCAATGATTGAACATGACTAAACTCTCAATTGAGCCAAACCATGTCCAATTGGCCATTTGACCCAAACTAAGCCAAATTGTCCTAAAAGGTCAAAATGGATCAAATCATAATCTAACCTAAATTGATTAGAACTAATGGCTCAAGTTCATTCCAAATTGATTATTGAACTTGACCAAATTCATAATTGAGACCAATTTGACCAATTGGGCAACTTGACCCAACTTAGCTTTAATTAACCAAAGGGTTAAATTGGACAAAATCTAATTTAAATCCAAATTGATTCAAACCAAAGCCTACAATAATTTTTATTTGACCAATTGAACATGAATCAACACCTAACCCAACCCAATTTAGTCAAATTGGTCAAAATGGTCAACTCACCCATTTGGCCCATTTGATTCAAATGAGCCAAAATCAAACCTAAGACAAATTGATTGACACCACTTAAACTAAAACTATTCAAATCATCATTTAAACCTAAGCCAAGCCTTTGTTTGACCCAATTTGACCAATTGGTCAATCCAACCCAACATGAACCCATATGAACCAATTTGACCAAATAAAGCCAAAACCCATAAAACCAACCCATGGGACTTTGATGGTCGACCAAACCTGACCCAAACTAACCCTCAGTCAGCCTAAAGTCAGCCCAAAAGCTAAGTGGGCCCCATCCAAAGTCATAGTCCATTGGTTAAGCCCTCTTCACATTAGATTTCCCCCATAAATGGCAAAGTTCACTCTCCCATCACCTTGGCAGCCCTCACTCACCCAAATGAGGGTTTACCTAACCCACCT
Source organism: Cymbidium sinense (assembly GCA_021442155.1). Lineage (NCBI taxonomy): Eukaryota > Viridiplantae > Streptophyta > Magnoliopsida > Asparagales > Orchidaceae > Cymbidium > Cymbidium sinense. The sequence continues at coordinate 100,739,484 of CM038217.1, read as the reverse complement.
AGGCCACCTAACCCATGTTAGGTCAGCCATGGAACAAAGGGAGATGAGTTTACTCACCTCCCATACAAGCCAAGCTCCTAAGGGATCAAGCCAAGGAGATCTCCCCACATCAGTTCCTCCAACCCAATCGAGCCACATGGACCTGATTGAGACCCCTATGGTGCTCTGACGGTGGCTGCCAGCCAAAAAATAGGAAGCCATCCCGTCTGTCCAACTCAGTAAATCAAAGGGTATACCCCCTAAATTCAAATGAGATTTGCATCAATTCACTTTGTGCAAGCTTCTTAACATAATTTTGAGCATCCTTGTGAGTTCTAGAGCAATCCCAAGCTTCCCACCTTCGACATTCCCTCTTCCCATGCAAAACTAAATTAGGGGAGGCATTCTTTGATCCAAGCTCCCTCAATTCGCCACCAAAGATCAATTACTCATTCCTACACCATCTCCATTCCCTCGTCGAGGCTATTCAAAGCTTCCCCAAGTTCCAAACCCATCGGAGCAAGAAGTTCAATCAAGGCCAAGGCTCCAAAACACCATTCTTGGCCAACCAAGTGAACCAAAGGGAATTGGCTTGATTAGTTCTCAATAGGGCCTCATCTCTACTAGACGAAGCTACCTATGTTGATCCCACCACCGATCTTGAGCTCTGGTGAGGTAATTCCTCAAAATCATAGATATAGGAAAATTTGGTTGGTCCTTTATAAAGGAAATTTGCATATGAGCTCATCCTAGCCATTGGATCATTGTAGATCCTCCGCGTGATGGTGTGGGTTGAGTTTGGAGTGAATCTGAGCTCGGATTTAGCGAACCATGGTGGATGACCCCCATCATTTGTTGCTCGCAGGAAGGATGATCATGGACTGTCCATTCTACGTGATTGGAATGGATGACTCTGATTAGATCACATTAGATCTATCTATTTTCTCCCCTTTACGTCATAGGTTTGATCTATGACCGGAGATTGATGTGCGCCTCGCCAACCGACTTAACACAACGCGACAACTTAAATAGTCAATCTCTGCAGTGGAAAGCATGTCGGCCACATGTAATGAGATTAGGCTTAATTAAGTCTAATTAATTATATTTTAAGGCTAAAATTTTCATAATTCATAATTAATTGTAGAAAAATCTAAAAATACAAATAATGGCTCATTTAAAAAGTATTTTAGAGGAGAATTTAATATAAATATTTTCAATTAATTTTGAATAGTAAATAAGGCTTAATTAAGGTTTAATTAAAAACTTAATTAGTTTAATTACTCTTTAATCATTCAAGTGATTAATCCCAAAATTTTGAGATTATTTGAGGGGGTGACCTCTTCTCTTCTAATTTTCTTGGGATTTATTACTTATTAAATTAGGAGGATTTATTAATTAATCCCTAATTACCTTCTTAACTTAATTAAGGGATAATTAAGCATATGGACAATAATTATTTAACTATTTGGACTCCCTAATCTCTGTTGAACAGTAAGGGGGCTTAGAAAATTGGATTGGGGCATCCATCCTAATCTTTTCTCTAAGTTTCCTTCTCTTTTCAACCAAAATGCTAATTAATAATTAATTAATTAATTAATGACTCAATTAGCTAGTTTAAAATTAAAATCACATTAAATCATGCTTGATCAAGTGGGTGGCTTATGGATAGGTTGGGACCTCTTTCCCTACTTTTTCCTTTAAGCTCATCTCATTTCAAAAGATAATCAATTAACTTTGATAATTAATTAAAGAGAAATGAATTAATGGATTAATCATTTAATTAAATTAAAAACCTAATTGAAAATCTAATTTCCCTTAATTAATCTTGGGTAGAGCTTTAGGTGTTCAAGAACCTAAAGAGGTTTAATGAAATTATGATTAACTCACACATGTGAGAAAATCATAAAAGAAATTAAAATAGTTCCTTAACTTAATTAATAAATGGTTGTGAGCTAATTGCATTGGCCCCCTTTCACTTCATAGGAGCATTTCTATTTACTTTTCAATTTATTTATTTATTACATTAGCTAATAATCATTTAATCAATTACCATAAGGTAACATAGGTAAGGGTTTAATTAATTGATTTAATCCATGCTTAACTTAATAAGTCCATAAAATCAATCTAATTACTTCTTATTAAATCAAATTAAGGGAATGGGATTAATATTAGCAAATCTTTCTCACATCTCTTAAATAAAGTTAAACATAAAATCAAAAGTGACATTAAGAAACTTTGGTTTATTTTAAATAAGCTTATTTAATATGATTGTCTTTAGGAATTAGTTGGATTGAATGAAATTACATGCTTGTGTTTCTTTATTTCTTTTCAATCATATTAAAATGTTATATGCCACTTGATTCATCCATTCATTTCTTCAAAAATTAATTAAAAATAAATGATTTCCTTTTTGTCAAGCTTGTATGTTGATTCAATTTAATATATATGTGGCTACTATCATTATTAAATCCAAATCTATTTTCCAAATATTATAAATAAATGATTACATATGCTATGAATGCCAGTTATAAATACATAGAAAATGCAAATGATTATAGCTTAAGTGTATGAAGTAAAGTACTTTTCTTTTATTCATATATTGATTTATGTAAGTAAGAATGTTAATAGGTATTTAGTCTAGACATCTCGGGAATATGAGGCTTTAGCTAGCCCCAAGGAAGTCTTTTAATTACTTCACTTCCATGGTTTAACAATGGCACGCACTCCATTTGATTTCATTCTTATATATTTCAATATTAAAATTTAAGTAAGACTTTACTCCATGTGCATAAACCTTTTCAATCAAATAAAAGTACAACTTTTATATGGTTTTCTCTCCTTTAGTTATGTATACATTCATATATTTTTGAGAAAAGTAAATGTTTAGTGTAGTCATCCCGAGAATATGACACTTTAAGTAGCCCCAAGGTGGTCATTTGATTACCTCACTTCCCTTGTTAACAATGACATTTACTAGCTTATATCTCTCATACATGTGTGTGTACTTAATTATGGAGTCAAAACCCCTCTTTATTTTACCAAAACACATGCATTTGCAATTTTTAAGTGATAAAATTTATTAATCTTGTGATTAAAAGCTCTCTTTCTTACATTCATGTATGCAAACTTACATTTGTTTGAATGCAAATGGTATTTAGTCTGGACATCTTAAGAATACAAGGCTTTAGCTAGTTCCAAGGAGGTCATTTGATTACCTCACTTCCTTGGTTAACAATGACATGTACCTGTTTAACTTCATTCCTATGTATTTTTGCATAAAAATCTAGATAGAGCTTTAAATTAATATGATAAAAATAATTCAATCAAAAGAAAAATATAAACTTTAAATGTACATTTTTCATATTCATCATTTAAGTGTGCCAACACATATTGCATGTATAGATATGGTTACGACTTAGTCATATGCATGCTACATATGATGGAAAGAAATGAATAAACATGTATTATGTGATAGTAATTAATTTTAATTAATCTTAAGATGCCTTTCTAATTGATTGAGATTATTTAAAGTGAACCTAAACCTAGGATTAATTAAAAAATATGTAATAAGTCATTCATTAAAGAGAATTAAGGTAGGGATAAAAGAGAGTAATCCTCTCTTTTCTTCTCTTTATAATACTTAGTTGTTAAAAGTAGGTCAAGTGGAACAAAAGAAATCATTAAGTAAAAAATCCTAAATTAACTAAATCATTTAAAGTGAAACAACTTCTTATGATTAAACACCCTAGCATACATAGAAGATTCTAACAAAGCTTAGTTAAGCCATACCACACAAGACTTAATACACACACTTTAAAATTAAGTCACCACTTCTAACTTTATGTTAGGGCGGTGCATAGTGTGACAAATTTCTTATTTTATGATGTATTATTTTAGACTAGATGTTAGGGTGTATGTTTTGTATATTAGATATTAGGTTGTGATTAACCTAATCATATTTTATGCAAGGGATTATGCTTAATGGGTGCTTAGAAAAAATAAATATAAATGCTCTCTTTTGCAAGTTGCTAAACCCCTAAGCATAATCCAAATTAAGCCAGGTGGGCTTGGTTACCCATGCAGGTGCAAAGTCAAAATTATCCATAAAACTACTTGGCTTGTATGGTATGTTTAGCTAATACTTGTTTTACGGATGTAGTTAGATTTACTTTTCCTATTTTTGATGTAATTTTGTATTAGGAATTAGGATTAGTGCTATGGGGGGTTTAGGATGAACATTTGCCAGAAGGTTTGATCCTGGGATGTTATGTGATGTCTTAAAGCCTACTAAATCAAAAGGATCAAACCAAATAGGAAAATGAAGGAGACATGTAGATTAGAAAAACCCATTGCATTTATTCATTTATAAAATGGTAATTATTAATATATTAGATTGTATAAGAGTAGAGCTCAACTACCCATTTCTCTTTACGGGTTATATGACGGTACTCAACCGCACTGACCTGTTATTCTTTTGTGTTGGATTCATAAAATGCTTGATGTTTTGTTTAAATTATGCAATAAAAATGGCATGCCTTTTTCTAATTAAAGGGTGATGCCTCTATCTTTCGAGATAGTACATCATACCTTAATGTCATACCAGATTACTTCAATAAGTACACCCTTAGATCTGCATGGTGTCCCTCATACACATATCAAAAATAAACACCATAGATTTTTCTCGCGACTCCGTTAAGGGCAGTTCCTCTCTCCATCTCTAGTAAATAATTATTGTCTCCAAGCATCGATGGTGGACTTGTATTTTATATGATTCCAGGACTATCTTTCTTTTCGTTGACACTTAGCTTATTTCATTCTTAAGTAAAGCTAGCTGACATCATCTAGATTTTAGGACCTCACTCCTTGTAGCTCTTGGAACCCCTATTGGGTCCCCAACCCCAATAGGTGTAAAATAAAATTAACGATGAAAGGAGATGGAAAAAAGTAAGAACCTCTTTACCACTAGCTTGCTATTCAAGAAAATAAACCCTTTTGCAAAATAGCACTCTTTCAAAAGCACTTTTTTTTTTTTAAAAAAAATTCACATAATAAAAGATTTGCACAAAATTCATAAGAAGTTTTCAAAAAGTACAAGACTTATATAACCAAACATCATTTAACAATTCTTATAACTCTTACATGAGGATCTTTTCAAAATCAAAATAAAAAACCATTAAAATACTTTTTTCAAAAGCACACTTTTGAAAATGGTCATCTTCATTCAACATAGTCAAATTTGTTGAATGAAGATTCTATTTTCAAATAAGATCATAACATAAAATTGAAACTTCACTTAGCATATTTCATATGCTCTAAAGTTGGAGTTTCCCTCTTCTCAAAAGCAAGAAATCACACACAAAAATAAAGACATAGTTGAACTCCATTTGACATACCCAAATTTGTCAAATGAGAGTTCTCTTTCTTTTGGGAAATCAAAGCAAATTGAATTCTACTTAACACACTTACATTTGTCAAATAGAATTTCTCTTTTCCAAAATCTTGAACATCAAAACACATTTGGACTCCATTTGACATACCCAAATTTGTCAAATGAGAGTTCCATTTCCAAAAACCACAAAAACAAATTGAACTCTACTTAACATACCCAAATTTGTTAAATATATTTCTCTCTTTCAAAAAAATCATAAATACACTTGACTCCTATTTAACATACCAAATTTGTTAAGTAAGAGTCTCATTTTCAAATCATGAATACACTTGACTCCTACTTAACATATCAAATTTGTTAAGTAAGAGTCTCATTTTTATAAGTCATAAATACACTTGACTCCTACATAACAAACCAAATTTGTTAAGTAAGAGCTCCACTTTCAAAAATTTCAAATGCACTTGAATCTTACTTAACATACCAAATTTGTTAAGTAAGAGCCTCATTTTCAAATTAACATACATCAAACATATTTGGCCTCTACTTAACATACCAAATTTGTTAAGTAAGAAGCCCCACTTTTAAATCAAATCAACATATATTGCACACATAACCAATCGTCACAAACAAAGATGTTTCCACAAAATTTTCAAACACATAAATGAAAACCCTTTTTTTAGCATACCAAAATTTGCTAAGTAAAGGTTTTCCAAATCAAAATTTCAAAACATGACATACAACGATATATATATCTCCCAAGTTTCTCCAAAAATTTGAACCCCGCTCAACCTACTTAAATTGGTTGAGTATGTCTTTTAAATCTAAATCATATGACAAAGTCTCACCTCAAATTATCAAAAATATCTCCAAAAATCAAATGAACCCCACTTAGCATACCTAAATTTGTTAAGTGTGGGTTCAAATACTAAATCAAGTTTAGAAGTCAATGATTGAAGATGAATACTAAAGCAAGGGTCTGACTCAATTACATTTCAAATGAATGTAGTGATTTCAGTACAATCAGTCTTTCTAACCTTTAGCCAGTGTAGTGATCATGGCTCCCAGCAAGTTTGTTTTCTCCTTCCCCTCTGGTGTGGATTTGGCCTTGGATTAGGCTAATTTCACTATCTGATGCTGCACATCTGATCAACTTTGGCCATGGCTTTGAGGGGTCCAGATTACTTGTGAGGGGACAACCCTCATAACTATTAGTAGGGAGGAGGTGGCGAGACATACGCCACTTATCCACTTTGACATGCCATCTGATTCTGAGTTCCCCTCATTGAAGAGGAAGGCTGCAGTGGTTCTCACACCTGCTGTGTCGTGTCAATACCATTGCTTCCACACTTGGGCCAAGCACTGGCATAGCTCAGAGGCTGCTACCCCTTCTTTGGTCACCCTAAAGGAGAAGGCTATCTTGGCCTCCGAGTTAGTCTCCCCTACCTTCAAGGTAGGTTCCAGTTCCCGCTTTACTTTGCTCACCTGTAACCAACGCCACAACAAAAATAGGAATGCCAAGTGGGACCATGAGCGGACAACTAGAGAGCTCGACACTACTTCTCATGTTGTTGAGGAAGATTTTCTGTGAGACCTCTCCACTTCTGAGTGGTAGTAGGTTTCACCCCTCTCGACCTAGATGGAGAGGAAGACTACTGGAGGATCACTGCATTGCCAACACCACCAATATATTATGAGACATTAGCTAGGAAGCATAGGAGGCTCTACGCTAGTCTTAGGATTGTTCTATGCCAGGTCGGTAGAGCTTACAAACACTCGGAGTCTAGTACCTTATTTAATTTGAGATGCATGATCCTTAGGAGTGTTAGGCGTCAGATCCATAGGGAGAGAGCTATGGAGGCTCAAGTATCAGCCCAGGTGAGCAAGAGATAACAACGGAGGTATGCCACTGCCCTGATGGATTTCCCTGATTGTCGCCCTGTCAGGGCTGATCATTCAGACAACATTATTCTTATTGGCACATTCTGACATAGGAGGAGATCTCCAGTTGAGGGATAGTCATTATTTTCATCACATTGCTTCTCGCCATCCACCATCACCCGTTCAGCTTACAGCATCTACTACCCCTGTGGTGTTTATTTTTGATTATATGTATGGGGGACACCACACAGATCTGAGGGTGTATTTATTAAGGTGATCAGGTATGACATCAAAGAATGGTGCACTATATTGAAAGATAGAAATCACCACCCTATAATGGACCTAATCACTTAATAAAGACTCTAAGGCATGATGGGTCTTCGAATATACTAGAGATTTTTTTTCTACTTTACATGGATGAATAAAGTAAGGTTTATTTAAACTGGGTTCTAAAGTTCTCTATGGGGGCAAGCCCCCATAGTTAATTACATCCTAAGGAAGGTGAGTTCCTTAGGAATACTCTCGATTGAAGTAGACAATTATTATCTCTAAAGATTTTAAAGATAGGACTATCAATAAATTTGCTATGTTTGAAAAATTAATCGAGATAGACCAAAACGGAGAGACTTATTATTGAAGCCAAATGGAGATGAGATGGGAATGCTCATGATACTAGAAAATCTAGTGAGCATCATAATCTATCCTATGGCCGTGCTTTATATGTTTGAAATTGAAGAGTATTATATATTCAAGTTAAAATTTATTAGAAGGCTAGAACTTATGATCCCACAATACAAGATTGTGAAAATGCCTAAGAGGTGAGGATTTATGCTTGTAGCCTAAGGAGAAATAAAACTTCAGATCCTAAATCTATTGAGCTTTAGTGAGGGCCAAAGCACATCCTAAATCTAAGCAAGATGGGTACATGGTTTACCTCCACAAGAGAGGGTAAATCACCCAATTGCTGGACTTATAACCGCTAGAGTAGTAGTTAGCTAACTCTTACTATGCTTTAAAATCATGTGGTTAAGTCATATATTTTGCAAGATGGCTAGGTTGTTATTATTAGAAAGAAAACTAAAATCCTTAAACCCACACCTAAGAGACTAGAGCATTAGTGGTATGAATAATGACTTAGTTTAATGCAAAATTTATCAAATTTTATTTAATTTTGGACTCTTCATTTTGACAAATGCTATAGGATTTTTATATGTCTAAATGCATGATGAAATAAGGTTATTCGATCAAATCAAGAAAGAAGAGGGTGAAGCTCCGTCAGTAGGAGTTGCTCTCACAGGTCAAGCAGTTCCCATATGTGTAAGAATGGAGACACTCATTTTACAAGAGTGATTCAAGATGATATGTATGATATTAAGCATACAACATTCAGCTAAGGGGTTGCTAAGTCATTTAATTATCTTGATTTAATACGTAGGCTTTATGTGAGGTTATGATTTATTTAGAAAATTTAGTTATGAGTTGTAGTTGGGGTAGAAAATTTATTTTTCCCTAAGAGCCTAATCAGATCTAGGACATACATTAAATCACCATATATGAAGAAACTAGAAAAGATATGTCATTTCTATTACGTAATTGTAAACAAAACATTAAATAATTTATAAACCCAACGTAAAAGAATAATAGTGTCGCACCATAACTAAAAGAGAAATGGGTACAGCTCCACCCTTATACAACTCGATATGAAAGAATAATTATAATTATAAATGAATAAATGCTATGGGGTCTTCTTATCTTCTTTCTTCATATCTGCTCCATTTCTCTATTTGGTTTGCTTGCTCCAAAGGAATCATGGGGGCCTCTCAGGATAAAGCCTTCTTTCTCATCCAAAACCCCCCATACCACTAATCCTAATTTCTAATGCACAATTATATTAAAAATAAGAAAAAGTAAATCTAACTACATCTGCAAAATAAGTGTTAGCTAAACACACCATACAACCCAAGTAGTTATATGTATAATTTAAACTTAGCACCATGGACATGAGTAACCAAGTTCACATGTCCTAATTTAGACTATGCTTAGGGGTTAAATAACCTACAAAAGAGCACATTTATATGTATTTTAAGCACCCCTTAAGCACAATCTTCTGCAAAAAATATGATTAGGTAATCGCACATCCGCTATCAAATACACCCTAACACCATCTACAATAATACATCATAAAACTAAATATATCAACCATGCATCAACTAACATAAGGCTAAAGTGTGACTTAATCTAAGTTGTGTGTATTAAGGCTTGTGGTATGCCTTAAATTTGTTATCTAAGTAAGAAAGGATTTAATTATAAAGGATGGTTTCACTTTAAGTGGCTTAATTAATTTGTAAGTTTTACTTAATATTTCCTTTTGTTTCATTTGGATTACACTTTATAACTAAGTGTTAAAAGAGAAGAAAAGAGAGGATCACCCTCTTTTATCCCCACCTTAAGTCACATATAAAGCAAATTAATTAAATGAAGTCTCTTTAGTGAATGGCTTATTACATATTTTAATTAGTCCTAGGTTTAGGTTCACTTTAAATAATTTCATTAAATAAGAAAGGAATCTTAAGATTAATTATTATTAATTACTATGAAATAACACATGTTTGTTCATTTCTTTCCATCATATGTGCAAATATATTTTTGACACACTTAAATGCTGGATTCATAAATGATTTTTTATATAAAAAGAGGATTCTCATTCATTAGCTAAATACACATTCAAATGTATGAAAGTTTTAAGCAAGTACTTCACCATTGTTTGACCAGGAGAATGAGGTATGAACCTCCTTGGGGCTACTTAAAAATTTGTCGTCCCAGTGTCTAGTTATACAGCTATTCTTAAATACATATAGATGTATAAACAACTATAAGAATAAAGAAACATGTAAAAATTGAATATTTTATTTGTTTTTATACATGCGAGCTAAAATTCTATCTAAATTCTAACATGGATATACATAAGAATAACCCAAGCAAGTGTTGTGTCCTTTAAATGAACTATGCACTTGTTAATATTCATATCCTTATAAATTCATGAAAATTAAAGAAAAGAGAACTTCATATCACATGTTCTAAAGTGTAAGCACGTATAAGCTTATAAATACTTATAATCATCAATACTATATGTGTTATAGTTGGTTTATATACTTTTTAAAATAATTTTCTATTTAATAGTGATAATAGCTACACATATTTTTAATTAGGTTAACACATACAAATTTGACATAAAGGAAATCATTTATTTTAATTGATTTTTTTTTAAAGAAATGAATGTATGACTACAAGTGGCATACAACATTTTATTATGATTAGAAAGAAATAAAGAAACACAAACATGTAATTTCACTCAATCCAACTAATTCCTAAGGACAATCACATTAAATAAGCTTATTTAAGATAAACCAAAGTCTCTAAAGTCACTTTTGATTTTATGTTTAACTTGATTTAAGAGAGACATGAGAAAGAGGTGTTAATCCTAATCCCATTCCCCATATGTGTGAATTGATTTGATTTAATAAGAAATAGTTAAAAGATTTTTATGGATTGATTAAGTTAGGAATGCATTAAATCAATTAATTAACCATTACTTATGTTACCTTAAGAGAATTGATTAAACAATTATGAGCTAATATGATATGCAAATAAATTAAAAAGTAAATATGCTCTTATAAAATGAAAGGGGGCTAATGCAATTAGCTTACAATCATTAATTAATTAAGCTTAAGGAACTCACTTAATTACTTTTATGATTTTCTCACACATGTGAGCTAACCATAATTTCATTAGCTCTCTTTAGGTTATTAAACACCCAAAGAACTACCCATGGATTAATTAGGAAAATCATATTTAATTAATTTTTTTAATTTAATTGATCAAAGGGTTAATCCATTAATTCATTTTTCTCTTTCTTAATTATCAAATTTGATTATCTTTTGAAAATGAGATGGTCTTAAGGGCAAAAGATTGGAAAAGAGGTCCCAACCTAATTCCATAAGACATCCATTTAATCAAGCATGAATTCATATAATTTGAGTTTTGATTTAGCCAATTAAGTCATTGATTGATTAATTAATCATTAATTAGCATTTTTTGGTTGAAAAGAGAGGGAAAATTAGGGAAAGGATTAGGGAAGAAGCCCCAATCTAATTCCCTAAGCCTCCTTACTGTTTGATAGTAATTAAGGAGTCTAAATAATTAATTAATTACTATTCATATATTTAATATTACTTAATTAAGTTAAGAAGGTAATTAGGGCTTAATCAATCAATTTCCTAATTAAGTAACCAATAAATTCTAAGAAAAATAGGAGAGACAGGTCATCCCCCTAAACATTCTCAAAAAGTTTGAAATCAATTGGATGATTAATTAAGGAGTAATTAAGTTAATTAAGTTTTCAATCAAATCTTAATTAATATAAAATTACTATTCAAAATTAATTAAAAATAATTTTAATGGATTCCACTATAAAATACCTTTAAAACGAGCCCTCATTTTTATTTTTTGGATTTTTATACAATTAGTTATGAATTATGGAAGTTTCATAATTAAAAATAGATTAATTAACCTTAATTAGACTAAATCCCATCGGCGCTATGTGGTGCGCTGAGACGCCGCACTTTCCATGTGACACCACGAGATTGGTTATTTAAGTTGTCACATCCACGTGGTTGAGTCAGCTGGCGGAGAATGCGCTTTCTTATGGACCGTCCGATCTAAGATCAAACGATCATGATTAATCCCGTGGCTTAGAGGGAATAATTAAGGGATTTAAGTGTGATTTAATCATGGCCGTCCATTGTGATCATGTGGAACAGATAGTCTATGATTTTTCTCCTTCACAAGCGATGAAAGATAGATGTTGTCCGTCTTTCTCTATTCGATTCGAGCTCAGTAGAGCTTGGATTGATTCCAAAATGATCTCACACCATCAAGGGAAGGAGAGGAACACATCCAACAACTAATATTGCATGACATACACATTTCTTTCACAAAAGACCAACCACACTTCACCTAGGCTATGGTTTTGAAGAATCACCTCGCTAAAGCTCAAGACCAACGATGGGATCGATGGAGGTAGCTTCATCTAGTAGAGATGAAGCCATGTTGAGAAGCTCGGGCCTCAACTTGGAGTAGATCCCTTGGATGACCAATCCATGCATTTTGGAGCTTCGGTCTTGATCAAACTCAAGCTTTTGATGGCTTTGGAGCTTGGGAAACGATTGGGATGTCTTCGATATCATGTGTGGAAGGTGTGTGCAAAGTTGATTGAAGGTTGGTGGAGGATTGAACAAATGAGATTTGGAATTGGTGTTCCCTATTTCAGTTTGATGTAAAACTGAGAGAGGGAGGAATGGAGGAGCTTGGGAGCTTGGGGAATGGCTGTGGGAGACTGTCCTTTACTCTCTGTATCTCAAACGAAGATGAATGATTGATTTCCCATTCGAATTGAGAGGGTATATCCCTTAAATTACTGAGGTAGATGGATAGGATTCAATCCCATTTTCATGCTGGCCAACCGCCGTCAGATCACTAGAATTGTCTCCATCAGGTCCATGTGGCTCACCGGGATTGGGGGAAGGCTTGGGAGGTGGCTCAAGGTCTGATATGGGGAGATTTCCTTTCCTTTGTCGATGGGGTGCATAGTTTGCATGGGAGGTGAGTTAACTCACATTCCCTTGGTTCATGGCAAGTCTTAGTATGCTTAAAGTAGGTTAGGAAGGTTAGGCATGCTTCATTTGGCAATTAGATGGCTACTCAAGTGATGGGAGAGTGTACTTTGCCAAATTGGGGAAGGAATCCAATGAAAAAAGGTTTGTCCATTGGCTAATCCCTTGGATGGGGCCTACATTTCTTTTGTGATGACTTTGGCTAACCTAGGGTCAATTTGGGTCAGGTTTGGTTAGACACCAAAGTCCCATGGGTTGGTTTTATGGGTTTTGGCTTCATTTGGTCAAATGGGTTCATATGGGTGCATGTTACGTTGGGTTGACCAATTGGTCAAATTGGGTCAAGCTAAGGCTTTTAGGTTCAAATGATGATTTGGAGGGTTTTAGTTCAAGTGGTTTCAATCAATTTAGCCTAGATTTGATTTTGGGTCACTTGGATTCAAATAGGTCAAATTGGCTAAGTTGACCAATTTGACCAATTTGACCAAATTAGGTTAGGTTAGGTGTTGGTTCATGTTCAATAGGTCAATTAAAAATGATTGTATATTTTGGTTTGAATCAATTTGAATTTAATTTGGATTCTGGCCAATTTGACCTTTTAGGTTAATTTGGGCTAGGTTGACCAATGGGTCAAATTTTCAATTATGGCTTTGGTTAAGTTCAATAATTGATTTGGAATAAATTTGTGCCATTGGTTGCAATCAATTTGGGTTAGATTATGATTTGACCCATTTTGGCTTTCTAGGCCAATTTAGGTCAACTTATGTCAAATGACCAATTGGACTTGGTTGGCTTAATTGAGGGTTTGGTCATGTTCAATCATTGATTATGAGTTGGTTTGGATCAATGGTTTCAATCAATTTGGCATATGATAGATTTTGGCTAGTTTAGGTTTCATTTAAGCTAAAGGTTGGCTTGGTTTGATCCAATTGAGGTGATTGATTATGGGTTGATTGTTGATCATGATATAAGGCTTGGATGGTCTTGGTTCAATCCAATTTAGGTTGGATTAAAACTTGGTTCAAAAGGATTCTTTAGGTAACTTTGGGTCAAGTGGGCCTAAATGGGTCAGTTAGTTTCATTTTGGTTTGATTCAAGTTGAGTTGAACACATATATGAGCCTAGATTAAAATATAAATTCAACTACAATTAATTTGGAGTCTAATGGATTTTGGCTCATTTGAAGTTTTCAAGTCAAAAAGGCTAATTTGGGTTGACTTGAGTTTGATTTGATAATTGTAGTTTATGTTTAGATTTAGCTAAATGATTGAAGGAACGATTAATTCATGAGAAAATCTATTGATTTTGGCTTGATTTGGATAAGATTTGGCCAAGTCCAAGAAAATGGCTAAAAAGGCTTGAATTGGGTTTTGGTTTGATTTTGGACTTGGTTTTGGCTATTTGGATTTATATTTCATTTTTATTTAGGAATAGAAATGAAGACATAAATGATTCATGAGAAAATCACTTGAGTTTGGAGTGATTTGAAAGAAAATTTGACCAATCAAGATGGATGTCTTTAAGTAGGGATTGATTTAGTTTGATTTATTTTTGGTCATTGGAGGGTGGGTTTCATTTATATTTATGAATATAAATGAAGGAGTAATTGATTTATAAAGAAACCAATTAATTTTGGGATGATTTGTATGAGATTTAGCTAAGCTTATGAATGTAGGTCATAAGGCTTAAGAAGGGATTTAGCTTGGTTTGAATTTAGTTTGGTCTAGTTTTGGTCATTTAGGCATGGATTTCATTTATATGGATTTGATTTGAGGATAAAATTATTTGGAATTGGGATTTGGATTTAGATTTGGTAAATGATTGAGGATTTAATTGATCTTTGAGAAATTTAATTGAATTAGATTAGTTTGTATTTAGTTAAGGCTAAGTCCATAGGATGAAATCAAAGGGCTTAGGAAGAATGTTGATCTTGAATTTGATCATGGGTTTCAATGATTTAGTTTGAAATTTGAAATTAGATTTTGTGTTTGAGTTGGATTTGAGGTTTGGTTTGGGGAAGGAAGCATGGATTGGGTTTAGGCTGTAGGGTAAGCAAGTTTTCCTAAGTCCCCAAGGCATAACGTATTCTTATGGCTAATCCTTCTAAGCCTCTAGGCTTAGGTTAAGTGTTCACCTAATAACTAGAAGTGTCTTAAGACTAAGGAGCTCTTAGTGTCTACAAGAGTCCTAGATCTATGATGAGGAGGTTGAGAACTCACTCTAAAAGTGAGATCAATAACTCCCACCAAGATTTAAAAGTGCCCATCCGGGGAAAGACCATCCCCATTGGTGATCTAGCTACGGCCCAAGGATCCCACTCCATCCACTCCACCTGTTGAGGTGAGATATCCTTTGCTCAACCCTCTACCTGTGGTCAGGAAGGAGTGGCACCCAAGAGCATCATCATCACATCATCGCCACCACAGACAGAGGAAGAGAGGGGAGTGGACAAAGACATAGTCCCCATGATGATTTTCCCAGTGAGGAAGTCTTGACAGTAGGCAGTGTCCATTAAATAGAGGAAGAGGAGCACAATCTTATGACTAACAGTTAGTGGGTATTTGTTCCAGTCTAGCTAGGCATAGTAGACCAATCAATAGATGACATACTAGATGACTACTTTGCCAAGAAAAGGTGAATTCTTGGGAGTGACCATTCAGATCAGGAGGAGGATAGAGTTTGCTTCGATCCTGATGAGGATGACATGTTGGACGACATAGCTAAGGTCCACATGGTTGATTCACGGGGGATCTTTACAGTGGGATCAGCTTAGCCAAGAAGGTGTTATGCTTGAGGAAGGTGACACTTCTCACTCGACTGAGCACCTCATCCACCAGCTTAAGTAGAGGGATGATCACATTGACAAGATAGAGAAGAGAGTAGAGGAGTTGATGGCAGTGGTTTTAGCATTACAGACCTCAGCCTCAGTTTCACAGCCTTTTCCTATTGTAGTCGATAGACCAGAGTTGGTGTATACTTTAGATCATCCTAGGTGTACTCCCGCAGAGGATGATGCTGGTATCTTGCATAGGAAGGTTATAGATGGCACCTCCATGCATGAAAAGGATATCATGCATATGGTAGAGCAGCAGGTGAGGGAAGCGATGGCACAAGCCGGGGGAGCTCATCCATTCCAAATGGTAGACCATACCCGAAGGAATTCGATGTAGTTCAATACCCCAAGGGTTTTGTGCCACCTTCCTTCAAGATCTTTGATGGTAATGGGAACCAACGTCAGCATATTGCATATTTCAGAGATGGATATTGCGACACCGATGATAGTGATACACTCTTATTCAGACTCTTTATCAGCAGCCTAGCAGGGGTTGCATTTGATTGGTATGCCGAACTACCCAGCAGTTTGGTTAGGACTTTTGCTGAGTTGAAGCACCTAATTGTTGCAAGGAGTAACTATCGATGACTTCGTTGTAGCAAAGCAAGTTCCCAACAAGTCTTTTGTTAATTATATTCTCAGGTGGCACAACCTGAGCATGAAATGAGAGCCATAGCTGTCTGAACAACATGCCATGGAGATTCTTCTCAAGAATATTCATGACCCTGTCACCTTCATGCTTAAGGGCTTTACCATTAGGACATTTGAGAAACTAATCAACAAGATGGCTAGCCTACAAGAGGAAGCCAAACAGTTGCCCTTTCCCGACCAATCATCTCAGCCCAAGCTGCAAAAGGTGTTCAAGAAGAAGCCATGGATAGTTGTGTTAGTGGATAGAGAGAAATAGCTAGCCAGAGTCCAGTATGAGAGACCCCAAGCTCAGCAACCTCCTTTTCCACCACCTTGGCCATCATATCAACTGCCAGAGCCGCCATAATGGCCATTCCCACCACCTCAATAGCATACCCAGCAGCGATATTATTATCCACCACCTGGTAGCTATTACCTACCTTCTCTTGTTGATAGATTGAATAAGCCATATTCATTCAAGAAGGAGGTAGTTAGAAAAATCTTTAAGAATCACTTAAAGAAACTTGGCTTTCAATTACCAGAGCCCAAGAGGCCGGAGGAAGTGGGCAAGAGTAATGATCTTAACTATTGCCCCTACCACCGCATGATTAGTCATATCTTAGAGAATTATATTACTTTTAAGGACTGGCTTGAACATAGCTACAAGTCAGGTGCTGTAGTTATCCCCAAGGAATACTTATTAGAACAACCATCCAGTTCTATTAGAGTAATTCTTGGGGAAACTAGCAATCCTCTTAAGATAAAAGAAGGTTGGGATATTGCTCATCTAAACCTTTCTAAGATAAAAAAACTCTCTTTATAGGTGCCTGAGGTAGCTCAAACCTTCAACATCAAGGAAAGTTTGCAACTTGCCAAAGATAACTTGAAGAAGGTGATAGCCTAACAGCAAAGCATCTCACCTTACTTGCCCTGATAGTTCAAAGACAACCACGTCCGAGTCCAAAGACTCCATCCACCATTACTACTTCTTCCTCCACTAGCTTCTCTTTTACTAGTAGGAGCATTGAATCAGGGGAAAAGGGCATTAAATCACTTAATTCGCTTACTTTATTAGATTTCTATCATGTACCTCCACCTAAAAAGAAATCAATGAAGAAAGCTTTCACTTACATCTTGTCCACTTCTGTTGCTCTAGATTTTATTACTCTTAAAAACTCTCTGAGTATAGAAAATAATAATAATAGCTCTAGTCATTTCGATCCACTCTCTTTTGACTAAGAATTGAACTTTTCTTTTCTGAATCAATCGGGCTCACCTCTTGAGATTGACTATGAGTCAACTGACTCCGAGGATCCCATAGGAGAAGCTGTAGGTATACTCAATGAGAAGGCATAACTTTCCACAAGTTCATCATTTCAAGAAGTCATAGAAGTCAACTTGTACAGTGGCAAGGTTCTACCTCCTAGGGTAGCACCTCAGGATAAGGGTAAACAAGTCATTGGTTCTAATGAGCAAATAACCCCTCCACAGGATGCTCCACCTAGGGATATGCTTGTGGAGGACCAAGTCAAAGTTGATTACAACGTCCTAGCACATCTTAGAAAGTTGCCAGCTAAGTTAAGCATATATGACACCCTTGTCTTATCTAAAGAGATGAGGGAATTTCAAATCAAGGCTCTTCTTAATCCAGAGATATGCTTAGCTCAGCTGACCAGTATTGAAGGAAGCACACAACTCAAAGGACATCTTAGAAGTTACATTCAGTGATGAAGGCTTGCTTCTAGGGCCGATCAAACACATGACCCTCTTTACATGATAGTGGATGTTGGCATATATATGTTATCAAGAGTTCTGACTGACCAAGGTGCATCAGTCAACATTATGAGTTTAAGAACCCTTGCTACTTGAGGATTGACATCTCCAAACTCCAAAAAGAGAGGATGATGTTGAGAGGATTCAATGAACAAGGAGAGAGTGCCTTAGGCTCCATAGTGTTGTCATTAGAGATAGATGATAGACTCGAATATATCTTTCAATACTTTTCTTGAGAGACCGTGGATACATGAAAATAACATAGTTTCATCCTCTCTACATTAGTGCATGAAGTTCATGAGAGGTGGAATTGAGTATTATGTTAAAGGAGATCTCAAACTCTTCACAGTTCATGAGGTTGGGATATATGAGGATGCAACCTATTTTCTTCCGCAAAACCAACAAGTCCATTCTCGCAAATCTAGTCAAGATCCTCATGAGTGACAAAAAGAAAGAAAAGAAAAATAAAAATAATTAGAAAATGAAAAGAAAAAGAGAAAGAAAAAGAAAATAAAAAAGAGCGAGACATGGACTCAAGGGAAGGTCTAGAGCCTGACCCACAGTTCATTACTACACTCAAACATATGGGTAGGATGACCCGACCTACACTAGGTAAAATTAGAGAAAGTTTAGAGGCAGCCCTCGATGTGGAAAGCCTCCTTATTGGCCACCCAATAGGAGGTATGTCCCAGCTACCAGGAGTACACCTACTATCTACATAGACTTGAAATCTAGTTTAGAGGATGAGTCTTATATGATTAGCACAAAGAAATCCCTTTGAGGTGACATTTGAGCATGATAGTGATGAAGACCAAGCTCCAAAGCAAAGCATAAATGTATCCAAGTCTGCATATGAGACAGTCAGCCATCAATTGGGAACCTTAGCTCTAACCCCACTTTCCTCACAAAAGGTTGAGGTTAGTTAACCTAAGTCCCAAGTCACACATGGGAAAACTCAGAGGTTCTTTTTTGGAGCATCATCCTCAAGTTAGGAAGTTGTTGTAGAACTTGATGATGATTCATATAAAGATTTAATACAATTACCTTTTGATTGTATTCACCTTGTGTTCTTAATCTAGTAAAGAAGAGATTAATCTCACATACTTTGTCAAAACACAGGCCATACTACTTTGTAAGGTTATGGGACAACCAAAGCATATATCCTCAATCAAGACCATAACTAGGATTTGGTATAGTGGGTCCAGTCGATGATGACAATCATTGCCTAATCATCACCAATCATTTGGAATCTGATAAGTTCTTTTCAAATCATGCTAACTCATATGAAGAGGTGTGTTTAGAAACTTCAGATGATCCAAATGACTTTGAAGTCAAGGATGTACCACCAGAGTTTGAAGAGGAGATCAGGTCAACCATCGATGAGCTTAAGGAAATCAACTTAGGAACTGAAGATAATTCACGTCTGACATACATCAATTCTTTGTTGAGTGATACTAAAACCAATGACTTAGGCTATTGACTGAGTTTAAGGACTACTTTGCATGGAGTTATGAAGAGATGCCCAGTTTATCTCCTGACATAGTAGTCCACAAACTAGCAATAGAGCCTAGTGCTAACCCTATCAAGCAAGTTCCTAGACACATGTGATTAAACATTAAACAATAGGTCATTTATGAAGTCAAGAAATTGATCGATGCTTCATTAGGAAGAAAATATCTTACCGGTCATTCATAATTAAGAAAAAATAATGGCCAAATTTCCATATGCATCGATTTTAGGGATCTAAATAAAGCATGTCTAAAAGATGAATTTTTGCTACCAATACTAGAACTGATGGTGGAGATTGCCTCATTTCATGTAGTCTTCTCTTTCATGGATGGCTCATCTGGTTATAAAAAAATAATGATGACCCTTGAAGATGAAAGGAACACTGCTTTTCGAACAACGATCAAAATCTTTTGCTATAGGATCATGCCTTTCGTCTTAAAAATGTCGGTGCTACCTTCCAATGGGCCATGACTCAAATCTTCAATGAACTCATTCATCATCAAGTCGATTGTTATGTCGATGATCTCGTAGTGAAAAGTAAAGAAAAGGAAGACCATCTCTTTGACTTGAGAGTAGTTTTCAAATGGTGAAGATAATTTAATCTTAAAATGAATACCCTGAAGTGTGCATTCAGAGTAGCTTTAGAAAATTCTTTGGGTTTGTTGTCCAACACTGTGGAATAGAAATCGATCCAGAGAAGATCAAGGCAATATTAGAAATGCCACCCCCTAAGAGTCTAACTCAACTCAGATCATTTAAAGGTCGGTTGGCATATCTAAGATGCTTCTTTTCCAACCCGTCATGAAGATGTCAACTATTTTCAGCACTTGTCAAAAAGGATGCCAAGTTTAAGTGGGATGACAAGTGTCAACATGCCTTCGAAGACATTAAGCACTACTTGATGACACCGTCAATTCTAGCAACTTTTATCTCAGGCAAGCTGCTCATCCTCTATACTGCTATAATAGATGACTCCCTTGGCACTTTGTTGGCCCAAGCCAATGACGAAGGGAAATAGAATGCTCTACTATCTCAACCGTTGTCTAATTCCTTCTAAGGCAAATTATTCACCTATTGAAAAGCACTGCCTAGATTTAATCTTTGCATCCCAAAAGCTATGACACTACATGCTTTCTCATAAGTTGAACTTGATCTCTAGGATCAATCTACTGCAATATCTTATGATACGACCAACACTATCCGGACAGTTGGCGCATTGGTCCATGATTTTATCACAGTTTGACATCACTTTCATACCCTTCTGTGTGGTGAAAGGACAACTAGATTTCTTAGAAAGACACCCACTTCACGATTCCTGCTAGTGATCCTCCGATGAACAAATCATGAACTTAGGGGACACTAACATTCTCCACTGAGATATGTATTTTGATGGTGTGGCTTCTTTTCAAAAGGGAGAAGAACTACAGTCTACTCTTCCAAGAAAGGTAGGGGTAGGAATAGTTCTCTTAACTCTGGACCATGATGTGATGAGATTCTCATATCACCTGTCTAATCCATGCACCAATAATGAAGTTGAATATGAGGCTCTGATTGTCGGTCTAGAGTTATCCATTATGCTATGCATCCAGGATATCAACATCTTTAGGGATTCTTAATTAGTTATCAACCAAATCACTGGGTCTTATAAAGTTCTAAAGCTTAAGCTCCATCACTATATATTATGGAGTTGTTGGCCTAAATCCTAGAGGTTACCATCTACAATATTCCTCAAGGGGATAACACAGTAGCAGATGCATTAGCCAAGCTTGTCAAAGAGTAGGCATGTCCAGAAGAGGAGTCCATACAAATAAAGGTCCAAAATAGATAAGTATTATCACTTGTTGATGCTGAACTCATCAAGAGACTCTCTCTTGAAGGGTAGGTTGTCGTTGCCAAAAAGGATGATGAGTTGGATTGGAGGCAACCATTCATGGATTATCTAAATATAGGCAAACTACCTCAAGAGAAGTCACTAGCACATTAGGTGAAGTAGAGAGCCCTTTCCTATGCTCTCATAGATGAAACCTTGTGTCGGCGGTCCTTCAATCATATGTGATTACGTTATTTGGACAAACACAAAGCCCATAAGATCATGACCGAGGTACATTCAGGTTTATGCGAAGCGCATCAATCCTATCCGAAGATGAAAGCCAAGATCAAGAGACTAGTATACTATTGGCCTTCGATGATCAACGACTACATGGACGTAGCTAGGAGATGCAACCAATGTCAAGAACATGGTGTAGTCTTACACTAGCCACCCAATATTCAACACCCTACATGGCCTCATAGCCATTTGAGTGTTGGGATAACGACATAGTGGGTCTGATCATTCCTCCTTCTTCCAAGGTCATCGGTTCATTCTAGCTACCACTGACTACTTTTCCAAGTGGGCAGAGGCAATCCCACTCAGAGAGGTCACAACTCAGCATGTGCTCCAATTTTTAGAACCATATCGTATATAGGTTCTGGGTACCTTGACAAATTTTATCCGATAATGATACCGCATTCAAGATCACTAAAATCAATAGCTATTCCTGGAGACACAACATAGATTAGAGATATTTTATCATTTATTACTCAAGGGAAAATGGCTTAGCAGAAGCCTTCAATAAAACTCTCATCCAAATATTAAATAAGATACTCGATGATAACAAGCGACAGTGGCATGAGAAGTTAGTTGAAGCCTTGTGGGCTTACCGCACCATATACAAAACTCCAACTTAGTCTACCCATTTCTCCTTAGTTTATGGGTCTGAAGCTGTTCTACCATTAGAAGTCTAACTCCCATCACTAAGGATAGCTATGGGTAGTAAGATCACAATAGAATGCCATTAAGTAAGAGCTCAAAGGTTTGAGGAGAGACGCCTATGCAAGATAGAACAGTTGTACAAAAGCCAAAATGATTCATATAACAAGTTGGTCCATCCTAGAACTTTTCAAGTAGGAGAGCTTGTTTTAGTTCTAAGGAGACCAATTATTGCCTATCGAAAAATGGGAGGCAAGTTTGAGCCCACTTGAGAAGAGCTTTTTGCCATAGAGAAGGCTTACCAAGAAGGATCTTACTAGCTTATAAATTATAAGGGAGAGCACTGAATGCTTCTAATCAATAGGCTCTACCTAAATAAATATTATCCATAAATCTTGTTTGAGAATAATTATCAATAAAATTTCTTTTCATCTCAAATTCCATCTCTTCTATGTGTTGAGAAACATCTTTGTTTGTGAATTCCACATGTGTTTAGTGGTGAGGAACCTGCGTGTCCTATCCTATAGTAACACAACACCAACACAAACTACACACAACCACATAAAATGAACACATATCTTTTGTCTTGGGCTATTTTGATGTGGGATAAAGCCCTTGTGGTACTCACTCATTAACTGCTCTAGGTCGGGCTAATGTGCTACCCTACTAGGGTGTCATCCCAGTGGTTTCTTGTTTAGAGGATGTAAGTCTACAAGCTTTCTTCTTAACTTGACCATTGCAAACTGACAAGCGCTTTGTTAGTTTGGTAGGCCTTACTGTGTGATTGGTAAGCTATCTCATATTGACTTTATTTAAGAGGATGTGACATGCTTTATTCTTGCTAGACATCATGCATGACTCATCAGTGTATTTGAGGCTTAGATAAGTTCATACTCCTTTCCTCTAACTACTTCAATCTTGTCCTCATACAGACTACTTAGTAGCTAGGTTGATAACATCCAATCGATGATGACAATGAATGATCATTTCATTTGTGAAATGTAAGCATATAAGCATTCTTCAGATTGATCATCTAACCAATCAATCAGGTTGGTTATCGCCATGTGACAATGACACGATGGATACACCAATTCCATGTAAGTTTACAAGCTTTCTATAGTTACATCAGTATCTGACCTCACTTTCGGAGTGAGCTCTCAACTTCCATATCATAGATCTAGGACTCTTATAAGCACTAAGAGTTTCTTCATCTTAAGACACTTCTAGTGATTAGGTGAACACTTAACCTAATCCTGGAGACTTAGAAGAGTTAGCCATAGGGATAGGTTGTGCTTTAGGGATTTAGGAGGACTTGCCTACCCTATAGCCCAAACCAAATCCTTGCTTCTTTCTTCCAAATTAAATCTCAAATTCAAATCCAAATTCCAAAATCAAATCCAAATATCAAATGATAGAAACCCATGATTAAATTCAAACTCCAAATCCTTTCTTAAGCCCTTTGATTTTATCTTATGGACTTAGCCTTAACCAAATTCAAATTAACCCCAATCCAATTGATTTTCTCAATTATCAAATTCAATCTACAATCAAATTATAAATCATAAATCAAATCTAACTATCAAATAATTGAAACCCAAATTAAATCGAATTCTTAATTTTAACCCTTTTAGCCAAATTCTTGAACTTTGCTAAATGATACTCAAACCTATTCAAAACTCATGGATTTCTTCATGATTCAATCATTCCTACAATCATTGACCTAAATATAAACATAAACCACCATTATCAAGCCAAATCTAAGCTAACCCAAATTATACCCAAGTTAGCCCTTTTGACTTGAAATTGTCTTATGAACAAAAAACCCATTTTGCTTCAAACCACTTATAATTAGATTTATATTTCAATCCTAGGCTCATGTGTGAGTTCAACTAAACTTGAATCAAGCCATGATCAAGCCAATTAACCCATTTAGGCTCACTTGACCCAAAGTGGCCTAAAGGAACCTTTTTAAGCCAAGTTCTAACCCAACCCAAATTGGATTGAACTAAGCTCATCCAAACCTCATAACATAACCAAGAATCACCATAGGGTGATCAATTACGTTAAATTGGGTCAAACCAAGTCAAACTTAGCCTTTGATCAAGTCAACATTTAGCCCAAATGAAACCCAAATTAGCTAAAATTCACCATATGCTAAATTGATTAAAACCATTAATTCAACCCCACTCATAATGACTTATTGAACTTGACTTATAATTGAGCCTAATTGACCATCAACTTGACCAACTAGCCCAATTGACTTAAAGGGTCAAATTAGTCAAAAATCTAAATTAAATCCAAATTAAACCAAACTAAAGCCTACAATAATTTTTAATTAGCCAATTGAACTTGACTCAACACTTAACCCAATCCAATTTGGTCAAATTGATCATATTGGTCAACTTAACCCATTTGACCTATATGAACCCAAATGATTCATAATCAAATTCAAAGAAAATTGAATCAAACTAATGACATCAATACGCTCCAATTGGTCATGTGAACTTGATCCAACCCTTAGTTTGACCCAATTTGACCAATTGGTCAACTTGACCCAACCTAACCTAATTTGACCTAAATAGGTCAAATCAAGCCAAATCAAGTTAAATAAACTCCAAATCACATGAAATTTGGGATAACCCACTTTTGACCTATTTCAAATCTACCCAAATCAAACCCATAGCAAAATGACCATTTTGCCCTTGGGTTTAGGGCATCCCATGAGATAAGACACATGCACATTGGTCATTTCTCCTTGCCACTTAATCATTCATAGGTCCACTTAGGCACCTAGGACCATGGTTACTGACCCAAGGGTGGTTGGATCACCATGACTAATGGGAGGTGAAATCACCTCCCATTAAAACACTTGGAAAGCCATAAGACACCCACTACTCCATGAAGCCACTCTCCACACCTCCCACTTAAAGGAAGCCAACTAACATGATTCTACCCAAATCAAGCTCCATCTCCCATTGATCCAAAAAAAGCCAAAATACCATTGTCATATGATCTTAGATTAGGGGTATACCTTCATTCTCACTCACACTCAAATCACACTGATTCAACCCTAGCCAAGAAGAGAGATCCTGAGCAATTTCCAAGGCTGACCCCCAAAATCCCCATTCTGGTTTTACATGAAAACCAAATAGGGAGGTCACCTCTGATTGCCATTTGCTCAAACCTCCACCAAAGTGCAATTAACTTTGCACACACCTTCCTTGGAGCTAAACGAGAAAGAGCAAATCATTTCCCATCACTCTCGACCACCAAAAGTAGGAGTTCGACCAAGACTAATCACCTACAGCTCGTGCATTATTCTTCCAAGCAAGTTACACCAAATCAAAGCTGACTCAACAGATTTCATTTCTATCAAATTACCTCAATCATGGAACCATCGTCATAAGCTTGATGAGGTATGCCATTAAAATTGATCCAATAAAAAATATTGGTCTTTTGTGAAAGAAAGTGTTATGTCAACGATTTCCACTATTGATTGTTTTGTTTTCCTTTCCCCGGTGTGGGATTGTCTCACCATTGAGCACGATTGCGATCATGGATAGCATCATTCATGAGGAGATAGATCATGGACCATCCATTCAATCAAAATGATCAATCACATAGAAATACTCATTTTCCTTCAGATTTGAGGGTTTAATCATGGTCATCTATTCTTAGATCAGACGGTCCATGGAGTTTCCATGTGCATCTCCATCCGAGTCAACTTTTGGATGTGACAACTTAAATAGCGAATCCCATCGCGCCATGTGGAAAGTGCATCGCATCAGCTGCCACGTAGTCCAACAGGATTAGAGCTTTAAATAGGCTTAATTAATTTATTTTTTTAATCCTGAAACTTCTTAAATTCATAACTGATTCTAGAAAAATTCAAAAAATACAAACTTAGGCTCATTTTAAAGATATTTTAGAGTAGAATCTAGAACAATTATTATTAATTAATTTTGAATAGTGATTTTGGCTTAATTAAAGTTTAAGTAGAAATATAATTAGCTTAATTATTCCTTAATTAATCACCCAATTGATCTCCAACTTTTTGTAGATATTTAGGGAATGACCTCTACCTCCCCTATTTTTCTGGGATTTTATTTATTGCTCAATTAGGAAAATCAATTGATTAAACTTTAGTCACTTTCCTAATTTGATTAGTGATAATTAGTGAATGGACAGTGGTTTAATTAATTATTTAAGCCTAATTATCTCTACTGAATAGTAAGGGAGCTTAGGAAATGTGTTTGGGATACTTTTCAATTCATTTCTAAGTTTCCTTCATTCTTTGGAATTTAATTAGTTAATGATTAATGATGTAACTAATTGCTCAATTAATTAGTTAATCTCCAAGATAAAAAAATTAGAACATAATCGAGTGTTTAAAGCAACTTAGGGGTTAAGGATTGAGGCCTTATCCTTGATCCCTTTCCCTAAGTTAATTTCATCATTCTAATAAAAATATAATCAAAGAATTCAATCAATTAATTAAAAACTTGATTAACACAATCTAAAATTCATTTCATACCTAATCAACCTCTAACTAATCTTGGGTAGCTCTTTGGGTGTTCAATAATACAAAGTGGGAGATAATGAAAATATGGTTAGCTCACATGTGAGAAAACCATAAAGGTAGTTAAGTGAGAGCCCTTAAGCCTAATCAACTATTAATCATGAGCCAATTGCATTAGACCCCTTTCATTTCTTAAGAGCATTACAAATTTACTTTTCATGTGGTCGCATATCATATTGGCTCATTATTAATTAGTTAATTAACTTAAGATGATGTAGGCAAGGGTTGATTAATTGGCTTAATTCATAACCTAACCTAATTAAACCATAAAATCAACTTAATTACTTCTTCATTAAACCAAATTAACTCACACATGGGGAATGGGATTAGAATCAACAAACCTCTTTCATTTCCTAAATTAAATCAACTCAAAATTGAAAATGTCATTTAAGAACTTTGGTTTATTTTAAGTAGCCTTATTTAGTATGATTGTTCTTAGGAATTAATTGGAATGAATGAGATCATGTGCTTATGTTCCTTTATTTCTTTCCAATCATGTTAAATGTTGCTTGCCATATGTAATCATGCATTCATTTCTTTTTAAAATTAACTAAATGAAATGGTTTCTTTTATGCCAAATTGCATGTGGTGATTTAAATTAAAAATAGGTGTGACTATTATTACTGTTAAATCAAAACTTATTTTTTAAAGCCCATAAATCAATTATAATAGATGGAATGATATTAATTATGAGTATCTATATGTTCGTATGTGTTGATAATATAAGATATGCAATATGAAGCTCTCTTTCCTTATCTTATATGGATTTGCATGGGATTTATAAATGTATAGTTCATTTGAAAAGAACATAATATTTGTCTAAATCTACTCCTATAATCTCCATGCTAAGACTTAGGAAGAATTTCATATCACATATATAAATTATATAATCAAATCAAATATGACTTCTTGCATGACTTCTTGTTCTTTTAATTCTTTTTGTACATTCACATGTATCTGAGAAAAGTGGTATATTAGTCTGGGCACCCGAGGCTATGAGGATTTAAGTAGCCCTAAGTAGGTCATATACCTTAGGCCCCTGGTGTAGAACAATGACATCGTACTCACTTAAAACTCTTATACATATGTATGTATGATGTGACCAATGAATAAGAATCATAATCAAATAAATCAAATACAACTTTTGCATGGGTTTCCTATCCTTGTAGTTGTTTATACATCTATATGTATCTAAGAAAAGTAGTATATTAGTCCGACACCTCGTATGTGAGGCTTGGGCAGTTCTACATGTGAACG
The DNA here is from genome assembly GCA_021442155.1 of Cymbidium sinense. Taxonomy (NCBI): domain Eukaryota; kingdom Viridiplantae; phylum Streptophyta; class Magnoliopsida; order Asparagales; family Orchidaceae; genus Cymbidium; species Cymbidium sinense. Next base: position 100,711,236 of record CM038217.1, on the reverse strand, counting down.
TGTACCTAGCTGATGGATGAAAAATCCCTCTTTTTTTATTAAAAAGACATGCATTCATAATTCAATCAAATAAAATATTTAAATTCCAAACACATTTATTTGCATTCATCATTTAAGTGTGCTAAGACATACATTGTATGTATAGGAATGCTTAGATTTAATCATATGCATATATATGATGGAAAAAAATGAATAAACATGTGTTATGTGATAGTAGCTCATTTTAATTAATCTTAAGATGTCTTTCATATTGAATAAGGTCATTTAGAGTGAACCTAAACTTAGGATTGATTAAAACATACAATAAGGCATTTGTTAAAGGAAATTAATTAATTAACTTGCTTTAGAAGTGACTTAAGGTAGGGATGAAAGAGAGATTCCCTCTCTTTCTTCTCTTTATAACACTTAGTTGTTAAGTGTAGGCCATATGAAATAAAGAAAACACTAAGTAAAATCTTCAAATCAATTAAATCACTTAAAGAGAAATCAACCCTTTATAAATTAAATCTCTCACACTTAGCAAATTATAACTCTAAAGCCTAGTTAGGACATACCACACAAGCTTTAATGCACACACATTAGACTAAGTCACCACTTCTAGCTTTATGTTAAGGCATTGTGTGATTTAATGTATGCTTATTTTGTGATGTATTGCTTTAGACTAGATGTTAGGGTGTATGTGCGTAGTTTAGATGTTAGGTTGATATTAGCCTAATTAAGCTTTCTTTAGGAGGGGTTGTGCATAAGGGGATATTGTAATAAAAATATAAATGTTTTTTTGCTATGCAAATTGCTTAGCCCCTAAGCATAACCCAAGTCAGGATAAGTGGGCTTGGTTACCCATGTATGGAGTGCTAAGTCTAAATTAGTCATATAACTGCTTAGGTTGTATGGTGTGTTTAGCTAACGTTTATTTTGCAAGTATAGATAGATTTACTTTCCTTCTTTTAATGTAATTTTCATTAGGATTAGGATGAGTGTTATGGGGATTAGATGAGCATTGGTTATAAGACCAAGTCTTATGTACCATGTGATGCCTTTGGAGCAAGCACATTCAAATCAAAAGGAAGAAAGAAAGGGAGCAAATAAAAAAATGAAGAAATGAAAGATGAAGATGAAGAATGAAGAATGAAGAATGAAGACCCCATAACATTCATCATTTGTAATTGTAATTATTCTTATAATGTTTGTATAAGGGTAGAGCACCTACCCATATTTTTTTTTTGGGTTGTACTGATGACATCCTTTTATTCTTTTGTGATAATTTTATAAAATTATTTGATGATTTGTTTAGCTTGTGCATTAAAAAAGCATGCCTTTTCATAGTTTATTTATGATTGGTGATTGTTGTATGGTCTGGATGTGATTAGGTTCCTAGGATAAAAATTAATCTTTCTACCCAAACTAACAACTCATAACTAAACCTTTAAAATAACTCATAACCTCATATAAAAGCTTAAGCATTAAATCAAGATAATAAAATATATAGCAACCCCTTAGCTAGATGTTGTATGTTTAATATCATGCATAATCATCTTATTTCACTCTTATTAATAGATGGCTTCCATCTTCGCCAGATAGTAAGGGCTTAACCTTTGAGAGCCTATGATGGAAGAACACCTCTTTTCCTTTTGATTTGGCCCATAATCAACTTCTCATGCATTTAGGCATACAAAATCCCATAGCCTATGTCAAAATAAAGAGTCCCAAATTAAATAAAATTTGATAAAAATTTGTATTATATTTAAGTGAGTATTCATACCCCTCATGCTCTAGTCTCTTAAGGAGTGGTTTTATGGACTTAGTTTCTTTTCTAAATAATAACAACATAGCCATCTTGCAAAAGCATATGACTTACCTACATGGATTTAAAGCATAGGAAGAGTTAGCTGGCTATCACTCCAAGAGGTTATAAGTCTAGTAGTTGGGTGGTTTACTCTCTCTTGTAGAGGTAAACCATATAACCACTTTCACCTTAGATTTAGGTCGTGCTTTGTCCCTTGCTAAAGCTCCCTAGATTTAGGATCCGAGGTTACTATTTCTCTTTGGGACTACAAGTATAAATTCTCACCTCTTAGGCATTTCCATAATCTTGTATTATGGAATTATTAGTCCTAGATTGCTAATTAAATTTCAACTCAAATAAATAAATCTCCTCCACTTCAAATTTATAAATCCCAACCATATGATAGATTGGAGTGCTCACTAGGCTTCCTAGTATCATGAGCACTCCCTACTCATCTCCTTTGGTTTTGATAATAACTCTTCCTTTTGATCCATCCCACTTGATTTTCTAAAACACAACCAATTTATTGATAGTCCTATCTTTGAATTCTTTGGAGACAACAATCACCTACTTTAATCAAGAGTATTCTTAAGGGATTCATTTTTCTTAAGATGTAATTAACTATGGGCTTGCCACAATAGGGAACTTTAGAACCCAGTTTAAATAAATCTTTATTCATCCATGTAAAGTGGAGAAAATCTGGTATATTCAAGACCCATCATGCCTTAGGAGTCCTTATTAGGTGATTAGGTCCATTGTAAGGTAGTGACTTCTATCTTTCAAGATAGTACACTATCCCTCAATATCATACCCAGTCACCTCAATAAGTACACCCTCAGATCTGTGTGGTGTACCCCCCTCCTCCATACAAATGAATCTAAAAATAAACACCATAGATTTTTTTGTCAGCTGCTAGGGATTGGTTCCTCTCTCCATCTCTAGTAAACTATTGTTGTCAGCAACAATCGATAGTGGACTTGCATTTTATGTGAGTCCGAGACTATCTCTCCTTCTATTAGCCCTTAGCTTATTTCATTCTTAAGCAAAGTTAGCTAACATCATTTAGGTTTTAGGACCTCACCCCGTGTAGGTCTTGAAACCCTATTCCCCCCCAATAGGTAAAAAACAAAATTTATCAATGAAGGGAGGATAATAAAAATCTAGGACCTCCTTATCACTAGCTTGGTGAGGCAAGGTTCATCATAAATTTGAGAAAATAAACTTTTTTACAAAATGATACTTTCCAAAAGGACTTTTTTTTGGAAATAGTCACCTTCATTCAACATACTCCAATTTGTTGAATGAAGATTCTATTTTCAAATCATAACATAAAATTGAAACTCCACTTAACATACTTCACATATGCTAGAGTGGAAGTTTCTCTCTTTCAAAATCAAGAAATCACATACATGGCATCAAAACATATCATTGAAATCTATTTAACATACTTAAGATTTGTTAAATAAATTTCACCTCTATTTTGGAATCTTATTTGACATGCCACATTTGGCAAACAAAGAATTCTCTTTCCAAAAGAGAAGAGCACATCAAATACATTTGATTCCCACTTAAACATATCAAAGTTGTTAAGTGAGAATCTCATTTTCATGTCATTAATTCCACTTAACATGTCAAGGTTGTTAAGTGAGAATCTTATTTTCATCACATTTGATCAACATATAATGAGTTTTTAAGTGAGAATCTTATTTTTTTTCATGTCATATTTTATTACACTTAACATATCAAAGTTGTTAAGCGAGAATCTCATTTCCATGATACATTTGACTTTCACTTAACATATAAAGCTTTCTAAGTGAGAGTCTCATTTTCATAAATCATATTTTATTTCACTTAACATATCAAATTTGTTAAGTGAGAATCTCATTTTCATGACATATTTGACTCCCCACTTAACACACCAAATTTGTTAAGTGAGGGTCTCATTTCCATGTCATATTTGACTTCCACTTAACATACCAAATTTGTTAAGTGGGAGTCCCATTTTCAAAACATATATAAATCACATTTGACTTTCGCTTAACATACCAAATTTGTTAAGTGAGAGTCTCATTTTCAATACACATTTGATTCCTACTTAGCATACCAAATTTGTTAAGTAAGAATCTCTTTTTTCAAATCACATCACCTTGGCAAACATACAACAAATTACCAATTTCACATTTGGACCTCCACTTAACATACCAAATTTGTTAAGTGGGAGCCCCATTTTCAAAACATACATCACATCACATTTGGCTTTCATTTAACATACCAAATTTGTTAAGTGAAAGTCCCATTTTCAAACATCAATCAAATACATGTGGCTTCTACTTGACATATCAAATTTGTCAAGTAAGAAGCCCAATTTTCAAATCAACATTTCACTCATCACAAGCAAAAGGTATTTCACGAAAAAAAAAATTTCAAGCACACAATCACAACCTCTTCTTAGCATACTCAAATTTGCTAAGTAGAGGTTCTTTCAAATCATCAATATTTTCAAACAAGATACACAAAATATAAATATCTCCAAGAAAATATCTCCTCAAATTTATGAACCCCACCCAACCTACTTAAATTGGTTGGGTATGCATTCTAAAATTAAAATCAAATGGCAAAGACTCTCCTCAATATCAAAATCTTTCCAATGAACCCCACTTAACATATTTGAATTATTGAGTGTATGTTCAAAATTCCAAATCTATATTACTCTCTTAGGATGAATATTAAAGCAAAAATTTGACTCAGATTACATTTCAACACATGAGATAATGCACTACCAAGATAGGCTTTTGGTAGTATACAAGATCGAAGTTCATTTTACTTTCCTTTGGGATGGATTTGGCCTGATCGCTACAGACCGACTCCACCCACCCTTTTCTTCACCGAGGATTGAGGGAGCATGTTACTGTGAGGGGTGACCCTCACCACCGTAAGTCGTGATGAGGTGGTAAGCCGATGATCATTGACATGCCCTCGATTTGTACCTCCATTGAAAAGAAGGCCAATGGTTCCCATTCTTATGATAGTTTCAGCCCCTACACCATTGCTCTGAGCTACTACCTCCTCATTGGTCACCAAGGGAAGGCTATCTTAGCCTGAGATAGTCCTCCACTTTTGAGGTAGGTACTGCTCTCTTGCCTTTCACTCATACTGACCAAAAAATAAAAGATTAAAAGAAGCGAGCATGAGAGCTGTGAGAGCTTGAGGTGCATCCCATGGTGAGGGTTCTCCTGAGAGGTCTCCACTTCGACCAACAACAAGTTCCACCCTCCTCTCCTCAAATGAGAGGAAGATTACCGGATTGTTGCTTCTCCTCCACCATCAACATACCAAAAGACACCTGATAGGAGCACAGAGGCCCCATGTCGCTTAGACTATCCCATGCCTTGGAGCACAACATGCTCTGAGTCATCTTGATTTGATCATTGATCCCTGTGGGTGTTAGATCCATAGGAGAGATGGGCTCGCATCATTTAGGCAAAGTGGAGAGTGAGAGGTATGCCGTAGTCGAGCCGCCTCGATGGATTTTGATCATCCCCCCCATCGTGGCATTCATAGATTGTTCTTACGGCTACCCCATGTAAAGTGAGATCTCATTGAGGATAGTTGGTGTTGCCTTTCACACCACTCCCTCATCCACCATCACCCATACCATAGCATCCACCACTCACCAAGAAAGCCCCATCCGGGAGAGACCTTCCCCTGTGATCCGCTGGCCCAAGGATCTGCTCCCTCCATCCCACCCAGGTGAGATTGAGCTCCCTACTGACCCTCTCACTCAGTGGTTAGAGGGACCCAAACATGCACACCACACCACCACCATGAGCCAAGTGAGTAGTGTAGGGGGAAGGAGTTTTACCCTCATGATGGGATCTCCCGGACACCACTCCACGATGAGCTCATGAGCATATCTCTTCTAGTGAGCATGACCCTCCTGAGCTAGCACTCTAGTGGTGTGTATGTATCCCTCTACTAATCACGTGTGTTTGTATAGTTAACTCCTTAGATGACATAAACAATACTTTGCCAAAAGAGGAACTCTTTGGATCATATTTGAAAAATGAGAGGGTAGCCTTTGACCCTGAGGATGACCTTCTTGAGGATTCACAGGTCCACATGGTCAATACTAGAGCTCCCTCCATAGAGATCAGGATAGGAAGGTGTTGTAGTTGAAGAAGATGATGCCATCCATTCAACCCAACACCTCCATCATAAGAGATGATCGATCAACTGATGGAGAAGAGGATGGAAGACTTGTTAGCATCTCCACGCACTTCAAAATTAGGCCTCAAGATATAGATAGATCATCTCTTATGTCCTAGATCAAGAGCACTTCTCTAGATCAAGAGTGGTAGCTTGCATAGGAAGGTGGTGGATAACACCTCCATGCATGAGAAAGACATTAAAAATATGGTGGAATAGCAAGTGAGGGATGCGGAAAGCCCGGTGGCTCATCCATTCCAGAGACCCTCAAGAAATTTGATATTGTCCAATATCCTAAGGGTTTTGCTCCTTCCTTCAAAATCTTTGATGAAAACCATCACCAACAATTGCACACTTCGTGGTAATATCGAGGTAGATGCTCTTTTTAGATTGTTCGAGTAGAAGTGCATTGTTTGATTGATGTCAATTGCCCAATTGGTAAAGATATTTTCTGAGTTGGAGCACCTCTTCATCAAGAGGTTTGCTGGAGCTCAGTAAAGGGTTACTCTAGGTGACCTCATTGTGACCAAGAAAAATCCAAATGAGTCCTTTCTTGATTACATTCTTAGGTGGAGAAACCTGAGTATGAAATGAACCACAACTGTCCGAACAACACACTATTGAGATTCTCTTAAGAATATTCATGGCCTGGTCGCTTTCATGCCTAAGGGATTTATAATCAAAATCTTTGAGAAGCTAATCAACAAGGCATCTAGTCTATAAGAGGAAGCCAAACAATTGCCTTTCCATGACCAGTCAGCCAAGCCCAAACCTCAGAAGGCATTTGAGAAGAAGCTGGGGCATGTTGATAAAGGGAAGCATCCGTAGGGTTCAGCCGTGACCTCAAGCTCACCAGCCTCTCTACCACCTCCTTGCCACCACCTCGCCATACGCCACCTCGCACACACGGCCTCCACCGCCACCTCACAATAGTATCCTCATCAGCATCATCAGCAGTAGTATTTCTACCCACCACCAGGTAGCTATCATTTACCTACTCTTATCTGATAAATTGAATAAACCTTATTCATTCAAGAGGGAGGTAGTCAGGAAGATCTTTAAGAATCTCTTAAAGAAGCCGATTTAGTTACCATAGCCTAGAGGTGAGGAATGGGAAAGAGTCATGATCCAAACTATTGCTACCACCAGATGCTAGACATGTCTTAAGATTGCTTTACCTTTAAAGGTTTGAAAGTAGTTGTCATCCCTAAGGACCTACTAGAACAACCCTAGTTTGTTAGGTAATCCTTGGGGATGATCTTCTTAAGATAGAGGAAGGTTGGGATATCTCTATCAACCTCCAAGAAAATCATTTCTAAGATCAAAGTTACCCTCTGTGCTTGAGGTAGCTCAAACCTCCAACTCTAAGGAAGGTTTGCAAGTTGCTAAGGACAACTTGAAGGAGGTGCAGAAGGGTGACAACCTCCACTTTCCCAGATAACATAGCAGAAGACAACCATCACCCAACACCTCCCACATAGTTCCTCCAAAAGCTCTTCTTCTAGTATATATCAGATAGGGTGCCAACTCACTTTTTACTTTACTTGATTTCTATTTTGTACCTTCATCCAAATCTAAGAAATCAATGAAGAAAGCTAATTTCATACATCTATGTCACTTGATGATCTTCGAGTTTATTCCTTTAGATAGCTCTCCAAGTCTAATAATAATAACTCTAGCATCACTCTTCTTCTATTTAAAATGGAATTTTCCATTCTGAATCATTTGGGTTTGCCCATTGAGATTGATTTGGAGTCATCTAACTCTGATGATCCCATAAGAGAAGTTGTAGGTGAACCTGATGAGCGGGTAGAACTTTCCACTAAACCATATCATAAAGTCACCAAGTCAACCTCGTGGCAAAGTTCTACCCTTAATAGCAAAGGGTAAACAAGTCATTGGTTCTTTAAGAAGCCCTCCTGATGCTCTATGGATATGCTTGTGGAGGACCAGCCGTACAATGTCCTGCTCACCTAAGAAAGTTGCTAAACTAAGCATATATGATGCCCTTCTTATCCAAAGAGATGAGGGAGTCATGATCAAAAGCTCTTCTTGATCCAAAATATGCTTAGCTTTCATTGGAGAGGAGGCATGTTATTCAATAGAAAGCGTGGAGTTACATTCATGATGAAGACCTTCTGTTGGGGATAAGAGCATAATCATCCCTCACATCACATGGACATGGGTTTGGGACTCTCTGGGGTGTTAGTTGATAGGTGCATTAGTAAATATTATGAGTCCTACTTGAGGATTGATATCTGAACTCAAGAGATTGATGATGTTGAGGATTCAATGAGCAAGGTGAGAGGGCTTTGGCTCTAGTGTTGCCATTGGAGATAGATGATTGGAAGGAGAAGCCAAGTTCTACATAATTGATTGATACATCTTTCTTGCTTTGCTTTCGGTAGGCCTTGGATACATGAAAATAACATGGTTCCATCCTCTTTACATCGGTGCATCAAATTGAAGAGGTGGAATCGAGTGTGTCAAAGAGACTTGAAGCCATTCTCATTAGAGAGGCCAAGATATATGAGGATGAAACCTACTATCTTCCTCAAATCAAAAGTCTATTCTCATGAACTTGGTGAATGTTCAAAAAAAAAAGAAACAAAAGAAAAAAAAAAAAGAAAAAGAAAAGAAAAAAGGAAAAGAAAATGAAAATATAAGCGAGCGAGAATCAGACACCGAGGAAGAAGTAGAGCCAGATATTGGATTCTGCCCATTGTTTGTTCCTCTATACGAACACATGGGTAGGATGACTTGATCCCCATCGTGTATAGGCATAGGTAGATCTAGAGATAGCTTCAGAGGTGGAAGACCTCCTCCCTATTGGACACCCAATAGGAGCTATGTTCTAGCTCAAAGGAGTACCCCTGCTATCCACATAGACTTAGAATCAGTTAAGGATGAGTCTCATGGTTAACATCTTGACCAACCCCTCTCGGGTCCCTTTGGAGGTGACATTTGGCGTGATGAAGGCCTCCAAGCAAAGCATGAATGTATCTAAATCTATTATGGAGCAGTTAGCGGTTGGGAACCTTAGCTATAACCTCACTTTCTTAAGTTGCAGGATTAGTAGTTAAGGAGACCCCCCAAGTCATCTATAGATGTCAATCCAAAGAGATTTTTGTTGGGAGCATCATCCTCAAGTCAAGAAGCCGATGTAGAACTTGAGGATGATTCATATAAAGATTTAATACAATTGCCTTTTGATTGGTATTCTCCTTATATTCTTAACTTAGTAAAGAAGGGGTTAATCCCGCATACTTAGTCTAAACATAGGTCGAATTACTTTGAAAGGTTATGTGACAACCAAAGTAGATATTCTCAATCAAGGCTAGGATTAGGATTCAACACAGTGGATCCAGTTAATGATGACAACCATTGCCTAGTCATCACAACTCATTTGGGGTCTGATAGCTTCTTCTTAAATCATGCTAACTCTTATGCGGAGGTATGTTTAGAAACTTGAATGACGAAAATGAGCTTGAAGTCGAGGACACCGAGTTTGAAGAGGAGATCGGTCGACCATCGATGAGCTGAAAAAAATCAACTGGGAACGAAGATAATCCATGCACATACATCGGTCATTATTGAATGAAGAAGAAACCAATGACTAGTTATTACCGAGTTTTGGGGACCGCTTCACATAGAATTATGAAGAAATTCTGGTTTATCTCAGTAGCAAAACTAAACTAGAATAATTAATGCTAACCTATCAAGCAAGCTCACACATGTGATTAGATATTGAATAGAAGGTCACTTATGAAATCAAGAAATTGATTGGCTTTTATCGGGAAGAAAATATCTATGTTGGCTTATCCCAGTTAAGAAAAGAATAGCTAAATTCGCATATGCATTGATTTTAGGGATCTAAATAAGGTATGTCCTAAAGATGAATTTCCGCTTCTTATACCAGAGTTAATGGTGGACATTGCCTCATCTCATGTAGTCTTCTCCTTCATCGATGGGTCATCAGGTTACAACCAAATAAAGATGGCCCTAGAGAATGAAAGAAACACTACTTTTTGAACCCTGATCTAAATCTATTATTATAAAGTCATACCTTTCAGCCTTAAAAATGTCGGTGCTACATACCAGTGAGACATGACTCGGATCTTCAACAAACACATTCATCATCAAGTTGAATGCTATGTTGATTATCTAATAGTCAAAAGCAAAAAAAAGGAAGACCATCTCTTTGACTTGAGAGTAATTTTCGAATGATTGAGATAGTTTAACCTCAAAATGAATCCCCTGAAGTGTGCATTCGGAGTAGCTTCAAGAAAATTTCTTGGGTTTGTCGACAGGGAATAGAGATCGAGAAGATCAAGGCTATCTTAGAATACCACCTAAAAGTCTAACTCAACTAAGATCATTCAAGAGCATATCTAAGATATTTCATTTCCAACCTATCAAGAAGATGCCAACCATTCTCGACTTATCAAAGGATGCCAAGTTCAAGTGGGATAAGTGTCGATGCCTTTGAAGACATCAAGTAATACGACGCGTTAGTTCTAGACTCTATCGGCATTGATCCTTTACACTGTTGCATTAAACGACTCCATTGATGCTTTGTTGGCTCAAATCAATAATGAAGGAAAAAAAATGCACTTTACTACTTTAGTCATTGTTTAATCCCTGTTGAGGAAAATTATGCAAATATTGAGAAGCACTGCCTAGCTTTAATCTTTGCATCCCAAAAGCTACGACACTATATGCTTTCTCATAAGGTGAATCTGATATCTAGATCAATCCACTGTAATATCTCATGACTCCGATGCTATCAATGGTTTGTAGTCCATGATTTTATAGTTGATATCACATTCATACCCCTCTGTGAGGAAAGGCACAGTAAATTTCTTAGAAACACCCACTTTCTACCGATTCCAAGTGATGATCCCCGATGAACAAATCATGAACTTAGGACACTAGCATTCACCAGAAGTATTTTGATGGTGCTTCCTTTCAAGAAGGAGAAGAACTATGATCTACTCCCGTGGAAGAAGGGGGTATGAATAGTTCTCCTAACTCAACTCATGTGATGAGATTCTCATATCATGTCCAATCCATGCACCAACAAAGAATATGAGGCTCGATCGAGAGTTAGTCATTACACTATGCATCTGTATCAACATATTCTTGGGATTCTCAACCAAATCGCTAGGTCCTACAAGATTCTAAAGCCTAAGCTCCATCATTATCACAAGTATACCATGAAGTTTTTGGCCGCAATCCTAGAGGTTACCATCTATAAGATTCTTCGAGGAGATAACACAGTAGTAGATGCATTAGCTAAGCTTTCCAAAGAGCTGACATGTCTGGAAGATGAGTCCATTCCAATAAGGGTCCAAAATAGACAAGTCTTATGCTTTATTGACGTTGAACTCATCGAGAGACTCTCTCTTGAAGGGGAGGTTGTTATTTCCAAAAGGATGAGGAGTCTGATTGGAGGAAACCATTCATGAATTATCTAAATATAGGCAAACTACCTCAAGAGAAATCACTAGCACACTAGGTAAAGCAGAGAGCCCTTTCCTCCGCTCTTATAGGCGGCACCTTATATCGACAATTTTTTGATCATATGTGGTTACATTATCTGGAAAAACATGAAGCCCGTAGGATCGTGACCAAGCTACACTCAGGATTATGTGGAGCACATCAATCCGGTCCTAAAGATGAAAGTCAATAAAAAATGATTAGGATACTATTGGCCTGCATGATATAAGCATAGTTAGAGATGCCACCAATGTGTGCATGGTCTTACACCACCCAACATTTTATATTCAACATTGGCCTCATGCCATTTGAGTGTATCACATAGGTCCGATCGATCTTCCTTCTTCCAAGTGGGTGGAGGCATACTCTCTTAGAGAGTTCACAGCTCAGCATGAGCACTAGTTTTTTAGGAAACATATCATATATAGGTTCGGGGTGCCTCAACAAATTATATTCGATAATGGTACTGCATTCAAGAGCATTAAAATTAATAGTTTTGCTTGGAGACACAACATATATTGGAGATACTCTACCATCTACTATCCGAGGGAAAACGGTCTAGTAGAAGCATTCAACAAGACTCTCATTCAAATATTAAAGAAGGCACTCGATGATAACAAGTGATAGTGTCATGAGCAATTAGTTGAAGCCTTGTGGGCTTACCGCACCACATACAGAACTGCAACTCAATCTACTCCATTCTCCTTAGTGTATGGGTCTGAAACTATTCTATGATTAGAAGTCCAACTACAATCATTAAGGATAGTTATGGGTAGTAAAATCACTACAGAGCAGAATACCAAGCTGCAGTTGGAAGAACCCAAAGGTTTGGAGGAGAGATGCTCCCGACATGCGAGCCTCTATAAAAGACAAAATGATTCAAGCTCACAAGTTGGTCCGTCTAGAGCTTTCAAGTAGGAGAGCTTATTTTGGTTGAGACCAATATTGCTCAAAGATGGGAGACAAGTTTAAACCCACTTGGGAAGGCCCATTTTCCATAGAGAAGGGCTACCAAGGAGGATCTTATCAGCTTATAAATTATAAAGGAGAGTGCCCGATGCTTCCAATCAATGGGCTCTACTTAAAGAAATACTATAAATATTATTTGAAAATAATCATCAATAAACTTCTTTTCATAAATCTTTAGGATAGTATCATCAAAACTCCTTACAGGAATTTTCTGACTACTTTTAGTTGAGATAAGTCACTAGGTTGACACTCTCTTAATAGTCGCCCTTAGGTCAAGTTTGATTTGTAACAAGAATTGATCCCCCTGGTTCCTTTTAGGAGAATGAGTCCCCGCTTTCCCTAACTTGACCATTGCACCAAAGGCACCCCTAGGTTGTCTACCTATTAGACTATCCCTTTGGATTTGTAAATCTAAGACATTCATGATATTAGCTCCTTCTCGGATCCATCGCAACGATGGGATCCATCAAATTAAAATAAATGAAATTAAATAATCAATCAAATGACACACCACTACTTTCTGACCGATAGTCCCAGCGCATTCATTCAAGAGTTGCCTAGGTCAGGTTTGATTTGTTGCATCCAACAGATCACCCTGGTTGTCCTTACTTTGAGATAAGTCTGTATGCCTTCTCCTAAGCACAACATTGTAATCAAAAGGCAACCCTTAGTCGATAGTTCTACCATGTGGTGGACTTTGATTGGTAACTGAGATTAGCCAAGGTTGACATTGCCCTTTCTGACCCATCACAAATCCTGTGGTCCATTCTAAAATTTAAAATTAAAATAAATAATCAATCAACTTCTCCCAGAATCAATCATCCCAACCTCCCGGGAGTCAATTAAATCTATCCAAACTTGCATTCCCGGAGTGCACCTCAGAAATTTCATTAAATCCTTATCCCTAGTGGATAACCCGAACCTACTCCCCAAGTGGAAGGTTCATGCATCTATCCCTGATAGGTAATACATTCTAATCCCTAGTGGTTACTCTACCCAAATCATATCTTGCATCCAACTCAAACCCCTTATCCCAAGTGGATAACCTGAACCTACTTCGTTAGTGGAAGGTTCACATGCTTGATCCCTCAGTGGATCCCTTCTTCCACCCCTTATGCCCTTGGTATGAGTGGAGTTGCATTGCACTAAGATCTTGATTCATTCTAAATCTCAGGTTTAGGGGTAGATCATTTTTTAGTAGTGTTTATGATCCTTGATTTATGATCATCCGGTTAACACTAATGTGGTGCCTTGTCACCACACCACACCAATTGGCACTTTATTCCTCACTTTTGGAGTGAGCTCTCAACTTATTTATCATAGATCTAAGACTCTTATAGACACTAAGAGTTTCTTAGTCTTAAGACACTTCTAGTTATTAGGTGAACACTTAACTACCCTAGACTTAGAAGTGTTAAATAGGGATAGTTGGATTTAGAGGATTTTGCCCTATAGCAAACCAAATCCTTGCTTTATTCTTCCAAATCCAATCTCAAATTCAAATCAAAATTCCAAAATCAAATCCAACTATCAAATGATAGAAACCCATGATTAAATTCAAACTCCAAATCCCTTCCTAAGCCTTTTAATTTTATCTTATGGACTTAGCCTTAACCAAAGTCAAATCAACCCCAATCTAATTGATTTTCTCAATTATCAAATTCAATCTCCAATTAAATTCCAAATCATAAATCAAATCTAACTATTAAATAATTGAAACACAAATCAAATCAAATTCCCAATTTTAGCCCTTTTAGCCAAATTCTTGAACTTTGCTAAATGATACCCAAACCAATTCAAAACTCATGGATTTCTTCATGATTCAAAAATTCATACAATTATTGACCTAAATATAAACATAAATCATAATTATCAAACCAAATCCAAGCTAACCCAAGTTAGCCCTTTTGACTTGAAATTATCATATGAACCAAAACCCATTTGGCTCCAAACCACTTGTAATTAGATTTATATTTCAATACTAGGCTCATGTGTGAGTTCAACTAAACTTGAATCAAGCCATGATCAAGCCAATTAACCCATTTAGGCTCACTTGACCCAAAGTGGCCTAAAGGAATCTTTTTTAAGCCAAGTTCTAACCCAACCCAAATTGGATTGAACTAAGCCATCCAAACCTTACAACATAACCAACAATCACCCTTTGGTGATCAATTACCTTAAATTGGGTTAAACCAAGGCAAACCTAGCATTTGACCAAGCAACATTTAGCCCAAATGAAATCCAAACTAGCTAAAATTTATCATATACTAAATTGATTAAAACCACTAATTCAAACCCACTCATAATCACTTAATGAACTTGACCAAAGCCATAATTGAGTCCGAGTTGACCAATTGGTCCAGTGAGTCCGACTTGAGTCCAACTTGACCTAACTTAGCCCAAATTGATCAAAAGGGTTAAATTAGCCAAAATTTAAATTAAATATAAATTAAATATAAATTAAACCAAATTAAACTAAATCAAAACATACAATCATTTTTAATTAGCCAATTAAACTTGACTCAACACTTAATTGAACTTAATTTGGTCAAATTGGTCAACTTGACCCATTTGACCTATATGAACCCAAATGAGCCATAATCAAATCCAAAGCAAATTGAATCAAACCAATACACTCCAATTGGTCATGTAAACTTAGCTCAACCCTTGGTTTTACCCAATTTGACTAATTGGTTAACTTGACCCAACCTAACCCAATTTGACCTAAATATGTCAAATCAAGCCAAATCAAATTAAATAAACTCTAAACCACTTGAAATTTGGCTAACCCACTTTTGACCATTTTAAATCTGCCCAAATCAAACCCAGAGCCAAATGACCATTTTTCCCTTGGGTTTATGGCATCCCATGAGATAAGACACATGCACATTAGGTCATTTTCTCCCCTTAGCCACTTGGCACCCATTCATAGATCCACTTTGGCACCTAGACCATACCCACCCAAGGTGGTTCCGCCATGGGAGGTAATCACCTCCCCATTCCCATTGGAACACTTGGAAGCCATGGGACACCACTACTCCCATGGAAGCCACTCACACTCGCCCACCAAAGGAAGCCACCCAACATGATTCCCAAATCGAAGCTCCCCATCTATTGATCCAAAAAAAGCCAAAACAACCATTGTCTTATCCAGGAATGAGGTATACACACTCACTCACACTCAAACACTCACACTCGATTCAACCCTAGCAGCTAAGAAGAGAGATCCCAGAGTAATTTCCAAGGATTCTCGAGCTCCCTAAAATCCCCATTCTCGATTTTACGTGAAATCAAAATAGGGGAGGTCATCTCCGATTATCATTTGCTCAAACCTCCACCAAAGTACAATTAACTTTGCACACACCTTCCTTGGAACTAAATAAGAAAGAATGAATATTTTCCCATTTCGCCCAACAACCAAAAGTAGGAGTTTGACTAAGACCAATCACCTACGCCTTGTGCATTGGTCTTCCAAGAAAACTACACCAAATCAAAGCTCATGTGGCTCAAGGATTTTCTACCAAACAAAGCTTTCAATCGGAACCATCGCAAGCTCCGTGAGGTATGCTATTAAAAATCGATCCTTGAATGAAAATAGCTTGGTCTTTTGTGAAAGAAAGTGTTATGACATGATTTCCACCATTGATTGCTTTTGTTTTTCTTCCAAAGATTGATTTCATCTCCATCCTCGAACTCAGATCGAGTGACAATCAATGGATGGTAACTATTGTTTACCACTCGGATGGAGATAGATCATGACCATCCATCGATGACGATCCGATCACACATAGAACGCCATTTTTCTTCTCCTCACAGTTTAATCGGTCATATCATAGATCGATGTCCATGGAATTACAACGCGCCATCCGAAGTCACCTTGATGTGATAAATTTACACTCCATGCCAATGTGGAAAGCACCACGCAACGCCACTTGGCCCGTTGGGATTAGGCTTTAAATTGGCTTAATTAATTTATTTTTTTTAGTCCTGAAACTTCCTAAATTCATAACTAATTCTAGAAAAATCCAAAAAAAATACAAACTTAGGCTCATTTTAAATATACTTCAGAGTAGAATCTAGAAAAATTATTTTTAATTGATTTTGAATAGTGATTTTAGCTTAATTAAAGTTTAATTAGAAATATAATTAGCTTAATTATTCCTTAACTAATCACCCAATTGATCTCCAATTTTTTGTAGATGTTTAGGGGGATGACCTCTACCTCTCCTATTTTTTTGGGATTTTATTGATTGCGTAATTAAGGAAATCAATTGATTAAACCTTAATTAATTTATTAATTTGATTAGTGATAATTAGTGAATGAACAATGATTTAATTAATTATTTAAGCCTAATTATCTCTGTTGAACAGTAAGGGAGCATAGGGAATGTGTTTGGGATACTTTTCCTAATTCATTCCCTAAGTTTCCTTCATTCTTTGGAATTTAATTTTAATGATTAATGTAACTAATTAAATTAATTAATCTCCAAGATAAAAAAAATCAACCCAATTGAGTGTTTGAAGTGACTTGGGTTAAGGATTGAGGCCTCATCCTTGATCCCTTTCCCCAAGTTAATTTCATCATTCTAATCAAAATATAATTAAAAGAATTCAATCAATTATTAAAGAACTTGATTAACAATCTAAAATTCACTTCATACCTAAGCAACCTCTAACTAATCTTGGGTAGCTCTTGGTGTTCAATAACCCAAAGTGGAGATAATGAAATTATGGTTAGCTCACATGTGTGAAAAAATCATAAAAGTAGTTAGTGAGATCCCTTAAGCCTAATCAACTATTAATCATGACCAATTGCAGGCCCCTTTCATTTCTTAGAGCATTGAAAATTTACTTTTCATGTGGTTGCATATCATATTGGCTCATTATTAATTAGTTAATTAACTTAAGGTGATGTAAGAAAGGGTTGATCAATTGGCTTAATTCAGACCCTAACCTAATTAAATAATAAAATCAACTTAATTACTTCTTCATTAAACCAAATTAACTCACACATGGGGAATGAGATTAGATCAACAAACCTCTTTCATTTCCTAAATCAAATCAAACTCATAATTGAAAATGTCATTTAAGAACTTTGGTTTATTTTAAGTAGTCTTATTTAGTATGATTGTACTTAGGAATTAATTGGAATGAATGATAATGTACTTATGTTCCTTTATTTCTTTCCAATCATGTTAAATGTTTATTTCCATATGTAATCATACATTCATTTATTTTTAAATTAATAAAATGAAATAGTTTCTTTTATGTCAAATTGCATGTGGTGATTTAAATTAAAAATAGGTGTGGCTATTATTCTTCTTCAATCAAAAGTTATTTTTAAAAGCCCATAAATCAATTATAATAGGTGGAATGATGTTAATTACAAGTATCTATAAGTTTGCATGTGTTAATAATATAAGATATGCAATATGAAGCTCTCTTTCCTTATCTTATATGGATTTGCATGCCATTTATAAATGTATAGTTCATTTGAAAAGAATATAACATTTGTCTAAATCTACTCCTATACATCTCCATGCTAAGACTTAGGAAGAATTTCATATCACATGTAAATAATATAATCAAATCAAATATGACTTCTTGCATGACTTCTCGTTCGTTTAGTTCTTTTTGTACATTCACATGTATCTGAGAAAAGTGGTATATTAGTTTGACACCTGTGCAGGTTTTAAGTAATCCTAAGTACTTTATACCTTACTCGGTGTAGAACAATGGCACCATACTCACTTAAAAACTCTTATACATATGTATGTATGATGTGTCCAATGAATAAGAATCATAATCAAATAAATCAAATACAACTTTTGAGTTTTCCTATTCTTGTAGTTGTTTATACATCTATATGTATCTGAGAAAAGTGGTATATTAGTCTGAACCCCGGGCAGATTTTAAGTATTATAAGTAGGTCTTGTTATGTACAACGGTGTAGAAACAATGGCGTCAGTACTCACTTAAAACTTTTATACATGTGAATGTGTACCTAGCTAATGGATGAAAAATCTATCTTTTTCTATTAAAAAGAAATGCATTCATAATTCAATCAAATAAAATATTTAAATTCTAAACAAATTTCTTTGCATTCATCATTTAAGTGTGCTAAGACATACATTGTATGTATAGGTATGCTTAGGATTTAATCATATGCATGATATACATGATGGGAAGAAATTAATAAACATGTGTTATGTGATAATAACTCATTTAAATTAATCTTAAACAACTAAGTGTTATAAAAGTGAACCTAAACATAGGATTGATTAAAACATATAATAAGCCATTTCCTAAAAGAAATTGATTAATTAACTTACTTTAGAAGTGACTTAAGGTAGGGATGAAAGAGAGATTCCCTCTCTTTCTTCTCTTTATAACACTTAGTTGTTAAGTGTAGGCCATATGAAACAAAAGAAAACACTAAGTAAAATCTTCAAATTAATTAAATCACTTAAAGAGAAATCAACCCTTTATAAATTAAATCCTCACACTTAGCAAATTACAACTCTAAAGCCTAGCTATGACATACCACACAAGCTTTAATGCACATACATTAGACTAAGTCACCACTTCTAGCTTTATGTTAGGGTGGTGTGTGGTTTGATGTATGCTTATTTTATGATGTATTATTATAGATTAGATATTAGGGTGTATGTGCGTAGTCTAGATGTTAGGCTGATATTAGCCTAATTATGCTTTCTGTAGGAGTTGTGCTTAAGGGACCATTGTAATAAAAATATAAATGCTTTTGTTGTGCAGGTTGCTTAGCCCCTAAGCATAACCCAAGTTAGGATGGGTGGGCTTAGTTACCCATGTGTGGGGTGCTAAGTCCAAATTATTCATATAACTACTTGGGTTGTATGGTGTATTTTACTAACATTTGTTTTGCAAGTATAGCTAGATTTATTTTCCTTCTTTTAATGTAATTTTGCTTTAGGACTAGGATAAGTGTTATGGGGGATTAGGATGAGCATTGGTTATATGACAAAGTCTTATGTACCATGTGATGGCTTTGGAGCAAGCACATTCAAATCAAGCCAAAAGGAAGAAAGAAAGGGAGTGAATAAAATGAAGAAATGAAAGATGAAGAGATGAAGAATGAAGACCCCCATAACATTCATCAATTATAATTGTAATTATTCACTTATAATCTGATTTTATAAGGGTAGAGCTAAGCTACCCATGTTTCTTTTTGGGTTGTACGGCAGTACTCGACTGCATCATCCTTTTATTATTTTGTGATTGTTTTATAAAATTATTTGATGATTTGTTTAGCTTGTGCATTAAAAAAAAGCATGCTTTTTCATTATTTATTTATGATTAGTGATTATTGTATGGCTAGGATGATTAGGCTCCTAAGATAAAAATTAATCTTTCTACCCAAACTAATAACTCATAACTAAATCTCTAAAATAACTCATAACCTCATATAAAAGCCTAAGGATTAAGCCAATATAATAAAATATTTAGTAATCCCTTAGTTGAATGTTGTATGTTTAATATCATGCATAATCATCTTATTTCACTCTTATTAATAGAAAATTTCCATCTTTGCCAGATAGTAAGGGCTTAACCTTTGAGAGCCTGTGATGGAAGAACACCTCTTTCCCTTTTGATTTGGTCCATATTCAACTTCTCATGTATTTAGGCATACCAAATCCCATAGTCTATGTCAAAATAAAGAGTCCCAAATTAAATGAAATTTGATAAAAATTTGCATTATATTTAAGTCATTATTCATACCCCTTATGCTCTAGTTTCTTAGGGAGTGGGTTTATGGACTTACTTTCTTTTCTAAATAATAACAACACAGTCATATTGCAAAAGCATATGACTTGCCTACATGGATTTAAAGTGTAGGAGTTAGCTGACTGCCACTCTGGGCAGTTATGAGTCCAACAGTCAGGTGGTTTACTCTCTCTTATGGAGGTAAACCATATACCCACTTTTGCCTTAGATTTAGGTCATGCTTTTGCCCTTGCTAAAGCTCCCTAGATTTAGGATCTGAGATTGCTATTTTCCTTTGGGGCTACAAGCATAAATCTTCACCTACTTTAATCAAGAGTATTCTTAAGGGATTCATTTTTCTTAAGATGTAATTAACTATGGGGGCTTACCCCATAGGGAACTTTAGAACCCAATTTAAATAAACCCTACTTTATTCATCCATATAAAGTAAGGAAAAAGTCTCTCATATATTCGAAGACCCATCATGCCTTAGGAGTCCTTATTAGGTGATTAGATCCATTGTCAGGTAGTGAATTATATCTTTTAAGATAGTACAATATCCCTCAATGTCATACCCAATCACCTCAATAAGTACACCCTCAGATCTTCATGGAGTCCCCCCCCAATACAAATGAATCTGAAAATAAACACCACAAATACCTACAGGCTTTCTTTTATAGTGTCCTGGATAAAGCTCCTGGCGGCACCTCCCCTGTGGGCACTCTATTTAGATCATGTCCTTAGCGACCCCATTTAGAAATTATCCGGGTTACTCTTGGATTGGACAATCCCTCTTTTCTAGTAGCCAACCCTGTGATTGGATAATCCGTCTTGCGGATATGCAGATTCTTCCTTGGTCTAGTAAGTCTGAATATGACTAAGCTGATATAAGTCACTGGTCCTCGCATACACCGACATGGTCCACGAAGTATATAAACAAAATATATATTTTGCTTATGGATTAAGAGGACACCCGCCGCATCTTTTCCCAAGCGTATATCATATTTTTAGTCGTCGAAACTCCCTTATAAGAATCGCCTCACTACTTAAGTCCCAAACACTCTCTCAATGTCACCCTTTTAAGTTCACTTTTGTTGTGCCACCAATGAGTCACCTCGATGGTCATCCTTGCAGTGAAATATTTAAATTATTATGTTCTTCATGTTCATCTGACCAGGTTGGGTTCAATTTGTTTATACCAGATCACCAGTTTATATTTGGAAGCTATAAGTGCTTTCTTGTTATCACAATCATTGCACCGAAGGCACTAGGTGGTTAGCTCTAACCACCAATTATCCCTTTTTGTAAATCTAAGATAAGACTAGGCTAATATTAGCCCCTTCTTAGTGAACCCATCGCACACTGATAGAGTCCATTTTTAAATTAAAATGATATTCCTGGATAATCTTGAGTTGAGATAAGTCCCAAGCAGCACTCTCTCAGTAGTCATCCTTAATAGTCTGATGGTGACTTTCCCTTTGGATTTATAAATTTGAGATACAAGGCGATATAGCCCATTCTTAGTAGATCCATCACACCACATCCATTAGGTATTAAATCCATTCTTATCCAGACTTTAATAAACCAAAGAAATCCATCAAATTATTTCTTATTCCCCATGATCCAAGCTCATATCTCATAGATCCACTTATTAAAATCAAATTCTCATCCCCAGTGGATGCCCACCAATTAAATCAAATCAAATTTTCCTAGTGAGACAAATGATTTAGCAGTGGAGCCACAGAACACAATCAATAAAACCAAATCAAATTCTCCAGAGAATAATCAATGCTACAGTGGAAGGTTAATGCACCCATCCCCAGCAGGTTATAAATCCTAATCCCCAATGGATCTTTTCTCCCCAAATCATATTTGCAATCAAACTCAAACCTTTATCCTCTCTATGGATAACTTGAACACTTCTTGAGGAAGGTTACTCAATCCTTAGCGATTCTTTCTCCTCTCTTGCTTAGCATAAGTTGAGTACATTACTAAGATCGTGATTCTACACCACAAGTTTAGAGATAGATCATTTTTTTGTTAGTGCTTGTGATCCTTTTACGTTGTTGATCATCTCGATCAACACCAATATGCTTGGTGTGCCTTATCTTACACCACACTATTGGAGTCCTTTGTTGACCTCACTTTTGGAGTGAGTTCTCAACTTCCTCATCATAGATATAGGACTCTTATAGACACTAAGATCTCCTTAGTCCTAAAAATTTTTTAGCGATTATGTGAACACTCAACCTAAGCCTGGAGACTTAGAAAGGTCAGCCATAGGGATAGGTCATGCCTAAGGGATTTAGGGAGACTTGCCTATCCTATAGACTAAACCCAACCCATGCTTTTCTTCTCAAGACAAATCTCAAATTCATGCCAAATTCAAATCAAATTTCCAAGTTCATAATCAAGTCCAAGTTCAAAATTCTCCATGATCCTTATAATTGAATTCCATAGCCTTAACCTGAGCTAAATCCAATTCAAATCCAATTCAATTGATTTTCTCCAAAATCAATTCAACTTCTCAATTAGTTATCAAATCCAAATCCAAACTCAATTCTAAATGATTGAAATCCAAAATCAAATCCAAAGTTCCAAAATCCCTTCTTAAATGTGACCCCATTTAGCCAAATCTCCACCTAAATTATCTCAAAATCAATTGATTTCTTTATAAATCAATCACTCCTTCATTTATATTCACAAATATAAATGAAACCCATACTCAAATGACTAAAACCAAACCAAACTAAAATAAATCAAGCCAAATCCTTTCTTAAGCCCCATGGACCTACCTCCATAAACTTAATCAAAATATTAACCCAAATCAACCCAAAATCAATTGGTTTCTTTATAAATCAATTACTCCATCATTTATATTTATAAATATAAATGAAAACCACCCTCCAATGACTAAAAATAAGTCAAACTAAATTAGTTTCTTCCTTAGCCCTTTTGACCTACATTCTTAAGCTTGGTCAAATTTGCTTCCAAATCACTCCAAACTCAAGTGATTTTCTCATGAATCATTTATATCTTCATTTATATTCCCAAATATAAATGAAATATAAATTTAAATAGCCAAAAAAAAATCCAAAATCAAACCAAAAACCAATTTATACCCTTTAAGACATTTTCTTGGACTTAATCAAAATTTGCCTAAACCAAGTTAAAATCAATGGATTTTCTCTTAAATCGATCATTCCTTCATTCATCTCACCAAATATAAATAAAACTATAATTATCAAACCAAACTCAAGTCAACTCAATTCAATCGCAAGTTAGCCCTTTGTGAAACTTCAAATGTGCCAAAATCCATTAGATTCCAAATTGATTGTAGTTGGATTTATATTCCAATCCTAGGCTCATATATGAGTCAACTAATCTTAAATCAAGCCAAAACCAAATCAATTGACCCATTTATGTCCACTTGACTCAAAGTGGCCTAAAGGATCTTCTTAAGACAAATTCTAATCCAACCCAAATTGGATTGAACCAAGCCCATCCAAGCCTCATATCATGATCAATCACTAGGATGATCAATCACCTGATTGGTCAAACCAAGCCAACTTGGTCCTTTGACCAAGACAACCTTTAACCCAAATGAAACCTAAACTAGCCAAAACCCACCATACACCAAATCAATTAAAACTATTGATTCAAACCAACCCATAATTAATGATTGAACATGACTAAACCCTCAATTGAGCCAAACCAATCCAATTGATCATTTGACCCAAGTTAACCCAAATTGGCTTAAAAGGTCAAAATGGGTCAAATCATAATCTAACTCAAATTGATTGTAACAAATAGCTCAAGTTATTCCAAATTGATTATTGAACTTGATCAAAGTCATAATTGAGCCCAATTTAACCAATTGGTCAACTTGACACAACCTAGCTCAAATTGACCTAAAGGGTTAAATTGGCTAAAATCCAATTTAAATCCAAATTTATTCAAACCAAAACCTGCAATCATTTTTAATTGACTAATTGAATATGAATCAACATTAACCCAACCCAATTTGGTCAAATTGGTCAAAATGGTCAACTTGACCCATTTGACCATTTGATTTCAAATGAGCCAAAATCAAACCTAGGCCAAATTGATTGAAACCACTTGAACCAAAACTCTTCAAATCATCATTTGAACCTAACATAAGCCTTGGTTTGACCCAATTTGACCAATTGGTCAACCCAACCCAACATGAACCCATTTGACTAAATGAAGCCAAAACCCATAAAACCAACCCATGAAACTTTGATGGCTAACCAAATAGTCCCAAGTCAACCCAAAAGCCAGTGATCAACCATAGTCCATTGGTTAAGCCCTCTTCACATGGATTCTCCCATAAATGGCAAGTCCACTCTCCCATCACCAGCCCCTCTCAAATGAGTTCTCACCACTAACCCATGCTAGGTCAGCCATGGACCAAGGGAGGTGAGTTAACTCACCTCCCATTCCAAAAGATCCCACAGACCTTGAGCCACCTCCCATGAGTTCCTCCAACCCAATGCCATGTGGACCCGATTGAGACCCCTCAAATCTCGATGGTGGCATGGTGAAAATGGGAAGCCATCCCATCCATCCAACCAGCAAATCAAGGGTATACCCCTCAATTCAGCGAGATTTGCATCAACTTCATGGAGCTTCTAACACAATTGAGCTTCTTTATGAGTTCTGATCCCAAGCTTCCCACGCATTCTCTCTCTTCCCTGCGAGCAAAATGGGGAGGCTATCTTGATCCAATCCCTTCACCACCAAAGATCAATTACTCATTCCTACACATGTTCATACCTATCAAGCTACGATATTCCAAACCCACCCAGAGGAGTTGATCAAGAGCTCCACATTCTTGGCCAGAGAGCAAACCAGGGGAATTGGCGATTGCTTCTCAATCCTCTCATCTTAGGCAGCTACTTCCATTGATCCATGATCTTGAGCTCAGTGGTAATTCTTCTAAACCATAGACATAGGAAAATTTGGTTGGTCCTTTATGAAGGAAATTTGCAAATGAACTCATCATAGCCATTGGATCCTTGTGGATCTTTCGCGTGAAGGTGTGGTCTGAGTTTGGAGTGAATCTGAGCTCAGTGAGCTCGGATCGAGTGATCCATGGTGAACGGGCTCCATCGTTCATCGCTCGTGGGAAGTAGGATCATGGGTCATCCATTTGCTGTGATTGGAACAGATGGCTCTGATCAGATCACATTAGAGCCATCTATTTTTTCCACTTTATGCCATGGGTTTGATCTGCATCGTTAGATTCGATCGATAGAGATCGATACGCGTGCAGACTCGGTGCGTGATGTGACAACTTAAATAACAATCTCGTGCCATGGAAAGTGTTCAGCGTCGGCATCACATAACAATGGGATTAGGCTTAATTAAGTAATTATGATTTTAAGGTTGAAATTTCCATAATTCATAACTAATTAGAAAATCTAAAAAATACAAATAATCATTTTAAAGGTATTTTTGAGGAAAATTTAATAAAAATATTTTTACTTGGTTTTGAATAGTAAACAAGGCTTAATTAAATTTATTTAAAAATTGAATTAGCTTAATTACTCTCTAATCATTCAAATGATCAATCTCAAAATTTTGAGATTATTTGAGAGGATGACCTCTTCCTCATCTAATTTTCTTGAGATTTATTACTTGTTAAATTAGGATGATTGATTAATTAAGCCAAAATTATCTTCTTAACTTAATTAAGGGATAATTAAGCATGAATATTAATTAACTATTTGGACTCCTAATCCTTTGTTGAATAGTAAGGGGGCTTAGGAATTGGATTAGGGCCTCCCTCCTAATCTTTTTCCTAAGTTTCCATCTCTTTTCAACCAAAATGCTAATTAATGATTAATTAATTAATTAATGACTTAATTAGCTAGGTTAAAATTCAATCACATTAAATCATGCTTGATCAAGTGGGTAGCTTATGGAATTAGGTTGGGACCTCTTTCCTCACCTTTTCCCTGAATCCCATCTCATTTCAAAAGATAATCAATTAACTTTGATAATTAATTAAAGAGAAATGAATTAACAGACTAATCATTTAATTAAATTGATAACCTAATTGAAAAATCTAATTTTCCTTAATTAATCTTGGGTAGAGCTTTAGGTGTTCAAAAACTTAAAGAGGTTTAATAAAATTATGATTAGCTCACACATGTGAGAAAATCATGAAAGTAATTAAAATGGTTCCTTAAGCTTAATTAATAAATGGTTATGAGCTAATTGCATTAGGCCCCTTTCACTTCATAGGAGCATTTCTATTTACTTTTTAATTTATTTGCATATTACATTAGCTCATGATCATTTAATCAATTACCTTAAAGTAATATAGGTAAGAGTTTAATTAATTGATTTAATCCATGCTTAACTTAATCAATCCATAAAATCAATCTAATCGCTTCTTATTAAATCAAATTAACTCACACATATGGGGAATTGGATTAGGATTAAAAAAATCTTTCTCAGATCTCTTAAATCAAGTTAAACATAAAATCAAAAGTGACATTAAGAAACTTTGGTTTATTTTAAATAAGCTTATTTAATATGATTGTTCTTAGGAATTAGTTGGATTGAATGAAATTACATGCTTGTGTCTTTTTATTTCTTTACAATTATATTAAAATGTTGTATGTCCACTTCATGCATTCATTTCTTCAAAATTAATTAAAATAAATGATTTCTTTATGTCAAGCTTGCATGTGTTGATTCAAATTAATATATATGTGGCTACTATCATTATTAAATCAAATCTATTTTCAAATCTTATAAATAAATGATTACATATGCTATGAATGCTAGTTATAAATACATAATAAATGATTATAGCTTAAGTGTATGAAGTAAAGTTCTTTTATTTCATTCATATATTGATTTATGTAAGTAAGAATGTTAATGGGTATTTAGTGGACATCTAGAATGAGGCTTTAGCTAGCCCCAAGGAGGTCATTTGATTACCTCACTTCCTTAGTTTAACAATGGCATGTACTCCATTTGATTTCATTCTTACATATTTCAATATTAGAATTTAAATAAGACTTTACTCCATGTGCATAAACCTTTTCAATCAAATAAAAGTACAACTTTTGCATGGTTTTCTCTCCTTTAGTTATTTATGTATACATTCATATGTATTTGAGAAAAGCAAATATTTAGTCTAGACATCCCGGGAATACGAGGCTTTAAGTAGCCCCAAGGAGGTCATTTGATTACCTCACTTCCATGGTTAACAATGGCATGTACTAGCTTATGTCTCTCATACATGTGTGTGTACTTAATTATGGAGTCAAAACCCCTCTTTCTTTTACCAAAACACATGCATTTGCAATTGTTTAAGTGATAAAATTAATTAATCATGTGATTAAAAGCTCTCTTTCTTACATTCATGTATGCAAAATTACATGTGTTTGAATACAAATGATATTTAGTCTGGACATCCTGGGAATATGAGGCTTTAGCTAGCCCTAAGGATGTCATTTGATTACCTCACTTTCCTAGTTAACAATGACACACTTTTAACTTCATTGTATTTTGTAGAATAAGAATAGAGCTTTAAATTAATATGATAAAATAATTCAATCAAAAGAAAAATATAAACTTTAAATGTACATGTTCATATTCATCATTTAAGTGTGCCAACACATATTGCATGTATAGATATATTTAGAACTTAACCATATGCATGCTACATATGATAGAAAGAAATGAATAAACATGTGTTATGTGATAGTAATTAATTCTAATTAATCTTAATATGCCTTTCTTATTAAATGAGATTATTTAAAGTGAACCTAAACCTAGGATTAATTAAAATATATGTAATAAATCATTTACTAAAGAGAATTCATTTAATTAATATGCTTTAGAAGTGACTTATGGTAGCGATAAAAGAGAGTAATCCTCTCTTTTCTTCTCTTTATAACACTTAGTTATTAAAAGTAAGTCAAGTGGAACAAAAGAAAACATTAAGTAACAATTCCAAAATTAACTAAATCATTTAAAGTGAAATCACCTTCTTATGATTAAACACCTTGCATATTTAGAAGATTCTAATAAAGCTTAGTTAAGGCATACAAGCCTGAATGCACACACTTTAGAATTAAGTTACCTCTTTTAGCATTATGTTAGGGCGGTGCATGGTGTGATGAATGTCTTATTTTATGATGTATTATTTTAGACTGGATGTTAGGGTGTATGCTTCGCAAACTAGATGTTAGGTCGTGATTAGCCTATTCATATTTTATTCAGTGGATTATGCTTAAGGGGTGCTTAAAAAAATAAATATAAATGCTCTCTTTTTCAAGTTGGGGTAATCCAAATTAAGCCAGGTGGGCTTGGTTACTCATGTGCATGGTGCTAAGTTTAAATTATTCATATAACTGCTTAGGTTGTATGATATGTTTAGCTAACACTTATTTTGCTGGTGTAGTTAGAATTACTTTTTCTATTTTTGATGTAATTTTATATTAGGAATTAGGATTAGGGCTATAGGGGTAAGGATGAAAATTGGCCAGAAGGTTTGATCCTAAGGTGTTATGTGATGCCTTGAAGCCTACTAAATCAAAAGAAGCAAACCATATGGGAAAATGAAGGAGACATGAAGATAAGAAGACCCCATAGCATTTATTCATTTGTAAAATTATAATTATTCTTTCATATACCGGGTTGTATAAGGGTAGAGCTCGGCTACCCATTTCTCTTTTCGAGTTGTACGGCGGTACCCAACCGCACCGACCTATTATTCTTTTTTGTTAGATTTATAAAATGCTTGATGTTATGTTTAAATTATGCAATAGAAATGAAATGCCTTCTCTAGTTTCTTTACGAATGGTGATTTGATGTGTGGCATGGATCCGATTAGGCTCTTAGAAAAATAAACTTTCTACCCTAACTACAACTCATAATTAAAATTTTTAAATAACTCATAATCTCACATAAAGCCTAGGCATTAAATCAAGATAACTAAAAGATTTATCAACCCCTTAGTTGATTGTTGTATGTTTAATATCATGCATCTATATTATTTTACTCTTGCTAAGAGAAGATTTTCATCTTTGCATAATAGGGGAAGACTTGACCTTTGAGGGTCTCCTCTGTGATGAAAAACACCTCTTTCTCTCTGATTTAGCCACTAATCTTATTTCATCATGCATTTAGACATACAAAAATTCTATGGCCTTTGTCAAAATGAAGAGTCCAAAATCAAATAAAAATTGAAAAGAATTACATTAGACTAAGTCATTACTCATACCACTTATGCTCTAGTCTCTTAGAGAGTGGGTTTAAGGACTTTAGTTTCTTTCTAAATAATAACGACCCAATTATCTTGCAAAATCATATTACTTAACCATATAGTTTCAAAGCGTGAGTTAGGAGGTTATAAGTCCAAAGTCACGGTGATTTATCTCTCTTGTGGAGGTAAACCATATACCCATTTTTGCTTAGATTTATGTCATGCTTTGGCCCTCGTTAAAGCTCTCTAGTTTTAGGATCTGAGGTCATTATTTCCCTCGGGATACAAGCATAAATTCTCACCTCTTAGGCATTTCCACAACCTTATATTATGAGATTATAAGCCCCAGTATTCTAATAAAAATTCAACTCAAATAAATAATTCTCCTCAATTTCAAACATATAAAACCCAACTATAGGATATGTTAGAATGCTCACTATGTTTCCTAGTATCATGAGCATTCCCTACCCATCTCCTTTGGCTTCGATAATAAGTCTCTTCTTTTTTTATCTATCCTGATTAGATTTTCAACATAACCAATTTATTGATAGTCTTATCGTTGAATTGGAGACAATAATTACCTACTTTAATGAGAGTATTTCTAAGGAATTTACCTTTCTTAGGATGTAATTAACTATGGGGGCTTACATAGAGAACTTTATAACTCGGTTTAATATAAACTCTACTTTATTCAACCATGTAAAGTGGGGAAAAAATCTATGACATATTCGAAGACCCATCATACCTTAGTAGTCCTTATTAGGTGATTATGTACATTGAAGGGTGATGCCTCTATCTTTTGAGATAGTATATCATACCTCAATATCGTACCCGATCACTTTAATAAGTACACTATCAGATCTGTAGTGTCCCCCATACACATATTGAAAATAAACACCATAATGCCCAATATTAAGTCCTCTCTTTTCTAGAACTCTCCAAAATACTTCTCTTGGAACTTTATCACATGCTTTCTCTAAATCAACAAATATCATATGTAGATCCTCCTTACTTCCTCTATACTATTCGATCAAACCTCTTAACAAATGTATTGCAAACATAGTTAGAGCATCCATAACATAAATCAAAAAAGATAAATGCTTAAAACCAATCCTTGATGTAATCCAACTAAATAGGAAAATATTTTATCAATCCTCTATGTGTTTGGACACAAGTAACATCACAGTCATATCCTTAATGACTTAATATTAACTTATCTCTTTTTTACAAATACTTCTCTTGGAACTTTATCACATGCTTTCTCTAAATCAACAAATATCATATGTAAATCCCCCTTAGTTACTCTATACTTCTCCCTAAACCTCTTAACAATAAGCTAAAAAGAAATTTCATGCAGGCTAGTCCCATCTCAAATGTGGGGCAAGCACTTGGCCACGTTGGATCCGACGTGGATACCTAGTTGTCCGATTAACGGGTGACTATACCTATATTTAAATTTTTTTAATCATACTTAATTTATTAATTGCATTTTAAACTATACTTAATTTAAAAATTAACCCTTTCTAAGGGGTGGACGAACTTGGTGGCCTTCATAACTTTAATTCAAATTATTTTGCTTTTGGCAGAGCTATAAAATATATAATTGAATTGAATAACTTGTCAAAAATTAGAAGGGGACTTAAAAAGAAAATAAAATAAGGGCTAATAGAAATCCAGATCCAATACTTACTTTCTTCTTAATTACTCCCTCCTTTTTACCAATGCTTTGATCTTTGTGAAAATTGAATTTATAAGGGCTTAGAAATTATTAATGAAGAAAAGAGTTATAAAAATAAGACTTGAAATCCTAGACATTTTTGGAGTGTTTTCCTTATTCCCTTTTGTGTTGTTTTAATTTATTTTATTTTTATTTAAAATATAAATATATTTGAATATGTATTTATCTATTTCTTTTTAGAAATAAAACAAGTGAAAAATATTCATATGATACATTCAAAATTTTTGTGAAATACATTATTATTTTCAAAAGCAAAAAATAGAAATACCAAATGATATATGTTTTAATATAAATAACTGCCATAAAAACAAAAAGTAAAAAAAAAAAAAAAAAAACTGCATGTGCAACATTTGTATGAAATATAGATTTGAATCAGAGATATCCTAATTTAAATTTATGCTTGACAAATGTTATAGCTATTAAATTTACTGTAAAATAAATATAATATATAACTTTTCACTAAAAAATTATATTATATTCTTCCTTAATTAAATTACATGATTATAAATTTTATCCTGATTAATATATATATATATATATATATATATATATATATATATATATATATATAGAATAATAGATAAGTGGAAGAGCCAGAAATTTCATTTAAGAGGGGCATCATTTAACATTTTAAAAGTGTACTCAACCTTCTTCATCATACTTTAAACCAGCATTGGAAGTTCTAAAACTTTTTTTAGTTAGAATAAATTTATAAGAAGAAGATAGTATAGATATAAATAAAAAGCTCACAATTATCTACATCTATTACTTATAGTTTAAAAATATTGAATAATTACATCATTATCGATTTAGTACTAATCTTAAATTTTATTTTATTGTCAAACTCTTTATAATATTTATAATAAAAATAACTCTTTCAATACTTGTTATAATAATTGTAGAGTCAATATTAATTTTAATAATTTAAAAATAAAATAATATAAATTATATTTCTTTCTTTCAATCATTTTCTCTATATATATCCAATATCTTATAAGAATAAAAATTATTCATCAAGTTTAATATAGAGAACATAAGTTTTAATTTATTTTCATAATCAATAAATCAAATAATATAAAATCATTAAATTTATAATATAAGTAAAATTTATATTTATGTCTTCCTAATAATATATATATATATATATATATATATATATATATATATATATATATATATATATGTATGATATATTCTATTTATCATTATTATTTATTATATAAATGAAGTTAACTAAAATTTTTGAGAAAAATAAAATACTTCTAATTATATATTATGAATAGCAAAAATATAAATATGAAATAAAAATAATAAATAAATAGACTTTTATTTTTTTAATAATTTAATAAATAAATTCTAAATTTTGGAAGGGTGCAATACGAATTTTTTTATGATGAAAATAAAATTAAAATGAAAACTATAATATCTCTAAATCTTAGAAGGAGAACATGCTCTTGACACCTTAACTTTCTTTATGTTATATATATATATATATATATATATATATAAATATATTAAATTATACATGATTTAAAATCTTGATATTCAATTGAATATTAGATCAAGCACTTAAAATATCATTACTTTGAGACATCAATTAAATTTTAAAAGCTCTCAATATTGTTTATAGTCAAATGAGTTGTCTCGGCAATGGTTCCAACAAGATCTTACAATTCTTCATTTGAGCATTCAAATACACAAAATACATCATGATAGGGAATCATCATGGCGTATTGGAGGAATGGTTGGTTTGCATGTGTTTACAGTCATTAAATTCCATCTAAATATCCCTCCTAACAAGAGAGGATCAAAAGATCCCAAGCAATCTGATCATTTCATGCTCCGAGTAGAGGTTGATTGGTCGTCAATCTCTATCGGTCTCTGAGACTTATGATGTTCTTTCTTATGATTGTTATTTTTACAGTAATTATTGATTTGGTGATTGCTTACATTCACCCTCATGCTTTCTCTGAACATTACAACATGATGTTGTCACGTGTTGTTCCTTTCTCATATACAATTGAATCCCTGTAAGATCTTGCTTTAAAACAATCATGTTAAGCTTTTCTTTGAAATTTTTGGTTTTCTATTCAGATTTTCGTAAAATTATTTATTGTTAAACTCTTTAAATCTTTAATTGAATCTGGATTTCAAATTTATGAATCTTTTCTTTCATGGCTGGTTTTGCATAATATATATATATATATATGTATGTATGTATTTATATATATATATATATATATATATATATATATATTTATATATATATATATATATATATATATTATAATATATATGTATGTATGTATGTATGGGATTTCCATTTATTAGAGAATGCAAGTTGCTTTCAAATTATTTGATTTTTGATGAAACTCAGCAATATGGCCCACCATTTTGATTCTACTTTGACTGAAGCGTGTTCACTTTTGTTCCTAACTAAGGGTGTAAACGAGTCAAGTCATGTCTAGTTTTGATTTAATCAAGTTAAACTTATTTAAATCATGTTAAGCTCGATCTCAACTCAAAGTCTCTTTCAAAGATCACTCTTTAAAAAAAATAAATTATTAAATTAAGTGATATATGATAATTACATTCTTATTATGTAAATCAAGATAAAATTTCCAAACAAAAATTCAATTCGAGCTCAAAAAAATTGTTTATGATCATGGCTCAATATGCTTGGCTCACGATTCGTTAATGGTGATTTGAGTCATTTATACTTGACTCACTTACACCATTATTCCCAACTAATACACGCCACCTTTATCTCCATTACAGCTTTCTTTGTTTTAAACAATGGAATCAATGGAGCCTGATCGATTATTTAACTTATTTTTTTTTCAAGTGGTCCATAATTAAAAAGATAATGAATTATATTCAAGCTTTACGTAAATTTAAATAATTCCATTGAAATTATTTAATATTATTTTCAATGCAAATCATCCATCCTCGTGTTTCATGCTCCAGGTACTCATTGCCTCTTCATTTCATTGTAAAATATATGAGAATTCCTTTTGTGGATGTACGGAGATTTGGCTAAACGGCTTATAATGATAATATTATTACTAATATCAGAACGGCTTGCTTGTACCTAAGGACTGGTAATTAGAATTTTTAAAATAATAAAATATGTTTTAATATAATCATTATGATTAAACATATTAAGTTGTGTTAGTGTTTGTTCATTTAAAGTATAAAAAACTGAGGCGGCATATTGGATTTGGATTTTATTAATTGATATAATTTTATTTTATTAATTTATAAATAATATAAAAAATTATATATTTAAGTTAGTAAAATAATGATAATCTTTGTGATTGATTTTTTTATAATTATTATATACATCGTAATTAAATTTAAAATATAATTAATATTAAATTATTATTAGCTATTTAAGTTTAGGAGGAGGGGCCATAAGTTTTAATGTATTAGCATGACGACTGCTCCCATAGCCACCGATTCCACCATCATTTAAAAGTATTACGGGGTTGAACTTTTGAGCTACTTAGGATCTAATTGGAGTAATTTTAATTTTTTTAAAAATTAGTTGTATAGTTGCTGTAGAGAAAATAATTTTTTGAAAAAGTTACTATGTATATTATAAATATTTTTTTTTTAAATTTTTTTTAACACTTATCACACTTTAAAAGTTTGGATTCTCAAAATATTTTTTTAAATAAATTGAAAAATAATTAAATGATGTCAAATGATTATTTTACTTTCTAGTTTCTTTCTCAAAAAAATAAAACAAAAAAGCTATACTAAATGCACCTTTAATCTCAACTTGAAAAAATAGTGAATTCAAAATTTTAGAGAGAGAGAGAGAGAGAGAGAGAGAGAGAGAGACCCATTGCGCAATATGATTGCAACCTCTCTAATATTCCAAATGCAATTATGAGAGGTATTTAAACAAAAAGCATCACATGGCGCCGCCAAACTTCATCAGGAAGTAACAATTAAGTGGAAAATTATCAAAGTGAAGAAGAATTATGAGCTAAAATAAAATATATATTTGAAAAATAAAGTAATCAACCAACCTACCTATTTTAATAACCCCTTTAATCATCTGGTAATCTAATGCTGCAATTGTACATCATTAATAAACTGTTAATTAAAGTTCTTTAAGGGAACCCCTTTAAGTAATTAATTAATTTATTATCAAAGAGAGCAGAGATATCATGCAATGGGAACTCGAGAGCTAACAAAGATATGAGGATCCTGCTTCTCAGATTTGGGACCATACTGCAACTCTTTAAAATGGCCAAAACCACTCTTAGAAAACTTTTTCGCTAACTTTATCCAAAGGCTAATCATATCCAAAGGCAAGAAATTATACAGTACTAAACGCCTCGTTTATTTTTTTCTTTTAAATTATATTTATATATATATATATATATATATATATATACTTACGAGAGCTTTGGGATAGTGTTTTCATAAACAATCATTCTGAATCAAATCTACTAAAATATGATAATTAATAATATTCACAATATTTTTTATTTTTTACAACGATTTTGTAAATTATTTTTCAAATAGCCACAACCTTCTTAAATGGATTCTTAATTCATTAAAATTCACACAAGGAAAATAATCTTATTATAAGTTCATCATGATGAACATTACCTAATTAGCTCTTTGTTAATTAAATACCATAATGCTCACTGCGTTAGACAAAAGTGTCCTCTTTGGTGGTAGGCCGGTGACCGACCACAGTAAGTACTTGAAACCGCCAGCTCTTCTTAATCTGCTTTCCTTAAAAATGGAGGTTAATCCGCGTTTTATAAAACGAGGATGGCTTTAATTATGAACTATGTGGCCTCGGCATCTCTCCACCACATTGTGTTCTTGCGAACTCTTGAAAGCGGATTATTTCATGCCCTTTAAAGAAAGGAGTGCATAAAGAGAAATAGAATAGGTTAATTTTTTTTTTCTCACCGTCTATAAGGTGAATTTTATTAGAATGAAAGCGAGATTCGAATTCAAATCTTCTCAATAACTTATAAGATTTTTGTTAATCTAATTAATCAGAACCCAAAAAGAAAACTTAAATTGATTAAAATAATCTGATCAAAATTTAATTATAATAATTTATAAAATTTTGAATTTATGTTAGGAAGATTAATAGAATTGTTAATTAAACAGGCATATATTATATATTTTTTTCAAATAAATTTAATAATTTCAAAATTTATTTTGAACAAATTTTGATCGATTTCCTACATAATGCTTCTTTATGAATAAAGATATTAAGTGGACTAACAATAAAAATAAGCTGAATGGTAAAAAAAAATATTTGTTTAATATTGCTCTATGTTTAAATTTTTTTATTTTTGGAAGATCATCACCCAAATCTTTTGGGTGGGGATAATAATATTATCCATGGGGCCTGTAGCTTCATCTCACATGTCATACTTTTCTTTCCTAATTCTGAATAGACTTTGGAGATCAACTCGATCAGGGGTTCCCGACCGCCCACCAACCGAGCTAAGAGAGGATGAGTAAATTTTCTTATTAGAAAAAAAAAAAATCTCTAAAGTTGGTCTTTTGTTTCACTTTTATTTTTATTATTATATATTATTTTTATTATTATGACCACTCAAAGTTATGGCCCATTGAGCAGAATTGACTTTGAGAGGCAGGTGACGCCTGTCTTTCCAACACAAAAAAAGACGCGTGCAAGAGTAGTAGCAGGAGGCCTGTACCATCTCTCCTCATTCAGAACAGAAACCGAGAGAATTTAAGGAAAATAATTCAAGCACATGCCTCACCAGTACTGTCCTCATTTCGAAGGGCACATTCGAAGAATGATTGCACCGTCTGAGTCTAATTTTAACCGTTCATTTTACTTTTAGTATGTGAAATTCAATTTATCAATTCAATGGTTATACAAATTGCTATAATGTGATGGAAAAAAAATACTAAATATCAGTGCTGTGCCAATGGTAAAAATGTTATATAGATAAGGGCAATGTTTTTTTAGTTATTTGATATGCTGTATTTTTTATGTAAAATAAATATAATATATTTTTTGAATTTAGATGTTCCTTACATTGCATTTTAATGTAACAACATGCATTTATCTCACTACGTAGTTGGCTACCTGAATTCTTATTCTTCATTATGTCTTATTAAATGTCAAAATTTTTATTTAATTCTAATAAAATAAATCATTTTTGTACTTCTTAATCGAGTCATTTTAGTCCTATCTTTTGTCTTTCTTAACATAGGTTGAATTTAATATATCCACCCTCTTAATTGGGTCATTAGATGGTAAATATTTTATGTGACCAAACCATCTAAGACAACTCTCTCTAATCTTATTTGTCACTGGAGATACTCCAACCATTTGGCATAAATATATTTATTGTGTATCTTATCTTTAAGTGTAAAGTCACTCATCCACCTGAGCATCCTCATCTTTGCAATACTTAACTTAAATTTATGCTTCTCTTTTATTAGCGAATATTTTGAGCCATAAAATCATGGCAAGTCTCACAACCATTTTATATAATTTTTTGTTAAGCCTAAGTAGTATTTTTCTATCACACAATAGGCTTGATGCATTCCTCTATTTCAACCATTTAACTTGAATTCTACTGACAACATCTCTATCTATTTAACCATCACTTTGAACAATAACCCGAGATATCTAAATGTTTACTCTTTTTAATGACTTGATCACCTATTATCACATAGCCTCATCACTAGATCTTCTACAACAAAAATTACACTTCATGTATTCATTTTTAGATCTACCCAAATGAAAGCTTTTAAACTCTAAGGTTGACCTCCATAATCCAAGTTTCTTTTAAACTCCTTATCTTGTTTTATCAACATGAAGAATATCATGAGCAAAAAGCCTACACAAGATACATCCTCCTGTAAATAACTAGTAAGAACCTTCATAACTCAAGCAAAAACATATGGGCTTAAAGCTAATCCTTGATGTAATCCAACTGAAATAGGAAATACTTATTCAATCCTCTTTGTGTTTGAACACAAGTAACAACTCCAATATACATATTCTTAATGACTTGAATATAAACAATATTAACTGCTTTCTTTTTTAGAAGGAAAAACTTTTTTTGAAATTTATCATATGCTTTCTCCAACAAATATTTTATGTAGAACCTCCTTAGTCTCTATATACTTTTCCATCAAACCTATCAAAAATGTATAACATCAATAATAGAGTTACCCTGCATGAAACCAATTTGATTTTGAGAAACTTTTATATCACATCTTAGCATGTGCTCAGTTACTCGCTCTCATAATTTTAATGTATGGCACAATAACTTAATTCCTTTATAATTTGCACACTCTTGTGCAACACCTTTACTCTTAAAAATAATAACCAACAAACTCTTTTTAACTCATCTGTCATCTTCTTAGTCCTTATAGTTATTGTTGTTAAGAGATCAATCATAAAGTACACATGAAAAATCAATTAGAGTGTTGCAAAGCATACATGGAACAAATGAAACCAAAGTAAAATAAATAACATAGAAGACATTAGATTTAATGTGAAAAAATCTCAAAAAAAAAAAAAAAAATGGAGTCACGCCCCAAGAAATCCATTATGAAAAAAAATCGAAAGAATAGTACATATTGCACTTATGTGAAGTCTCTCCACACTTCAGTCACTATAAGGCTCTCACTTCACTCACACACACAAGAGAATAAGAGAAAATATACAATAAATTGCAAAAAAAAACCTACCTAAATACAAAGTCTCCCGGCTTATTGAGTACCAATGTTACGATCCTTAGTGTCTAGGCATTGGAGCTATTGTTCTCCAGACTTTTCTGCGGGGGTTCGAGTGTCATGGTACTGTTCTGCAGTGCCAAGGCGCTAAGCTTGTCTGTCATTATGCCTTTGGTGCCGTGATCCTAGCTTGTTGTGCCAAGGCACTATCCTCTATGTCTCTTTAGTGCTAATTCAACACCATGGCACTGTCCTTCTGGCGCTGAGGCACTGCCTCCTTTGTTCTTTAAGCCAAGATCTCATGTTCTAGCATCGAGGCGCTACTCACCAAAAAAATTTTCTTCTTAGCCTACGCGAAGGACATGGTGTAAGAGATAAAATCAAGCTCTACAAAAATAACAATAAGAATATTAAAAAGATAAATAAGTTAAGAAATTTCTTGATCTCCTAAGCATTTTCACACTTTTATTTGAATATCATTATGTTCTATTGCTTTTTCACTCTTCATTTTTTTAAAACCTCCCGCTGCATTTTAAATACAAT
This sequence comes from Cymbidium sinense, assembly GCA_021442155.1. NCBI lineage: Eukaryota > Viridiplantae > Streptophyta > Magnoliopsida > Asparagales > Orchidaceae > Cymbidium > Cymbidium sinense. Next base: position 100,671,795 of record CM038217.1, on the reverse strand, counting down.
GTATTTCATCATTGAATTTCAAATTCACCATTTTATTTATTTATTTTATACATTTGAAATTTATTCTAATATGACTGATTTTTAAAAACATTGCAATCCACCACCGACTGCCTGCGTCTACTTCCAGTTGCATGTGACATGCCATTGACAATCATTGGCATTATTTTATTTTACATTGCTTTACAAAATGAGAAAAAGTAAATTCATATATTTATAATATTTCAACCAAATAAATCAAAAATATTCAAAATACATTTATTTTATTTTATATTATATTCATTTTACACTGTATTTTTTTAGCCAACCAAACACCCTTAATGGAAAAATAACTAATTAAAATGAATATTTTAATAAAATTTTTATTTGTCTTATTCATTCAATTTGGCCCAAGGCAAAATAAATTAACATGACCTATAAAGAAAATAAAGTTGTATGATTTACCATACATAACATAGAATTCTTGTGTATATAAAACACCTAAAGTTTAGTACAAGTATTTCACTTTAAAGAAGTGTATGATAGTGATATTTTGATCTGATATTAATGATTTAAGTGTTATTTATGCAAATATTAAAAGTTAGGTATTAGATATGTAAAAACATAACAATTATGTGGTTTGTAGGTAAATCAACCAATAAAGTTTTTCAAATGTGAAGGGTCCCCACAAGGATGGGTTGATGGAGTTCAAAGCATGGCCTTAATTATTTAAATTGACAAGGCTGAATGTAATTCAGCTCATGATAATTATTAAATTAGTAGAATTAATTCTCGTGAAAAAAACAAAAGAAAAGACCAAGAGAAGAGAATAAAGCATAACGTGCAAGTTTATTTATACTTTTTCAAAACAAAATATCATACTAGTTTTTTTCATTATTTGATATAGATGGAAATCAATCCTACAATTAAATTAAAAATTATTAAAGATATTTATCAACTGAAATAGCTACACCTACAAATATCATTTATTTCTGAACTATGATTAACTTCTTAAAATACAAGAGCCGGCTCTTTTGTATATATATATATATATATATATATATATATATATAACATTAGCTAATTCGATACACAAAAAGTTAGCATAAAAAGGTTACTTGAGATACCGACTTAGAAAGTGGGTTCTCAACCTAAATAATTCAAATTTATATCAATGTAAAAAATGCTAAAAATTAGTCAAAACTAATAAATTTAAATGTTTGAGTTGATGAATATCCATTTAGTAAGTAGCATTTTAGTTTTGACCTACACCCAAATACTCGATCATACTATAAAGTGGTACAGAGTCAAAATTTAGTTGCGTTTGAAAGACTAATATATGTGCCGACCTTTCTTTTAGAGTGCAATAAACCTCAACCTCAATAGATTAGAACTTTTAGCCATAGAGTCTTAGAGGTCAAATATTGTTAAGCTAATTGATTATATCATATCTAAGTCCCAATAAACCTTGAAAGCCATAATCTAGATTTTGACTTGGTAAAATCTTAGACAGTCTTGAAATGCATAAATTAGACTACTTATTTCTTGTTATAAAATTTTAATTCTAGTATGATCAACTATTAGAGGATTCATAAAGAATCCTAGGAGGTCAAATTGGGCATAACCCTAGTTGGCTTGTACAATCCAAAGCAATGCTCATTGTAGTTTAAGCAAATTAGCCATAATTAAACTTAAGCCATAATTATATGTATTTTCCAAAGTATACAACTAGAAATCTTTTGATGAATCAAGAGTTATCCTAGATTGACTCATGGCCTCTAAATAGTCTTTAATTACTTTATGAGCTTTCTAGAGCTCAATTTGTTAAATTTTATTACTAATAAATAATAATACTTATTTATTAAAAACACAATTGAAAACCCTCCTTATAAAGTCATAAATCAATCACAAACATTCCTTAAATTCTCGAGCATCCTATAATCTTACCCATAAGGCCCTATTCAGAAACTCACGTAGTGTTGTTAAGATGATTTATTATAGAAATACTCAGCCAACAAAAAGGTACAAATATCATCTATTGTGATCTTCAATAATGCTACTTGATTTGGCTAACTAATTAATTACAACTCTTACTAAGGTAGTGTGCTTTTTTCATATAACTAGCTAGAGCATACACTTGATGGACATTGAAATTAGATTGCAACAAATAGAGTTCATCAATCATCAATCTAATTAATTTATATTATCAATTAGAATTCACTTTGAACTTTCCTTTTAAAATTATATATATATATATATATATATATATATATATATATATATATATATATATATATATATATATATATATATATATATATATATATATATATATATATATATCAAAAATAAATGAAAGAAAAATTCATTACAATTGGACCTAGAGCATCTTGATCCAACAATTACTATATCATCACATTATGAGTGCTCAACCTCGATTCACCCCATCATATGATCAAATTCTTTTTCACTTTATCCTCAGCTATTTGATCAATAATGAAAGGCTTAAGTATTAATTAGCCTAGCCCATGTTCTCTACTGCCATGCTAATAACTATCTAGTCTACTCATGCATCTCAATAATGATTAAAATGAGCTTTTTGATCATCATAAAGTGGTCCTATATCATTAGATTTAAAATAGAGTACTAAGATCTTTACAACTTATTTAATGATTGGAATAATAAGTTGAAAATAATTTTATATTAATAATTTTTCATATTAAATTCATAATTAATTAATTGAAATAAAAAATGTGAAATAAATTACATTAAATAAAGATAAATGAATTAAATTTTTTATTAAGTAAATTTTAAGAAGTAATAATAAGTGTTTATTTATAGTCATAAATTTTAACTCTAGAGCCCATGATCTCCTATGACTTATGTGTGGCTCATTATTAATTGAATAATAACATATAAATCTTATCTAATGTCATCTAATAGTTTGTTAAGTGTTTTCATATAAGTTTACCATTTTTATAAGCGACTTGGAGGATAAGCTAATGTGTATAAGATATGAAATTCACTTTAAGAATCTAACGTGAAATTACCTTAGCAACTGTATTAAATTCATTATAAATTAATTGAGTCAAATTTAATGATATTATTTGTGATGATGAACACATGATGAAATTATTTTAAATATATACCAAATATGTTCTTTACCTTATACAACATATCTTATAATTTTAAGATTTTAATTGAAATAATTTTTATTTATTCTATATTTGTTTCTTTATTAATATGTAAAAAAATATTTTAATTAATGATCATACTCTTAAATTTTTTTATCATATTCATATATGTTTGTTAGAAAGTTGAGATAATCCTAAATTTTTTGTTATTTTTACTTAATTCTCTTTATATGACTTTATATGTTAAGTAGTTTATTGATATCTTAATTAAAAAAAACAAGTTAAATTAAAATATCAATAGTATTTCTTGATTGAGTATTTATTATATTAACAAGCTTAATCAAAATTTTCATGTTTAGAACATAATATTAAATTTTCTTAGGCATGTTTATTTTACTTAAATAATTCTTGAGTTTATAATTAACTTAATAATTTTGGCGTCACCTTTGATTCTATTATATTTATTAAATTATTCCTATTTATTTTGATATGTAATATCATATAATTATATTTTATACGTAGAGGTATCTTAAGTCACTAGATGACTTGGGTTTGAATGTTAAGTTATATATATATATGTAAAATATATTCGTCAACCTAATACGCAAACGCCTCCCATGACTAGCCAGTTCTGATCGCAGGTCGAATTCCACACCTTGATTCTTATCCTTGAACTCGTCTACATAGCAGCAAGTCCATCTGATTCGCAAGAATAAAAACGCTGCCCCTGCGGCTCCCGCTGGCCTACATCATGCCTGCTCTAATGTGGTCCTCAACCCTAGCCTGCAAGCCTCTCTTCTCGTGGCGTTATATCTCCTGCGCGCTTCGCTTCTTTGACACCAGCACCACCTTCTGATCCTCATTCAGTGCCATAACACCAGCAGTACCTTCTATCCGGCCCGCTTCCATTTAACGCTTATACAATCGCTCCATGCTCACGCTCGCCTCCAAAACCGTGCATGTGCCACTCTCCCAATGCTCCTACTCGCATTTTACTGATAGCTGCTCCCCTTGCGCGCACGCCAACATCACGTGCACCGCAACATCCGCTCTGGCCACATCCCTACTGTTTGCCCATGCTCCAATAGTGAAATGTCTCTGCACACTGCAAATCTCGATTGCTTACTTCGGGAATTTCCTTCTCATGATTAAAGCACTCTCCTGATTTCTCCTGTTGGATTAGGGCATCATAGTGCTTTTCAGTATTCAGAACTTCAGCACTGGTATGTTTCAGTGCTCTTGAATGCTTGCTTTTTATTCCTAGTTAATGTCATGTATGGAGAAAATCTTGTTTGTTTGAATGGGTAGTGAATTAGAATTAAATATTAACTCTTAAAGAATTCTTATAATATACCTTATGAGGTTTATACCAGATTTAAAGATTGATTGTTTTAAAATTTTAATATCTAATTTATGATTAAGTATGTTTATATTATTTTATGAAATTTATTTCTTAAGTTTTGTTAGATTGAATATTAAGTTAAATCATTTTTAAGTCTTCATGAAATATCAACTTTATAAAATTATCCGTTTATTTAAAACGAAGCTAATTTATTTCCTAAGCTGATCAAGGTTGACATCTAGCCATTTTAATGAACACCTCACTAATTTTATTTTGCACCAGAGCATCCCTACCACCCCCTATTTCCATCTATTATTTGATTTGGAATAATATTGTTGTTGGCTGCTGTAGTTTTTGGTGGGCAAGTAGAGAAGATAAAGAAGAAGATGGAAATTTTAGAGCTTAAAGAAGACAAAAGAATACAAAGAGAGCTTTAGCTTAAGTGAAGAAGATGGTGTGTCATATTAATTTATAAGCATGTTTAATTAATTCTAGTTAATGTAAAGCTTTTGTAGGATGCTTAGAAAACTTCTTAATGACATCTATTTGCTAACTTTCTTGATAGAAAATCAAATTGTTCTCTCTTTCAAAATCAAACTCATATGTAAGCGGTGCTTAAATTTAGCAAAATGAATTGGAATCTAATTATTTTTAATTAATATTATTTTCAATAGAATCACTATGGAGTAGTTAGATAATCTCTTAACGTTATCCACTTGCTAATAACCTTAATAAAAATTATTGTTGCTATTAACTATCCATTTTTTATTTAAGTTTATGTGAAAGTCATGTTAGTTTGGGAATATAAGTTTAATTGGTAGGAAACACAATGGAATATCTTCATGCTTCGTACTAATCACTATACTGTAATTTGGTGATAATCATACAAATTATTATGGTTTTAATTTAGATAATATTTATGGCATATGTAAATTAATGTCTCACATTTGCCATATCTAGAAAATAAAGTTTTCTATAAATGCTATTAGTTGCTAATTAAAAATCATCATATATCAGTATTATATTTTCATATATATATATATATATATATATATATATATATATATATATTCAATATTCATGAGTGTTTTCTAAATTTGAATGATTTAAATGATTTTTATATGACTATTTATGGAACTAAATAATAGAATTCTCTGACTTTTAATTAGTTAATTACTATATTTAAAATTTGAATATGAATATTGTTTATGATAAGTGCAAATTTATAAATTCTTATATATTGAAAATAAAAATTACATTATTATCTTTGATTGTCTTATTTAATTGGTAATATGAAAAAGAATAGCAGGGAATCAATTGAATATTTACAAGTTTTTAAATTATTCATAATGTGATAAATTACAGATTTAATTTTAAAATTTATTAAAGATTTTTTTTTTTTGTCATTTCTTTGCGGTATGAATTGCTGAATTTTACATCTATGTTTATAAAATTTTTAAGAAGATAGTTAATTAGGTTATCTTGCCGTCAGTCTCAAAGGATATATTATATGAATCATGTATTCGCTAAAAGATATATCATTGTTTCTGTGACTGTAAGTTTTAATTACTTGTTATAAGAAATGTTTATAATTTTACATAGTAATTAGCAAATAATATCAAGAATAGTGATAAAAAGAAGTATATATTAGAAAATCAATAAATTTTTTTTTCAAAAATTTCTTAATGATTTTGTAAGTAGGATATAAATATTTTGGGAACTATATGCATAAAATATTATGGATATAAAACTAATTATTATAATATTTATTCCCTAAAATAATGTGAGTACATGCTTAAATGGTGTAAGAAAAGCTTTTATTGTATTTTGAATTGCTCTACAAATTACTTTGCAAGTTGTAATGGGAATCTATGATATTAATTATTTAATTAGAAGCATTAGATTTATAAAGATATATCGTATACATAAATATACTCTTATTAGGCATATTTTTTATTTAGTAAAGAATGAAGTGGAGATTGGATAAATGATTAACCTTGGCAAATTTAAATTCTAGCTTAAATATCTTTTCATGATGAATTAATAAAGATGAAATGATATAGTGATCACATGCCTCTTATGATATGTTTTTTTTTATAAGTACTTATTGTATGAATCATTGCAAAAAAAGAGCAAATGCAATCAACAATCAAAAAAGGCTTTAATGTGTGTGTGTGTGTGTGTGTGTGTGTGTTTATCATCAAAGAAAAAAGAATTATCAAATTCTATGAACTATGGTTAAAGAGGAAGGAAACTATTGTATTATTATCCATATCGGTGTTACAAATATAAAGATAAGTTAAAGGATGGATTATATAGTAAATTACAATATATATTTATATAAGTTACAAAGTACATCGAGTCCCTTGCCTATCCTCTTATGAGCTACTCTTAGGAGTTTAAAAGATTTAAGAGAGATTATTTTTCTCGCTTACTCTCTTGGGGCACACTCAAATTTTCTCTTAAGAACTTCTAATGCATCAAAGAGCATGATTTCTCACCTTACTTCTTGGGCTTACTCCTTGGGAGCCATTATCAAGGAGTATTTTTGAAATGTCAGAGCAACTTATTAGCTTCTTTATCTTGTTAGTGCTTGCTCTTGAAACCATTATAAGGGCATTTAAGATGATTGAGAGCTCATTAATTTACCCACCTACTTGGGCTCTCTTTGTAGGAATCACAGTTGGGGATTCTAGTAAGGACCTTATATGAACGGTGATTATATTTGAGTAAAAGTTGTTGATGTTGAATAGAAAGGAGCAATGATGGTGTTGACTAAGAAAAAAAATTAGTAACGTTATTTAAAGAGGGATAGATATAAAATTCATACTTTTGGCATCCTTTAGAATTTAATGGAATGGCACACCATGAAACCATTATCATTAACTTGAATTTAATGTGTATCTTTAATGTGAAAGGATTGACAGTCTAGTGGTGGGAGAAAGTTATTTCTTTAAGCAATGATATGAACTACAAACTTTGTGAGTTATAACTTATCATCTTTTTTAAAAATTATATATATATATATATATATATATATATATATTCACCATTTCATCATCATTATCATTTTCAAAAGATTATTCCATAATGTTCTCCATAAGGAATAAATATTTTTATTTCTTCCAAGTACTTAATATTATTATTAATGGAAGATGGAGCATCAACACCAATTAAGAAGAATATATTCAAGTTTTTATAAGTCTTAGATAGGTTGGTAACTTTTTACACAAAAATGAGATTGGCTAATTTGGGATAAGCCAATTGGTATTGCTAGGAAGATTTTTAAATAACAACCATGCCATTTGGGATGAAATTCCCTTTGATGTTGTGGTTAGGGTTTCTGCAAAATGTTGACTTTTTCCTTATAATGGTATTATAGGTTTCATCAATATCAAGGTTGTGCATTATCTTTCACTAAAGGGTGAACTAAAAAAGTATTAACCGGTTAAGGTTGTTTGAAAAAGTGGCCCCTTGAGGTCCAAACATGTGAATGATCTTCAAATATTATATTGGTTAATTCATAATGGTGGGAAATTTTGGCCAAAAGTTGGTAGGAGTTTAAAGTTCTTTGGATTAGTTCATATTCGAAGAGAGTGGAATTAAAAAACCTAGATTTGGAGACAAAGAGGAGAAGAATAGTACATCACTTAATAAAGTGTCTAAGTGATTATCAAGGGACACCAACAACAACAACAACAACCACAAGCCTTTATCCCAGTAAGTGGGGTCGGCTACATGAATCCTTCATCTCTGTTGTGCCCTATTATGTGTCAAGTTCTAATTTAATTCAAGCATATTGAGGTCATTTTTTATACATCTTAACTAAGTATTTTTAGGTCTACCTTTACCTTTCTTAACATAAGACAAATCTAATGTATCTACTCTTCTAACCAGGTCATCGGACGACCGAAGCCCAAACCATCTAAGGTGACTCTCTCTAATCTTATCTGCCACTGGAGCTACTCCAACTTTTTCCCGAACATACTCATTTCACATTTTATCTCTAAGAGTAAAGCCAATCATCCACCTGAGCATCATCATCTCTACAACACTTAACTTAGTTTTATGCTTCTCTTTTATTGGCCAACATTCTGCACCATAAATCATTGTAGGTCTTACCATTATCTTATAAAATTTTCTTTTAAGTTTAGTGGTACATTTCTATCACACAACATGCTAGATGCATTCCTCCACTTTAACCATCCAACTTAAATTCTACCAATAACATCTCCATCTATTTTACCATCATTTTGAACAATAGAGCATAAATATCTGAATCTCTCACTCTTTTTAATGACTTGTTCACCTAATGTGACAACACTATAACTAGAACTTCTATGACTAAAATTACACTCCATATATATTCAGTTTTAGATCTAGATAAACTGAAACCTTTAGACTTTAATTTTGACCTCCATAATTCAAGTTTCTCTTGGACTCCCTCTCTAGTCTTATCAACAAGAAGAATATCATCAACAAAAAGCATATACCAAGGTACATCTTCCTGTAAATGCCTAATAAGAACATCCATAACTAAAATAAAGGGATAAGGGTTTAAAGCCGATCATTGATGTAATCCAACTAAAATAAAAAAAATATTTTGTCAATCCTTCTTATTTTTGGACACAGTTAACAACTATAGTATACATATTCTTAATGACTTGAATACAACCAATATTAACTCATTTCTATTTTAGAACTCTCCAAAGAACATCTCTTGAAACTTTATCATAAGATTTCTCTAAATCAATAAATATCATATGTAGATCCTCCTTATGTTCTCTATACTTCTCCATCAAACCTCTTAACAAATGTATAACATCCATAGAAGATCTACCTGGCATGAAACCAAACTGATTGTGAGAAACTTTTGTATCACATCGTAACCTATGTTCAATTACTCTCTCCTATAATTTTATTGTATGACACATTAACTTAATTCCTCTATAATTTGCACACTATTGTGCATCCCCTTTATTCTTAAATATAAGAACCAACAAACTCTTTCTCCACTCATCTAGCATTTTTTTAGTCTTTAAACTCACAAGGGATGCCAAAATGGCTAAATAAAAATCTAAATGGTTACACCTTAGAAGAATGACTAGCTTGATGATTCTTAATAGCTACTAAAACTTTTTTTATATTGCCATTACATTGCGACATTTATTCCTATAAAAGCATGATAATTATGCCCACCCCTAATGTATATTGTGATCTTACTATTTCACATTGCATACCACCTTTTTGGTCCTAATACCTTCACTTATAAAAGGAGTTAAAATCTAGCTATCCTTAGTGCCCTCCAACATCATCTTTTGTTATGAAAATTTTATGACAACTCAAGGTGATAAAAAATTTATGATAGTATTTTTGTCAATGATCCACTAATAACATAGAGCATATGCAAAAGATCAAAATGTAGTATATTAAATTTACAATTCTCTTAATTTCTATAACAACCAAACAATAATTTTATATCATCTATAATTTTTGATGCGAAACATTTTAATAGTCAACATATTTAACAATACAATAAACTAATATATAGCTAGTAATAATAGAGAGCAAAGTCAAGAATACATATGACATGTAAGCCAATAGCACCACAAGTAATTTCCTTATACCTATTGAGTTGATTATTCAATAAATTTATGTGACTAATTGATACCTCAATGTGTACAATAACATTGTTATGTGCATGATATACTCTCTATGAGATGTGAAATATCAGTAAGTAGATAAAAAAACTCTCTCTCTCTCTCTCTCTCTCTCTCACACACACACACACACACACACACACACACACATTTACTTGTATCTCATAAACTAGAATTTTTTATTCCTTTGTGTAGAATATGGACACTTTATTTTATCTTTTACATAAAAAAATTCACTAATTACGTGCAACAATGATAAACAACTCATCTCTATATAAACATTTTTTTGTTAAACCTTTTCGTCGATGATGCAATCTATTATTCATCTATTTATGATATATTCTGATTTCCATACTATTTCTGTGAATTATATTTAAAATAGAATAAATTATTATGTATTGTTAATACTAAATAAAGTATTATGTATACATTAATACTAGCATACCTTTATTAGTACAAAATATTTATTACTAACACATAATTGGTAGATAAAAATGTTGGTAGCATAACCGCATAATCGTAATATACAAACTATGACAACAACTCACAATCACTTATAAAATAATTTTAAGACATCTAAATAATTTATACATAAAATACTATAAGTATACTTTATGAAAACTGCACTCAACTTTGCATTTTTCCAAAATTTATTTGAGAAAATCAATAATGATTAATTAGTATCTTGTATCTCACAGGCCCTATCAATTAATACCATTAAATCAAACCTACAAATGAATAACACTGTACAGTACAAGTGCTGTGATTAATAAATGAAATTTTTTAAACTATACCTAACAGAGATTAATTTCACACATAAAAGCTCAAAAGAAAAATAACTCAAATAAGCATGCAATTAATCAAATTAAATCAAGACGTTGCAAGCTGGAACAGCTTAATGTGAGGCACTTAAGCTAAACAGGGATAGTCTTTAATATCCATGATTTATTTAAGAAAGATAAGATCATTACTGTAGTCATCGACCCAAAGAGAACAACAGACACACACACAGAGACTGGGATTTGGAAATAGGAAGAAATAAATGAGAAGGATGTCTTGAATTATTGTGACCTAATTCTCGTCTAATCGAAGATTTTTTTCATTAACATTGTTATAGACAGATTTAATTAATTACAAGGACATATGTAAGTTTATAGAATTTATTTTTTTATTATAAATCAATAAGATATAATAATCATCTTATATTGAACAAAATTATTGTTATTTATTTTATAAGAAGAATATACAGCTGAGTTAGAGCTCAACAGTAGAGGCAAGCTTTTCTTCTTGCTAGCCAAACTTTAATCATATTTAGCTCGGTCTATGATTGTATTAAAGGACTTAAAACCAATACTAAGCTCCAAATGGACTCGCCGGCAGCCTTACTCAGTTCTATACCGACCTGATCAGTAATAATTCTTGACAATTGTTCGTGATTTGAATAGTCTAACAGCCGAATAATTTTCCTGTCTTTCACAAAACATTTTATCAGGACCTTGTGTTAACTACTTGTGATTCCTCTCTTATTTTAATTTTGATTAGTTCGTTTTCGTTTATCCAATGGGGATTTTTTGCTACGATGACGTAATTGCACAAATAATACAGATTTGAGAGAAGGAAAGGACGGCTTGATTTAGTCATAATATTTGCTTTGTACAACAGTTTATCACTTTCATTCTTCTTTAAAGAACTGAACAGGAAAGAAATAGCCCGACTAAGAAACTAAAGAGATGGGCTAGATGTCCTGATATGGGCAAAATGCCATTCCCACATGAACAAGATAGCTGCCGCTGTCTCTGATATGGGCAAAGGAACATGCCCAGATCAACAAGATAGCTATCTTTTTGCTCCAGTAAAGAAAAACTTATAAAAACATAGCTATCTCTTTCTCTTGATGTTCTAAGTTGGACTATATGGTTCTCTAAAACCGATCATAACGTGCATAGAATCCACAGAAAATGGAAGAGAAATCAAATATGTCGGCAACTGATCGACTAATCACGTACAGCGACAAATCATGCTGACAATTTGACTAGTGAGAGCAAAGTTATGGCGAATTAAACTAATCGCTTCACTTTTAGTTTCTTTTAGAGGAACCATTTAATTTTGTCAAATTAATTTTCTGTTTGACTGCTTGGTGATATATGGCGTCAGTGAACAACTTCAATGCGATTGTTGCGAACGTGAAATCTGAGTATATATTATGAGATAACCTGCTGTATTTTAGCTCATTAATGAAGTAATAGCCTTAGGTTTAAGAACAAATTAAAAGAAAAAACTGTGCGTCGGTGAAGACGAAAATTTATATGATTTGAAGATTAAGACGCATCAGACTATTTTCAGGATCGTATGAATTTCATTATTTTTCTTTGAATATTATTGGGTGCTAGAAACCCAGTTGCAGTAGAATAAAACTTTGCGCCTTAGCCTTATTGAAAAATCCAACACACAGATATTTGAAGAGAGAACGAGAAATTCCATGATTTTTATGTGAAAAAAACCCCGAAAATAGGAAAAAAATCACGGGCCTAACTCAGTAAAAATGTTCTACTATATACATTTTGGGTACAAAGTTTAAGTTTTCCAATACAGATTGAGTTATGCAGAAAGCGATAAATGAAATTAAAACAAAAGTATAGTAGTAGAAGCTGTCGTTAAGTGTCGGTGATAGTGAATGGGTATCGGTGATGATCAAGGCTTGTCGGGTGGTTAGCGGTGGATTGATGGCGGTCTGCGGTGAAATACAATAGTGGCAACGGTGGTTGTGGCGAGAGACGGTGGTCCAGCGATCCGGCGCAACGATGGTGGCGTGGTGGCGGAGTAAGGCAACCGGCGGTGGCTGTGAGTGGCAGCGATGTGGCGGCGATAATTAGCGGTGGTCATGATGATAACGGCGGTGTTGGCGGACCAATGGCGGTGGTCGGCAGCGGACCTGATGGTGGCATTTTCCAAAAAATGATATATCCCTCTAAAATTTATAAATTAAATACGGATCTCAATTTAAAACATACATAAAATCAAATTAAATGACTCATTGAGACGAGTCCAATAATGCTAGAACTAAGTCAAATCAAGTCCAAATGATCTCAAATCAAGCTCAAATGCTATATCTGAAACTTCAAAATACTGACTGAATGATCAAATGACTTCCAAATTTGAGGTTCTTATAGTCAAATCGAGCGGCTCGACGAGACGAATCCAACGAGCTTAAGATCACTCAGATCGAAGGTCATTTAAATAGTCAAATTACCAAAAAACTATCTATGATCAAATGAATCAATACAGACCGTCCAATGGAGTGTTTTGAGATTTTGACTACAATGACCAAAATGCCCTCTCAGAATCCTATAGGACCTCATTCTTCTGAAGGGGAAGGGTAGAAGTGAACTTGAAGCTAAGAGAAGAAGAACTCGAGGCTTGAAGAACCTCCAAGCAAATCGTGACACCAATTGGCGGTCGACCATGACCATAGGTCATCGCCCCACGACCGGCGGTAGCCGTGCCACCGCCACCGATCATCATTGCCTAATCACGCGTATTCTTTGTTAGTCACCACAACCGCAACAGTGGTCACCTCCGCGGTCGCAGATTATCACCGGTTGTCTCTACTATTGATTGCCAAACAATTTACAACCTAACTATCATTTGCATTGTTGTCACTGATTTCAGGTTGTCAAGCTTTCTCTCTGTAATCCCGTTATTGGGAAAACTTAAACTTTGTACTCAAAAGCAGATATATAGTGATAAATTTTTACTCGGCTAGGCCCCGTGATTTTTTTCCTATTCTTTCTGGTATTTTTCCCAGTAAAAATCCTGGAGTTTCTTGTTCACTCTTCAAATATTTGTGTGTGTGTTAGATTTCACAATAAAGCTAAGGAGTAAACTTTTATTCTACCTCGTCCAAAAAAAAACTGAAAAAGTTACCAGCTACGTGAAAAAGAACTTTATATATATAGATATACGTATATATATCATACCACCCAAAACCCCAAATTGGGCTACAAACCAATAATAAATGTGTTTTATCCAACTAAGCTTATTGAAAAATGAGACTTTAATTTAACAAACTTTTAAAATGAGTCTTATAATTCCATCCTATAAGATCCCACCAATACAAAGTTTAGGATCATTTATCCCAATCATCTATACTCCCTCTTGAGGGCTACAAGCTGATGCAATTAAATTAGACTATAATTTAAATAATACTAATTTAAGTGTACAAATATTGTGGGACTAAATAGCTATAAAAGAAGGCTGATTTAATTATGTGCACATGAATGACTTCTATTTACAAGTTATTCAAATGTCTATAAATATTTAAAACATTAGTTATTTTGTGAATTCATAAACCAATATGTGATAATTTTATTTAGTGATCATTTAAGATTTGATTGATGGAGGCGTTAGAAGATAAGATAGCTGAAATAAAATAAGGATCACAAATAATACATCTTGGAGATATAACATAACTCGAAAAGATACATCAAAAAGTAAGAACCTAGTAAATCAAACACTAGATTTTTTGTGAAAACACTGTTATAAAGGATAAAAAGGGAAGGATGAGTAGAAGAATGTACTAATAAATGAGATATTATAAAAGAGAGAAGTGGTATAATACTCTCTTAAAGATTACATAAATCTCATACTTTCACTACAAAATCTCACAAAAAAGAGATTAAATTTCTTATACCAAATGAAAGAGTATTTATAGAATTCCGCTAGAACCCTTATAAAAAAATACTAAAAAAAATTACCAATAAAGTAAGAGCATAAAGATTACAACATAAATACCATAATAAAATCAATTTAAACTTAGAGGCCTCGATCCGTATGCTTATTTTTTTCCAACTAAAATAGTAATACACATATTGTAATTTAAAAGCTTATAAAGTCAATCCGTCAGCAAAAGCTTTCAATCCGTATGCCCATAATTTTCTAATAAAATGAGTGGGACTCAGAGAAATTCATGTCATAAATTAACACAAGGTCTTCCACTTCTTCGAATAATGTAATCAGTCTTCTTAGCTTGATGATTAGAAAGCTCATTAACATAAGTAATAATTGCATTAATAAGTCAGTATGTATAATGTGAGGATTTACTTATATATGATATATAATTTTATATATTTATGTACTTCAAATTTAAATTTTAATATTTATTTATATAATGCAAAAATTAATAGTATCATATTAAAAATATCATTAATAATAATTTTTTGAAATAAATATTAATTCAATAAACTACTCTCTTAATAATATTATATATTATCTAAATTACTAGCCATTCAAATTTACAATGAATTAGAGAGTGATTGAAATATTGAATGATTGTAATTTTGAAGGTAGATGGAATAGTAGATAAGACACTACCCATAGATTTGGGTCCTCATTTTGTGAGGGCTTTTGATTCGGGTTTTCTATAGGCACAATAGTTATTACCTCTAAGTGAGAGAAAACTTTCAATTAAGGCTGTCGTTGGGTCACATGCGTGGTGTAGTAACGACTTATGGAGTTTTATATTATGAAATTCATCATTTCAGCTTAAATGTGATAGTTGGAAGAATGATGACGTGCTTGATCTAGATCCCATGGTTACGTCATCCGGTCATGTCTATTCTTAGTCGAGGAGAGATAATTGACCCAATCGAAGGATCCGTGTCACACACATGGGTTATATGTCAAAATTCTTATAGACTTAGGGTAGTGTTTGTCTAAGAAGACAGGCTTAAGTCTACCTTAGCTGACAGAGGGTTGTTTGTCCTATCAAGTATACCCTATGATTCACAACTCAAAGGGTAGAGCCGTTGGGGAGCATACAAGCTATGATCATGATCATAAGATAATGGAGCCTTACTGGCCAAACCACCTCATTAAACTCGGTCATAGCGCATCATCATTTCTGGGCCAAGTCCTGATCGAGGACACGGGGCACATCCTTATTGGCAAGAGATTGATTGAGAGTGACCATAGTAGAACACTTGATTTGACATTGGCTTCTTTGTGAGCTAGAGTTTTCTTAATTTATCACCTCTGACAAACCATTGCAGAAGGAGGATTGATTGAGTTTTGCTTTAAGCTTTTAATGATTGAGTTTCATTTAAGCCATTTTTAGACTGATATTTAATTTAAGTTAATTTGATTTAAGAAATTGATTAATTTAAATATGTTTAAGAGCTTTAGATCAACTTATCTTTAGCTAACAGAGGATTAGATCTGTCAATCATAATCAGTTCTATATTTCATCGATTTGAAAATTTTATAATAGATTTTAGATTTTGTTAAACCCAGTCACGACTATCCTAGTACACTTGAATCTAAACATTCACGTGAATTATGCGTACTCATGCGGGTGTATTTGAGAATGTATTAATTAATGCCTTATGTTCGCTTGTGCGATGTGTTGTGAATCCAGTGGCTATTGATGAATTGAATATAAAGATATCGTGCAAGTATCCAATTCATTCATTGAAAGCACTAACAAGCTTTGAAACACTTGGACAAGGCATATAATTACTCCAAAACATATGTAAGCACTCATTCTCTTGTTCAAGCTCTTATATGTATTTCAAAATATCTAAACTAAGAAAGTGATTGCCTTAGCATATGCACGAATATCTGTTTCTTTTAAAATGCTATGTGGATTTTAAAATATCTAGTTTGAACCAAGAATATTTTCCCACGAAATATCATACATCGTATATTTAATATATATATATATATATATATATATATATATATATATATATATATATATATTATATATATATATATATATATATATATATATATATATATATATATATATATATATATATTGATGCTAGTTGAATGTGAACATATCTCATAATGTATGAAAGTGTCACATCATTACATTTAAAAGTTTGTAGAAGTTTGACACAAGTGAATGAAACTACAAATCGCTTTGACACATGTGCAATCACGTTTCTTTGAAGTTCATTTCATGCTTGTTATTGAACTTTCAACTTCATTATCAGATTTTGTGGTGAATAAATCTCTTTTAATGAGTCACCTTTCAAATCTGTGGAGAAAAGAAAGAAAAGACCTTATTAGAAATTCGTCTTAGTGAGACACCACGCAGATCCGCAGATGTACTTATTCAGGTGATCAGATACGTCATTAAGGTATAGTGTACTATCTCGAAAGACAGAAGTTACTACCCTTTAATGGAACCAATCACCTCAATAAGGACTCCTAAGAACGATGAGTCTGCATATGTACCAGAGATTCTTCTCCTACTTTATATGGAAAAGTAAAGCAGGATTTTTTAAACTGGGTTCGTTAAGTTCCCCACAAGGGCAAGCCCCCATAATTAATTACATCCTAAAAGATAAGATCCTATAGAAAAACTCTCGATTAAAGTAAATGATCATTATCTTTGAAGATTTCAGTACGAAGGACTATCAATCGATTGGTTTGTATTTGAAGGTAAAATGAGATTAATCAAAAGAGGGAGTTATTATCGAAGCTAAAATGGGAAATAAGTAGGAGATGCTCATGATGCTAGGAGACCTAGCGAGCATCTCAAACTATCCTAAAATTGGGCTTTATATTTTAGAAATTGATTTAATCTATTTGAGTTGCATTTTTCATTAAAATTGTAGGACTTAAGATCCCTTAGCAAAAGATTAAAGGAATGCCTAAGAGGTGAGGAATTATGCTTATGGCCCAGAAAGGGGAAAAGCAACCTCAGAACCTGAATCTAGGTAGCTTCGACGAAGGCTAGAAGCATAACCTAAATCTAAGGTGAAAATGGGTAATTGGTTTGCCTCCACAAGAGAGGACAAATCATCCGACAGCTTGGACTTACAACCGCCTGGGGGTGACCACCAACTAACTCCTCCTACAATTTTAAATAGATGTAGACAAGCCTTTATGCTTATGCAAGATAACTGGGTTGTTATTATTTAGAAAGAGACTAAGTCCTTAAACTCACTCCATAAAAAGATTAGATCATGTAAAGGAGCATGCTTCAAATAACCTAAATTTAGTGCTTTCAAATTTAATTTTATTTCATTTTTAGATAATCATTTTGACTCAGGCTAATAAGATTTTTATGACTAATGTATGAGAAATCAATTATTGGCCAAATTCAGTGAGAAGATAGGAGGTGAGTTTCCACCACGATCCTCAAAGGTCAAGCTGGGTTATCTGGCAAAGGTGGAAGCCCTCCAATCAAGACTAAAATAAGATGCATTTGTGCATGATATTATAAAGAAATGCTAATCTAGCTAAGTGGTTGCTTGATTTTAATCCTAAGCTTTAAGTGAGACTATGAGTTGTTTTATTTTAATTTGAATTGTTAAGTTGGGTAAAAGATTTATTTTTTCCTAAAGAGCCTAATCCACATCTAGCCATACATAAAGCAAGGAAGAAACTAAAAAAAATATGCCACTTAATGCAAAAGCTAAATAAATCATCAATCAATTTCTAAAGCTAATCGTAAAAAGAATAAATGGTTGTTTGTGTTAGGCACAACCGCACAAACCCAAAAATATCAAATGTGGGTAGCCGAGCTCTATTCTTATACAACCCGGATTACAAATTAATTAAATTATAATTTAAGCAAAGGAATTCATTGTTATGGGGGTCTTCAAGCTTTATTCTTCTTTCTTCTTTTCTTATTTATTCTTTTGTTCTTTTCTTCTTTGGTTCCTCTTTTGAATGGTAGGATGGTGGTTACTCCAAGACTTCACATAGTGCATAAGATAGGATCTTATGACCAATGCTCATTCTAATCCCCATAACAAATCATTCCAACAGCCTAAACATACAAACTTTTACATGAAAAGGAAAAGGGAAATCTAGCTAACACCTACAAAACAAGGGTTAGTTAAATCACACCACACAAATTCCAAGCATGTTTATTGGACTTATCACCCCACACATGGGTGACTAAGTCCACCTGGCCTATGGATTATGCTTAAGGGTATAAGAACCTGCAAGAAAGAAGCATTTATTTTTTTATTTATGATAGCGCCCCTTTAGCACAATCTCCTGCAGAAAAGAATAGTTAAACTAAACACGTCCTACCATTCATTCTATGAGCATACACCCTAACATCCAGTCTAAAACATTCATCACAAAACAAAACATAACATCAAACCATGCATCGACCTAATCTAAGGTTACAAGTGGTGACTTAAACTAATGTGTGTGCTTTGAAGGTTTGTGTGGCATGCTTAGCTTAAGACTTTAGGTTCAAGTTTTTTAAGTGTGAAGGACATATTCAACTTAGAGGAGGGTTTCATTTAAGTTTTTAAAGTATTTTGGGTTATTTTTATTTTATGTTTTAGTTTGATTTGAGTGAAACCTATAATTAATTACTAAGTTATAAAGAGAGGGAAAGAGAGGGAACTTCTCTTTCCTTCCCTAATCCTTAAGTAATTTCTAAGATAAGTTCACATTTTAATTTCATTTAGGTGAATGTTTTGATTACATCTTTTAATCAATCCTAAGTTTAGATAAACCCTAAATAAACCTATTAAAAAAGAAAGGCATTTTAAGATTAAATAAAATGAATCAAAATTCACATAACACACATTACTTCATTTCTTTCCCAACATATATAACATGCATATGGATGGACCCTAAGCATATTTATATATGCAATTGAGGATAGTGAACACACTTTATGATGCATGCTAAGTAATCTATTTAATAAAATTTAGAAGTTAAATATGCATGATTTTCTTAAATAGAAAAGGTTTTCCTTATCCAAAATTTCACATACATACATGAGAGAAGAAAGACATAAGTCAGTACAACGCCATTGTTAATTAGAGGTGTAAGGTACAAGACTTACTTAGGGCTACTTAAAGCCTTGCAACCTCGTGGTTGTCCAAACTTATATACTACTTTCCTTAAGTATAAACATGTATATAAAAGAAATGAAAGGGAGAAGGAATATGCAAAAGTTATTTAATAGATTTGTTTTGTTTATGCAATTTATTCATACAAGTGTAGGTAACCTTTCTTAGATGGTAGCATAGGGATGAATAGGGTATGATATTAAGTAAGTGTTGGGTTATTTTCAAATGAACCCTACATCTTATCAACTCCTATTCAAAACTAGGCTAACATAAGAAAGAAAGGAAAGGTTACATTAAACATTACTTTATAATCCATCACATGCAAGCTTATAATTAAAGTATAAGAATAACAGACTTTTAGATTTGATGTTTCATTTATAAGTTCTGAAATACTTTAGATTTAGTAGTGATAATAGTCACTCATATTCTACTTTAGCCAACACATGCACATTTGAGATTAAGTAAATAATTTCATTTTAAAATTTTGAAACATGAAATTATGAATGCATGAATCACATGACATACAACTTAACATGTTGGAAAAGATCTAAAGTAATGAAAGCATGTAAACAAACTCACTTTACTTAAATCCTAAAGACATTCTTAAAGAATAAGAAAATTTAGAATAAATCAAAGTGAATTTCAAAATGAATTTTTTTTATTTAGAGTTTGATTTAATTTTGAAATGGTGAGATGAGTTTACTGTTTAACCCATTCCCACATGTGTTTCATATTTTTGTTTAATTTTTAGATAATTAAGTCCATTTTTAAGCATTGATTAGGATAGAGTATGAATTAAGTGGCTTAATTAACCCTTACCTATACCATCTTAGAAAAATTAATTAAGTAATTATGAGCCAATGAGATGACATAAAATCCATAAGATATTAAATTTATAATGCACCTAATAATGAAAATGCCTAATGCAATTTGGCTCACAATTAAAAGTTAATAAGCTAAGGGGTTTAGCTTAAGTACTTTTAAAACACCCTTTCACACTTATGAAAGGGGTTTTAATTTCTTTAATTAGATTTAAGCTATTAAGCACCTAAGCATCTACCCAAGGTAGATTAATTAAGTTTTAGAAATTTTTAGAATTTTTGAAAATTGTTTAAAGAGATCATTAATGAATTAACCCTTAATTAAGAGGGGATTAAGGAAAGATAAGGGGGTTTAGAGAATAGTTTAGGGGAAATACTCCAAAATTATTCCATAGAATCCCTACTCACTGAATCTAACCTTATTCAAACTCAATCATAGGGTAAATACACTAAATCACACCTCAATTAACCTTAATTACATAAATGGGGGTAATTAGGGAATGAAATACCAATTTCCCTAATTAAAGCCTCAATAAATCTCAAAAAAATTAGGGGAGGCAGAGGTCATCCCCTAAAATGAACCCTATAAGTTTGACATCAATTTGTGACTTAATTAGAGAATAATTAGGTAATTAAAATTTCCAAAGAAACTCAAATTTAGAGATAAGGGAAATTCAATATCCATTGAAAACAATTTTAAATTATTCTAGATGAAATTATCTATCCATAGCATTTTTTTCTTTTATTTTTCTAATTTTTATTGAAGGAATTATGAATTTTTGAAGTGCTCTAAATGAATTAGGAATTAATTAAGCATTTTATTAATCCCTAACTAATCCCTAGCTCACGGCATGACATGTGGTGGCGGTAGTCAGCGTGCTTTACACACGTCGCACGATGAGCCCTTTACTTAAGTTGTCATGTCACAAAGGTGGTTGGCGGTGCACGCGCTTATATTCTCGATCATCCGATCAATGATCGGATGACTGTGAATTCCCCTACGATTTATAAAATGGATAACAGGTATATAAACATGGGAATAATCTCGGCCGTCCATCCAAGCGGTGCGGATGGACGACCAGAGATTCATCCGTGCCAAAGCTCAAGAAGAATGAGAACCGTCCACCTTCTGGGCTTTGATCCGAGCTCCATTGAGCTCAGATTAGGATAAAATTTAGCCTACACTTTTACCATGCGATTACCAATACATTCAACGGCTAAGATCATATAAAATTAAAGTTCACTTCACAAAGGACCAACACCAATGAAAATTAAGCTAAAAAAATCACTAACCTTGCCGAAGGTGATCACCGGCGCTCGATTCCCTTGGAGGAGCTTCGTCTCATTGAGACGAAGCTTTCCTAAAATTTTGAGCACTTAAGGTTGAGTGGATTGATGGGTAGACCAACTCCTCTTCAAGATCCTTGCTTTGCTTTTATCTCTTGCCCTAGAACTTCAAAGCTTAGGCCAATTTTACTTAGCTTCTAGATCAAGTGTGCAAGAGGAATTGGATTAATTTGGAGTGAGGAAGAAATTGGCTCTTCAATGGACCTCCCCTGTTTTGCATTATGCAAAACAGAAGAATGGAAATTTCAAATCCTCTCTAGGGACCTTGGGAAAGCTTTGCGATGATTGCTAAGGGTTCCTAGGTCTCAATCGAGTGTGAGTGAGTGAAAATAGAAGTGAATTAGGGGGAGTACATCTCCCCCTATGGCAATCGGACGATCGGCAATGTCCATGCCATTTTGATCCAATTAAGCCTATGGAGTGAGCCTTTTTGGTTATTTTGAGTGTGCACAAGGTCAATTTGGCTAGAGGAGTGGAATGCTAACTCCCCATGTGCTTGGATTGAGCTTAAGAGGGTTTGGTCCATGGGTCAAATGGGTTGGGTTTGGTCCATGGGTCAAATGGGTTGACCAAAACCCATTGGGTTGGGTGCACCACTCATCACTAACTCCCCTCGAGCTTTTAGGAAAGCCTGAAGTGATTGTGAAGAGGGTATGACCAAAATACCCATGGGCTAGGCCAAAATTTGTTCTATGGCCTAGGGGCAAAATGATCATTTTGCTATTTTTTTACTTTGGGTATGTTTGGTATGTTGAGAAAATTGGTTTGGCCAAGTTTCATTGGATTTGGAATCCATGTGATAAGTTGGCTCATGTTGACCCATTTAGGTCAAAATGGGTCAACTTGGGTCAAGTTGACCAATTGGTCAAATTAAGTCAAACCAAGGGTTGTGTCAAGTTCATATGACCATTAAAATTATTTTGGTGCCTTTGGTTTGTTTCAATTTGGATTAGATTTAGCTTTGGCTCATATGACTCATTTAGATCAAATGGGTCAAGTTGACCCATTTGACCCATTTGACCTATTTGAGGTAGGTCAAGGGTAGGTTTAGGTTTGGTTAGTCATATGGAGGGGATTGGTATCTTTTTTCCAATCAATTTGGGTTAAGTTCAATTTTGGCTCAACATGGCTCATTTAGGTCATGTTGGGTCTAAGGTCAAATTGGGCTAGGTTGGGTCTAGTTGGCCAATTGAGGCTTTGGTCAAGTTCCACAAGTGATTTGGAATGGACTTGACCCATTAGTTTCAATCAATTTTAGATCAAGTTTTGACACATTTTGGCCTTTAGGTCAGAATGGGTCAACTTTGGTCAAGTGGGCCAATTGGGCTAGGTTAGGCTTAAATGTTGGCTTTGTCAAGTTAAAACATAAGTTATGAGTGAACTTAGATCAATGGTTTCAATGAATTTGGCCTATTGTGGAATTTGGTTATATTAAGTTTCATTTTAGGTTAAGTGTTAACTTGGTCAACCCTTAGGTTTGACTTAGTTTGACCCAATTTGATTGATTGATCATCCCATAATGATTATGATCATGATGAGAGGCAAATATGAGTTTGGTTCAATCCAATTTGGTTAGGATCAA
Source organism: Cymbidium sinense (assembly GCA_021442155.1). Classification (NCBI taxonomy): domain Eukaryota; kingdom Viridiplantae; phylum Streptophyta; class Magnoliopsida; order Asparagales; family Orchidaceae; genus Cymbidium; species Cymbidium sinense. The sequence goes on along the minus strand of CM038217.1, from coordinate 100,648,103 downwards.
AAGTTGGCTCATAAGGATACTTTCGATCACCTTGGGTCAAGTAAGCCTAAGTGGGTCAAATGGCTTGGTCAAATCTTAATTTGAAGTTGCTTGATCTTGTATATGGACTTATGATTGAAATATAAATCCATTTACAAGTGGTTTGAAGTCAAATGATTTTGATCCATTTGAAAATTTCATATTCAAAGGAAGAATATGAAGGGGTCTTGGGTTTGATTTTTGATTTAGGTTTTGATTGTTTGATTGAGGTTTAGATTTATATATGAGCTCATGATTGTAGGATTGATTGAACCATGAGATAAAATTAAGGATTTGGCTTGATTTGAAGATGATTTGACTAAGTTCAAGATTTTGGATTGAAAGGCTTAGACTTGATTTTGAGTGGATTTGAGTTTGATTTTTGGAATTGGTTTTGATTTTTTGAATTTATATTTTATTTATATATGAGAATATAAATTGATCATGAGAAAATTTCAAGAATTCGAAAGAGTTTAATCATGATTTAGGTTAAATCCATTAAAAGGAATTTAAAGGATTTAAGAAGATTTTTAATTTGAAATTTAATTTTTGAATTGGATTTGATTGATTTATATTCATAATTCATTTATATATGAGAATATAAATGAGAGTACAAATAAGTTTTGAGAAAATCCCATGAGTTTGAAATGGTTTGGTCAAAGTTTAGGTTAAATCCATTAATGGAAAATTAAGGGATTTAAGGGAATTTCAAGCAGTTTAAATTTGGAATTTAATTTTTACCTTTGATTGTATTGATTTATATTTATATTTCATTTATATATGTGAATAAAAATGAGGATATAAATAAGTTTTGAGAAAATTCCAATGATTTGAGTTGATTTGATCAAGGTTTAGAGTTGATTTTGGCTAAGTCCTTTAATGGAAAATTAAATGGACTTAAGAAAATTTTCATGAATTAATTTGGAATTTTGAATTTGATTGGATTGATTTAAATTCATATTTCATTTATAAATGTGAATATAAATGAGAATATAAATGGATCATGAGAAAAATATCAAATATTTGGATAGGTTTTGATCATAATTTTGGCTAAGTCCTTAAGAAAGGGTTAAGGACTTAGGAAATTTTAACTTAGAAATTTTTGATGGATTTTGGTCATGGGTTTCAATCATGGATTTTAATCATGGATCTTAATCATGGAATTGAATCATGGAATTGATTTGAGTTTGAGAAAATCAAATAGGATTGATTTGGAGTTTGACTTGAAAGAAGGAAAGTGAGGAATGGTTTAAGCTAAAGGGTATGAAATTTTCCTAACACCCTTACGACATGACCTATTCCTATGGCTAACTCTTCTAAATCTTCTAGGGCTAGGGGAGTGTCCATCTAATCACTAGATTTGTCTTAAGACTAAGGAACTCTTAAAGTCTAAGAGGAATCCTAATCCTAAGATGGAGATACTGGAAGCTCATTCTAAAAATGAGGTCAACAAAGGGCATCCAATAGGTGTGGTGTGACTGATAAAGAACACCACACGTATTGGTGTTGACCGAAATGATGAACAACATCGAAAGATCACAAGAACTAACAGAAACAATCTATCATTAACTTAAGGGATAGAAAGAATCCAGAACTTAGTGCATTGTGGCTCTACTTATGTCCAAGACATAAGAGAGAGGGAAGAAATCCACTAAGGGATAGAGTGTGAACCTTCCACTAGAGAAGTAGGTTCAAGTCATCTATAAGGACATGAAAGATTTGATTTGATTTGAATCTCACTATGGAGATATCTCCACTGGGGGAGAGGGTTGAATTCATTTCAAATTTTTTTTTTAGGTTTGAATTTTTAAATGAACCCTATTGGTTTGTAATGAGTTGTACTGAATAGGATCCATGGAGGCTAAGACCTAACTCAGATTTACCAATCCAAAGGGATAGTCTACTAAGCATATAGTAGGACCAACCAGCCAAAGGGATGCCTTTTAGTATGCATCAGCTATACTTGGAAGAAAGCATAGTAGACTTACATCTTCCAAAGTAAAGACCAGTTGCTGGGGTAATTTATTAGCAAGGCAACAGATTGAACCCAACCTAAGGCTGACTATTGAGTGAATGCCACCGAGGAACTTAGATCATCTTGAAGATAGTCAAGATTGATTTCATTTTTAGATTTGTTTGTTTGGATTATTATGGATCCCATAGGTTTGCATGAAATGCACTAAGTAGGGGCCATGGAAGCCTAGACCTAACTCAAATTTATCAATTCAAAGGGAGTAGTCTACCAACCATAAGGTAGGACTATCTAACCAAGGAGAAATGCCTTTTGGTATACAATGGTCAAGTCTTAAGAAGAAAGCACGGGGACTCATATCTTCTAGAAACAAGGACCCATTGGGGTGATTAGTTGCTTTGGGCAACAAATCAAACCCGACCTAGGGCTAACTATTGAGTGAATGCCACTAGGGGACTTAGATCAGCTAAAGAATAGTAAAAATTAATTTTTATTTTTAACTTTATTTTGATTATGATGGATCCCATAGGTTTGCAATGGATCATACTGAGAAGGAGCTTATAGAAGCCTAGACCTATCTCAGATTTAATGAACCAAAGGGAGTAGCTTCCCAGCCGATGGGAGAACTATCTGACCAAAGGAGTGCCTTTTAGTTTGTAATGATCAAATTAAGGGAAGAAATCTTAGGGACTCACATCTTCTACTAGAAAAGATCACTAGGGTGATCGGTTGCTTTGGGCAACGAATTGAACTCCACCTAAGGCTGTTCGTCAGTTTGCGATAATCATGCAAGAAAGAATGCAACATAGTCTTATATCTTTCAAAGCAGAATGATTGCTGGGGTAACCTGGTTATGGAAAAATAGGTTGAACCTGACCTAAGGATGACTACAGAGTGAGAACCCGACACAGGATTTATCTTAACTTCAGGTAGTCGCAATTTTTAGGGAGTTACTGACCGCCAAAGATAGGATGCACTTGGAGAAGGGGCCCTTTGGGGGCTTGAATCCTAATCCACAATGAATTAATTTTGTTCATTTATTTTAGTTATTTTATTGTGGACCCTGTTAGTTTACGAGGGATCAAACTGAGAAGGAGGTTATGCTTAGACCTATCTCATTCTTGAACCAGCGATGATTTGTGCATCCGAAATAAATTTTCCAACCACGTGGTTACTAAAAGGAATTGTTAATCCAAAGTAACCCGGGTAGTGTCTAAATGGTCATGACTTGATCCAAATAGAGTTCCCATGGGGATGGGGTAGTAAAGGCTTAATCAAACACCTAGAAAATGACATGGCTAGTCATAAATTCAATAGGTATTGGTGTCCAACTCAAGGAGAAAGCAGGACTCATATCTGAGAGTGGTGTACTCAGGGTGAGTCATCGACATAGCGAATATCAACCAACTAAGGTGCATGGTTTACAATAAGCCTAGGAAGAAAGCTAGGACTCACATCCTCATATAGCATTCTGAGATAGTCATCTTTTGGCTCGATAGGTCGACCTGGGGCGACATGAGTGAATGCCACTGGGTGCTTATATCAACTCAAAAGTAGTCAAGGAAAGGAGCCTGGGGACTTATCTAAACCTCAAATATACTGAACCTAGTTAGAGCATGATGGCTAGTTCAAGAAGAAAGCACGGGGACTCACATCTTCTTAAGCAAAGTCAACAGGAGGTAGCTTAGTGGCTGGGCAGTGAAGCATACTATACAAATAAGGTACACATTGGTTAGCAATGATCAAGTTAAGAAGAAAGCCTAGGGACACACATCTTTTAAAATAAGAGACCACTGGGGTGACATACTAGCGAGGTAGAATGTAGACCTGACCTAGAGCAGCTAATGAGTGAGTTCCATAGGGGGCTTGCTCCCACATCAAAATAGCTTGAGATAAAATATTTGTGTTTATTTTTTATGCATGTGTAAAAAGGAATAGGACACCTCTGGGAGACTCTTACACCTACCTTAAAACACGCTGGAGAATTTATGGGATGATGCCACGAATGACAACAAGAATTCCCACTAAGAAAGAAAGCCGCTTGGGTTCTCTCAGACCTAACTTAGTTATGCTAATCGAAACAGGATGCCTCTCGGGTTTTCTTACACCTATTCTAATAACATCAGGATATTGTGTATGTGTTGTAAAAAAAGGGATAGGATGCCACTGGTGGACTCTTACACACTCTTACACCTACCCTAAACACGTCACGGTGGATTCGCAAGACAAGCAAATAACACTTCGAAAGAAGATAAGATTTGATGAATGGAATTAGATTTTTGTTCTTTTTATTAATGAATTATTTTCAAACAAGTTTTGTTTCATGGATAATATTTCTTTAGATAGAGCCCATTAATTGGAAACATCGAGTGTTCCCATTTACAATCAATAAGTTGATAAGATCCTCCTTGGTAGGCCTTCTCTATGACATAGGGGCCTTCCCAAGTTGGTTTAAACTTTCTTCCCATCTTTTGATGGGCAACAATTAGTCTCCTTAGGACTAACATAAGTTCTCCTACTCTGAAACACCTAGGGCGGACCAGCTTGTTGTGAGCTTGAATCATTTTGGCCTTGTACAACTCGAGGTTCTGGCATGCCCGTAGGTGACTTTCCTCCAAACCTTCGAGCTTTTCTAACCACAACTTTGTATTCTGCTCTATAGTGATCTTGTTACCCAATGCTATCCTTAGTGATTGGAGTTGAACTTCTAAAGGAAGAACAGGCTTCAAACTCATACACTAAGAAAAATATGGTAGACTGAGTTGGAGTTCAGTATGTGGTGTGGTAGGCCCACAAAGTTTCAACCAATTGCTTGTTCCACTATCGTTTGTTATCATCAAGAGTCTTTTTTAGTATCTGGATGAGAATTTTGTTGAATGCTTCTGCTAAGCTATTAGCTCTAGGTAGTAGATGATGGAGAATCTCCAATATATATGTCTTCTAAAATTGATCTTCATGCTTTTGAATGCACCATTATCAATATAATTCATGAGGCACCCAACCTATATACATATATGGTTCTAAAATGAAGCACATGGTGAGCTGTGACCTCTCTGAGTGGGATGGCTTTTGCCCACTTGGAAAAGTAGTCGGTGGTAGCTAAGATGAATCAATACCCCTTGGAAGAAGAAGGATTGATCGGACCTACAATATCGGTACCCCAGCACTCAAATGGCCATGAAGCCAATGTAGGGTGTAAAATGTTGGGTGGCTGGTGGAGGACCACACCATGCACCTGACATTGATGGCATCTCCTAGTTATGTCCATACAATCTGTGATCATAAAAGGCTAGTAGTATCCAAGTCTTTTGATCTTTGACTTCAACTTCAGACCAGACTGATGTGCTCCACATAGACCTGTGTGTACCTCGATTATAATGCCACAAGCTTCATGTTTGTCTAAATAACGTAACCATATCTAATCAAAGGATTGTCGGTACAGGGTGCCATCTACAAGAGCATAGGAAAGAGCTCTTTATTTCACATGATGGGCTTGAGATTTCTCTTGAGGTAGTTTGCTGGTGTTCAAATAATCTATGAATGGTTGCCTCCAATCTAGCTCCTTGTCCATTTTGGCAACGGTAACCTCCCCTTCAAGAGAAAGTCTCTCGATGAGTTTAGAATCAATAAGGGATAAGACTTATTTATTTTGGACCCTTATTGAAATGGACTCATCTTCTAGACATGCCAACTCTTTAGCAAGCTTTGCCAAGGAATCTGCTACTGCATTCTCTCCTCGAGGAACCTTGTAGATGGTGACTTCGGGAATCTGTGCTGTCAGCTTTATGGTATACTCGTAGTAATGATGAAGTTTGGGTTTGAAGACCTGGTAGGACCCAGTAATTTGGTTGATGACCAACTAAGAATCCCCAAAGATATTGATGCTAATAGTGATGGTTAACTTGAAACTGGCAATCAAAGCCTCATACTCAGCTTCATTGTTGGTTTAGGGGTTGGAAAGATAGTATAAGAATCTCATCACATCATAGTTTTGAGTTAGAAGAACTATTCCTACCCCTGCCTTTCTTGGGAGAATAGATCGTGGTGCTTCACCTTTAAGAAAAGAAGCAACACCATCAAAATACATCTCCCATTGGGGTTGTCGGCCTCCCCTAAGTTCATGATTTGTTCATCGGGGAGATTGTCACTAAGCGGAGAATCAGCAGGAAGTGGGTGTCCCAATAAGAAATTCGCTAGTACCTATCCTTTTACTGCACGGAGGGGTATAAATATGATATCAAACTGCAAGAGTATCATGGACCAACGAGCCAAACATCCAGAAAGCATTGGACTGCAGTGGATTGGTTCTTGAGATCAAGTTCACCTTATGAGAAAGAATGTAGTGTCGTAGCTTCTAAGATGCAAAGATCAAAGCAAGGCAATATTTCTCAATAGGTGGGTAGTTTGCTTCAGTAGGGATCAGATGATGGCTAAGGTAATACAGAGCGCTTTCCTTCCCCTCGTCATTGGCTTGGGCCAATAGAGCACCAAAAGAGTCATCCAATGCAGTAGTGCAAAGGATCAATGGTCTGCCCGGGATAGGGGCTGCAAGAACTGGTGGCTTCACCAAGTATTCTTTGATGTCTTTGAATGTGTGTTGGCACTTGTCATCCAACTTAGACTTGGCATCCTTTTTGATAAGTGCTGAGAATGGTTTGCATCTCCCTGATAGGTTTGAGATAAAGCATCTTAGATTTTCCTGCCATCCTTGAAAGGATCTGAGTTGAGTAAAACTCTTAGGAGGTGACATTTCTAAGATAGCTTTGATATTTTCAGGGTCTATTTTTATTCCCTGGTGTCGAATAACAAACTCAAAGAATTTTCCCGAAGTGACTCCAAATGCACACTTCACGGGATTCATATTAAGGTTATATTATCTTAACCGTTCGAAAACTACTCTCAAGTCAAAGAGGTGGTCTTCTTTTTCTCTGCTCTTGACTACTAGATCATCAACGTAGCACTCAACTTGACGATGGATGAGTTCGTTGAAGATCTAAGTCATGGCCCGTTACTAGCATTTTTAAGGCTGAAAGGCATGACCCTATAATAGAAGATTCCAATCGGGGTTCAGAAAGTAGTATTTCTTTCATCTTCAGGAGACATCTTGATTTGGTTATAGCCAGATGATCCATCCATGAAAGAAGACTGCATGAGATGAGGCAATGTCCACCATTAATTTGGTATAGGAAAACTCATCCTTAGGACATGCCTTATTTAAGTCCCTAAAATCAATGCAAATATAAATTTGGCCATTCTTCTTCTTAACTGGGATGACACTAGCTAACCAGGTAGGATATTTTTCTTCCCTAATGAAACCAGCATCGATCAATTTCTTGACTTCAAAAATGACCTGTTGTTCAATCTCTAATCATATGTGTCTAGGATCTTTCTTATAAAGGGTAACATTAGGGTCTATTGCTAGCTTGTGGACTACAACATCAGGAGATAATCCGAGCATTTTTTCATAACTCCATGCAAAGCAGTCTTGAAACTTAGTCAATAGCCTAACTAAGTCATTGGTTTCTTCTTCATTTAGCAATGAACTGATGCATGTCGGGCGAGAATTTTCTTTTATCGTGAGGTTGATTTCTTATAGTTTGTCGATTATTGAATGAATCTCCTCTTCAAACTCTGGCAATGCCTCTTTGACTTAGAGATCATCTGGATCATCTGAAATTTCTAAACACACATTATCATAAGAGTTGAGGATGTGTGAGGAAAACCTATCAAACTCCAAATGGTTGGTAACAACTAGGAAATAATCTTCATCATCGACTGGACCCACTGCGTCGAATCCTAGTCCTGCTCTTGACTGTGCTTCTCTGCCTGTATTGTTCCATAATTTTTCAAAATATTCTGACCTGTGCTTGGACCAAGTATAAGAAACTAAAAATTTTTGTATAAGATTTTTAACAAAAGGTGAGTAAAATTCAAAAGGTAATTCTATTAATTCTTTGAAAGTATCTTCCTCAAGTCCTACATCGAGCTCTGGACTTGAGGATGATGATCCCAAAAAGAACCTCTTTTGCTTCATATCACTAGAAGACTTAGGGACTTCCTTAACTACTAAGCCTTCAACTTTCTGAGATGTAAGTGAGGTAAGAGCTAAGGTTCCCAACTACTATCGAATAGTTTCACATAAACTAGATTTGAATACTTTGCTTTGCCTGGATGCCTGGTCTTCATCTCTGGCTGGATTAAAAGTCACCTCTAATGGAACCCACTGAGAGGGGTTGGCTGCTATACTAATCATATTAGACTCATCCTCTGAGCTGGATTCCAAGTCTATGTGAATAGTAGGGGTACTCCTATGAACTAGAACATGACCTCTATTGGTTGAAGGCCAACTAAGGGGTCTTCCACCTTTGGAACTGCCTCTGTTTCTACCTCTGTCTCTACCTGGTGGAAGTTGAGCCATCTATCCACATATCTATATGATGGAATGAATTGTGGGTGGAATGTGATATGCGGATCTACTTCTTCTTCAATTCCCCTTTCTTGCTCACTTGGACTTTTTCTTTTTCCTTTTCATTTTCTTTTATCTTTTCTTTTGCTTCATTTTTTTTTCTTTTGAATTTGCATTTGAATTTTATCCAAGTTCACAAGAAAGGGTATTTTGAGGAAGATAGTAAGTTGCATCTTCATAGATCTCAACCTCTCTAATTGAGAATGGCCTTTCATCCCCATTGGCACGATACTCAATTCCATCTTTTATGAACTTGATGCACTGATGAAGGGAGGATGGAATGATCTTGATCTAATGTTTCCAAGGCCTACTAAGCAAAGCAGTGAATGAAGTATTCAAATCAATGATATAGAACTTGGCTCTTTGATCCATCTCCAATGTAACACTATAGAAACCTAAAGCCCACCTTGATCATTGAATCCTCTCACATCATCCTATCTCCTCGAAGAGTAGAGATGTCTATCTTCAAATAGGCAAAGGTCTTTAGAATCATAATATTTATTGATGCACCTGAATCCATGAGAACCCTAACAAGTATGAACATTTCCATGTCTACTGTGATATATAGGGGACAGTTGTGCTCCAAGTCCCCCAGTAGAAGGTCTTCATTTGTGAAGGTGATCCCTTGGGCTTCTTTTGCATAGTGTGCTTCCTCACCTATAGCAGTCAGCTGAGCTAAGATTATCTTAGGATCAAGGAGGGCCTTGATTAGTGATTCCCTCATCTCTTTGGATAAGAAAAGTGCACCATATATGCTTAGCTTAGATGGAAACTTTGTTAGATGAAAAAGGGCGTTGTAATCCACCTTCGACCGATCTTCCACAAGCATATCCAAGGGTAGAGCATCTTGTGGAAGGGCTTCTTGATCTTTAGTACCAATGACTTGTTTCCCTCTATCTAGAGGTGCTGCCCTAGGAGGTAGAACCTTGCCACTATGGAGGTTGACTTCGGTAATCTCTGGAGGCAAGGTGGTGGCAAGTTCTACACACTTCAGCTCACCTACGACTTCTTATGGGACTCTCGAATCGGATGATTCCAAGTCTATCTCAAGAGGTGAACCCAGTATTGAGTTGGAAAATCCAAGTTTGAATCAAAAGAAGAAGATCGATTATAGTTAATTAGACTTGAAGAGTTATCATTAGGAATAGAAGAAGATAACTCATCAGAAGAGACACATATGTAATTCAAACCAGTTTTATTCTTCAATTTCTTGGAAGTATTTGGAGGTACAAAGTAGAAGTCAAGTAGAGTGAGTGGAGTAAGGGATTTAATGCCCTTATCCATTGATACAAGAGTTCTACTAGTAGAAGAAATAGAAGAGCTAGCTGAAATAAAAGAAGTCATCGGTGTGGAAGCTGCAATGAAGGCTGGAGTTTGGACACGGTGGGTTGTGCTAAGGGCTATCCGGTGACACATGTTGCTTTCTTCTTTGAGCTCCCACTTTCTAGAGTTTTGCGGCAACTTGCAAACCTTCCTTGGTGTTGGAGGTTTGAGTGACTTAGGCACTTCTAGGAAAGCTTCTTGATCTTACGAATTATTTTCTCAGAGGTTTTAGACAAAGAAATGTCCCAACCTTCTTTGGTTTTGGTAGGATCATTTGTATCCCCAATGATTACCCTAATGGAACTTGAAGGTTGTTCTATGAGGTATTCCTTTGGGATAATGACAGCACCAATTTTGAAACTGTGTTCAAGCCGGTCCTTGAATATAAAGGAATCCTCCAAAATGTGGCCTACCATATGGTGGTAAGGGAAAAAGTTTGGATCATGACTTTTTCCAAATTTCTTCGGTCTCCTAGGCTCGGGTAGCTGAAAGTCAAGTTTCTTTAAGAGGTTCTTAAAGTTTTTCTGATTACCTCCCTCTTAAAAGAATAAGGTTTGTTTAACTTATCTAATAGAGTAGGTGGACCATAGCTACTTGGCGACGGATATGCATGCTACTTCTGGTGGTATGGTGAGGTGGGTATTATCTGGTGGAGGCTGAGTGGAGTAGGTGCTTCGATGGCAAGGAGGTGGAGGCTTGAGGTCATGATCTCGGTGATCTCTAATTTGCTTCCCACTTTCATAATCAGTTTCTTCTCATAGACCTTTTGGGATTTCTACTTTGGCAACTGATCTAAAAAAGGCAACTATTTGGCCTCTCCTTGTAGACTAGCCACCTTGTTGATTAGCTTCTCAAATGTCTTTATGGTGAAGCCCTTAAGCATGAAGGCGACCAGGCCATGGATATTCTTCAAGAGAATCTCAATGGCATGCTATTCAGACAGTTGTGGTTCACACTTCATACTCAGGTTACGCCATCAGAGAATATAATCAACAAGTAACTCACCGGAGTGCTGTTAAGCTACAACGAGATCACCTAGTAACCCTTTGCTAAGCTCCAACAAATCTCTTGATGAAGAGTTGCTCTAACTTCAGAAATGCCTTTATTGAACCGTTGGGTAGTTCAAATACCAATCAAAGTGATATGCTAGCTTGACAAAGAGTCTAAGAGTAAACATGTGCCACTGTTACAATAAGCGGCCACGAGTGAGCTATATGTTGCCTCGTGTTCCCACTTCCATCAAAGCTCTTGAAGGAAGGAGACACAAAACCCTTGGGATATTGGATAGCTTCGAACTCCTCTAGGTAGGGTCTACCCTTTGGAACTGATGATCCTCCCCGAGCTTGAGCCAAAGCTTCCTTCACCTGCTGCTCAATCATGGATTTCAGATCTTTTTCCATGTATGGAGCTACTTTCCATGACCTTCTTATACAGACTAGTGCTACCTTACTCAATAAGAGGTAGATTCTTAACTGGATCTAAGACATGCACTAGCTCAGGTTGACTGACATCGACTGTATAAGGATGAATTGGAGGGGCTTGCTTCTGAAGCATTGATACTGCTGCCAATAAGTCCTGCTGTGCCATCATCAATCACTTTCATCTTCCTTAAATCGAGGTGATGGGTTGATTCTGTGGTGTCTCCTTGATCAACCTCATCACCTTCCATGGCCTGCTGCTCCCTAAGAAGAGAACCTCTAGTATCGACCATGCATATGCCAGCTGAATCTCCCATCAAGTCATCTTCATTGGATCAAAGCTGACTCTTTCTTCATCAGACCATGCATACCCTAAGATCTCCTTTTTCTCCATAAAATAGTGTGCAACTATCTCATCTAAGGATCAATCTAACTTAACAGGTACAAACAGCTTGGGCTGATTGGTGTGATCGCTATCATGCGAGAGGCATACCTCACTAAGCAGGAGTCAATCTTGTGCGGTGTACTCACTAGAATGATAATCTGACTCGACTATAATAGGGGTAACAATCCGGGTCCTCTATACGCCACTTCTGTCATCTAGAATATCCCTGATAATCATCACCATCTCTGCATCCAGCTGAATGGGTGGAGTTGGTGAAGGAACGACCACGATGCTCCGGGATTGCCACTCCTTCCACACCACTACTAGGGTAGAAGGTTGAGCAGGAGAGCTTTGCCTTACCACAATGGGTGGTGTAGGAGGAGTAGGATCCCTTGGCTATAGCCAGATCACCAATGGGGTACATTTTTCCCTGGATGTGGCCTTCATGGCCTTAGATGGAATGGGTGATGTTGATACTTGTACTGATGATGGCGGATGTGGGCTGGAGCAGTGGGGTGGAGACACCATACTCTCTATGTAGGGGCCTCATGATGGATGGTCCATGAGAAATACTATCGGTATATGGCGGTAGTACGAAAAAGTCAACCAAAAAGAAGCGGTGACAGTGAACCTCCATCACTCTCTCTGTTGTGTAATATGATGTATGGGCCTCACGGGCCTCTCCCCTGGATATGCCTCCCTGTGGGGATAACAAATCATAAATGGAGTTCTGAGCATCCATATGCTTACCTACTGTAGAAACGAGAAGGCCTGTACAACCTCTACTCCTGAAACTCGGTAGATGCACCTAGAGGAGGATGAATGGATCCTCTAGCATCCTCTCTATGATCCGAGAGGATGAAACTAGTTTTAACCACGGTGGTGATATATGGAGACTCATCCATGGCGACTCTGCCTCAAGCTCTCGGCTATTAGTATGGAACATTTGACCATGTTCTTGTTCTTTTGCTTGGGTGTGAGTAGATGAGAGAGTGTGAGCTAGACCCATACTCAAATGTGGGAGGCAAGCCACGAAACAGGAGCCTTACCCTTGGAGTGCAGATGGTAGTGCTAGCAACAACATGTGCAACTCGAGGATGAACGCCAGGGGAACTAGCCGGTCTGTGACCAGTGTTACTACCATAACTTTCTCTTGAGGAGATATATATGAATCAAGGTAATTCACCCACGATGACCGACACGCACCACCTTCTTCTCGAGTGTGTGAGGGGAATGCCCTCACAAGTGATCTTGGCCCCTCAAATCCATGGCCAAAATGGATCAAATGGGTGATCCAAATGAGGAAGTCGACTAATCAAAGTAGATCCATGCCGTGAGGAAAGTAAAGACAAATTTGAGGCCATTGCAAATGGCGGACTATCTTGGCAAAGAATCTACAATGACAAATGAACTTGCATCAGTTTTGTCTCCATAGATTTTGAATTTTGAATTTTGAAAATTTGAACCCACATCCAATAACTTGGAAGTGTTAAGTGGGTTCAAATGAATTTGGAAAGATTGATTGAAAGAGGAATTTGAGTATGAATCAAACTTCAACAAATTTGAGTATGTTGAAATATGGATTCAAAATTTTGATAGGATGCTTCCATAGGTTCATTTTGTTTTGAATTTGAATTTTGTGATTTGGAGGACCCTTTCCTTTAACAAATTTGGGTATGTTAAAGTAAGGGTCAAATGATTTTGTTTTGTTTGAATGTTTTGGAATTTTTACTTATTTAAAAAATTTAGGTATGCTAAGTGAAGTAAAATTGATTGTTTCTTTTTGTGAAATTTTTTACTTTGTTTCAGTTTTTTTTGGAAAATTTTGGAGTTCTTACTTAGCAAATTTAGGTATGCTAAGTGAAGAACCCAAGTGTATTTTGTTTGATTTTGAAAAATAGGATTCTTAGCAAATTTAGGTGCTAAGAAAATCCTATTTCATTTGTTTGAAAATTTTGATTTTGAAAAGGGTAGGATCCTTAGCAAATTTGGTATGCTAACAATCCTAAGGTGTCATTTTATTTTGAAATGATTGAAAGTGGAGATTCAACTTTAGCAAATTTGGTATGCTAAGATGAAGTCCCACTTGGTTTTGTGAAATGTAAATTTCACTTAGCAAATTTAGTATGCTAAATGAAATTCAAATGGTGTGAAAATTTTGATTTCATTTTGATTTTGAAAATGGAAACTTCTCCTTAGCAAATTTGGTATGCTAAGGAAGAAGTTCAAAGGTGTTTGAATTTTTTTTGTTTGACTTTGGAAACTTTACTTAGCAAATTTGAGTATGCTAGGTGAAGTTCCAAATATGTTCTGAAAAGTTTTGAATTTTTGATTTGAAAACTTTACTTAACAAATTTAGGTATGTTAAATGAAGCTCCAAATATTGTTTGAAAATTTTTAAAATTTTGGATTTGGAGAGTTTACTTAACAAATTTGAGTATGTTAAGTAAGATTCCAAAATGTGTTTTGAAAATTTCTGAATTTTGGATTTGAAAACTTTACTTAACAAATTTGGATATGTTAAGTGAGGTTCCAAATGTGTGTTTTTCTTTTGAAATTTGTTTTGAATTTGGAAACTTTACTTAACAAATTTGGGTATGTTAAGTGAGGTTCCAAATGTGTGTATTGAAAATTTTTGAATTTGGAAACTTAACAAATTTGGGTATGTTAAGTGAGGTTCCAAATGTGTGTATTGAAAATTTTTGAATTTGGAAACTTTACCTAACAAATTTAGGTATTTTAAGTGAGGTTCCAAATGTGTGTTTTGAAAATTTTTTGAATTTAGAAACTTAACAAATTTAAGTATGTTAAATGAAGTTCCAAATTTATGTTTTTAAGATTTTGTTGGATTTTAAATTTGGAGACTTCACTTAATAAATTTGGGTATGTTAAATGAAGTTCCAAATGTTGTTTTGAAATTTTTGAAATTTTGAATTTTTAAATTTGGATACTTCACTTAACAAATTTAGGTATGTTAAATGAAGTTCCAAATGTGTTTGAAATTTTGAAAATGTGATTGTTGATTTTTTTTTATTTTTTTTTGAAACTTACTTAGCAAATTTTGAATGCTAATGAAATTCAAATGTATTTTGAAAAATTTTGTTTATTTTTTAAATTTGGAGACTTCACTTAACAAATTTTGGTATGTTAAATGAAGTTTCAAATGTTGTTTGAAATCTTTGAGTTATGATTGTTGGTTTTAATGTTTTGAAAAGAAGACCTCCATTCAACAAATTTAAGTATGTAGAATGGAGTCCATTTATTGAAATATGTATTTTTATTTTTTTTTTTGATTGTTGCTTTTTTGAAATGAGGAATTCAACTTAAAACATATATATGTGGTATGTTAAGTAGAATTTCCAAATGATATTTTTATTTTAGTTGATAATGAAATCTTCATTTAATAAATTAAATGAAGATGTTCATGTATTCTTTAAAATTTTAATTTTGTTTACAAATGAACTTTCCATTCAATAAGTGTGAATATATTGAATAGAAGAATTTATGTGTGCTTTTGAAAACTTTTATGAATATTATTGTGATTTTTGAAAAAGATGATTGCTTATTTATTTTGAAAATGAAATCTTCATCAAAGTGAATTGAAAGAAGATATTTATTTGTGCTTTTGGAAAATATTATTAGTTTTATTTTTGAAAATCCCTACATGTAACAATTATATGAATTATTAAATGAGGGTGAAAAATTTTGTGGAAAATATTTTATTAAGTGCATTTTTGGAAAAGGTGCTTTTGAAAAAGCAAAGTTCTTTATGGAAGATTTATTATTTTAGGATGAACCTTTCCTTATCATGAAAATGATAAGGAGGAAGTCTTTAAGAGATGTTTCTTTTTATTTTAGATCTTTTCATTTTGCCCATTGGAGAACCAGCGGGGTTTTAAGACCAAAATGTGGTCCTAAAACTAAAGATGTTGGCTAACAACTCAAGAATGAAATGAGCTAAGTGCCGGAAGGAAGGATAGTCTTGAATTCATACCAAAGTACAAACCCACTATTGATACTCAAAGACAATAATCATTTACCAAAGATGGAGAGAGGAACCATCCCTGAGTCTCAAAAATCGTGGTGAATAAATTCTATAAGGAGTCACCTTTCAAATATGTGGAGAAAAGAAAGAAAACCATAGAAATTCATCTTGGTAAGATGCCACATCCAGATGTACTTATTAGTGATGGATATGTCATCAAGGTATAGTGTACTATCTCGAAAGATAGAAGTCACTACCCTTTAATGGAACCAATCACTCAAGGATGATGGGTGCATATGTACTAGAGATTCTTCCCCTACTTTACATGGAAAAGTAAATAAGGTTTATTTTAAATTGGGTTCATTAAGTTCTACAGGGCAAGCCCCATAGTTAATTACATCCAAGGGATGAGATCCTTAGAAAACTCTCGATTAAGGTAAATGATCATTGTCTGAAGATTTCAATAGGAAGGACTATCAATCGATTGGTTTGTATTTGAAGATCAAATGGGATTGATCAAGAGAGTTATTATCAAGCCAAAATGGAAAATAAGTAGGAGATGCTCACGATGCTAGGAAACTTAGCATCTCAAACTATCTTAAAATTGGGCTTTACATTTTAGAAATTGATTTAATGTTTGAGTTGCATTTTTTTATTAGAATTTAGGACTTAAGATTCCTTAACACAAGATTAAGGAAATACCTAAGAGGTGAGGAATTATGCTTATGGCCCCAAGGGAGAAAAGTAACCTCAAACTAAATCTAGGGAGCTTGGTGAGGCAAAAACCCTAAATCTAAGGTAAAATGGGTAATTGGTTTGCCTCCAAGAGGACAAATCACCTAATAGCTTAGACTTACAACCACCTAGGGGTGGCCACCAACTAACTCCTGTGATGATTTTGAGTACATGTAGGCAAGTCTTTATGCTTATGCAAGATAGTTGTATTATTATTTAGAAAGAGACTAAGTCCTTAAACTCACTCCCTAAAGAGACTAGATCAAGTAAAGAGACATGCTTCAAATGACCTAAATCTAATGCAATTCAAATTTCATTTTATTTTTATTATTTTGTACAATCATTTTGACTTAGGCTAATAGGATTTTTATGACTAATGCATGAAATCAGATTATTGGCCAAAATCAGAGAAGGAGGAGGTGAGTTTCCACCATGTCAAGGTCAAGTGGTTCTCAAGGTGGAAACTCAATCAAGAGTGAAATAAGATGTTTTATGCATGATATTATAAAGAAATGCTCATCCATTAAGGGTTGCTAATTCTTTTATCTTGATTTTAATCCTAAGCTTTAGGTGAGTTATGAGTTGTTTTAATTTGAATTATTAAGTTGGGTAAAGATTTATTTTCTAAAGAGCCTAATCCACATCAAGCCATACATAAAGCAAGAAGAAACTAGGAAAAGCATGTCACTTAATGCAAAAGCTAAACAAATTAACAATCAATTTATAAAGCTAATCACAAAAGAATAAATGGTCATTTATGTGGGCACCACACAAACGAAATATCAAATGTGCTACCCTTATACAACCCGGATTAAAAATGAATTAAATTGCAATTTAAGCAAAGGAATTCATTGTTATGGGGGTCTTCAAGCTTTATTCTTCTTTTGTCTTTCTTCTTTTCTTCTTTCTTCTTTTCTCTTTTCTTCTTTGGTTCCTCCTTTGAATGGTTGGATGGTAATTGCTCCAAAGCTTCACATGGTGCATAATATAGGATCTTATGACCAATGCTCATTCTAATTCCCATAGCAAATCATTCCAACATCATAAATATACAAACTTTTACATGAAAAGGAAAAGGGAAATATAACTAACACCTGCAAAACAAGGGTTAGTTAAATCACACCACATAAATTGCAAGCATGTATATTGGACTTAACACCCCATACATGGGTGACTAAGTCCACCTGGCCTATGGATTATGCTTAGGGGTAAGGACCTGCAAGCAAGAAGTATTTATATTTTTATTTATGATAGCCTCTTAGCACAATTAAAAAAGAATAATTAGACTAAGCACGTCCTACCATTCATTCTATGAGCATACACCCTAACATAAAGTCTAAAACATTCATCACAAAACAAAGTATAACATCAAACCATGCATCTACCTAACCTAAGGTTAGAAGTGGTGACTTAGACTAATGTGTGTGCTTTGAAGGTTTGTGTGGCATGCTTAGCTTAGGACTTTAGGTTCAAGTTTTCTAAGTGTGAAGGACATGTTCAACTTAGAGGAGGGTTTCATTTAAGTTGTTTAATTATTTTGGGTTATTTTTATTTCATGTTTTAGTTTGATTTGAGTGAAACCTACAATTAATTACTAAGTTATAAAGAGAGGGAAAGAGAAGAGAACTTCTCTTTCCTTCCTTAATCCATAAGTAAGTTCTAAGGTAAGTTCACATTTTAATTTCATTTAGGTGAATGTTTTGATTACATCTTTTTATCAATCCTAAGTTTAGATAAACCCTAAACAAACCTATTCAAAAAGAAAGGCATTTTAAGATTAAATAAAATAAATCAAAATTCACATAACACACATTACTTCATTTCTTTCCCAACATATATAGCATGCATATGGATGGATCCTAAGCATGTCTATATATTCAAATGAGGATAGTTAATACACTTTATGATGCATGCTAATTAATCTATTTACAAAAAATTTAGAAGTTAAATATGCATGATTTTCTTAAATAGAAAATATTTTCCTTTTCCAAAATTTTACATACATACATGAGAGTAAGAAAGGCA
Source organism: Cymbidium sinense (assembly GCA_021442155.1). Taxonomy (NCBI): domain Eukaryota; kingdom Viridiplantae; phylum Streptophyta; class Magnoliopsida; order Asparagales; family Orchidaceae; genus Cymbidium; species Cymbidium sinense. The sequence continues at coordinate 100,629,776 of CM038217.1, read as the reverse complement.
AAAGACAGTACAACAACATTGTTAATTAGAGGTGTAAGGTACAAGACTTACATAGAGCTACTTAAAGCCTAGCAACCTCAAGTTTATCCAAACTAATATACCACATTCCTTAAGTACAAATATGTATATAAAAGAAATGAAAGGGAGAAGGAATATACAAAAGTTATTTAATAGATTTGTTTTGTTTATGCAATTTTTTCATGCATGTGTAGGTAAATTTCTTAGATGGTAGCATAGGGATGAATAGGGTATGTGATTAAGTAAGTGTTGGGTTATTTTCAAATGAACCCTATCTTTTCAACTCCTATTCAAAACTTGGCTAACATAAGAAAGAAAGGAAAGGCTACACTAAACATTACTTTATAATCCATCACATGCAAGCTTATAATTAAAGTGCAAGAATAGCAAACTTTCATATTTGATGTTTCATTTATAAGTTTTGAAATTACTTTAGATTTAGAAGTGATTATAGCCACTCATATTCTACTTTAGCCAACACATGCACATTTGAGATAAAGTAAATAATTTCATTTTAAAATTTTGAAACATGAAATTATGAATGCATGAATCACATGACATACAACTTAACATGTTGGGAAAGATATAATGTAATGAAATCATGTAAACAAACTCACTTTACTTAAATCCTAAAGACATTCTTAAAGAATAAGAAAATTTAGAATAAATCAAAGTGAATTTCAAAATGATTTTTGTTTTATTTAGAGTTTTATTTAATTTTGAAAAGGTGAGATGAGTTTTCCATTCTTAACCCATTCCCACATGTGTTTTGTATTTTTGTTTAATTTTCAGATAATTAAGTCCATTTTTAAGCAATGATTAGGTTAGAGTATGAATTAAGTGGCTTAATTAACCCTTACCTATACCATCTTAGAAAGATTAACTAAATAATTATGAGCCAATGAGATGGAATAAAACCCACAAGATATTTAAATTTGCAATGCACCTAGTAATGAAAAGGCCTAATTTAATTTGGCTCACAATTAAAATTTAATTAAGCTAAGGGGTTTAGCTTAAGTACTTTCAAAACACCCTTTCACACTTATGAAAGGGGTTTTAATTTCTTTAATTAGATTTAGGCTAGTAAACACCAAAGCATCTACCCAAGGTAGATTAATTAAGTTCTAGAAATTTTTAGAATTTTTGAAAATTGTTTAAAGAGATAATTAATGAATTAACTCTTAATTAAGAGGGGATTAAGGAAAGATAAGGGGGTTTAGAGAATAGCTTAGGGGAAATACTCCAAAATTATTTTATAAAATTTCTACTCACTTGATCTGACCTTAATCAAACTCAATCATAGGGTAAATCCACTAATCACACTTAATTACCCTTAATTTCATGAAAGCGGTAATTAGGGAATGAAATAATAATTTCCCCAATTAAGGCCTCAATAAATCTCAAGAAAATTATGAGAGGCAGAGGTCATCTCCTAAAATGAACCCTAAGTTTGAGATTAATTGGTGACTTAATTACAGAATAATTTGTTAATTAAAATTCCCAAAAAAACCTAAATTCAAAGAAAAGGGGAATTCAAAATCTATTAAAAATATTTTTAAAATATTATAGATGAAATTTTCTATCCATAGCATTTTTTTTCTTTTATTTTTTGATTTTTATTGAAGGAGTTATGAATTTTTGAATTTTCTTAAATGAATTAGAAATTAATTAAGCATTTTATTAATCCCTAACTAATCCTGCTCACATATGACGTGTGGCTAGTCAAGGCTTACACGTGTCGCATGAGCCCTTTACTTAAGTTGTCATATGAAGGCAAGACGCTTATATTCTGGTCCGATCTCTAGGCCCAATCTGAAATTCCCTTACGGTTTATAAAATGGATAATAGGTATATAAATGTGAGAATAATCACGGTCATCCATCCAAACGGTGCAGAAGGATGGCCAAAAATTTATCCTTGTCAAAGCTCAAGAAGAATGAGATACATCCATCTTCTAGGCTTTGATCTGAGCTTAATTGAGCTCGGATTAAGCTAAAATTTAGCCCACACCTTCATCATGTGATTACCAATACATCCAATGGCTAAGATCCTATGAAATTAAAGTTCACTTCACAAAGGACCAATACCTATGAGAATTAAGCTCAAAAAATCACTAACCTCACCGGAGGGGATCACCGACGCCAATTCTGAGGAGCTTCTGTGGTGAGACAAGCTTTGTTGAAGTTTTGAGCACTGAGGTTGAGTGGGATGGTGTAACCAACTCCACTTCAAGATCCTTGTGACTTTGATTGAATTGAGCTCTTCCTTGCCTCTAGAACTTTAGAGAAAGCTTATGCCAATTCGACTTAGCTCCTAGATCAAGTGTGCAAGAGGAATTGGATTAATTTAGAGTGAGGAAGAAATTGGCTCTTCAATGGACTTCCCCTATTTTTCACTGTGCAAAATCGAAGAATGGAAAATTCAAATCCTCTCTGGGGACCTTGGGAAAGCTCTATGATGATTGCTAAGGGTTCCTAGGTCTCAACCGAGTGTGAGTGAGTGAAAATAGAAATGAATTAGGGCAAGTATATCTCTCCCTATTGTAATCGGATGGTTGGCAATGTCCATGCCATTTTGATCCAAATGAGCCTATGGAGTGAGCCTTTTTAGCTATTTTGAGTGTGCACATGGTTGGTTTGGCCGGAGGAGTGGAATGCCAACTCCCCATGTGCTTGGATTGAGCTTAAGAGGGAATTTAAAATTTCAATTTCAAGGCTAAGGGTCGGGTTTGGTCCATGGGTCAAATGGGTTAACCCAAACCCATTGGGTTGGGTGCACCACTCACCACTAAGTCCCCTTGAGCTTTTTGGAAAGCCTTAAGTGAATGTGAAGAGGGCATGACCAAAATACCCATGGGCTAAGCCAAAATTTGTTCTATGTCCTAGGGGTAAAATAGTCATTTTATTATTATTTTTTCACTTTGGGTATGTTTGGTATGTTGAGAAAATAAGTTTGGCCAAGTTTCATTAGATTTGGAATCCATTTGATAAGGTTTGGCTCATGTTGGCCCATTTAGGTCAAAATGGGTCAACTTGGGTAAAGTTGACCAATTGGTCAAATTGGGTCAAACTAAGGGTTGGGTCAAGTTCATATGATCATTTGAAATGTTTTGGTGCCTTTAGTTTGGTTCAATTTGGATTAGATTTGGTTTTGGCTCATATGACTCATTTAGGTCAAATGGGTCAAGTTGACCCATTTGACCCGATTGGCCTATTTAAGGTAGGTCAAGGGAAGGCTTAGGTTTGGTTAGTCATATGGAGAGGATTGGTATCTTTGTTTCCAATCAATTTGAGTTAAGTACAATTTTGGCTCAACATGACCCCTTTAGGTCATGTTAGGTCTAAGGTCAATTGAGCTAGGTTGGGTCTAGTTGGCCAATTGAGGCTATGATCAAGTTCCATAAGTAATTTGGAATGGACTTGACCCATTGGTTTCAATCAATTTGGCTTTGATCAAATTTTGACACCTTTTGGCCTTTTAGGTCAAAATGGGTCAACTTGGGTCAAGTGGGCCAATTGGGCTAGGTTAGGCTCAAATGTTGGCTTGGTCAAGTTCAAACATAAGTCATGAGTGAACTTAGATCAAAGGTTTCAATGAATTTGGCCTATGATAGAATTTGGCTATGTTAGGTTTCATTTTAGGGTAAGTGTTGACTTGGTCAACCCTTAGGTTTGACTTGGTTTGACTCAATTTGATTGATTGATCATCCCATGATGATTGTTGATCATGATGAGAGGCATATATGAGTTTGGTTCAATCCAATTTGGTTAGGATCAAAAGTTGGCTCATAAGGGTACTTTTGGTCACCTTGGGTCAAGTGAGCCTAAGTGGGTCAAATGGCTTGGTCAAAGCTTGATTTGAAGTTGATTGATCTTGTATATGGACTTATGATTGAAATATAAATCCATTTACAAGTGGTTTGAATTCAAATGGATTTTGATCCATTTGAAAATTTCATACTCAAAGGAAGAATATGAAAGGGTCTTGGGTTAGATTTTTGATTTGGGTTTTGATTGTTTGATTGAGGTTTAGGTTTATATTTGAGCTCATGATTGTAGGATTGATTGAACCAAGAGAGAAAATCAAGGATTTGGCTTGATTTGAAGATGATTAGACTAAGTTCAAGATTTTGGCTTGAAAGGCTTAGATTTGATTTTGAGTGGATTTGAGTTTGATTTTTAGAATTGCTTTTGATTGTTTAAATTTATATTTCATTTATATAGGAAAATATAAATGAATATAAATTGAGCATGAGAAAATTTCAAGAATTTGAAAGAGTTTAATCATGATTTAGGTTAAATCCATTAAAGGAAATTTAAAGGATTTTAGAGGATTTTTAATTTGAAATTTAATTTTTGAATTGGATTTGATTGATTTATATTCATATTTCATTTATATATGAGAATATAAATGAGAATACAAATAAGTTTTGAGAAAATCCCATGAGTTTGAAATGGTTTGATCAAAGTTTAGGTTAAATCCATTAATGAAAAATTAAGTGATTTAAGGGAATTCAAGCATTTTAAATTTGGAATTTAAATTTTGCCTTTGATTGGATTAATTTATAAAGAAGGATATTAATTATTTTTGAGAAAATCCTAAGGATTTGAGTTGATTTGATCAAGCTTTAGAGTTGATTTTGGCTAAGTCCTTAAATGGAAAATTAAAGGGTCTTAAGGAAATTTTCATGAATTAATTTGGAATTTTGAATTTGATTGGATTGATTTGAATTCATATTTCATTTATAAATGTGAATATAAATTAGAATATACATGGATCATGAGAAAATCTCAAATATTCTGATAGGTTTTGATCATAATTTTGGCTAAGTCCTTAAGAAAGGGTTAAGGAAGGAAATTTTAACTTAGGAAATTTTGATGAATTTTGGTCATGGGTTTCAATCATGGATCTCAATCATGGAATTGAATCATGAAATTGATTTGAGTTTGAGAAAATCAAATAGGATTGATTTGGAGTTTGACTTGAAAGAAGGAAAGTGAGGAATGGTTTAAGCTAAAGGGTAGAAAATTTTTCTAACACCCCTAAGGCATGACCTATTCCTATGGCTAACTCTTCTAAGTCTTATAGGGCTAGGGGAGTGTCCACCTAATCACTAGATGTGTCTTAAGACTACGAAACTCTTAAATTCTAAGAGGAATACTAAGCCTAAGATGGAGGTGCTGGGAGCTCATTCTAAAAATGAGGTCAACAAATTTATTTAAACTTCTTTTTTTTATTTGCTTTCAATTCATGTATCGTGATGATGAACTCTATTTGAGTTATCTATAAAGAGCCATGTTTATACATATAATTTCTTGTTCTTAATGAGCTATTGAATTGAACATTATCTCATTTGAAATCTGATATGAATTCCATCATCACTTGAAAGCTAACACTTTTATGACTCAATGCATTTTACTTAACTACTTCTATTGTTAAAACACATGTTATAACACTGTTTAAACATTCATTAGAAAGGTTATGAAACATGCTCATTGAGAAGTCATTAAGTTTGCTATGAATCTCCTATAAACTTTATTTGATTTCTTCATATTTGAAGCTGATTATTAACTTTACTATAAATCTCATATGATTAAATTATATACTCAATGAGATTTATTTCCTAATCATATAAATGAGATATCATAAAGTTAAACTTATGTTTATTGATGGGTTATCAAGTTCTTTGCATTTCCTTCGAAACCAAGCACCCCTATATTTCATATTCCTCTCTGCACTTCAATAACATAGCAAATTGAGATTCTTTTTAATCATTTCTAAATGAATTACAAAAATGATCCAAAAATCTAGTAAATGACTTTTGTCCATATTCACTTATAAGCATTCAGCTCAATTCAATCTCAATTAATCTTAACTCTTGTTAACTATCTATCTTACAAGTTGATAGTTTTCGAATTCAATTTTAAGCTTAAAATTTTATTTGGATTCATTTTGTTTTAGGATTTTAGGTTTCATAATTAATTGGATATTCAATTAGTTTCAAGTTTAAGTCCCAAAAAAAAGAAATTGATAAAATTTTGGTAGCCTCCCAGTGTCATCCTCGCATAGGGGGCTGTATCGGGAGTATTTTGGCTTACTCGGTACGTCTTAATGAGCATAGAGAGTGGAATCTTGCAACACCATAGCCTTCTTCATAATCGCTATGCTCTAATGGGTATTAGTAGGGTCTTGAAACCTACAAAAGAGGAATACAATGCATATATGCATTTTTTTTAAGTCTAGAATTTTGTTAAAATTTTGGCAGCATTTTGGTTAGGGGGAGCGACATCTAATAGATGTTGGCTTACTCAGTACATCATAATGAGCATAGCGAGCGATGTCTTGTGACACTGCAGCTGATTTTTCATCTAGTCATGCCCTCATGAGCATGACTAGGCCTTCAAACCTGCAAAGAAACACAAGCATGTATATATCCACATTCACACATTGATCCCAGATGTTCTGACTCATTTTTTTAGCCGTTGCAATGATCGGCAAGGAAATGGGGTTGTGTATACCGAAAACCAATAGGGAAACTCACCTAATGATGGTGTTCCTCTTCGGTTGCAGTGATAAGAAAGGTCAGAAAGGGGACGAAAATGGGAGACACCGAAAACCAGGAGAAGAACCCATCTAATGACGATGGTCTTCTCCGATTTTGGTGATGTGAAAATTGGAAGGATAATGTAAGGAGGGCTACACTAGAAACTGAAAGAAGAACCTGCCTCATGACGGTGTTCTTCTCCGGTTGCGGCTAAGGAGATTGCGGTGAAATGAAGCAAGAAATTCATATTTGGAAAAAATGGAGAAATTTCAGATTGAGAAAATAAGGGAAAATCAGAAAAAGAAGAGGGAAGAAGTGAGGGAAATTCTAAGGCATTTTCAAATTGGTTTTGTATGGGAAAGGGAGACAAAATTTTTGGCTAGGGCTTGTAGGAGGATCTGAATTTGTGTGTTTGCTCAAGTAAACGAAAGAGGAAGAGAAGAAAGTGGGAAAGAAAGGCCTATTTTCGATTTTGGAGAGGGGAAGGAAATAGGGAAATTGAAATGGAAGAAGAGAGGAAGAAAGAGGAAGAGGAAGAAGAAGAAGGAAGAACTTGCCATTTCAGTTTGGAGGAGGAGAGGAAAAATCGAATGCTTCCATGTGGTTTGGAGAAGGGAGAGTAAAAGAAAAAAAATGAAGAAGGAAGAGGAAGGGGGCTCTCAATTTTTTTTATTACCATTGAGATCCACGGACAAGTGAAGGAAGTGGGAATGGGTAAGGAACCATCTTTGGGAGGGAACGGTTGTCCTACCCTAAGCCATTCGAATCATGGAGAGGCCTTCGATCGAGGGAGAATCAAAGAAGGAGAGGGAACGGGAGGATCGTTCACGTCAAGAAGAGCGATTTGACCTTCAATTTCACATGCAAGCAGAAGAGACTGGACAAGCCACTATGCAAACTAATCCGAGCGAAGGAGGGAAAAATAGGGCTGGTCAGTTAGGGCTTTTAGGCATAGATAGGCTTAATTGATTTTTCTAAATATTTAATTAAGCATAACAATGAATTTTACATCGATAAACTCATATAATTGATATATATCAATCTTAGATTATTTTGATATTCTGGACGCAACGACAGAGTCCGTTTTATAATCAAAGGCTGTATGGTTCAAGTCAGCATCAAATTGAGTCCATTTCAGCTTAAAATGCGTGTCACTACTTTCGACTGCTTGACACTCATGCAAACTTATTTTAATTGAGTGTGAATAGTCTTACTTGGCAATTTTTGGCATTTTGAAGCTAATTTCATAATCATATTTGTGAACGGAGATCGTTTGATTTACGTCGGTACCTCCTAATCTCTATATGTGTGCAGGCGCATTGATGATTCGATCACTTGATCGGTTGATCAACAAGTTGTGTAGTATTTATATTCTGGCTAGTTCTGACATTCTGAATGTGATGGCTAAGTTCGTTCATCAATCGAAGGTTATTTGGGTTGATTTTGGTGACGTCTAGTGCATTTCAGCCTCGATTTATGCGCTATCACTTCAAATCATTCGACATTTATGTAGACTCATATGAATTGAGCACAGACAGTCTCATTTGATAGTTTTTTATGTTTTAAAGCTAACAATATGATCAATTTTATGAACGGAGGTCATTTGGACATCATCGTAGCTTCCCAACTTCAATATGTGCATCGACACATTGATAGCTCGATCGCTTGATGGGTTGATCACTAGATTATGAAATATTTATATCTTGACCTATTTCAATATTCTAAATATAATGGTGAAGTCTGTTCATTGATTAGAGATCATTTTGACTATTTTTGGTGACGTCTAGTACATTTTGAGCTCTGATTTGTGCACTATCACCTCTGAAGTCTGTCGAATTTGACTTGTGAGATTGACCCAACTTATGACACATATGTGGAGGTCAACAAATGCCCCGTAACAAATGCAATTCATGCATGGAGCAAGTCACATTTGTTGAAAACTGATTGACCCTTTGGGCTGGCCATAGAACTTGTATCATTTAGCTTTGATTGCAGTAGCTTATGGAGCTCTGATAGGATTTATCATTAGCATGATGCCTTATTTAGGACATGCTAAGTTATGGGATTTATCAATTAATCAGAATTGACTTGTTGGATAGATAAGAGTTCTTACACCATCTACTCACTACTTCAATGGCTTTACTGAAGATCTCTTTGTCATTTGAGTTTCTCAACTCTAGCTTCATGCTATTGGGTTGGAGGAATTGGTCTGCTTATTTTGATGAATGACTCTGCTGGAGAGTTGGTTTATCTGTGCTTGGTCAAATTTGAAATTCCTTCTGTCCTAGCTTTAAGCTTGTCAGACTTGATGAAGGACTAACCTGATTAATCCACATTGACTTGTCAGGAAGTGTATGTACATCATGAATCTATTGCTTGTTGCTTTGACAGATTCATTGAAGGGTACATACAGATGACCCAACCTTCCGGCTTATACTAGGTCTATGTTGAGTTATCAATCTAGCAATGTGTGCTTTAACAGACTGAATAACTATAAAATTTCTTTAGTTTGACCATCGGCTTTGTATGAACTATGGAATTGCTTCCTCAATCCTGTGCTTTTTGCTTTGATGGACTTGATGAGGAGATTGGATTTGCTCTGTGCTTTGAGTTTGATTAGATCATTTGAGAATAGATTAAAATATCACCATGCAGGCAATATAAAGATTGAATTGAGGCAGCTCTGAATTGAGAGTTTTCTCAAATTATCTTGGCCTATCAATCAAGTAGAAAGATCTCTTGGATCTTGGTTGCTTGTAATCACTAAGCTGGATCTGGTTTGAGATTGAATAGCTATCATCTTTGGATTGACAAGCAGGGGCTCTTTCACTGTGGTCTTTTCTTATGGCTTGTTGAGTGAGGAGAGCGTCAGCAACTCTATCATATTTAGGCTTATTGAGTTTGACTTTTAGAACCTACTCTAGTCTTCGACTTAAGCTGTAGTGGGTTGGTGGTTTTGTCATTAGACTGATGAACGGGGGTTCTTTCACTGCGGCCTTTTCTTGTAGCTTGTTGAGTGAGGAGAGCATCAACAACTCGACTATTTATGGGCTTGTTGAGTCCGACCTTTAAAACCCATCCGTGTCCTAGACTTTAGGATGTAGAGGTTGATGTTTCTCCAACTTAATTGATTGAAGCATCCAAAATTGAGAGTTCTTCTGACTTGATATGTAAAATTTGGCAAATCTGGGAGATAAATTTTTCTTGAGATTTAAGATTGTCTTTTCCTGTGTAGCAATAGATTCTTTTTGCTCCTGTAAGAACCTGCAACCTAACAATGATAATCATGAATATATTTAGAGATTTTAATGAAAAGCTTGATGTCAACCTGATTCAGAATAATTTTGATGATCTCATCTTATAACATGATGTCAACTCAAATAAACTTGACATAAACTAAAAAAACTACCCCCTGTCTTGCAGGAGGAATTCTAAAGCATATTTAGAAGAACTTTCAAGATAAAAATATGCAAATACATCCCTATTTGAATTGATATACTCTTAAGAAGGTCTTAACATATAACATTGCTTTCATCTATGCATATAAATCTAAAAATGCCCCCTATGTAATAGGGGAATTTTCATGGAAAATCTTTTTTTTTCATCTCAAGTGAGTATATTTATTTAGGGATCTCGACATGAAGCACGATGTCGACCTAAATAGATATACTAAAAAAAATGCCCCCTGTCTTGCAATGGGATTTCTATTGTACTTCAGGAATATATTCCTCATGTATAATACTTTTTTAGGTAACGACCATGGATTAGTGGCATTGGTCTTTCACCCTCTAAGTCAATGAGTTGGTATGCCCCTCCTTGATAAACCTTTTCAATGACAAAAGGTCCTTCTCAGTTAGGCTCAAATTTTCCACCAAATTTTTAGTTAGGGTCCAGGACCAATTCTCCTTTTTGGAATGTTCGAGGCCACACCATATGGCCAAAAGCCCTTGACATCTTTGCCCGATAAACTTCCAAATTTTGATGAGCTTGCAATCTAATTTCATCAAGCGCATCAAGTTCCTCCATTCTCAGACGAGCATTTTGATCATCAGTTAGATTATATTGGATGGCTACTCGAAGTTAAGGCAACTCAACTTATAGTGGAAGAACTGCTTCAATTCCAAATACCAATGAATAAGGAGTGGCTTTAGTTAGCATCTTATAGGTGGTTTGATATGCCCATAAAGCCTGTATTGGTTTGGTATGCCATTCTCTCTTATTTTTAGTAAGGATAATCTTGAGCAGCTTGACTAATGTCTTGTTAAAGGCCTCCGCCAAACCATTTGCTCTTGGATTGTATATTGAAGAGTATCACCAATCAATTTTGTGTCGATCGATGAATCTATAAATCTTTGCACTTTTGAAAGCTATGCCATTAGAAGAAAATATTCGATGCAACACTCCAAATCTATAGACCAGATTATGCATGAAGAAGTTGATCACTCGGTCATCAATGACTTCTTTAAATGGGGTAGCTTTAGCCCACTTAGAGAAATACTCAGTCGCTGCTAGGATGAAGCAGTGTCCAACTGATGACGATAGATCAATTGGCCCAATTACATCTGTACCCCAGCATTCAAATGGCCAAGATGCTATTGTTGGGTGTAGTGGATTTAGAGGTTGATGGATTATATTCCCATGTACTTGGCATTCATGGCACCTCTTAGCATCATTGATACAGTATCTCACCATAGATGGCCAATAATAGCCCATCTTTTTGATCTTTACCGCCATCTTGGGACCGACTGATGTGCACCATAAAGTCCTTCATGAACTTCAACCATCACTTTGATACCTTCATCTATATTCATGCATCGTAACCATATTTGTTCAAAAGATCTACGATATAATATGTTGTTGACAAAAGTATAGCGCAACATTCTCTTCTCGATTTGAGCTACCAGTGATTTATTATTTGGTAATTTGCCTTCTTTGAAATAGTTGATGAAGGGTTGCCTCCAATCATGTGGCTCTTCTACAATAAAGGCTTCATACTATTTTTCTGAAGCAATGTCATTCTTAGCTCTTCTAGGTATAACTTCTTACTGATTTTGGGGAGTATGAGGAGCAACCTGAGTCACATCCTATTGGGTCAATTTTGATATCCTCTCTACCTGTTGGGATTGATATTTTGCTAGCTCTGGAACTCATCGAGTAAATATGTCGATCATTATATAATCACCATTCATACTTGCCATCTCCTTAGCTAATTTTGCTAAGCAATCAACTTTTCTTTTCTCGAATTGAGAGACTCGAGTTAGTATGATAGTTGGTATTTGCTTCATAAGCTCGAGAACTTGCTTGTGATAGAAAGCTAACTCAAGCTTGTTGATTTTATAGATGTCAAGTACTTGATTTATAATAAGCTGAGAATTGCAAAAAATATGCAAGTTTTGAATGCCTATGAAAATAGCTTCTTTAAGACCTGCCACTAATGCTTCATATTCATCCTCATTATTAGTTCTTGGCTCGGTCAATCCATATGTTCATCTCATTATCCCTCCTTCTGGTGTTATAAAGATGATGCCGATTCCTGCTCTTGCCCTTGGGAAATTTATAGGTTTAACTTTTTTGATCAATGAGGCTCCATCAAAGTACATTTTCCAAATTTGTGATTTTTCTCTATCACGGATGAGCATAATTTGTTCATCAAGCAAATCATCGTTAAGGGAAGAGTCTGCTGGGATGGGATGTGCAGTAAGAAAATCTGCTAAGACTTGTCCCTTCACTACTTTCTACGGAATGAATGTGATATAAAATTGTAAAAGCAATACTGCCCATCTTACCAAGCATCCTGTCAACACTGGTTTTGTCATCAAGTACTTCAGTGGATCAATCTTTGAGATGAGAGTAATCTTGTGAGATAACATATATTGATGACTTTTTTGGACTGCAAAGATCAATGCCAAATAGTGCTTCTCTATCGGTGAGTATCTCATTTCTACTCCAATCAGGCTCCGATTGATATAATAAAGAGCATTCTCTTTGCTTTGTTCATTGTGTTGCGCTAATAATGCCCCAAGAGACTCTTCTAATGCAGCTGTGTATAGAATGAGGGGTTTCCTAGGAATAGGCGCTATAAGGATTGGTGGATTTAACAGGTAGCTTTAAATGCTATTGAAGGCTTCATGGCACTCCTTGTTCCATTTCAATGGAGCATCCTTCTTCATCAACTTTGTAAATGGTTGATAGCATCCTCATAGATTTGATATAATTTATAGAATGAATGCAAGCTGTCCTACTAAAAAATGAAGCTGCCGCAAACTCTTTGGCGGAGGCATCTCCACAATTGCCTTGATTTTAGTGGGATCAATTTCAATTCCTCTGTGATGTACAATATACCCAAGAAATTTTCCAGAGTTTATAGGATTCATCTTGAGATCATATTTCCTGAATCTTTCTGATACAATTCTCAAGTCTTCGAAGTGGTTTTCACGATTCAAGCTCTTCACCACCAAATCGTCAACATAACACTCCACTTTTTGGTAAATCAACTCATCAAAAATACTTGTCATGGCTCTTTGGTGTGTAGCTTCAACATTTTTCAAGCCAAAAGGCATGATCGTGTAGCATTAGATGCCAATAGGTGTTCTAAATGATGTATGTCTTTCATCTTCAGGTGCCATCTTGATTTGATTATATCTCGATAATCCGTCCATAAATGAGAACATATCGTAGTTGGAAGTATTGTTCACTAGTAGTTCTGATATTGAAAGCAATAAGTCATCTCTTGGGCACGCCTTATTTAAGTCCTGGAAGTTAATGCAGAGATGGATTTGGCCAATCTTTTTGCTAACTGGGATAATGTTGGCTATCCAATCTCCATACTTCTCCTCCCGGATGAAGCCTACTTTTATCAGCTTCTTAGTTTATGCAATTACCTATTCTTCAATCTCCAATCTCATTCACCTAGTAGCTTGCTTAACAAGCATTGCATCTAGTTTAATAGTAAGTTTATGAACAACTACATCAGGGGATAAGCCTGGCATTTTAGAATATGTCCAGACAAAGCAATCCTTGAATTCACAAAGTAGTATTTTTAGCTCTTCAACTTTCTCATCCGACAGAAGGGCACTGACGAAAGTTGGACGGGGATCATCTTCAGCTCCTAGGTTGATTTCTTTTAGTAGCTATTTATCCACCACCTTCGTGTTTTTTAGGTGCAGGCTTGGCTTCTACTTCTTCATCATTTTTAAGAAAAATTTTATGGGAATCATCTTATTCGTTACTATTAGTCTCGATCATAGCTTCTATTATATTATAACAGACTCTATTTTGATGAGATTTGAGGATGAACCCAAGACCTTTATTGATAAATTTATCACTTCTTTGTGATCCCTGAGGTCTTCTTTGGCTCCACATCTTGTTAAAAATTTGAGTCCTATATTTAGTAGTTCTAATATGAATTCCAAGCTTTTGCATTATTCTTCGCAATTTTTGTGAATAGTATATTGGTATTTTCTTAGCATTATCTCATAAGAATTTTCATGTTGAGCAAGTTGATCAAAATTGTGAGGTTGAGACTCTTCAGATTTGTAAAAAAGAGTTCATGTTCTGTCACTCTTGCTCAACAATGGCACATTGAATGTTATCAATTCTTCAATATTATGAACCTCTAGTGGAGTGATTTCTTTGAAGCACTATTGAGGGATGGGCATAATTTTGAGTGAGTCATCTAACTCTACCAAGTGAGCTATCCTCCTTGATGCAACCATCTGAACTTTATTTCCATAAGTAGATTCAAAATTATAGTATGAATCAGAATCACTTATTTCATACTCTGCCTTTCTTGAAAGCTTATAAGTTCCCTTAGGTTTGACAAGAATATCTTCTCCTTCTTCTGTGTCACTTCCCAAATGAGGAACTAATTTTTTTGACTTAGGTGCAGAATCAAGTGCTTTAGGGAGAGTCGGCATTGCCTTCTTTCTTTCTCTTTACTTCTGCTCTTTCACTTTGTGAAATTTCTTTTTAGTTCCTGAAGTGGATGCTAAGGCTTCAAGAGGCTGTGTTGGCTTAAGCTCTTTGAGGATGAAGTACTTTGCATCTTCATAAATCTTTACTTTATTGATGAAGAATGATTGTAGGTTACTGAGAATTCTGAACTCTTCTCCATCTTTGAGATACTTCATGCATTGATGCATAGTTGATGGGACCATTCCATACTCATGCAGCCATGGTCAACCCAAGAGAGCTCTAAATGATGTATCAGCATCGATTACATGAAACTTAGCTTCTGTATATAAATCTTAAAAACATGAGTTGGAGAATAAAAGAACCAAGAGTTTTTTGCCCTTTTTCATTGAAACCATGAACCATCAACTTATCTCTCCCATGATGTTGGATATCAAGTGATAATCCTCTTAATACCTTTAGACTCATAAGATTGATAGAAGAACCTAGATCAATCAATATTCGACTGATCGAGATGCCATCACTCTCTGTGGTAACATATAGAGGATGGTTATGATCCGCTATTCCCAACATAAGATCTTCTTCAAAAAATATGATTACTGGGAGATCTTGAGTTTGCAATATTTTGGTCATGCATTTTTCAACCAAGTAAGCTTCATAACTCTCAAGATCTTTGAAAGCCTGTATCAAAGTTTCTCGGAGATCTTTTGACATCAAGAGAGCCTCGTATACACTCAATTGTGCAGGGATTTTTCTCAGATGTGATAAAATATTATAGTCTATCTTTTCGCTTAATCTAGCCTTCATTCTAAGATTTTTGGGAATGACATCTTCATTGACTTCAATTTGTTTTCCTTTATCTTTATTTACATTTCCCTTCTTTGATGAAGGTGATAGGACTTTACTACTTCTCAACTGAACTTGAATCACCTTATCTTGCTAAGATTCTTCTGAAGAGGTAGTTTCTTCAAATTCCCTTCTTATTCTGGAAGATTGGCCAAAAGGGTTAGACTCATTTTTCAACTTCATACGCTCCATGCATGATGATATCGATGAGTCTGACTCTTCTCTGTCAAGAAAATATAGATCTTCATCTGAACTATTATTGTCTTGTTGAGTCATTAAACAAAATTTAGGCATTAACTCCCAGGCTCTTCTAGCTTTCTTGATACAAATTTTGATGGGTTGGTCGAGTCTGTTTGACTACCCTTGTTATTTTGGAGTAACTAACATTGAAGAACATCTGACATCACGTAGATGATTCAACATGTCTCTACTGGATAAGATTCACCATTATCTTCTTCATCTGATTCATCAATGCAAAGTTTAGACATGAAGTTTGCAAGCCTAAATGGTTGTCTTGCCGGCTGGTGATACTCTTCTAAATTATTAATGATCTTTTGAGTTGTAGTTCTCTTCTTGATCTTCTTTTTCTTTGCCAGCTTCTTTGATTCATGAGGCATGCATTTTGTAGAATGCTTCTCATGCTGTGATAAATTAGCCTTAATATAATGCCACTGAGAAGCCCAAATACTTGGTTTAGGCATCTCTCTTAGGTCCAATATAGGTTCAAGTGGTGATTTTCACTTAACACTATAGACATTTTTTAGCTGCTTTAGTATTTTCACAGTCTTTTTGGAGACTACCGTTTCCCATTCTTCAGTATGAATTGATTTCTCCTTTTTGTCTTTACTAGATGATACAGAAGAGGACATAATCATTCTTGTAGACTCTCTTTTTGGGTTGATTAGAATACTATCGGATAATGTAAATTCACCTCACCTATATTTTCTTTCTAACCTATCCTTAAAGACATAACAATCTTTGATAGGATGGCTGATCATCCGATGATATGGACAATGGATTGACTTGATGCCTTCTTTAGGCCTTTTAATGTAATTGCAAACCGCTTTGAAATAATTTAAATAATCCACCCCTTCTAAAGGAATATTCTTTGTTCATATTTTCCTTAAGAGATGGCCGCATTCGCTCATCATCTCTTGTTTCTTATTTTTTACGCTCCCCACCACTTATCATTTCCTCCTAATACCAATTTTGGCTGTGGATTAGAATAGATAGGCTTGTTTCCCTTATCATCATTGTACATTGGCTGTTTTCTTTTATCCATATTATATATGACCCGCTTTTTACCATTTGAGCTGTAATTAGTAGTATGAATTTTGTTTCTTCTTGAGTCTAAAGGTTTGTTTCTTTTTGCTTTATCTGCATAAATTTTAGACTTAGGGCGATTCAGCTTTTCAAATTTAGCCACCCTATTGAGCAAGTCTTGGAATGTTGTAATTGACGCCATACATAAAAATGGTACCATTTTATCATCCATATTGACTATTAGCAATTGGATCGCATGTTCCTCTTCCATTTGTTGCTCGCACTTCATACTTAGGTTATGCCAATGACTTATAAATTTTGTCACTAACTCATCTTTTCTCTTTTCAATAAGGCAAGGTCAGCGATTATTATTTTATTAGTTGCACTAGTGAACCTCTTCATGAATATCATCTCTAATTCAATAAAGGTTTTAACTAAATCATTCATTCGTACCATTCGAAAGCAGGTTCTATATGAACCAACGAAAAAGCAGCATCGTTCCTCGTGTAACCACAGTAGCCTTGAATTAGACTAGATGTTGCTTTAGATTATCAAGCCCACTGAAAGTATTAAATTTTGGCACTAAGTAACCTTTCGGGTATGACACTTGATCATATTCAGCTGGGTAAGGGCGACCCTTACACACAAGCTTTTTAGTCTGCTCTAAGGCTATGACTACCTTTATCTTTTCATTGATTATCATTTCCAGCTGAGTAGATGTTATCGCTCTAGGTGTGTTAGCCAGATTTTGAATTATCAGCTGAAGAGGCATTTGGTTAACTTCATTCCTCGCTTCAGGTGTAGCATGTACTATAGGAGCTTGAGGTACTAGAGGGACTGGTGGTATAGAAGTTGTATTATTAATTGTGTGTTGATTAGCAGACAAGACAGGTGATGTATTTAATGTGATATTCTTCTACAACATCTCCATCATGATGTTCATTTATACCATCATATCATTCATCTTAGTACCAAGCTGTGCAATCTCCTTGTCTTTGACTTCCATTTGATATTGCATTTCTCTTACTCTTAGTTATCATGCCAACAAGTATAGCTCTTCTTCTTCCTTCTTATTATTGTTCTTTGTTTCATCTTCAAGGGAAGAACTTGACTCCTTGCGGTACAGCAGACCGAACGACGATGGGTATAAAAATGTGTACTAGACTGATCATTTCCTGGTTCAATCATATAAACAGCTTCGACGCCCATGACCACTTTCTTGTTTTGATCTTCTTGTTCTTCTGCTTCAGTAGAGATTGAAGATCCATCTTATATTTGCTTCTATGAAGATTCTTCTTCATAAGCAAAATTGATTCAGTTCGCCGTGATGCGAAAGTTCATCACCATATAACTTCCACTTCCATAGTGTCCTCTTCATTATTTTCTTCTTGCACATAAATTTTTGATCGACGTTTCTAATGGATCTCTAGTTCCATGTGCGGAACAAATACTTCTTCTATTAAAGGACTACGATCAAAGTCAACCTTCTCTTGTGGGGGTGAACCTGATCAATGATGGGATCCCCTAGAGGATTCTCCAAAGTGTTGACCATCATGTCTTTCATCAATGATATCCCTTCTTTTGGGTATCCACTTCTGATGAGTTATTTTTGAGGTGAATTTATGAGTATACGTATCAGATGTCACACCTCTTCCATTATTTAGGATTTCATTACGAGGCCTTGGCCTCCATATCTGTTTATCCTTTCATCGGGACATTTTGATAGTGGATTCTTAGACATGTGGTCCAAATGACATGCTTCGATGCTCACCATGCAAAGCGTGCTGGGCTCGATGACTAGTTACCAGAAGAGATGACAACTTTCTTGATGGAGCTTCAGTATTTTCCATCACCACATGCCTCTAAAATATTCTTTTTATTATGTCTCTGTCCTTGGCTACTTTGAGAACTTTATGTATTCGGGCAAATAATATTTCAGGTTGTCTCCTCTGTGGTGGTGGAGCTTGACGTGGTTGGTTCTAGAAGGACTACTTTACTTCACCAGTAGAGCTATTCCTTTCTACCCACTTTAGTTTATCAAAGTTGTTGTGGGTAGGAATACTCGCTTCTGGCGACAATATCGCTTGTTCACTAGGTCATTCAAAGGGGATCCGCTGAGCCCTCAGCTCAGCATTTTTCCTTCTTCTCTGCCTTCTAGTTAATTTATTTCCTGATGAGAAAGCTTCATGATCATGCTTTCTAGGTATAAAAGGTTCAATGCGATGCACATGGCATTAAAGACACGCTAGTAGGAGCTTTGGCTGACTCTTTTCATCAGGGCTTTTGAAAACCAAGTTCTCTATCTGAGAACTCCTGATGAGGTTGGCTATTGAACTGATTGATGAACATACCTAGTAGGAGCTTCAGTAACTTGAGGCCTTCTAGCATGGCCTTAGACGAATGTACCACAGGTGGATACTTCAGGAGTTACAGCTATGATAGCCAGGGAACTCAAGCTACCAAATTGAATTGTAGCTCCAACATCTCTTGTGTTGATGATGGCATTGGCTAGGAAGATGTTTGCACCATGCCCTAGCTGAACGGTGAAAGGAGTGCTCTGTAGATCCATTCTGTAAAAGTGAAAGATGAGAATTAGTAATTATTAATTATTATTTCACCCCATAATTTCAAAATGCAGAGGTACTACAGGATAAAATAATAGTGTAATAAAGATGTACTCTACAGAATAATTCATTCGGCATAGAGTCTCACACAATAATAATTTAAATTTATTACACATTTAAATCACCATTTTTATTTTGAATTTTCAAATCTTTTATTGTTACTATAGCACATATATGCCTAGCCAAAGATTGAAAGAGAATCTTGTCCCCAGCGGAGTCACCAGAAATCTATGGGCTCCAAAAATTTGCTACCGACCTCTCGACAATATTGAATGAATTTAAGAGAGTATGATTGAATATTTCGGTGTAATTTTTAGAAGGCAGATGGAATAGTAGATAAGACACTACCTAGAGATTTCTCCCTCATTTTGTGAAGACTTTAGATATGGTTTCAGGTTTCCTATAGGCGCAAGCCCCTATAGTTAATTACCTCTCTTAATAACTGAGAGAGAACTTTCGATTAAGGCTAGTCATTAGGTCACTTAATGTGTAGCGTATAGTAGCATCATATGGAGTTTTAGAATTTAGATTATGAAATTCATCATTTCAGCTTAAACTGGATGGTTGGGGAAATGATGATGTGCCTGATCTATATCCCATGGTTCCATCATCCCGGGCTATCATGGTCCGTAGTCTACTTAGTCAGAGGAGGTAGTCGACCCAACCAGATCGAAGGATCCTTATCAGCAACACATCGATTACGTCGTCCAAGAAATCCTTATAGACCTAGGGTAGTGTTTGTCTAAGGAGATAGGCTTAAGTCTACCTTAGCTGACAGAGGGTTGTTTGCCCTATCAAGTATACTATTTGATTCACAACTCAAAGGGCAGAGCCATTGGGGAGCATATGAGCTACGGTCATGATCGTAAGATAATGGAGCCTTATTGGCCAAACCACCCAATCAAAGGACTCTGGTTGTAACTGTATCTTCTATGGAGCCTACTGGCCAAGCCATATAGTTAGAGGACAAGGGTATTATCCTTAATGGAAAGAGATTGATTGAGAATGAACATAGTATAACACTTGATTTGATATTGGCTCCTTTGTGACCTAGAGTTTTCTTAATTTGTCACTTCCGACAAACCATTACGGAAGGTGGATAGATTGAGTTTTGCTTTAAGCTTTTAATGATTGAGTTTCATTTAAGCCATTTTTTAGATTTTTATTTAATTTGAGTTAATTTGATTTGAAAAATTGATTAATTTGAATATGTTTAAGAGCTTTAGGTCCTGTTAACTCTGTTTAGCTGCTAACAGAGGATTAGATCTACTACCACCTGACAGAATCAGTTTGTCAGATATCTCACTGATTTGAAATTTTTATAATAGATTTTTAGGTTTTGTTAACCTGGACCTAGTCCTAAGACTAATTGGGTAGTAACCCGTGAAACATCCTTAGACACTTGAATATAAACATTTAGCATAGTGTCGGGGCCCATGCAGGTGTATTTGAGAATGCTTTAATTAACGCCTTCTATTTGCTTGTGCATTGTGTTGTGAATCTGGTGGCTATTGATGAATTAAATATAAAGATATCTTGCAAGTAACCAATTCATTCATTGAAAGCTCTAACAATCTTTGAAGCACTTGGACAACGCATATAATTACTTCAAAATATATGTAAGCACTTATTCTCTTATTTAAGCTTCTACATGTATTTCAAGATACTAAATCAAGAAAGTGATTGCCTTAGCATATGCACGAATATCTGTTTCTTTTAAAATGCTATGTGGATTTGAAAATATCTAGTTTGAAACAAGAATATATATATATATATATATATATATATATATATATATATATATATATATATATATATATATATATATATATATATATATATATATTGATGCAACTAGTTGAATGTGAACATATCTCATAATGTATGAAAGTGTCACATCATTACATTCAAAACTTGCACAAGTTTGACACGAGTGAATGAAACTACAAATCTCTTTGACACATGTACAATCACATTTCTTTGAAGTTCATTGCATACTTGTTGTTGAACTTTCAACTTCATTATCATATTTCTTTAAACTTCTTTTTTTTTATTTGCTTTTACTTCATGTATCTTGATGATGAACTTTATTTGAGTTATCTTTAAAGAGTCGTGTTTATACATATCATTGATTCTTGTTCTTAAGGAGCTATTGAATTCAACATAATCTCATTTGAAATCTGATATGGATTCCATCATCACTTAAAAGATAACACTTTATGACTCAGTGCAGTTTACTTAACTACTTCTATTGCTCAGACACATGTTATAATACTGTTTAAACATTCATTATAAAGGTTATGAAACATGCTCATTGATAAGTCATTAATTTTGTTACGAATCTCCTATAAACTTTACTTGATTTCTTCATATTTGAAGCTGATTATTAACTTTATTATAAATCCCATATGATTAAATTATATACTCAATGAGATTTATTTTCCAATCATATAAATGAGATATCATAAATTTAAACTTATGTTTATTGATGGATTGTCAAAACCTTTACATTTGCTTCAAACCCAAGCACCCCTATATCTCATATTCCTCTTTGCACTTTAATAACATAGCCAATTGAAATTCTTTTTAATCGTTTCTAAATGAATTACAAAAATGATCCAAAAATCTAGTAAATGACTTTTGTCCATATTCACTTATAAGCATTCAGCTCATTTCAATCTCAATTAATCTTAACTCTTATTAACTATCTATCTCACAAGTTGATAATTTTCGAATTCAATTTTAAGCTTAAAATTTCATTTGGATTCATTTTTGTTTTAGGATTTTAGGTTTCATAATTAATTGGATATTCTATTAGTTTCGAGTTTAAGTCTTAAAAAAAAGAAATTGATGAAATTTCGGTAGCCTCCGGGCGTCATCCCCACATAGGGAGCTGCATCGGGAGTGTTTTGGCTTGTTCAGTATGCCCTAATGAGCATAGCGAGTGGTGTCTTGCGACACCACAACCGTCTTCACACCTGCTACGCCCTAATGGGCATTAGTGGAATCTTGAAACTTGCAAAAAAAGGAACACAATGCATATATATTTATTTTTTTCTAAGTCTAGAATTTTATTAAAATTTCAGCAGCATTTCGGCTAGGGGAGCGACATCTAACAGATGTTGGCTTACTCGGTACACCCTAATGAGTTTAGTGAGCGGTGTCTTGTGACACCGTAGTAAATTTTTCATCTCATTGTGCCCTCATGAGCACGATGAGGCCTTCAAACCTGTAAAAAAATACAGGCATGTATATATCCACATTCACACATTGATCCCACATGTTCTAACTCATTTTTCTATATGTTACAATGATCGACAAGGAAACGGGGTTGGGTATGCCAGAAACTAAGAGGGGAACCTGCCTAATGATGGTGTTCCTCTCTGATTGCGGTGAAGAGAAAGGTCGAAAAGGGGACGGAAAAGGGAGACGCTAAAAACTAGGAGAAGAACTGGCCTAATGGCGATGTTCTTCTCCTGTTTCGATGAAGCAAAAATTAGAAGGGTAATGCAAGGAGGGTGATGCCAGAAATCGAAAGAAGAACCCGCCTCATGATGGTGTTCTTCTCCGGTTGCGATGAAGGAGATTGCAGCGAAATGAAGTAGGAAATTAGGATTTGGAAAAAAAGGGAGAAATTTTGGATTGAGAAAATGAGGGAAAATCAGGAAAAGATGAGGGAAGAAGTGAAGGAAATTCCAAGGCATTTTCGGATTGCTTTTGTGAGGGAAAGGGAGATGAAATTTTCAGCTAGGGCTTGAAGGAGGATCTGAATTTGTGTGTTTGCTCAAGTAGACAAAAGAGGAAGAGAGGGACGTGGGAAAGAAAGGCCTATTTTCGATTTTGGAGAGGGGAAGAAAATAGGGAAAATGAAATGGAAGAAGAGAGGAAGAAAGAGGAAGAGGAAGAAGTAGAAGGAAGAACTTGCCATTTTGGTTTCGAGGAGGAGAAGAAAAATGGAATGCTTCCTTGCACTTTGGAGAAGGGAGAGTAAGAGAAAAAAACTAAGAAGAAAGAGGAATGGGGCTCTCAATTTTTTTTTTTTTGCTTACCGTTGAGATCCACGGACGAGTGAGGGAAATGGGAATGGGTAAGGAACCATCTTTGGGAGGGAACTGTTGTCTGACCCTAAGCTGTTTAAATCATGGAGAAGTATTCGGTCGAGGGAGAATCGAAGAAGAAGAGGGTATGGGGGGATTACGAGGGTGAAGAGGAGCGGTTCGGCCTTCAAATTTTCATGGGAGGAGAAGAGAATAGACAAGCCACTGGGTGAACCGAACCGAACGAAGGAGAGAAAAATAAGGCCAATCGATTAGGGCTTTTAGGCATAAATAGGCTTAATTGATTTTTTTTAATATTTAATTAATCTTAATGAATTTTACACTGACAGACTCATATAGTTGATATAAATATATATCAATCTTAGATTATTCTGATGTTCCAGATGTAATGACACAGTCAGTTTCACAATCAGAGATCATTTGGTTCAAGTCAGTGTCAAATTGAGTTCATTTCAGCTCAAAATGCACGCCGCCGCTTTCGACCGCTCAACATTCATGCAAATTTGTCCGAATTGAGTATGAATAGTCTTAATTGATAGTTGTTAGCATTTCAAAGCTAATGACATGATTAATTTCATGAATATAGGTCATTTACTTTTGGGCACCTCCCCGACCGATATGCGCAGCGTAATTTGATTTGATCGCTTAATCGATTGATCAACAAATTATGCAATATTTATATTTTGACCAGTTTTGATGTTTTGAATGTGATGGCAAAGTCTATTCATCAATCAAAGGTCATTTGGTTTAATTTTGGCGACATCCAGTGCATTTTAGCCTCAATTTACGCACTGTCACTTCAAATCTTTTGACATTTGCACAGACTCATCTGAATTGAGCACATATAGTCTCATTTGATAGTTTTTATATTTTGAAGCTAACGGTATAATCAATTTCATGAACGGAGGTCATTCGGACATCACCGCAGCCTCCCAACTTCAATATACGCATTGACACATTAATAGCTCGATCGCTTGATGGGTTGATCACTAGATTATGCAATATTTATATATTGATCAATTTTGACATTCTGAATGGGATGGTGAAGTTTGTTTGTCAATCGGAGATCATTTTGATCATTTTTGGTGACGTTCAGTACATTTTGAGCTCTGATTTACGCACTGTCACCTCCGAAGTCCGTCAAATTGGCTTGTGAGCTTGACCAGACTTGTGACACATATGTGAAGGTCAACATTAAGTATTTAAATTTAGTTAATTAATCAAATCAATAATTATAAAAAAATTTTAATCGAGCTGAGCTCGAGCAAAGAGGCACTAAGCGGTTATGCTACTACAATCAAAATTTTCATAATGCCTTGTTTTTGTTGTTTTCCCTTTCTATATTTCAGTAAAATGATTCTGAGCCCATCTAATTTCTTGAGAAGTAAATTAAAATAATACAGTGTTTAGTACAGATGTAAAACAAGTAACCAAAGATATAATTTTAGCCATGAGTAATCAGAGGCAAATGACACATGATGAAACAGTAAGAAGAAAGAAGATAAAAGAAAAATAAAAGGGGATGGGGAGGAGACTCAGTTAGGGCCTAAGATCTCACCAATTCACTTTGTGATGCTTCAAAAACCTTTAAGCCATAAAGATCAGTGCTATAGGAAACCATCCTTAAGCACCAAACTATAAAAAGTTAAGAACAAAGAAATTATAGATAGTCAAATATGGATTAGGCTATTGAGGTTTATAGTGACCTGAAAAATAGTAGGGATGTTTTGTTAGAACTATTAGAAAATAAATTAGTAATTAAGAAATAAATTTAACACAATTAAGCAAATAAAGATAAAAGCAATGAAATTGAAATAGCTTGGGAGGGAGGCGTGACGATGACACTATCCTTAGAGTAGATCAAGGCTTGGGTGCACCAATTCTCGTCTCTCTTTTTTACTCTACAACTCATCCCCTTACCTTGATCATGTATGCACCACGACTAATCGTCAAAAACTTCGAACTAATAGCGTGTCTCTTGCTGCCCAAAAATGATATGAAAAGAATGACAAGAAAAATTGTAAAAGGAGAAAGGAAGAGAGAATATTAAGATTTTACCATCCCATTCATGCTCACATTATCATCTATTTATAGGTGAAAGATGAGAGCGAGATATTAAATCACCTAATTATGATTTATAGTCATTACTAGCTGTTATTTTAAGTTATGAATTAATTTATTCATATTTATTTAATTTATATTATAAGTTACATAATTAATACTTTTTGTTATAATAATGTTAGAATAATAAAACATTAAGAATAATGTTATATATCATAATGTTATGATATTTTTTTATTTTATTTTCTGTAACAATCCCCTCTCCAATAAAAAATATTTATAAATTAACTTGAGGTGAATAAAATAAGAGATCAAGAATCAAAATTTTCATTTTGGACAATTTTTATCATGCATTCGATGAAAGTACCTTCCGAATTTGAACTTCACTTAGTATAACCAAAATCTGACAATAATAAATACTATAGTAACCAAAATTTTGAACTAAGTATATAAATTATTGTATCATTAGGTATACACATGATATGAGACACGCTA
This sequence comes from Cymbidium sinense, assembly GCA_021442155.1. Classification (NCBI taxonomy): domain Eukaryota; kingdom Viridiplantae; phylum Streptophyta; class Magnoliopsida; order Asparagales; family Orchidaceae; genus Cymbidium; species Cymbidium sinense. The sequence goes on along the minus strand of CM038217.1, from coordinate 100,603,956 downwards.
TAAGTTCTAATCAAGAGTGCGCTTTAAAAACCATGCACTTTCATCTCAATGCATAAGTATTTTAGGATCTTAATAAGATCTCATTGTAGAGGCCTATTACTGCAACACTATATATGTGAGATCTCCAAAATGCACTGTAATTATAATATTTAGCATTTTTTTGCCTTTGATCTCATTAGGAGCTATAGCTCAACCTTATTTTCATTGCAGTTTAACACAAACATATATAAGAATGATATTTATAATATTTAGAATTACACTTTTACCAGTCAGTCAATCAACTTCTTTTTTACCACATTGAACCTTCTATCATAGTGTTTCCAATCTGATCGTTGGGTTTCCACAGTGATGACTATTTTAACATCATCCCTTCTAATGATCTCAATATAGAAGTCTTTGCAAGCCCTTTCATCAATGGATCTGCAATATTTTTCTCAGAGCAAGTAAAATGATAAGTGACAACACCTCTTTTATATAATTCATATAAAGATTCATGTCTTATTCTCATATAACATTTTTTTATCATTGTATTTTGCACTTTTTGCTTTTGTTATTGCAGCTTGATTATCATAATTTATTAAAATAGCAAGTATAAGTTTTTTAATACAAGGTATATAAATTAATAAACTTTAAAGCCACTCGGCTTCAGAAGTAGCAAGATCAAGTACTATAAATTCTACTTTCATAGTAGATCTATAGATTAATATTTATTTAGTAGATTTCAATGATATTTCACCACCACAAAATGTGAAGACATAACCAGTAATAGCTTTTGTTTAACTAGTGTCGGCAATCCAACTAGCATCACAATATCCTTCTAGTACTGTAGGAAAACCACAAAATGAATGCTATAGTTTATTGTACCTTTTAAATATTTAAAAATTCTTTCTAATGCTTTCCAATGAGTTTCAATAGGGTTACTAGCATATCTACTCAATTTTTCTGCAGCATAAATAATGTCAAGTCGAGAATAATTTGTTAGATGCATAAGACAATGAATTATTTGAGAATATTTTAATTGTGATACACTATGACCTAAATTATTTATAAGATGTAAGCTCGAGTTATGTGGAGTGCCTACAAGACTCACATCTTGATAATTAATTTTTTTAAGGAGTTATTGAATATAATGTGATTGAGTAATAGAAATATTATTTTCATTTCTATAAATATTTATACCTAGTATTACATTAGCTTCACTTAAATCGTTCATATCAAATTGAGTTAATAGAAACTCTTTAATATTATTTATAATATTGAGATTTGTACTAAAACTTAAAATATCATCAACATAAAAACATAAAATAATATAATCATGATCAACAACTTTAACATAAACACATTTATCATACTCACTAATCAAAAATCCATATGTCAATACTACTTTATCAAACTTTTCATGCCATTGTTTAGGAGCTTACTTTAATCCATATAAAGATTTTATTAATTTATAAACTTTATTTTCTTGATCTTTAACTATAAAACCTTCAAGTTGATTAATATAAATTTTTTCATCTAAATCACCATTAAAAAATATAGCTTTAACATCCATTTGATGTATAACTAGATTATATGCTGAAGATAAAACTAAAAGCAAACGAATTGTAAAAATTCTAGCAACCTGAGAATAAATATCAAAATAGTCAACACCACTTTTTGTGTATATCCTTTGGCTACTAATCTTGCTTTATATTTATCTATAGATTTATATGATTTTAATTTTTTTTGAATATCCATTTACATCCAACAGTTTTATAACCTGAAGGTAAATCAAAAAGTACCCAAGTCTTATTTGATATGATAGAATCTATTTTATTATTAATAGCTTATTTTTAAAATGGTGCATCTATAAAATTTATAGCTTCATCAACAGTAGTAAGATCATTTTTTAAAATAAATATTTTAGTTAAAAGAGAATAAAAATCATCACCTAAATTTTTCTTTTTTTCTAATTCTTTTATTTTTTCTAATATTTTTCTCATTTTTATTAGTTAAAATAGTATCATCATTATTTATAATAAAATTTTCTATTGAAGATTCTTTTTTATTAATATATTTTGTAATCTTATTTTTCATGGGAAATATATCTTTAAAAATGTAGCATCTCTAGATTCCATAATTGTATTAATAAAAATATCACAAATATCAGAGTTAATGATAAAAAATCTATAAGTAGTTAAGAGAATATCCAATGAATACACCATCTATAGTTTTAGATGCTAATTTTGTTTTTCTTTTTACAGTATAGAATAGATATTTTAGCTAAACATCCCTAAACTTTTAAATACTTCAAATTGGGTATTCTATTTTTTTCAAAATTCATAAGATTTTTTATTAGAAACTTTATAAGGAATCCAATTTAAAATAACACAAGCTGTTAATAAAGCTTCACCCCATAAATTATTCGATAAATTTGATGAAATTAGCATTGAATTTATCATATCAATTAATGTTCTATTTTTTTGTTATGCTGCACCATCAGATTGAAGAGAATATGGAGGAGTAACTTGATGTATAATACCATTTTTTCACGAAATTTATTAAATAAAAGTGAAATATATTCCCCACCTCTATCCAATCTTCAAATTTTAATTTTCTTATTTATTGATTTTCTACTTCTATTTTATAATTCTTAAATATATCTAAAACTTCATCTTTAGTTTTGATTAAATAAACATAGCAAAATTTTGAAAAATCACCAATAAAAGTAATAAAATATATTTTGCCTCCTCAAGTTAAATTACCATTTAAATCATAAACATCACTATGAATAAGATCTAATAAATCATTTTTCTTAACATAAATAGATTTAAATGGTTTTTTTAGTTTGTTTTGCTTGAGAGCAAATTTCACACTATTGACCTCCATGCATGCTATATCAGTCAAGTCGAGCTCACAAGATAAATTCGACGGACTACAGACGCAATAACACATAAATCAGAGCTGAAATACACTAAGCATCACTAAAATTAGCTGAAATGACCTCCGATCGATGAACGGACTTCTCCATCGCATTCAACATATTAAAATTGACTGGACTATAGATATTGCATAATCTGACTATCGGTCGATCAAGAGATTGAGTTGTTAATGTGCTAATGCGCATACTAGAGTTGGAGGGTTGCGACAATGTCTGAAAGATCTACATTCTCAAAATTGATCACGTAGTTAGTGTCAAAATATCAAAACCTATCAAATGAGATTGTTCGTCCTCAATTCGGATGAGTCTACGCAAGTATCGAGCAGTCGGAAGAAATAATACTCATTTTTTAACTGAAATCGATCGATTAGTTATCAAATTGAACTAAACGACCTCCGATTGTGACATGGACATCCAAAATATCAAAATTACTTATAATAGATATCCAATTAACTAAAATTGCTATACTTAAAATTTAATCAAAATTAGAATGCATTTCGAGATAAATCCACATAATTATCCCCTGATTACACCCAATCAGTGCTTCGGAACTTGCAGGCACCCATCTCCTTACCTCCACCTCCCACTCAACCAATAAAGAGCCACCACATCACCTTCCCCATACTACCCATGTGAAACCACTGACTCTTCCTTATTTACTAAAACTTGCCCATCCCTTCAATTGATACAAAAAAAGGGCGAACGATCTCTTCTCTGGCATCCTCCTTGCTCCCAGCCGAAGACACTCTCCTTGCTCCAACATCATCTGCAATTCATGGCATATGTGCTGTAATTTTTTCAAAATGTTTTAATCTTTTTCATGTCAAGCTTTGAGGGAAAAGATATACATGACATCAAAAATAGGGAGATTCTAAAGCTTTAAGAACCCATTGAAAATTTTTATGTTCTGAACCAAGAAAGGGATGATGATGGTGAATCTTCATCAAGCAAGTTATTCAAGTATGGAGCTCTTTATTTAATGTGTCTATTCTTCTCATTTCTTAAGAAGTTAATTGCAAAATGTTTTGAGCTCATTGCTATAAGTGGAATTAATGTCAATAGTAAACTAGGACAGTATTTTCTTGACCAGGTGACTAGCCCTTTGAAGGATGACGTGGCATCTCATCCATTGAATAAGAAGAATGAAGGGATTCCATTATCTATTAACCCTGTACAGGCTGGCATGGACAGTGAAATATTGGATGAAGGAAAATGTTTGTCATGTGACATTGTTGCAGGAAGCAGACCATATTCTAAAAATTGCTTTATGGGAATGGTAGTAAGCAAAGAGTCATTGTTGAATGGCTGGATAGTTGCAAGGTTTAGAAAGCTTATAGACTCGTTAAACACACATGATACTTGTCATTAGAAGTATGGTGTTCCATGCCACATTACAATTTGTGACTTCAACTCCATTTTCATTTCAACAAAATAAATCGAGAGTGCATCTTTTGGTGATGGTTAATAGCATTCAGAGTTGCCTTTGAGGTTCTCATTTATCAAAATTATAAAATAATTTTGCATATGAGGAAGAGTTATTTAACATCAATAAATAAGCTTATTTTAAGCTTGGAGGCAATGCACATTTTTGTTGTAGATGTAAGTTAAAGGGATGTAAAAAAATGAATGAAGAATGAACATGCAAGAATATATATGTATATTTTGTCTTATGTAGGTACGAAGATCCAGTCATGCTCAGTAGAGTTAACACGTAGAAGATCAAGGTCATAGTGTCGCAAGACATTGATCGTTATGCTTAGTAGAGCTGATGGGAAGGCTGAATAGACTCTCGATGTAGCGCCCTATGTGGGGAAGACGCCGAGAGGCTGCCAAAATTTGGACTGATGGGAGCTTTAAAAAAAAATAAACAAAAGTGTTGATGAGCTTCAATTATACTTATTTGAGAATGATAAATTAAATAATAAACCTACATATATGCTCTTTTTATGTAGGTGTTTGAATACCCCATTATGCTCAGTAGAGCTAGCGGGTAGAAGACCACGGTCATAGTGTAGCAAGACACTGACTGTTATGCTCAGTAAAGCTGACGGGAAGGTTGAATAGTCCCCGATGTACCCCTATGTGGGGACGATGCCAAGAGGCTGCTAAAATTTGGATTGACACAAAGCTTAAATATGATTAAATAAAAGTATTAATAAGCTTAAATTAAAATTAAATGAAAATTGATGAATCGAAGTCAAACCTACTTACACAAAAATTCTAAAGGTCTTTAAATATGAATGAGCCTACAGGCTTCTCAATGATCACGAGCTAAGTTCCATTGAAACTTAAAGAAATCAATGAGCTATATACTAAATGCAAACAAATAAACATTAATTTAAATAATTGAATAAGATCTAAAATAAATTATGTCATAGAATCTGTACCACATTAATGCTAGCAGACAGAAGACGATACTAAACTAATTTCTGCACGAATTATAGAGCTTTCTTCAATCCAATAATTAGAAAATTTTCATTCTAATTATAACTTTCAAAATTAATAAATTTTATTAATTAAATGAAATTATCTAAGCTAAAAATTTTTGCATGTGCTCAGATAAAGGGACTTAGAGTGTAAATCTTAATATCTGAAAAGTCTGCACAAACTAAGTTCAGATTAAATAAAAATATAAAATCATTCTCATAATTTAAAAATAAAACTATCTGCATTCATAAATTACCTACATGGGCCCCGACATTATGCTAAATGCATGAATTTAGTGCTTGAGAATGCTATGCAGGTTGATTTTTGCTGGGTCTTAGGACCGGCTCCGGGTTAACAAAACCTAAAAAAATCTAATGATGTAATTATAATATTTTCAAGTTAATTCTATCATAAAATTACAGAAGATAATTCTATCAGCATCATTGTTAATGTAACTTCTCAAGTTCAAGTTATTAAGAGAAAAGTCTCAAACCCGATCCTCTATGCTCAAGCTAAAGTCGACAAGGTTTGGAGGACTATAAATTTTGAAGTAATAAATCATCCCGGCTGGGTCTCAAGATTGGGTCCGGGTTAACAAAACCTAAAAATCTAATTATAATATTATAATATTTTCAACTTAAGAAAATCTCTGAAAAGTTAATTCTATCATATGATAGTAAAGTGACTGTCTCTTATATCCCCAGTGATGGTTGTTGATTGAAGATATCAACTAGAAGGGTCTTCATTATCAAAATGTCCAAGATATTTATATTCAATAACCTCAAATTCAAAATTCTCAAAATATAAATATGGATGTCATCTTTTATTATTAAATTAATAGAGCCAACAAAATCTCAAAGAGTAAATTGAATGATCATGCAGACATATATCCCCAATGATAGCTAAGTTTATTGAAGATATCAATTAGAGAGGTCATTATTATCAAAATATCTAAGATATTTATATTCAATATTCTCAAATTAAATATTCTCAAAATATAAATTTAGATGTGATCCTCTATTATTAAATTAATAGAGTCGATAGGATCTGGAATAATAAACTAAATGATCAAGCATACCTATATACCGAGATGATGGTTGTGTTGAATGAAAATTTCAACCGAGGGGATACTTGCCATCAAACTGTGCTTGCAAGCTCAAATCAGATTAATCTAAATTATTTATCAATATAAATATAAAATCAAATAAATAAATAAGTACTAAATGGTTAAATGAAATCCAATACGTAAAAATTAAAGCTAAAATTCAATACATCCAATCGCAATTATTTATCGGAGGTGATAAATTAAGAAAACTCTTGCTCACAAGGAGCCAATGTCAAGTCAAGTACACAACTATGTTTGCTCTCAATCAATCTCATGATAGTAAGGATGTGGCCCATGCCCTCTGTTTGTGTGGTTTGGCCAGTAGGCTCCAAATATGATGCGGTTATGACCAGTCCTCGACGGGTCACGCCAAATGACACCATTATATTACTATATGATCAGCTGTATGTTCTCCAATGGCTCTACCCCTTGAGATATACACTTGATAAGAAAAAAAGCCCTCTGTTAGCTAAGGTGGACTCAAACTTGCCTCCATAGATAAACACCAACCCCAAGTCTAGAAGGTTCCCTTGGACGATGCAACCCATGGTTGCTGACAAGGATCCTTCAATCAGGTTGGGTTGACTACCTTATTTGACTAAGTAGACTAGGGACCACGATAACCCGGGATGACGAAATCATGGGATCTTGATCGGGCTCGTCAACATTCCCCCAATCATCTGCTTCAAGTAAAAGGATGATGAATTTTATAAATTTAAATTTTAAAACTCCACATATTGTTACTATATGTTATGTATTCAATGAGCTAATGATTGGCCTTAATTGAAAGTTCTCTCTCAACATTGAGAGGGGTAATTAACTATAAGTGCTTGCACCTATAGAAAACTTATAACCAGATCTAAAGTCCTCACAGAATGAGGGTGAAATCTCTAGGTAGTGTCTTATCTATTATTTCATTTGCATTCTGAATATTTCATCGACACATAAATCAAACTATGTTCATCAAGAGGTCGGTGGAGAATTTTTGGAGCCCGTATATTTCTGGCGACTCTAGTTGGAACAAGTTCTCTTTCCATCTTTGTTTAGTTGAATCTGAGCTATAATAGCAGTGGTGCATGATAAAAATTGAAATTTAAAATCAATCATCCATGAAATTAAATTTAAATTAATTGTCTCCTTATATCTAATCTATTTATCAACTATATTACTTCATTCTGTCGTATCTTTCTATTTTAAAAGTGTAAGGTGATACATCAATTACTTTTTACTAATACCCATCTTATTTTTGTAAAGATGGATCTTTAGAGCACATCATTCATCATGCAACTAGATCGCACATCCAATATATGCTTAGCTAATGCTGTTATTAATAATGGGGATGTAGGAGCTACCATTAAATTTGGTAGTGTAGACTTTACAGCCATTGTTACTGTAAATAATCCTCTACCTGAAGCACCTGCATATTATACACACCAACCTATGCAAGAGAGGAGGACAGTTGAAATGCCACTACTGCTACTAAGGGTCGTCAAAAGAGAGCCTCTATATTTGAAAGATTGGGTCATTCTTAGGCGCTAGTCATGAAAAAACCATCATTGAGTAGAAAATTTCAATGATGCCTGTGAATATGATCACTCTGCCAGTTGAATATTTTTCACTAGGAAGGCGTGATGCTGAAGCTTCCTCATTTAGAGGAAAACTAATTAGAAGGCTAATGAAAGAAGGAATGTTGAGCTGCTAGTTCATCACCTCTCACATGAGCCATATGTTACACAATTGGGCTTAAAACTACAAGCGAGTGTTCCTACCTGCAATAAATTTGAAATTTTGAAGTGGGTGAGAAGGAATAGTTCTATTGGTGATGTTAAGCAGTCTTTTGGGGCTCAACAGCAGTTAGCTCCAACACCATAAAAGAGCCATCTAGAGACTTTGTCTTCTAGAGTGCACAGGGTGCTAAAAGTTGTCAAAGAGAAGGGTTTTATGAAGAAAAAGTGTTAATGACTGATTATTAGAGAAAATGAGAAGATTCACTAAAAAGGCTATCCTCAGGGGGTAATGCTGAAAACCATCCTAAAAAAATTCATGAACGGTGAACATCGGGGTGTGACACCTAAATCGTGTGTTCGAAAATCTACTACCGAAAGGTCCTGGTAGAAGAAAAAACAAATTTGGAGTTTGAATCATTGAGAAGAAGTGACTATGAAGAGGTGAAAAGACGTGACATCCGATTTGCGTATTCAGAGATCTGCCAATGATAGGACTCGATAGAAATGGGTTCCTTAAAAGAAGTCTGTAATTGATGAGCTTCATGGTGGTCAACACACTGGAGAGTCCTCCACGGAACCCATCACCAACCCATTTGATCTACTCAAGAAGAATTTGATTTTGATCATAGTCATCAAATTAAGGAGATGTTTATCCCACACTCCAATGTTGGCAGGCCACTTTGCACGGTGGCCTATTCTTCTGCTACAATTTGACATCACATATATTCCTAAAAAAATGATGAAGGGGCAAGATCTGGCAGACTACCTTGCTGCACACCCTATCCTAGAAAATTCATCGCTCAATAATGATATTCTTGATGAGCAGATCATGCATATATATGAAAAGAAAAAATAATAAATGTGAGAATTATATTTTGATGGAGCTTCATCTAATAAATAGACTCTTCCCTCAAATCTTTCAAAATCTCGAGCTGGCATTTGCCTCATTTTGATCATGCCAGAAGGTGGTATAATGAGGCACTCCTATCGATTGACTGAGCCACAAATCAATAATGAAGCATAATACGAAGCATTGGTGGCAGGTCTAGATGATGTCATCTCCATGGGAGCTCAAAATCTATGAGTTTATGGTGATTCTCAGCTCATCATTAATCAAGTGTTGGATATTTATAAAATCAATAAGCTTGAATTGGCTCATTACCACAAGAAAGCCCTCAAGCTTATGAAGCAAATTCCAAATGTCATTTTAACTTAGGTCTCTTGAGCCAAAAATAGTAAAGCTGATTGTCTGGCTAAGCTAGCTAAAGAAATGGTAAGTATGGATGATGATGATTATGTCCTAATTAGTGTTTGCAATCATCAAGCCCTAGAGCCGATAAACCTAAAATCCTCACTGGAACTCACATTGCTCCTCACACTCTCTTACAAGGTACTTCTCAAAGTAAACAAGATGAGCCTCAAACTATTCAGGAGAAAATACCTCAATCTAAAGAAGCGCCAAAGTCAGGAAATGAAATCCTTATAGTAGAAGAGGAGGAAGATTGGAGACAATCATTCATCAACTATTTTAAGAAAGAGAAATTGTGAAGTAATAAGTCGATGACTGCATAGCTCGAGAAAAGGCTTCTACTATATACTTATGTTGACAATTCCCTCTATCATAGATCCTTCGAGTAGAGGTGGCTACAATGCATGGGAATAGAAGAAGCGAACAAAGTGATTACTGAGATCCACGAAAGACTTTGTGGCACACACCAATCAGGTCCCAAAATGGCTTTTAAAATCAAAAGAATGGGATACTATTGGCCATTTATAATAAAGGATTGTATCGATCATGCCAAGAGATGCCATGAATGTTAGGCCTATGGAAACATCATTCATCAGCCTCCAAATCTATTGCACCCAATGAAAGCATCTTATCCATTTGAGTGCTGAGGAATGGATGTAATTGGACCAATTGATCTGCCATCATCACCTAGCCATTGATCCTAACAGCCATTGATTATTTCTCCAAGTGGGCTGAAGCTGCCCCATTCAAGGAAGTCATAGTCGAGCATGTGATCAACTTCTTCACCCATAATATTGTCTATAGATTTGGTGTGCCACATCAAATTATCTCAGACAATGGTCCAGCCTTCAAGAGCACTAAAATCTATAGATTTTTTGTTTAACATAAGATTGATTGGCGATGCTGGTCGGTTTAAAATCTTAGAACAAATGGCTTGGTCGAGGCTTTCAACAGAAGACTAGTCAAGCTACTCAGAAAAAGTCTCATAATAAATAAAAATGAGTGGTATACTAAGTTTATAGAAGCATTATGGGCTTGCCATAGAACTTACAATACGCCCACAAAATCCACTCTTTATGTACTAATGTTTGGAGCTGAAGATGTTCTACAACTCAAAGTTGTACTACCTTAGCTCCGAGTAGCCATTCAACACGATCTTACCCAAGATGAGAATGTTCATCTACTGATGGAAGAGCTTGATACGCTTGATGAAGTTAGGCTCCAAGTTTAGCAAAATTTAGAAGTCTACCAAGTGAGGATGTCTAAAGCATTCAATCATACAGTAAGTCATCGAGCTTTACAAGAAGGAGAATTGATATTGGTGCTGAGAAGACTAATTATTTCTTGCCATAAAATTGGCGATAAATTTGAGCCTAATTGGAAAGGACCCTAAATCTTTGAGAAATTATATTACGGAGGCACCTACCAACTTGTAGATTTTAGAGGTGAAAGACCAATGCCACCAACCAATAGTCGATATCTTAAGAAGTATTATACATGAAAGTGTAATCAAATGAATATAATACTTAAAGCTCTAGTATGTATTACTTAGAAATTCTCATGTAACACAAGAATGTATTTTTGAAACAAAATAAAAAGAAATCTCTTTATTATATAGGAGGCATTTTTTAAATTTTATAGTAAAATATTAGGCTCTCCCTATAAGACAAAGGGTCCTTCTCGTATTTGGGTTGATATCGTGCCTAGCATTGAGATCCCCATATGTATTTAAATTCTCAAGTTTAAAAGTCCTACTGACCAAAAAGGAAAATTTTTAAGTCTGTAAACTTTAACAAATCAAATTGGAAACACATCTTCCATCCATACATCAGATCGAAGGCTCGAGTTGGTGTATAAGATCAGACTCAACACGCCCAAATATGGCCAAGTTGCTGATAAGTCTATTTACTCAACACGCCACAAAGGTCGCAGTAAGAGAGCTCCCATCTCATTAGCCTGATGATAAAATCCTCCACCAATTGCTCAAGTTTAAGACTAAAGTGAGTGCATAAGGTTGAACTCAATATGCCCAAATACGGTCAAGTCACTGACAGGTCTAGTTACTCAACATGCCACAAAGGCAGCAATAAGAGATCTCTCATCTCGTTAGCCAGATGATAAAATCTTCCATCAATTGCTCAAGTCCAAGACTCAAGTGAGTGCATATGGTCAGACTCAACAAGCCCAAATATGGTTGAGTCGCTAACAGGTCTGCTTACTCAACATGCCATAGAAGTCACAGTAAGGGATCCTCCTACTTCATTAGTTCAAAGACAAGAGCATCTAAATCTCTAAATTTCTCCAACTTGGTGAGTTCTAGTGGCCCAGCCTAAGAGATCATCCCTAATGGTCGTAAGGTCATTTTTCAAAATCCAACAAAAAAAATATCCTCACTCAAGAAGGCACTAAGTCAAGTTTGGTATCAATATTAAATATGAAATCTTAACTCCTTCAACAAGTCTATTATATAGAAAGCAAAGATCAAAGAAAACTCTTCTTCAGTAAGTCCAATCAACCAAAAAGAAAGGGACTGAAGAAGTTATCCCAATGTCCATACAAAGCCAAAGATTGAACTAAAAGAGTTATGTCATCAACGTGTCTATGCGCAAAGCGTAGGACTGATGACTCTTTGTCATTGACCCAATGCAGGCTCTATGGGCCAGGTTGTTTGTTGGCATCTTTCTATAAGCCCATAAAAGTAGAAAGCTAGGGCAAAAGATAAGTTCATATTATTTGATAAGTCTTCAAGATTGTTTAGGAAATTCCTTCACCATATCCATCAAGGCATAAAGCCAGGATAGAAGGAAATATGAACCACAAAATCTTAAGATTAAATCTTCAACAAATTTGTCAAAGCACAAAACATATGATCGAAGATATTTTCATCTCACTAACAAGTCATTAACACCATCAAGTCACTAAAGCACAAGCTCGGGATAGTAGGAAAATATAAATTTCAAATTTTGTGATTGAATCTTCAACAAGTATGGCACAAAGCATATGATCGAAGACATTCTCATCTCAGCAGCAAATCTTCAACTCCGTTAAGTCCAGGATAGGAGGAAAATATAATTTTCAAATTTTGTGATTGAATCTTCAAATAAGTCTGGCACAAAGCATATGATCGAAGACATTCTCATCTTAGCAATAAATCTTCAACTCCATTAAGTCCACCAAGGCACAAAGCCAGGATAAGAGAAAATTATAAATTTCAAACTCTTAGGAGGAAGTCTTCAACAAGTCTGAGAGCATAAAGCACAGGACCAAAGATATTTCAAATTCTCTCAATAGTTACTAGGAAAGCTCCTCTGTTATACAGGGGGCATTTTTATATATTTATCTAAGTCGATATTATGCTTTAAGATGAGATCCTTAGATAGACATATATTATGATTGAAAACATACCACATCAATTTTTTATTAAAGGGGGAATCAAGCTTTATAATGTATTTATGAATTAGTCTGCAATCCTCTTGTTAGACATGAACATTTTTTTATGATCAAGGATGTTCAATCCTCTCTAGTGAAATAGAAGATCTTCTTGTATATATTCATGTTGACATCGAGCTTTATGTCGAGATCCTTGAATATATCTATAATAGTTATTATTAAAGCTGCAGGCTCTTGCAAGAATAAAAAGAATCCACTCCAATGTACAAAAAGACAGCCCTAAATATCGATGGTTTGTCTCCAAGGTTCACCAAATTTTGAAGTTCAAGCTAGAAAAACTCCCAATTTTGGAAGCTTTAATCAGCTAAGTTGGAAAAGCATCAACCTCTACATATTCAAGTCTAAGACATGGATGGGTTCTAAAGGTCGAGCTCAATATGCCCATAAATGGCTGAGTTGCTGACGCTCCTCACTCAACAAGCATCAAGAAAAGGCCGTAGTGAAAGAGCCCCTATTCGTTAGTCTAATAACCAAACCACCAATCCATCACAGCTTAAGTCAAAGACTTGAGTAGTTTCTAAAGGTCAAACTTAACAAGCCCATAAATGGTCGAATTGCTAACACTCTCCTCACTTAACAAGCCATAGGAAAATGCCATAGTAAAAGAGCCCCTGCTTATCAGTATAATGACGGTAGTTATTCAATCTCAAACCAAATTTAGTTTAGTAATTAAAAGTAACCAAAATCCAAGAGGTCTTTTTACTCGATCGACAGACCAAGACAATCTGAGAAAATAACTCTCAATTCACAGTTGCCTCAAATCAATCTCTATATTGCCTGCGAGGTGATACTTCAATCTCTTGTCAATACTCTGATCAAGCACAAAGCATAGATCAAAGCCAATTTCCTCATCAAGTCAGCCAAAGAAAAAAGCACAGGATAGAGGAAGTAATCCCATAGTTCATACGAAGCCAATGGTCAAACTAAAATGATTTCATGATTATTTAATCCGTTAAAGAACTCATTACTGGATTGATATCTCAATATTATAAACTTTATATAAACAGAAAGGCTAGGTCATCTATATGCACCCTTCAATGAGTCCATGAAAGCAGCAAGCATAGGACTGAAGATGTAAAAACACTTCCTGACAAGCCAATATGGACAAATTAGGTCAATCATTCATCAAGTCCATCAAGCTTAAAGTTTGGACAGAAGGAATTTCAAATTTCAAAGCAAACAAACTAATTCCTTAATCAACCCGATCAAGCATGGAGCTAAGGTCGAAGGGAATTCAAATCTACAATAACACAAAAGGAATAGATCTTCAACAGACCCATTGAAGTAGAGAGTAGATGGTCGAAGAAGCTCTATCTATCCGACAAGTCAATCGGGACAAATCAGCCAATCCTGTCATTTAGCTCATTCAAACATAATGCATCATACTAATGACAAATTCTGTTCAAGATTCTTAAGTGATTGAAATTGAAGCTGAAGTAATTCGAGATTCATGATTGACGGGAAATGTCAACGAGTCTTCAACAAACATGATCCTCTCTACGCACGAATCACATTTGTTGGGGGCATTGGTTGACCTCCATGTATGCTACATTAGTCAAGTCAAGATCACAAGACAAATTCAATGGACTACGGATGCAATAACACATAAATCAAAGTCACTAAGCAATGCCAAAATCAGTTAAAATGACCTATAATCAATGAATGGACTTTGTCATCATGTTCATAATGTCAAAATTGATTAGAATATATATATTGCACAATCTAATGGTCGGTTGATTAAGAGATTGAGTCATTAATGTGCCAACACACATACCAAAGTTAGAAGGCTGGGATGATGCCCGAACAACATCCGTTCTCAAAATTGAACATGTTGTTAGTATTGAAATATTGAAACCTATCAAATAAGTCTATCTGTGATTAATTCAGACAAGTCTGCATGAGTATCGAGTGATCGAAAGTGATAATGCACATTTTTGAACTGAAATTTATTTGATTTAATATTGAATTGAACCAAATGACCTTTGATCGTAAAATAGACCTCATTGTTCCATCTGGAATGTCAAAATTAGTTAGAATAGACATCCAATTTAAATAAAATCATCACACTTAAAATTTAATCAAAATTGGCACACATTTTGAGATAAATCCTCATAATTATCCCCTAATTATGCCCAATCAGCGCTTCAGAACTTGCACCTGCCCATCTCCATACCTCCACCTCCCACTCAGCCAATAAAGAGTCACCACGTTGCCTTCCCCATATTACCCACGTGAAGCAACTAACTCTTTCTTATTTACTAAATCTTGTCCATCCCTACTATTGGCACAAAAAAGAGTGAATGATCTCTTCTTTAGCATCCTCCTTGCTCCCAGCCGAAGACACTCTTCGTTTTGTCTTCTCATTCCCCATCCATCGGTAGCATAAAAAAGCTAAACATAAAAGTCTCTCCCTTGGAATCTGGTTATTCTTTAACAGATGATTGTCAACCTCAGTTTATCAATTCCTCCTCATCTCCACTCTCTGATGGCATCATTGGCTGAGCACCAACCCGGCAAGATCTGCAACCTCTACAAGTGGATTAAGTTCTATGTTTCCTTGAAGGACCCTCGCCTCATGGCCAACTTTGAACAAGAATACATTTCTCTTATCACTGCCTCAAGAGGTTGCACTAGCGTGCAATGGATTGTGGCCGAACTCATTCCATGGTACCTTGGAAGCAGCAGCAAATGTTTCCATCAATATGATTAATTGGAGCTTAGCCATACTAAAGAGAGGTGAAGATCTAGATGATGTTGCATATCAGACTACTAAGATATGCATTTTTGGATTGCTTGATATATGTTTCACAGCTTCGTATGAAGCTCCAACATCATCTACAATTCATGGCATCTGTGTTGCAATTTATTTTAAATGTTTTAACCCTTTTCATGTCAAGTTTTGAGGGAAAAGATATACATGGCATCGAAAATAGGGAGATTTTAAAACTTCAAGAACCCATTGAAAATTTTTATATTCTGAAGCAAGAAAGGGATGATGATGGTGAATCTTCATTGAGCAAGTTATTCAAGTATGTAGCTCTTTGTTATCTACGTATATTCTTCTCATTTCCTAAGAACTTACTTACAGCATGTTTTGAGCTCATTCCTACAAGTGGAACTAATGTCAATAGTAAACTAGAACATTATTTTCTTGACCATGTGACTAGGCCTTTGAAGGATGATGTGGCATCTCATCCATTGAATAAGAAGAATGAAGGGATTGCATTATCTATTAACCCTGTACAAGCTAGCATGAATAGAGAAATATTGGATGAAGAAAAATGTTTGTCAGGTGACATTATTGCAAGAAGCAGGCCATATTCTAAAATTGCTTTATGGGAATGGCAGTAAGTAAAAAGCCATCATTGAAAGGCTAGATACTTGTAAGGTTTAGAAATCTTACAAACTCATTAAACACACATGATACTTGCCATTGTAAGTATGGTGTTCCATACCACATTACAACATGTGTCTTCAACTCCATTTTCATTTCAACAGAATAAATTGAGAAGACATCTTTTGGTGATGACTACTAGTATTCAAAGTTGAATTTGAGGTTCTCATTTGTCAAAATTATAAAATAATTTTGCATATGAGAAAAGAGTTATTTAACATCATTAAATCAGCCTGTTGTAAGCTTGGAGGCAATGCACATTTTCGTTGTAGATGTAAGTTAAAGGGATGTTAAAAAAATGAATGAAGAATGAACATGCAAGAATATATATATATATATATATATATATATATATATATATATATATATATGTATGTATATATATATGTATGGGGGGCACCATGTAGATCTGAGGGGGTACTTATTGAAGTGATTGGGTACGACATTGAGATATGATATACTATCTCAAAAGAAAGGGGCATCACCCTTCAATGGACCTAATCATTTAATAAAGACTCCTAAGGCATGATGGGTATTCAAATATACCAGAGATTTTTCCCTTGCTTTATATGGATGAATAAAGTAGGGTTTATATTAAATCAGATTCTAAAGTATCTTATGGGGGCATCCCCCCATAGTTAATTACATCCTAAGGAAGGTGAATTCCTTATGAACACTCTCAATTAAAGTAGCTAATTATTGTCTCCAAAGATTTCAAAGATAGACTATCAATAAATTAGTTATATTAGAAAAATCAACCGAGATGGATCAATTGGAGAGAGTTACTTTAGAAGCCAAAGGAGATGAGTAGGGAATGCTCATGATACTAGAAAACCTAGTGAGCATTCTAATCTATCATATAATTGGGCTTTGTATGTTTGAAATTGAAGAGAAAGATTTGTTTGAGTTGAATTTTATTAGGTTATTAGGGCTTATAATCCACCACCAACACAAGGTTGTGAAAATGCCTAAGAGGTGAAGATTTATGTTCATAGCCCGAAGGAAATAGTAACCTCAGATTCTATGTCCAGGAAACTTTAGCATAAGCCAAATCACAATGTAAATGTAAGCAAAAATGGGTGTATAGTTTACCTCCACAAGAGAGAGTAAATCACCCGACTGCTGGACTTATAACTGCCTAGAGTGGTAGCCAGCTAACTCCTCATACACTTTAAATCCATGTGATCAAGTCTTATAATTTTGCAAGATAGTTGGTCTGTTATTAATTTAAAGAGATTAAAGACCTTAAACTCACTCTCTAAGAGACTAGAGCATGAGCAGTATGAGCAATGACTTAGTCTAATGCCAATATTTTCAATTTTTATTTAATTTTGGACACTTCATTTTGACAAAGGCTTTGAGATTTTGTATGCCTAAATGCATGATGAAGTAAGTTATGGGCTAAATCAAGAGAGAAGAGGATGAAGGTCCATCAGTAAGGGTTGCTCTCACAGGTCAAGCGGTCCCTATATGTGTAAGGATGGAGGCCCTCATTTTGCAAAAGTGGTATAATATGATATGCATGATGTGAAAGGGGTTGCTAAATCTTTTAATTATCTTGATTTAATGCCTAGGCTTTATGTGAGGTAATGAGTTATTTATAAATTTAATTATGAGTTGTAACTGGGTAAATGATTTATTTTTTCTTAAGAGCCTAATCAGATCTAGGCCACACATTAAGACATCATTCATAAAGAAACTATGAAAAGGAATGTCATTTCTATTACACAATTTAAACATAACATCAATCAATTTTATAAATCTAACACAAAAGAATAAGAGGTTGGTGCGGTCGGGTACCA
Source organism: Cymbidium sinense (assembly GCA_021442155.1). Classification (NCBI taxonomy): domain Eukaryota; kingdom Viridiplantae; phylum Streptophyta; class Magnoliopsida; order Asparagales; family Orchidaceae; genus Cymbidium; species Cymbidium sinense. The sequence continues at coordinate 100,585,882 of CM038217.1, read as the reverse complement.
CCGTACAACTTGAAAAAGAGAAAATGGGTAGCCAAACTCTACCCTTATGGATCTCAGAATATAAATGAATAATTACAATTTAAAAATGTTAAATGCTATGGGGGGTCTTCAAACCTTCAAGTATTCATGTCTCCTTCATTTCTTCCATCTTTTTGCTTCTTTTGATTTGGTAGGCTTCAAGGAATCACATGGCACCCCAAGGCTAAGCCTTCGGGCCAATGCTCATTTTAAACCCTCATAATACTAATCCTCATTTCTAATGTAAAATTACATTAAAAATAGGAAAAGTAAATTTAACTACACCTATAAAATAAGTGTTAGCTAAACACACATATATTCCCAAATAGTTATATATATAATTTGGACTTAGCACCCTACACATGGGTAACCAAGCTCACTTGTCCTAACTTGGATTATGCTTAGGGGCTTAAGCAACCTACAAAAGAGAGCATTTATATTTACTTTAAATGCCCCTTAAACACAATCCCTTCCAAAAAAACATGATCAGGCTAATCATGACCTAATATCCAATCTACGAAACATACACCCTAACATCTAGTCTAAAATAATACATCATAAAACAAAACACACATCCTGCTATGCACCGTCTTAACATAAAGCTAGAAGTTGTGACTTAATTTTAATGTGTGGTATGCCTTAACTATGCATTGTTATGATTTTTTAAGTATGAAAGGATGTTTAATCATAAGAGGTTGATTTCACTTTAAGTGATTTAATTAATTTGAGAATTTTACTTAGTGTTTTCTTTTATTTCATTTGACTTACATATAGCAACTAAGTGTTATAAAGATAAGAAAAAGAGATGTTTACTCTCTTTCATCCCTACCTTAAGTCACTTTCTAAAGCATGTTAATTTGATTTAGTTCTCTTTAGTGAATGACTTATTAAATGATTTAATTAATCCTAAGTTTAGGTTCACTTTAAGTAATTCTATTCAATATGGAAGGCATATTAAGATTAATTTGATTGAGTTACTATCACATGACATATGCCCAGCCATTCCTTTCCATCATATGTAACATGCATATGATTAAGTCCTAAGTATACCTACACACAATATATTTTAGCACACTTGAATGATGAATGTGAGTATGTGCATTTAAAGTTTATATTTTTCTCTTTGATTGAATTATTTAATCATATTAATTTAAACCTCTATCTAAATTCTTATACAAAAAATACATAAGGATGAAATTAAATAGGTGCATATCATTGTTAACCAGGAAAGTAAGGTAATCAAATGACCTCCTTGGGGCTAGCTAAAGCCTCGTATTCCCGAGGTGTCTAGACTATATACCATTACATTCAACCATATGTAAACTTCCATACATTAACATAAGAAAAAGAGCCCAAATCACATGATCAATTAATTCAATCACTTGAACAATTACAAATGTATGTATTTTTAATATAAAGGAAGGATTACCATTCTATAATTAAATAAACACATGCATGTATAAAAGGCATAAGCAAGTACATGCCTTTGTTAATCCAGGGGAGTGAGATAATCAAATGACCTCCTTCGGGCAAGCTAAAGCCTTGTATTCTCAGGATGTCCATATTATATTCCACTTTTCTTAAATACATACACATGTATTCATAATTAGGTGATTGAAAATCATGCAAAAATGATATTTAATTTAATTTAATCATTTATGTATATGAATTAAAATTTTATCCAAATTCTAGTATTAAAATATATAAGAATGAAATCAAATGGAGTACATGCCATTGTTAAACTAGGGAAGTGAGGTAATCAAATGACCTCCTTAGGGGTAGCTAAAGCCTCATATTCCCAAGATGTCCAGGCTATATACCCATTAACATTCATACTTATATAAATCAATACATGAATAAAAGGAATGAAGCTTCACTTCATACACTTAAGCTATGATCACATACATCTCATATGTATTTATAACTAGCATTCATAGCATATGTAAACACTCATTTATAAGCTTTGAAAAATACATTTGGATTTAATAGTGATAATAGCCACACATAACTAAATTAAATCAACACATGCAAGCTTGACATAAAGGAAATCATTTGATTTAATTAATTTTACAAATGATGAATGGATGAATCAAATGACATACAACATTTAATATGATTGGAGAGGAATAACTAAACATAAAGATATGATTCAATTAAATTAATTCCTAAGGACAATCATATCAAATAAAAATCATTTAAAGTAAACTAAAGCTTTTTAATGTCATTTTTAATTTCATGTTTAATTTGATTTAAGGAATGTGAAAAGAAGTTTGCTAATCCTAGTCTCATCACATGTTTGTAAGTTAATTTGATTTAATGAGAGGTAATTAAGTTGATTTTATGAATTAATTAAGTTAAGATATGAATTAAATCAATTAATTATCCCTTACCTATGTTACCTTAAAGTAATTAACTAAGTAATTGTGAGCTAATGTGATATGCAAATGAATTTAGAAGTAAATTAGCAATGGTCCTATGAAATGAAAGGGCCTAATGTAATTAGTTGACAATTATTAGTTAATTAAGCTTAAGAAACTTACTTAATTACTCTTATGATTTTCTCACACATGTGAGTAAATCATAATTTCATTAACTTTCTTTAGGCTATTAAACACCTAAAGATCTACCCATGGATCAATTAAGGAAAATCAGATATGATTATGTTTTTAATTTGTTTAATCAAATCATTAATTAATTAATCAATTCTTCTTTACTTAATTTGCAAAATTTAATTAATTATCCTTCAAATGAAATGGACTTAAAAGGGAAATGGTTGGGAAAGAGGTCCCAACCTAATTCCATGAGTCCTCTCATTTAATTAAATAAGATTTGATGTGATTTGAACTTTAATTTAAGTAATTAAATCATTAATTAGTTAATTAATTTTTAATTAATATTTCTTAAGGAAAATGAGAGGGGTTTAGGGAAAAGAGATTAAGAAAGAGGTCCCAACTTAATTTCATAAGCTCTTCACTATTAGATAGTGATTAAGGAACCCAATCAATTAATTAATTATTGCTTATATGCTTAATTAACACTTAATTAAGTTAAGAAGGTAATTAGAGCTTAATCAATCAATTTCTCTAATTAATCAACCATTAAATCTCAAGAATAATAGGGGAGGTAGAGGTCATCCCCCTAAATAATCTCAGAAAGTTTGAAGTTAATTAGTTGATTAATTAGGGAGTAATTAAGCTAATTGATTTTTAAATTAAACTTTAATTAAGCTCTGCTTAATATTTAAAATCATTTAAGAATAATTTTAACGGATTCATCTATCAAATATCTTTAAAATGAGCCTTTATTTGTATTATTTGAATTTTTCTATAATTTGTTATGAATTTATGAAGTTTCAGCCTTAAAATGGATTAATTAGCATTAATTAAGTCTAATCCCATTGGCGCCACATGGTGCGCTGATGTGGCACACTATCCATGTGGCACCACAGAATTGACTACTTAAGTTGTCACATCTCGCGGTTGAGTCAACTGGCAGCGAGACATAGTATTGATCTCTGTCGTCCAATCTGGGATCGGATGACGTAGATCAAACCTGTGATTAATAATGGATCAAATTAGATGGATCTAGCATGATCTAATCATGACCATCCATTCTGATCATGCAGAACGGATGATGCATAAACTATTAGCTCATGAACGATGAAAGGCAGAGGCCGTCCGCCATTGATTGCTCAATCTGAGCTTACCCGAGTTCGGATTGGTTCCGAATACAACCCACACCAACACGTGATTGACTCACATGCAAACTCTCTTCACAAAAGGCCAACACCACTTTGCCTAAAGTTTAATTTTCATGAAATTACCTCACTAGAGCTAAGACTGTCACCTCACATGCTTGAGGTAGTTTCATCTAGTTATGATGAAGCTCTATTGAGCAGCAATTGTATTATTTCCAAATGGACTGCTCAGAAGGCCATGAATGGTGCTTTGGATGCTCGACTCTAATCGAACTCCTTGCTCTAGTGGGTTTAGAACTTGGGGAAGCTTCGGGTAGCCTCGATGAGGTATGTGGAAGGTGTAAGAATGAGCAATTGGACTTTGGTTGATGAATGAAGAAGTTGGGATCAAACAGAAGCTCCCCTATTTTGACTACGCTCGGGAAGGAGGAATTCGATGTGGGGAGGCCTTGGGAGTGCTTGAGAGCTTGCTAGGGAGTTTGATTTCTCTCTTGGAAGCTCGGACGATGCGAATGGTGTCATTTCCCATTTAAATTGAGAGGGTATATCTCTAAATTGGCTGAGGTGGACAGACAGGATCAATCCCCCATTTTTGGGCAGCCAACCACCAGAGTGCTAGATTTGTCCCCATCGAGTCCACGTGGCTCGATTTGAGTGGAGGAAGGCTTCGAAGGTGGCTCAAGGTGGGATATGGCTGGTTTCATCTTCCTTGATCCATTGGCTCACCTCCCTTTGGTCCATGGCAAGGCTAGCCCACTTAGGGTGGGCTAGGTGGCTAGGTGATACCCCATTTCGGTGCTTCATGGCTGCCAAGGGTGATAGGAAAGTGGACTTTGCCAATTTTGGCAAAATCCCATGTGGGGAGGCATATCCAAGGGAGATTTGCTTTGGGTTTAGGCTACTTTTGGGCATACCTAGGATGGGTTTGGGTTGGGTTAGGTCAGCTCCCAAGGTGTCTTGGCTCGGTTTCAAATGATTTGGCTCAATTTGGGTCTTATGGGTCATGTTAGGGCATGTTGGGTTAGGTTGACCAATTGGTCAAATTAGGTCAAACTAAGGCTTGGGTTAGGTTCAAATGATGATTTGAAGTGTTTTGGTTCAAGTGGTTTCAATCCATTTGGCCTAAGTTTGATTTTGGTTCATTTGAAATTAAATGAGTCAAGTTGACCAATTTGACAAATTTGGCCAAATTAGCTTAGGTTAGGTGTTGGTTCAAGTTTAATTAGTTAATTAAAGATGATTATATATTTTGGTTTGAATTAATTTGGATTTTGGCCAATTTGACCCCTTCGATCAATTTGGGCTAAGTTGAGTTAAGTTGACCAATTGGTCAAATTGGGCTCAATTATGGCTTTAGTCAATGTGGTGTTTATTTTTATGTTTGTGTGTGATTGTGTGAGGGGTCATCATGGAGATCCGCAAATGTACTCATTAGGGTGATCGGGTATGATATTAAGAAATATTGTACTATCTCGAGAAATAGAAGTCACTACCCTATAATGGACCAAATCACCTAATAAGGACTCTTAAGGCATGATGGATCTTCGGATATATGAGAGATTTTCCCCTACTTTATATGGAAAAGTAAGGTAGGGTTTATTTAAATTGAGTTCGTTAGGTTCCTTATGGAGGCAAGCCTCCATAATTAATTACATCTTAAGGCAAATGAATCCCTTAAGAATACTCTAATTAAAATAGGCGATTGTGGTCTCCAAAGAATTCAAAGATAGGACTATCAAATGATTAGTTATATTTTTGAAAATCAAGTGGGGGAGATCAAAAGAGAAGAGTTATTATTGAAACTAAGGGAGAGGAGTAGGGAGTGCTCATTATACTAAGAAGCCTAGTGAGCATTCCAATCTATCCTATGGTTGGGCTTTATGTATTTGAATTTGAGAAGATTTATTTGTTTGAGCAAAAATTTTATTAGAAATCTAGGACAGATAATTCCACAATATATGATTGTGGAAATACCTAAGAAATGAGGATTTATGCCTGTAGCTCGCAAAGGGAAACAGTAACCTCAGATCCTAAATCTAGGGAGCTTTAGCGAGGGCCAAAATATGACCTAAATCTAAGGTGAAAGTGGGTATATGGCTTACATCCACAAGAGAGAGTAAACCATCTGACTGTTAGGCTTATTACTGCCTAGAGTGGCAGGCAGCTAACTTCGCCTATGCTTTAAATCCATGTAGATAAGTCATATGCTTTGCAAGATGATTAGGTTATTATTTACTCAAAAAAGAAACTAAGTCTTTAAACTCACTCCCTAAGAGACTAGATCATGAAGGGCGTGAGTAATGAATTCATCTAATACAAAATTTTAACAAGTTTTATTTGATTTTTGGATTTTTTTGTTTTGACACAGACTATAGGATTTTATATGCCTAAATGCATGAGAAATTGAATATGGGCTAAATCAGGAGAGAAAGAGGTGTCTGTCCATCAAAGGCTCTTACAGGTTAAACATTTATTCTCTGGCATAGATGGAAGCCTTCTCTTAGCAAGAGTGGAAGAATATGACATGCATGATATTATACATTCAATCATCCAGCTAAGAGGTTGCTAAAAATTTTATTATCTTGATTTAATTCTTAGGCTTTTATGTGAGGTTATGAATTATTTTAAAATTTTAGTTATAAGTTGTTAATGGGATAGAAAATTTATTTTTATCTTATGAGCCTAATCGCATCCAGGCCACACAACAATCACCAATCATAAAGAAATTATGAAAAAGTATGTTATTTCTAATACACAAGCTAAATAAAGCATCAAATATTTTTATAAAGCTATCGTAAAAGAATAAAAGGCCGGTGCAGTTGGGTACCGCCGTACAACCCGAAAAGAAATGTGGTAGTCGAGCTCTACCCTTATACATCCTGGTACAATGAAAGAATAACTACAATTATAGAATGATAAGTGTTATCGGGGTCTTCATTCTTCATCATCCATTCTTCACTCTTCATCTTTTATTTCTTCATTTTTGATTTGCTCCATTTCTTTCTTTCATTTGGCTTGATTGGGATGTTGTTTGATCCAAAGGCATCACATGGTATATAAGACATGGTCTTATAACTAAAGCTTACTTTTAATCCTCGTAACACTTATCCTAATCCTAATGCAAAAATTACATCAAAAGGAAGGAAAGTAAATCTAGCTACACCTACAAAACAAATGTTATCTAAACATACCATACACCCCAAGCAGTTATAGGAATAATTTAGACTTAACATCTCACACATGGGTAATCAAGTCCACCTATCCTAAGTTGGGCTATGCTTAGGGGCTAAGCAACCTACACAGCAAAAAGTATTTATATTTTTATTACAGCAGACCCTTTAAGCACAGCCCCCTACATAAAACATGATTAAGCTAATATCGGTCTAACATTCAGGCTACACATATACACCCTAACATCCAGTCTAAAATAATATATCACAAAATTAAATATTCATCAAACCATGCATCACCCTAATATAAAGCTAGAAATGGTGACTCAACCTAATGTGCATGTGTTAGAGTTTGTGTGGTATGTCCTAACTAGGCTTTAGAGTTATGATTTGCTAAGCTTGGGGGATTTAATTTATAAAAGGTTGATTTCTCTTTAAGTGGTTTGGTTGATTTGGAGATTTTACTTAGTATTTTTTTTAAGTTCATGTACCATACACTTAGCAACTAAGTGTTATAAAGAGAAGGAAGAGAGAGAGTCTCTCTTTTATCCCTACCTTAAGTCATTTCTAAGATAAGTAGATTAATGAATTTCTTTTAATGAATGATTTATTATATGTTTTAATTAACCCTAAGTTTATATTCATTCTAAATAGCCCTATTCAATAAGGAAGTCATCTTAGGATTAGTTAGGATGGATTACTATCACATAACACACACTCATCTATTTTTTTCCATCATGTATACCATGTATATGAATAATCCTAAACATAGCTATATATGCAATGTAAATCTTAGCATATGTTGATGATGAAAGCAAAGAAGTGTATTTTGAAGTTTAAATATTTTATTTGTTAATTGAATTATGAATGCATGTCTTTGTTATGTAGAAAAGAAAATTTTTTCATCCATTAGCTAAATACACATTCACATGTATAAAAGTTATAAGTGAGTACATCACCATTATTTTCTACACCAGGGGCGTAAGATATAAGACCTACTTAGGGCTACTTAAAGCCTCGCAGTCCCGGGATGTCCAGACTAATATACCACTTTTCTTAGATACATGTAAATGTATGAATAACTATAAGGATAAGAAAAGTCCATGCAAAAGTCTTGTTTTATTTATTTGATTTTTGATTCTTTATTCATTGGTCACATCACACATGCATATGTATAAGAGTTTTAAGTGAGTACAATGCCATTATTTTTTACACCAGGGGCATAAGGTATAAGACCTACTTAGGCTACTTAAAGCCTCACAACCCCGAGATGTCAAGACTAATATACCACTTTTCTCAAATATATATGAATGTACAAGAAAGAACCAAATGGATAAGGAATCATGCAAGAAATTATGTTTGATTTGGTTGTATGATTTACATGTGTAACATGAAAACCCTTCCTAAGTCTTAACATGGAGATGCATTGGAATAGATTAGGCAAGTGTTGTATTCATTTCAAATGAACTATACACTTGCAAATCCTATGTGAATCCATGTTAGGAGAAGGAAAGAGAACTTCATAGCACACATCTTATACTATCATCACATGCAAGCTTATAAGTATTTTCATCGAGCATTACTTCATTTGTAATAATTGATTTATTGGTTTTGAAAATAATTTTTGGTTTAATAGTGATAATAGCCACTCATATTTTTAATTTTAGCCAACACATGTAATTTGACATAAAAGAAAATATTTTATTTAATTAATTTTCAAAAGAAATGAATGCATGATTTCATATGACAAACAATATTTAGCATGATTGGAAAGAAATAAAAGAATGTAAACACGTGATTTCATTCACCCCAATTAATCCTTAAGGACAATCATATTAAATAAGGTTATTTAAAATGAGTCAAAATTCTTTAAGGAAGTTTTTATCTTTGAATTTTATTTTATTTAAGAAATATGAGAAAGGTTTGTTAATCCTAACCCATTTCCCCATGTGTGAATTAGTTTGGTTTAATGAAGAATATTTAAGTTGATTTTATGTTTTGATTAGGTTAAGGTATGAGTTAAATGAATTAATTATCCTTTACCTATATCACCTTAAGTTAATTAACTAATTAATAATAATCCAATATGATATGCAACCACATGAAAAGTAAACTTACAATGCTCCTAAGAAATGAAAGGGGCCTAATGCAATTGGCTTAAGATTAATAATTAATTAAGCTTAAGAGATCTCACTTAATTACTCTTATGATTTTCTCACACATGCGAGCCAATCATAATTTCATTACCTCTCACCTTAGGTAATTGAACACCCAAGGAACTACCCAAGATTAATTAAAGGTTGCTTAAGAGAGGATGAATTGATTTTTAATTTCAATTTCATTATTTTTAATGAATTGATTAAATATTTTAGTTATGTTTTAATTTGAATGATGAAATTAACTTAAGGGAAAGGATCTAGGGCAAGGCCTCAATCTTAATCCCTAAATCATTCAAATATTCAATTAGGTTTTGATTTCCTTATTTTGAAGATTGATCACTTAATTAATCAATTAATCATTCCATTAACCCATTAATTAATTTTATTTTTAAAGATAAGGAAGTCTTAGGAAATGAATTAGTTCCCTAAGTGATCTTACTATTTAAAATGGATAATTATGTCCAATTGATTAATCAAGTTACTGTTCATTCTTTAATTATAATTAATTGGATTAAAAGAGTGATTAGGGCTTACTCAAATGATTTCTCTAATAAAGCAATCAATAAATCCTAGAAAAATAGGGGAGGCAAAAGTCATCCCCCTAAACATTCACAAAAAAATTTGAGATTAATTGAGTGCTTAATTAAGGTGTAATTAAGCTAACTATAATTTTGATAAAACCCTAATTAAGCCAAAATTATTATTCAAAATTAAATAATTATAATTTTCCTAAATTCTCTTCTGAAATATCTTCAAAATGAGCCTAAGTTTTTATTTTTTTAGATTTTTCTATAATTAGTTATGATTTTAGAAAGTTTCAGGATTAAAAATAATTAATTAGCCCTAATTAAGCCCTTAACCTCATCGAATTACGTGTGGCGGGATTATATTTAAGTAGTCACATCGGGCAGTGTGGCGGCGTGCTTTCTTTGTGAGCCGTTTGATCTAAGATCGGATGGCCCTGATTTAATCCATGGGTTAAGGGGGAAATCAAAGGACCTACCATGGGATTTGATTAGAGCCGTTCATCTTGATCACGTGAAATGGATAGCTCGTGATCTATCCCGTTCATGAGCGATAAAAAATGAGCACCGTCCATCTTTCTCCGTTTAATCCAAGCTCACCCAAACTTGGATTGGGATCAAATGGATCCTACACCATCTTAGGGAGCACACAATCACATCCAATGGCTACAATCCCTCGACATGGAGATTTCTTTCACAAAAGACCTACACATAGAGGCCTAAAGCTATAGTTTTGAGGAATTACCTCAGCAGAGCTAATGTCCGGTAGTGCAATGTCAGAGGCAGCTTCTCCTAGTTGAGGTGAGGCCCTATTGAAAAAGTCCAAGCTCAATTTGGCCTGGGGTGCTCGGTTGACCAATCCACACAAGCGCATGCCTTGGCTTCAATCAAACTCACACCTCTAATGCTTTGAAAGGCTTTGAAATGATTTGGTTGGCTTCGGTTGGGTATGAGGATGGTGTGGGTGCAAGGAATTTGGATTTGGTTCAGTGAAGAGGGAGTATTGCTTGAGGGAAGTGTGTCCTGTTTCTGCTTGCTCATGGGAATGGCAATGGCAATGGCCGAACGGAGAGGGCTTGGGGATCCTTGGATTTGCTCTGAGGGAGTTCGAAATGTGCTTAGGGACTCACACGAGCTGATTCTCTATGAAGTTGGCATTGAATTGAGGGGGTATACCCCTCAATTTTCCATCATTAATGGATGGGAGTGTGCGCACATTTTTCCCTGGCTCACTGCCATTCGGCCGCCAGAGTTGTCTCCATCACGATCTAGCTGCACACCAGGGATGGGAGGAGTCATGGGGACCTGCCATGGATCCATTGTGCCAAGTTCCCATGGGCTTGATCCAATGGGTGCTCAGTTTGGGTTGGAGGTGATTCAACTCACCTCACAAGGGTCCTTGGCTAACCTAAGGTGAGTTAGGTGGGCTAGGTGAGTCATGGGAAGGTTCTTTTGAGTGAAAAGGGGATTCCATGGGGATGGGCAACGTGACTTTAGCTTTGATCCATTAGGTTTAAGGTTCAAATTCTATGGTTTGATGGCTAATTCTTTTGGTGGGGTCCGCATGGATTTTAGGCTGATTTGGGAGTGAAGTGGGGCATGCTTGGGTTGCGTTTGACTAAGCCCTAGGGTCCCATAAGTTACTTTGGAGGGATTTGGCTTTATTTGGTCAAAATGGGTTTATTTGGGCTAGGTTAGGTTGGGTTGACCAATTGGTCAAATTGGGTCAAACCAAGGCTTGGGTTAGGTTCATATGATGATTTGGGATGTTTTTATTCAATTAATTTGGATTGGTTTAGCTTACGTTTGAATTTGACTCATTTGGATTCAAAAGGGTCAAATTGGTCAAGTTGACCAATTTGACCAATTTGACTAAATTATGTTGAGTTGGGTGTTGAGTCAAGTTCAATTAGTTGATTGAAAATAATTGTAGATTTTGGTTTGGTTTAATTTGGAATTAATTTAAATATTGATCAATTTGACCTTTTAGGTCAATTTGGGCTAGGTTGGGTCAAGTTGACTAATTGGTCAACTTGGGCTCAATCATAGCTTTGGTTAAGTTCAACAAGTGATTTGGAATGAACTTGAGCCATTGGTTGCAATCAATTTGGATTAAATCATGATTTGACTCATTTTGACTTTTTGGCCAATTTGGGTCAACTTAGGTCAAGTGTCCAATTAGGCTTGGTTTGGCTCAATCGATGACTTGGCCATGTTTAATCATTGATTATGAATGGGTTTGGGTCAATGGTTTCAATCAATTTAGTATATGGTGGGTTTTGGCTAGCTTGGGTTTCATTTGGGCTAAGTGTTGACTTGGTCAAAGGCTAAGTTTGACTTTGTTTGACCCAATTCAACGTGGTTGATCACCCCATGATGTTTTTTGGTCATGATTGAGGTTTAGATGGGCTTAATTCAATCCAATTTGTGTTGGATTAGAACTTGGCTCAAAAAGAGTCTTTTAGGTCACTTTGGGTCAAGTGAGCCTAAATGGGTCAATTGGCTAGATCAAGGCTTGATTCAAGTTTGGTTGAACTCACATATGAACTTAGGATTGAAATATAAATCCAATTGTAATTGGTTTGGAGCCAAATGGGTCTTGGTTTATATGATAATTTCAAGTCACAAGGGTTAATGTGGGCTTAATTTGGGTGGACTTGGCTTTGGTTTCATAATAGTGGTTTATGTTTATATTTGGATCCATGATTGAAGGAATGATTGACTCATGAGAAAATTCATGAGTTTTGAGTTGATTTGGGTTTCATTTATCCAAGTTCAAAAGTTTGGCTAAAAGGGCTAAAGTTAAGGAATTTGATTTGATTTGAGTTTGATTTATTTTGATTTGATTTGAAAGGTTTGAATTTGGGTTTCATTTATATTTGTGACATAAATAAAGGAATGATTGATTTATAAAGAAATCAACCAAGTTGGAGTTGGTTTGAAGGAGTTTTGGTTAGGTTTATGGAGGTAGGTCCATATGACTTAAGAAGAGATTTTAGAATTTGAAATTTAGAGTTGATCATGGGTTTCAATCAATTTAGAGTTTGGAATTGATTTATGATTTAGAATTTGATTTGAGATTGAATTTGATAATTGAGAAAAATCAATTGGATTGGGGTTGATTTGGATTTAGTTAAGGCTAAGTCCGTAAAATAAAATCAAAGGGCCTAGGAAGGAATTTGGAGTTTGAATTTGGTGATGGATTTTAATCATTAGATAGTTAGATTTGATTTTGGAATTTGAATTTGAATTTAGGATTTGGTTTGAAAGAAGGAAGCAAGGATTGAGTTTGGGCTATAGGATAGGCAAGTCTCTCCTAAATCCCTAAGGCATAACCTATCCTTATGGCTAACTCTTCTAAGTCTCTAGGGTTAGGTTAAGTGTTCACCTAATCACTAAAAGTGTCTTAAGACTAAGAAACTCTTAGTGTCTATAAGAGTCCTAGACCTATGTTGAGGAAGTTGAGAGCTCACACCAAAAGTGAGGTCAACGATCAAGTTCAATAATCGATTTGGAATGAATTTGAGCCATTGGTTGCAATCAATTTGGGTTGGATCATGATTTGACCTATTTTGGCCTTTTAGGCCAATTTGGGTCAACTTGGATCAAATGATCAATTGGGCTTCGTTTGGCTCAATTGAGGGTCAAGTCATGTTCAATCATTGATTATGGGTTAGTGTGAATCAATGGTTTCAATTGATTTGGTGTATGACGAGTTTTGGCTAATTTGGGTTTCATCTGAGCTAATGGTCGACTTGGTCAAGTGACCAAGTTGACTTGGTTTGACCCAATTTAAGCAATCGATCATCCTAAGGTGTTCAATGATCATGGTATGATGCTAGGATAGGCTTGGCTCAATCTAATTTGGGTTGGATCGAAATTTGGTTCAAAAGAGTTCTTTAGGCCACTTTGGGTCAAGTGGACCTAAATGGGTCAATTGGCTTGGTTTTTAGTTTGACTAAGATTTAGTTGAATTTATATATGAGTTTAGGATATAAATATAAATCCAACTGCAATCAATTTGGGCTATGATGGGTTTTGGTTTATTTAGAATTTTCAAATCAAAAAAGCTAAGTTGGGCTTGACTTGGGTTGATTTTAATTTGGCTTGATGATTATAGGTTTCATTTATATTTGGATATATGATTGATGGAATGATTGATTCAAGAGAAAATCCATTGATTTTGGCCTGATTTAGGTGGATTTTGGTTAAGTCCAAGGAAATAGCTTAAAGGGCTTGAATTGGGTTTTGATTTGATTTTGGATTTGGTTTTTGCTATTTAAATTTATATTTGATTTATATTTGGGAAGATAATTGAATGTATAATTGACTTATGAGAAAATCACTTGAGTTTGGAGTGATTTGGAAGAAAATTTGGCTAAGCTCATGGCGGTAGGTCAAAAGGCTTAGAAGAGAATTTGCTTTAGTGTGATTTGATTTCCATCATTGGAAAGTGGGTTTCATTTATATTTGTGAAGATGATTGAATATATAATTGATTTATGAGAAAATCAATTGATTTTGGGTTTATTTGGGTTAAGATTTGGCTAAGCTCATGGAACTAGGTCCAAATAGCTTAGGAGGGGTCTTGGCTTGACTTGATTTAGTTTGAATTGGTTCTGATCATTTGAATATGTATATTTGGGAAGATAATTGATGGAATAATTGATTTATAAAAAAATCAATTGAATTTGATTTGATTTAAAGGGGATTTTGGCTAAGCTTATGAAAGTGGATCATATGGCTTAGGAAGGATTTTCAGCTTGGATTTGATTTTGGGTTTCAATCATTTGAAGTGAAATTTGGATTTAAATTTGATAAATGATTGAGGGATTGAATTGATCTTTAATAAAATCAATTGATTTTGGATTGAATTATATTTGGCTAAGGTTAAGGCCATGGAATTCAATCATAAGGCTTATGAAGGATTTTAGAAATTTAAGTTGAACATGGGATTGATTGTGAATTTTGAAATTTTGAATTTGAATTTGAATTTAAATTTGAGATTTGATTTGAAAGGGTGACCATGGATTGGGTTTAAGCTATAGGGTAGGCAAGTCTCCCTAAGTCCCAGAGGCACAACCTACTTCTATGACTAACCCTTCTAAGCCACTAAGCTTAGGTTAAGCGCTCACCTAATCACTAGAAGTGTCTTAAGACTAAAGAGCTCTTAATGTTTACGAGAGTCCTAGATCTATGATGAGGAGGTTGAGAACTCACCCCAAAAGTGAGGTCAATAGTATATTTTGTCTTATGCAGGTACGAAGATCCCGCCATGCTCAATAGAGTTGATGGATTTGAAGACCTTGTTATGATCAGAAGAGTTAACATGTAGAAGACCAAGGTCGTAGTGTCATAAGACACTGACCATTATGCTCAATAGAGCTGACGGAAAGGCTGAATAGACTCTCGGTGCAGCCCCTTATGTGAGGAAAATGCGAGAGACTGCCGAAATTTGGACTGACGGGAGACTTAAACAATATCAAATAAAAGTGTTTATGAGCTTAAATTGAACATATTTGAGAATGATAAATTAAAGAATGAACCTACATATATGTTCTTTTTATGCAAGTGTTTGAAGGCCTCGTTATGCTTAGTAGAGCTAGCAGGTAGAAGACCATGACCGTAGTGTCACAAGACATTGGTCGTTATGCATAGTAGAGCTGATGGGAAGGTCGAATAGTCCCGTCTATCTTGGGACGATCTTTGGGAGGTCCAAAATTTGGATTGACACAAAACTTAAATATGATTAAATAAGAGTATTAATAAGCTTAAATTAAACTTAAATGAAAAATGATGAATCAAAGTCAAACCTACTTACAAAAAAAATTTAAAGGCTTTTAAATAAGAATGAGCCTACAAGCTTCTCAGCAATCATGAGCTAAGTTCCACTGAAACTTAAAGAACTCATTGAGCTATGGACCAAATACAAGCAAATGAATATTAATCTAAATAATTGAACAAGATCTAAAACACCTTACGCTATCGAATCTGCACCACATTAATGCTAGCAAATAGAAGGCAATATTAAATCAATTTCTGCACAAATTATGGAGCTTCCTTCAATCAAATAATTAGAAAAATTTTATTCTAATTATAACTTTCAAAATCAATAAATTTTATTAATTAGAGGAAATTATCTAAGCTAAAAATTTATGCATGTGCTCAAATATAGGGACTTAGAGTGTAAATCTTAATATGTGAAGAGATTGCGCAAGCTAAGTTCAAATTAAATAAAAATACAAAATTAATCTCAGAATTTAGAAATATAAGATGAAAGGTTGTAAGATACTATAATATCGATTGTTAGTTTTAAAATTTAAGATGAAAGGTTGTAAGAGAAAAAATAAACCAAATTATTGTCCTAGAATTAGATGGGGACACTTAAAGAACACAAATAAAAATATTTTTAAGAGCAAGCTATAAGAGATTAGAATTTGAGATGTTCATGAGGAAGCTAACATTATGTGAAAAAAAAATAGCAAGTGAAATTAAGCAAGTTGCTAAAGATGTGCTTGGAGAATCAAAAGGAAAAGCTTCTTTTAATAAGAATAGTTGGTGGTGGAGTCAGAGTGTGCAAGAAAAGATAAAAATAAGAAGTATTGTTATAAAACTTAGTTTAGATGTAAAAACTCAGAGAATTGGGAAAGATATAACGTGATCTGTAGAGATTCTAAGAAAGCAGTATAGGATGAAAAAAAAAATTTAGCTTTTAGTGATTTATACAATAGATTAGATACCAAAGAAGGTGAAAGATGTATGTATAAGTTAGTCAACCAAAGAGATATGAGAAGTAAAGACATAGTTCAAGTGAGGTGTATTAAGGATGAAAATAATAAAATGCTTTTTTTAGAAAAGGATATTGAACATAGGTGGATGAGGTATTTTGATAAACTTTTCAATGAAGGATCTGAAAGTACGATTGATTTTAGTAACCTTAATACCCTAAACAAAAATAGAGAATTTCATTTTTTTTTATCATTGTATTAGTAAATCTAAAGTTAGTGAAGCTTTAAAGAAAATGAAATGTGGAAAAGCAATAGGACCGGATAATATTCCAATAAAAGTGTGGAAATGTTTAGGAGATCAAGGAATTTCTTAGCTTACAAATCTTTTTAATGTCATTTTAAAGAATAAAAAGATGTCAGATGAGTGGAGAAAGAGTTTGTTGGTTCCTATATTTAAGAATAAAGGTGATGCACAAGAGTGTGCAAATTATAGAGGAATTAAGTTAATGTTTCATACATTAAATTGTGGGAGAGAGTAATTGAGCATAGGTTACGATGTGATACAGAAGTTTCTCACAATCAGTTTGGTTTTATTCCAGGTAGATCTACTATGGATGCTATACATTTGTTAAGGTGTTTGATGGGGAAGCATAGAGAAAGTAAGGAGGATCTACATATGATATTTATTGATTTAGAGAAAGCTTATGATAAAGTTTCAAGAGATGTTCTTTGGAGAATTCTAGAATAGAAAGGAGTTAATATTGGTTATATTCAAGTCATTAAGGATATGTATACTAGAGCTGTTACTTGTGTCCAAACATAAGGAGGATTGACAAAATATTTTCCTATTTCAGTTAGATTACATCAAGGATCAGCTTTAAGCCCTTATCTTTTTTACTTTAGTTATGGATGTTCTTACTAGGCATTTACAAGAAGATGTACCTTGGTGTATGCTTTTTGTTGATGACATTCTTCTTGTTGATAAGACTAGAGAGGGAGTCCAACATAAACTTGAATTATGGAGGTCAACTCTAGAGTCTAAAGGTTTTCGTTTAAGTAGATCTAAAATTGAATATATGGAGTGTAATTTTAGTTGTAGAAGTTCTAGTGGTAGTGTTGTGACATTAGGTGAACAAGTCATTAATAAAAGTGAGCGTTTCAGATATTTAGGCTCTATTGTTCAAAATGATGGTGAAATAGATGGAGATGTTATTAGTAGAATTCAAGTTGGATGGTTGAAGTGGAGGAATGCATCTAGCCTATTATGTGATAGAAAAGTTCCACTTAAACTTAAGAGAAAATTTTATAAGATGGTGGTAAGACCACGATGACTTAGGTGCAGAATGTTGGCCAATAAAAGAGAAGCATAAGACTAAGTTAAGTGTTACAGAGATGAGGATGCTTAGGTGGATGAGTGGCTTTACTCTTAGCGATATAATGCAAAATGAGTATATTCGGGAAAAAGTTGGAGTAGTTCTAGTGGTAGATAAGATTAGGGAGAGTCGGCTTAGATGGTTTGGCCACATAAAGCGTCGGTCGTCCGATGACCCAATTAGGAGAGTAGAGGAATTAGATTTGCCTTATGTTAAGAAAGGTAGAGGTAGACCTAAAAAGACTTGGTTAATATGTATAAAAAATTATCTTAGTATACTTGATTCAAATGAGAATTTGACACATAATAGGACACAATGGAGATGAAGGATTCATGTAGCCGACCCCACTTAGTGGGATTAAGGGTTGTTGTTGTTGTTGTTGTTGATGTTGAAATCTTAGAAGCTAATTATGTCATAGAATTATAAAAGCTAAATCTATCGCATCATTGTTAATGTAACTTCTTAAGTTCAAGTTGTTAATAGGAAAGTCCCAAACTCGATCCTCTATGCTCAAGCTAAGTTCACAAGATTTGGAGGACTATAAATTTTGAAGCAATAAATCATCCCAGTTGGGTCTCAGGACCGGGTCCGGGTTAATAAAACTTAAAAATTCAATGATAATATTATAATATTTTCAACTTAATAAAATCTCTGAGAAACTAATTATGTCATATGACAGTAAAGTGATTAACTCTTATATCCCTAATGATAGCTAAGTTGATTGAAAATATCAACAATATGGGTCATCATTATCAAAATGTCAAAGATATTTATATTCAATAACCTTAAATTCAAAATTCTCAAAATATAAATATGGATCTGATCCTCTATTATTAAATTAATAGAGTCAACATAATTTGAAAGAATAAATTAAATGATTATGCAGACATATATCCCTAATGATAGTTGAGTTAATTGAAGATACCAACTAGATGGGTCATCTCAAATTCATGATTCTCAAAATATAAATCTAGATTTGATCCTCTATTATTAAATTAATAAAGTCAACAGGATCTATAACAATAAACTAAATGATCAAGCAGGCTTATATACCCCGATGATGATTATGTTGAATGAAAATTTTAACGAGTGGGGATACTTTCCATCAAAATATACTTGTAAGCTCAAATTAAATTAATATAAATTAATTATCAATATAAATATAAAATCAGATAAACCCTTAAGTACTAAATGGTCAAATGAATCTAAAAATCTAAAACTTAAAGCTAAAATTCAATAGATCCATTCGCAACTGTTTATCGGAAGTGACAAATTAAGAAAACTCTAGCTCACAAAAGAGTCAATGTCAAGTCAAGTACATAATTATATTTACTCTCAATCAATCCCATGCTAGTAAGGATGTGGCCTGTGTTCTCTGTCCACGTGGTTTGGCCAATAGGCTCCACATATGATGTGATTATGATCAAAGTCCTTTGATTGGGTGGCTTCCATCAAACAGCACCATTATATTACGGTCACGACTGTAGCTCATATGTTCCCCAATGGCTCTACCCCTTGTCATGTGAACCATAGGGTGCACTTGATAGGGTAAAAAAATTTTTGTTAGCTAAGGTGGACTCAAACTTATCTCCTTAGATAAACACCACCCCAAGTCTATAAGGTTCCCTTGGACGATGCAACTCATGGCTGTTGATAAGGATCCTTCGATCAGGTTGGGTCGACTACCTCCACTGACTAAGTAGACTACGGACCACGACTGGCCGGGACGACAGAACCATGGAATCTTGATCGAGCTTGTCATCATTCCCCCAACAATCCGCTTTAAGTTAAAGGATGATGAATTTCATAAATCTAAATTCCAAAAGTCCACATACTTGTACTATATGATATGCAATCAGTGAGCTAACAACTAGCCTTAATCGAAAGTTCTCTCTCAGCGTTGAGAGGACTAATTAATTATATATAGGTTCTTGCGCCTATAAGAAACTTGAAACCAGATCTAAAGTCCTCACAAAATGAGGGTGAAATGTCTAGGTAGTGTCTTATCTACTATTTCATCTGTCTTCTGAAAATTTTACTAACACATAAATCAAACTCTCTTTATCGAGAGGTCAGTGATGAATTTTCGGAGTCCACACACACTTCACATCTTTATTTATATCATTTGTAGATATTAAATTCATATACATCATTCTTTTAATTATTTTGTAGTTTGCATGTCCTAATCTTGCATGCCAAATATTAGAAGAAATAATTAATGAAATAGAAGAATTTAAGCAAACCACTTTATTACTAGAAATTGACAAATTTAATTTAAATAAACCATTACATAAATATCTCATACCCACAAATGAACCAATTTTGGTTATAATAAACTTATTTGACTAAAAAATAAGACGATAACCATGTCAAACAAGTAGTGAACCATTAATTAAATTTCTCCTAATATTCGGTACATACAAAACTAAATATAATTTTAAATACTTTTCTGATATCAATTTTAAATCAATATCTCCTTATCCAACCACACCAACTAATGCTCCATTGCCCATGCTTACACTTCCTCTTGGTGTATCTTGGTAGGAAAAAAAAATCAAGATTTATCAAAACTCACATGTATAGTTGCCCTGGTATCTATCTGTCAATCAGTAGAACAATATAAAAAATTAATTTCAAATGAAGGGCTAACATACCTCAGAGGAAGATAATCATTGGCATTGGAAGTGATTATATTAATTTGTGGTTGAGATCAATTTTGCTCTAAGGTCTTGTTATTTTCTTTGGATGTCTCATCTTTTCGATAATAATAAGTCTTTGCAAGATGGTTGGTTCTCCCACATACCCAACATTGAATCTCATTATGCTTTTTATTTTTATTACTAGATTTGTGTAAATTTTGTTTTTTAAACTTTTTATTAAATGGTTTAAAATTTTTTGTTTAAAATTACTCTTTTCTGTTAGATTGACATATATTTGAGATTCAATTTTAGTGAGAGTTTTATCTTTTTTTTTTTTCTTCTATCCTAAGTGCAATGATAAGATCATCAAAAGACATCTTATTTCTATTATGCCTAAGTGTTTGTGCAAATTGACTCTATGATTGTGGTAATTTTTCTATTATCAATGCAACTATAAATGCTTCCTTCATGCTTATGTTATAATCTCTTAGATCATGAACAATATCTTAAATTTCATTTATTTGATCTAATATGGTGTGAGAATCACTCATTTTATATTCATTGAATTCGACTAAATATTTTTTAGACCCACATCTTCCTTTCCATATTTTGATTCAAGTGCTTTCCAAAGCTCAAAAGAAGATGTTGATGTATAAAACATGTTATAAAGATGATCGAAAAGAACACTAAGAATGCGTTCAAGATAAAGAAAATCAATCTCTTATTGAGTTTTTCCTTTTCCTTACCCTTCATCGAAAAAAGAATTATTTTCTCTTTCCAAATTAGGTTCGGATGACGGAAGATTATATTTTTGGCCTAAACATGTCAATCAATATATAGTTTTCTTTTGTCATCTTTTAAAATGTTCTATAAATTTTTTCGGCTTAACATCATCATGACGAAGCAATATTTGTGTAGACATATTTTTTAATTAGTGAAAATAATTAAAACAAGAAAATATTTTGATGTACTCTAAGATTGTTATAACTATAAGGAAATAAATTAGCAATTAAGAAATAAATTTAACGCAACTAAGCAAATAAAGATAAAAGTAATGAAATTGAAATAGTATGGGAGGGAGGCGTGCCGATGACACTATCCTTAGAGTAAATCGGCACCAATTTCTCTTCTCTACCTAAGATACAACCCGCTCTCGCTCGATGCGTGTAAACTAATTGGCAAAACTTCAAACTAATCGTGTGTCTCTTGTTGCCTAAAAATGAAATGAAGAAAATGATAAGAAAAATTATGAATGGAGAAAAGAAGAGAGAATATTAAGATTTTATCATCTCATTCAAACTCATATTATCATCTATTTATAAGTGAAAGATGAGAGTCAAATATTAAATCACCTAATTATGATTTGTACTCGTTACTAGTTGTTATTTTAAGTTATGAATTAATTTATTTATATTTATTAAATTTATGTTATAAATTACATAATTAATATTTTTTATTATAATAACGTTAGAATAGTAACGTTAAGAATAACGTTATGAGATTTTCTTTTCCTTTATTTTCGCTTACATATTTGAGCTAATCACTGCGAACATTAAGGACGGCCGACATTTAAACTATGAGCATCCAATAGGAAGATTTAACACTGCCATCAAACCAGCTCAAAATTCATCAATCATCGTTTTTGGTAATTAATTCCGGAGAGTGATTGATGAAACCATCACGAATGTCCAATGAAAGAGGAAACCTGTAGCCATGATTAACTGTTTAGGTTTAATGAACAGTACACACCCATATGCATAATATCAAGTCATTGAAATCATTATGAGAATAGGCATTGGGTTGGCGGCTCAGTCAAAGAATGAAAACCAGATTGAGCCACCGAAAAACCGAAACTAGCCAAGCATAAAGTCACTCAAAGCCTCAAATCGCTCGAAATTACATTTCAGATAACAAGCTCAAGAACTAGCTTTATCTCGACCATTATTACTATGTTAACTCAAATAAGGGGCTTACAAATCCACTCACTAATCAAGGCGATTATCTTAAAAAAACTAGTCAACTCATCTAGAACACCTATCAACCGCTAAGGGGTTTCATTAGAAGAACTTGGCAAATGTAATCACTCTGAATTCAAAATTTGTATAAAATTTCCGTGTAGTAGCTAGCTACAGGCATTATTTAGCTAGCTGTAATTCATTACACTACCTTACACTCAATATATACGTAAATGCTTAATGAAATTGTACTATCTAGCTAACTATGTATTGTCAATCTTATTCCTCATTATAAAGAGGTCACTGGTAGAGCATAAGCATACAAAAATCAAACAAAAAATCACACTAAGAAAATACATAAAACCTTCGTACAATTCTTTATAAAATCTCTTTCTCTCTGAATAGTATCCATGCTGCTGATATAACTCAATCTTTTTTGCTCAATTATTTGTATTTTTTGTAATAAAAAATTATAAGGATTCATTAAGTCCTATTCTCTATCTCATTCTACAAGCTTGATCATTTCTCTAATAATGTCTTGATATACTTTTATGATAATTTAAATCTATCATATCTTTTTTTTCTTTTTTTTTTTGTGATAGGCATTTATCATATAGAAGATTTGAAACTAAAATGTGAAGCATCTCAAAAATCATGATAGATCATAACACAATGATTGTCCAAATGACTACATCATCTCAAAATAATCACAATATATGATGATAAGAGTGATACAAGACATATGAGAGTGATTTCCATGTGTAGCTCATGCTCTACCTTCTTCTCAAGAACAAAATGATTCTCCTTGACATTAACAACATCTAACTCCAAGATGTGTCGTTCAATCTCTATTTGAAAATGATTAGTCACATCTTCCTAAGAGGATTACTAATGAGATTCATTTTTGTTATCTTATAAAACTTTAACCTTAGCAAGCAAACATTTTTATTTTCCATTCAGATTATGAAAACTTTCAACAACTAATGTTTATGATGTCTATTAAAACTCTTATGAAGTTCAAAGACAAACTCAGACATATAGGCCTTACTTTAAATTGTATTGAAATATGGATTGCAATGAATGTATGTAGTCGTATCTAAGAATATGACTCCAAAATATTGAATCCTCCACTATGTTCTAATGTTGAATAAGTATCGATATATCCCTTTATTACTAAAACACCTGTAGAGATTTTTGATAAAGCATTTGTTCCCTTAATGACGATGATACATCAACACCAATAGCTTCTTCTATAGTCAACTTATCACATTGAGGGTCTATCCTTTTAGTTCTATCAATCTTTTTAATCTTTACCTTCTTCAAGGGATACTTCTCATTTTAGCTCTATTAACTTTTATATCTACAACTTAAGGGATTTTTCATTGATGATGTACAATTTGTTGTTGACCTCCACATATGTGTCATAAATCAAAGTCAAGCCTACAAATCGAATTCGATGAACTTCGGAGGTGAGATAAATCGGCTCAAAATGCACCTGGGCGTCGCGAAAATAGTGAAATGACCTCGACGAGAGCGGACTTACGCCATTGCGTTCAGAACATCAAAATTGATCAAAATATAAATATTGCAAAATTTAACGATCAATCATTTAAGCGCTCGAGCTATCAATATGTCGATGCGCATATTGAAATAGGGAAGCTGCGGCGATGTCTGAACGACCTCCGTTCATGAAATTGATTATGCTGTTAGCTTCAAAACATCGAAATCTATCAAATGAGACTATCCGCGCTCAATTCAGACGAGTCTATACAAGTGTTGAATAATCAGAAGTGGCAAATGCAAATGCAGCGGCGTCTCGAAAATGGTCGAAATGACCTCCGATCGATGACGGTGTCATCACGCGTTGAGCTCGAATTGACTAGGATATAAATATTGCACAACTTAATGGTCAATGATCGCCGAGTTATCAACGCTACACATATATCGTCGGGAAGCGATGCTAAATGACCACCATTAATGAAATTGATTGTGTCATTAGCTTTGAAACATCAAAATCTATCAAATAAGACTGTTCGTACTCAATTCGGACAAGTTTGTATGAATGTTAGCGATCGAAAGTGGTGACAGCGTTTTGGTGAAAGGTGATTGATGTCAACCAACTAAATGGCGCCGGATCGTAAAAGCATTCTAATTCGTTCAAAATAATAGAATTAGATATATATATTGACTATGTAATTTTACTGATGCAAAATTTAAATTAAAATCGTTTAAATCAATTTAAAATTTATTAAAAATCTCTAAATTATCTTCCATGCTTAACTATTTTTCCTATTTTCAGTTTTCTGATCAACTGCAAAAAAACGGAAAAAAAAAGAGGCGGTTCCTCTTCTCTGACATTTCCCCATGTTTTGCCTTTTCATGCATTCTCTCTCTCGTCAGAAACGAAAAACACAGGGAATTCTCCCACTGTTCTGGCCGACGTCCCGCGTTCGTTCCGCGCAAAACTGCGCATCCCGCCTCCACTCCGACTGAAGCACTGCAACACGTGCCTCTGGCCCACCGCGGATCGCACCCGTGCTCCGGCCCGCCGCACCCGCTCCTCGCCTCTGGCCTGCTCCCGCCTGTCCGCATCTCGCGTCGTGCGCTCCGGCCCGTAGTACTTGCTGCACGCACTCCGACCCACTGTGCAAACCCCCTGACAACCCTTACCAGCCTCTCGGCCCATCCCGCCGGAGCAAAACCCCACAGAACCGCAGGAACGCGTGTCCCGAGGGCCCGCATCCCGCTGACACGTCTCCCGCTCCACCACCGGCCCGCTCCAAAACCAAGCCTGCCGTGTGTCCCGTACACCGTTCCATCGCCAGCATCCCTTTTCCCACAGCCCGCCGTCCCACCAGCCCACCACGCCATCCAAATTGCGACGTGTTCCATGACCCAACCCTGCCTTCAGTCCGCTACACACACGCCGCAGCCGCGCAACCCGACTCGCTTCCATTCCTCAAATCCGACCTGCCATAGGCCTGTCCCATGGTGCCGCCTCCTTCCCACGGCTAGCCAGCCAGCACAACCTATTTCAGCTTTCAAACTCGTAGCTCAAACTCCTCTAATTTCATTTTGCTTCACCGTGAACTAAGAAAGATCATCAAGAGACGAATTTTGCATTCTTTCAGATAACCCATCCAATTTGTCTCAATCGGAAGAACATCATCGAGAATTTTTTCTTTCGATTCGAGTCGACTCCTCGCTTTAGTCTTCCAAATTTCTCACGAATCGAGAGAAGAACATCACAATAGCAAATTTTTCTTTGATGCGCATTCTCGCGCTTTTCCAACCTTCACCACAAATCGGAAGAACATCAAGAGTTTTAATTTTCTTCGTCGACTCGCTTTACATTTCAATTACATACCCAACCTTGTTCCTCAGAGCATACAAAAAATGCTAGAACATGTGTGATCTATGAATGTGAAAATATATACATGCTTGTGTTCCTTCGCAGGTTTGAAGACCTTGTTGTGCTTAAGAGGGCGCGATGAGATGAAAAATAAGTCAAGCAGAAGACATCTCGCTATGCTCAAGAGAGCATGCCAATAAATATTTGATGTCGCTCCTAGATGAAATGTCAGAAATTTTTCTAATTTTAAGACTTAAGAAAAGGAGTGAATATATATCAGCATTTATCTTCTTTCAAGTTTGAAGGCCTCAGCAGACATGAGATGAAAAATTGGATGTGGTGTCATAAGACACCACTCGCTACGCTCATGAGGGCGTTCCGAGAAAGCTAAAACACTCCCGATGTAGCCCCCTACACGGGAATGATGCCAGGAGGCTGCCAAAATTTAAACTAAAATTCAAGACTTAAACAAATTCAAATGAAAATTACCTAACCTTAAGTCAAACAAAAGAATATATGATAAATATGAAGATAAATGTTAAATCAAAGAGAAATAGGGGGAGAGCACTTAAAGAAAATTTTGGAAAGAAAAGAACACTCATTTAAAATGCAAGTAAAATTTGGGGAGGCTAATATTAAACTCACGAACTCTAATTGTGATTCTCTATGGCTTAAGTTAAAGTAATGAGTGAGTTATCTTTTCTTGTAAATTTCTCAAAATTAAAAAAGCTTTAATTGAAACTTGGGAGATTAATATTAAACTCATAACAAATTTGTAATTAACTTAAAATCTATAAAATTTGATATAGAATTAAGGATGAATCCAAATTAGGTTTAATAACTCTTATACGAATATGGAGGTAATTATTATGCTAGCTAATAAGCATGAGTAGGGCTAAAGCAATAAACACTGAAATCGGCATAACTTATTAAAAGTAATGTAAATTGAACATAATCAAGTTGGGAGAATTACAAAAACTCAACAAGTAAACTAAGTGCAAGTAATATTTTAAACTATCATCTAAATCAAAATGCCTTCTTCGTCACTAGATCTACAACTCTTTCTATAAGCAGACAGAAGGCGATATTAAACCAAAATCTATAAAAATCATGAAGCTTTCCTTCAATACAAAAATTAAGGAATTTCATCCTAATTATGATTTTCAAAATCAACAAAATCATTAATTAAGTGAAATTATTTAAGCCGAAATCATTAATTAAGTGAAATTATCTAAGCTATAAACACCAGATGTGACATAGAGATTTCGAATTTTATTGTTCAGAAAGACGCTAAAGTTGGAATTAAATGAAAATCAAATCAATCTCATAATTCAAACATAAAATTACCTAAAATTACAAAAGACATCCCGACACTATCTAATGAAATTCGTGTGGCTAAGGATGCGAGGGTTGCTTCCGCTTTAGTCTTGTTGGGTGTAACAAAACCTAAAAAAACCTATAATAAGAGGTTCAAATCTGAAATATGAGAAAGATCAGCAGTGAAATCCTCTATTAGCAGCTAAATAGAGTTGACAGGATCTAAAGCTCTTAAACATATTATAATTAATCAATTTTTAAGTAGCAATCTGAAACTACTTAAATGAAATTTTATCATTAAAAAAAACTTAAAGTAAAACTCAATCTATCCACCTTCTGCAACTGTTTGTCGGGAGTGACAAATTAAGAAAAATCTAGCTCACAAAGGAGCCAATGTCAAATCAAGTGTTTTACTTTGTTCACTCTCAATCAATATCTTACCAGTAAGGACATGATCCGTATCCTAACTGCATGTCAAGACTCACGAGATGAAGCACGCACGAGTCCTCGAACGGTGATTTGGCCAATCAAGCTCCAATATATTACGATCAATGATGTACGTATCCCCCAATGGCTCTACTCTTTGAGTTGTGAATCATAGGGTATACTTGATAGGGCAAACAGCCCTCTGTTAGCTAAGATAGACTTAAACCTATCTTCTTAGACAAACATCACCCCAAGTCTACAAGAATTTCTTGGATGACATAACCCATGTATCGATGAGGATCCGTTAATAACTACTCCTCTCGATTAAGTAGACCGTGACGTTCTGATATGTGAACCATGGGATCTAGATCGGACATGTCATCATTCCCACAACCATCCGGTTTAAGCTAAAATGATGAATTTCATAATATAAAGTCTGAAACTCTATATGATGTTACTATATGTTACGCATTAAGCGATCTAATGACTAGCCTTAATCAAATATTCTCTCTCACTTATTGAGAGGGGTAATTAATTATAGGGGCTTGTGCCTATAGAAAACTTGGAACCATATCTAAAGTTCTCACCAAATAAGGATGAAATCTCTGGGTAGTGTCTTATTGTTGACCTCCATATGTGTGCCATAAGTCAAAGTCAAGCCTACAAATCGAATTCGACAGACTTCAAAAGCGACGGTGCAAAAATCAGGGCTCAAAATGCACTAAATGTCACTAAAAATGGTCAAAATGACCTCTGATTGGTTAACGGACTTCATCATTGCGTTCAAAAAATCAAAATTGATCAGACTATAAATATTGCACAATCTAACAATCAATCAATAAAGAGCTCGAGCTATCAATGTGTCGACACATATATTAGAGTTGGTAAGCTGCGACGATGTCCGAATGACCTTCATTCATGAAATTGATTGTGTCGTTAGCTTCAAAACACTAAAAACTATCAAATGAGACTGTTCATAATTAATTTGGATGAGTCTATGCAAATATTGAATAATCAGAAGTGGTAGCACGTAGATCAAGGCTGAAATGCACAGGACGTCACCAAAATCAACTTAATTGACCTCCTATCGATGAACAAACTTTGCTATCATGTTCATAATATTGAAATTGGTTAGGATATAAATATTGTACAACTTGAAGATCAACCGAGCAAGCGCTCGAGTCATCAATGTGCCTACATGTATAACGAGATTAGGAGGCTCCAATGAGGATCAAACAACCTCCGTTCATAAATTTTTCATGCCATTGGCTTCAAAATGTCAAAATCTATCAAGTAAGACTATTTGTAATCAATTCAGATGAGTCTGCATGAAAATCGAGAGGTTGAAAATGGCGACACGTATTTGAGTTTACTCAATTTGATGCTTCAACCAAATGGCCTCAGAAGGAAAGATTGTGCTGAGTTCTAATAATGGAATTACCTTAATATATATATATATATATATATATATATATATATATTAATTATGTCCATTTATCAGCATGAAATTTATATTAAAATCGTTTAACAAATTTAAAATTTATTAAAAAATTCCTAAATTATCCCCATTGCTCAACCGTTCCCCCCTATTTTTTGTTTATCTGATTCAAAAAAAAAAAAAACTACCACACTCTCCTCATGCCCTCCTTATTTTTCTTCCCACATTCTCCTATCTCCTTCCCTCTCGTTGGAAAAGTTTCTGCACAGGTAATCCTATTCCTTTGATTTTCGTTGTTCCACCGCTCAAGCGCGGGCTCGTTTCTCACAACCGGACATTCTCAACTCCATTCAAACTCACGCTCACTACCATCCCAAGATCAGATCCATTGCCATCGCATCGTGCTCATGCACCTTAAAACCATTTTGCCTCCGCCATGCCTTACGCCATCATTTCCGTCATTTCTCCGGCAATCCATTCTGCAGCGATCCTGCATTCCTATAAAATTGTAGTATAATCCCGTTTGAATCAGCTCCTCAGCCCAAATTGTTTTGTCTCCGCCCAAGAAAGCCATCCATTAATGCTCTAAACTCGCTTCCCCTCGCTGCATCCATCCAACAAGATTCCAAACCCTCTTGGAGCGAACCACTCCCTCGATGCCGCTTCCACCTGATCTGTTTGAATCAGATGTCTCATCTCGACTGTAGCCCACACACCATCCATAAAAAACCCACGAGATAAATCCAGAAATTTCGAAGCTGGCCAAGATGTATCAGCCGCTTTCACCATTTCTCCGTTCAACCAACCCACCGTTCTATGGCCCAAGCCTCCACTAGCCTGCGTCCAGCCTTCAAACCCACCAACCCGTTGCAACCTTCATTTCGCCATAATCGAGGGAAGAGTATCACCAACAGGCAAATTCTTCATTCGATTTTTGGCATCGCACCCCTCGGTTTAGCCTTCTCAATTTCACTTTGCCGCAAACTGGAGAAGAACATCATCAAGAGGTGACTTCTTCTTTCGATTTTCAGCTTCACATTCCTTGCTTTAGTTGCCCAATTTTTTCTTTGAATGGGAAGAATATCGCCAAGAGTAATTCTTCTTTTTCCAACATCACATTCGCGTATAACAGTCAATTTTGCCTCAGCAATCGGGAAGAACATCGTAAATTCTTTCAATTTTTGACATCGCACTTCTCGCTTTAGCCTTCTAATTTTTGCTTCACCATAATCGGGGGGAAGAACATCATCAAGAGGTGAATTCTTTTGATTTTGAGCTTTCTTGCATACCCAATCTTGTTCTTATCAGAAAGACGCCAAAAAATGCGTCATAACATGTGTGACCTATGAATGTAAAAATATATATATGCATACTTGTCTTTCTTTGTAGGTTTGAAGAACTCATTGGGAGAAAGATGAAAACATTTGTGTCAGAAAACCGCTTACGCCAAGAGCAGGTAAGCCAACACTGTTAGATGTCGCCCTACGAAATGATCAAAATTTACAACTTATAGACTTAGAAAAAAAGGGGGGATTTCTATATATTGCATTGTAGGGCTAAAGCATGAGTAGGGCTAAAGCAACAAATATTGAAATCGACATAACTTATCAAAAGTGATGTAGACTGAACATATTCAAATTGGGAGAACTAAAAAAAACTCAACAAATAAACTAAGTGTAAGTAATGTTTTAAACTACAATCTAAATCAAAATGTATTCTTCGTCATTGGATATGCAACTCTTTGTATAAGCAGACAGAAGGCGATACTATGTTAAAATCTATAAAAATCATAGGGCTTCCTTTGATCAAAAAAATTAAGAAATTTCATTCGAGTTATGAATTTCAAAATAAATAAAATCATTAATTAGGTGAAATTATCTAAGTTATAAACACTTGCATGTGCTCGGAGATAGAGATTTCAAGTGCAAATTTCAAATGTCTGAAAAGATTACGGTTAAATTGGAATAAAAAAAATGAAACTACAAAGTCAATCTCATAATTCAAACATAAAATTACCTAAAATTATTATACACCCGCATGGGTCCCGACACTATGCTGAATGCTTAAATTCAAGTGTCTGAGGATGCTGCACGGGTTGCTTCCCAGTTTAGTCTTAGGATTGGGTCCAATTTAACAAAACCTAAAAACCTATAATAAGAGGTTCAAATTAGTGAAATAGCTGAGAAATTGATTCTATCATATGATAGTAGATCTACTACTCTATTAGCAGCTAAACAGAGTTGATAGGATCTAAAGCTCTTAAGCATATTCTAATTAATCAATTTTTAAGTAGCAATCTGAAACTGCTTAAATGAAATTCTATCATTAAAAAAAACTTAAAGCAAAACTCAATCTATCCACCTTCCGTAACTATTTATCGGGGGTGACAAATTAAAAAAACTCTAGCTCACAAAGGAGCTAATGTCAAATCAAGTGTTCTACTATGTTCACTCTCAATCAATATCTTGCCAGTAAGGATGTGGCCCAGGATGTGGCCCATGTCCTCTAACTGTGTGGCTTGGCCAGAGCTCCAGATGAAGCAATTACCGAGTCCTCCGACGGTGGTTTGGCTCGGCTCCATTATATTATGATCATGATCGTATCCTGTATGCTTTCCAATGGCTCTGTCGTTTGAGTTGTGAATCATAGGGTATACTTGATAGGGAAAATAACCCCCTGTCAGCTAAGATAGACTTAAGATTGTCTCCTTAAACAAACACCACCCAAGGCCTACAAGGATTTCTTGGATGACGTAACCCATGTTTTGTTAATGAGAATCCTTCTGTCAGGTTGGGTCGACTACCTCCTCTGACTAAGTAGACTAGGGACCATGACTGTCCGGGATGATGGAACCATGAGATCTATACCAGGCACGTCATCATTCCCCCAACCATCCGGTTTAAGCTAAAATGATGAATTTCATAATCTAAATTCTAAAACTCCATATGTTACTACTATACGCTACACATTCAACGATCTAATGACTAATCAAAAGTTCTCTCTCACTTATTGAGAAGGAAAATTAACTATAGGGGCTTGCGCCTATAGGAAACTTGGAACCAGATCTAAAGTCCTCACAAAATGAGGAAAAATTCTTTGGGTTGTGTCTTATCTACTATTCCATTTGCCTTCTGAAAATTATACGGACACTTAATCACTCTCTTAATCGAGAGGTCGGTGATAAATTTTTGGAGCCCACAGATTTCTGATGACTCCAATGGGGACAAGATTCTCTTTCCATCTTTGGCTAGTCATATATGTGCTATAGTAGCAATAAAATCTTTAAAAATTCAAAACAAAAATGATGATTTAAGTCTATAATAAATCCAATGTGAGGCTCTATGCAGAATGAATTATTCCATAGAGTATATTTTTATTACACCATTATTTATTCTGTAGCGCCTCTGCATCTTGAAAGTATGGGGTGAAATAATGATTGCTAATTACTAATCTCAATCTTTCACTTTTGCTTAAATGGATCTACAAAACACTCCTTTCACCGTTCAGCTAGGTCGTGGTGTGAACATCTGCCTAGCCAACGCCGTCATCAACACAGGAGGTGTTGGGACTACCATTCAATTTAGTAGCTTGAATTTCTCAGTTATCGTAGTTGCAACTACTAAAGTACCCACATGTGGTACATTCGTCCGCGGCCATGCTGGAAGGCCTCAAGTTACTGAAGCTCCTACTAGCCATGTGCACCAACCAGTTCAATATCCAACCACTGTCAAGGAGTTCTCCTGATAGAGAACTTCAATTTTCAAAAGGCTAGGTCAATCTGTAGCTCCCGTGATGAAAAGAATCATCAAGGCAAGCGCATTTAATACAGCCATGAGAACCTTTATACGAAAAGCATGATCATGAAGCTTCCTCATCATGAAGCAAATTAACTAAGAGAGAAAAAGATTGAGGGCTCAACAGATCCCCTTTAAATGACCTAGCGAGCAAACAATACTATCGCCGAAAGTGAGTATTCCTACCGCAAAAAACTTTGACAATCTAAAGTAGGTAAAGAGGAATAGCTCTACTGGCGATGTAAAACAGTCTTTCTGGAAGAACCAACCACATCAAGCTCCACTACCATAGAGGAGGCAGCCTGAAACACTGTCTGCCAAGATATATAAAGTTCTCAAAGTAGCTAAGAACAAAGGCCTAATGAAAAGAAGAGTTCAGAGGCCTGTGCTGATGGAAAATATTGATGCTCCACCAAGAAAGTTACCATCTCTTCTAGTAACTGGCCAGTGAGCCCAGTACGCTTCACATGGTGAGCATCAGAGTGTGACACTTGGATCTCATGTCCAATAATCTGCTATCGAAAGGTCCCCATGAAAGGATAAGCAAATATGGAGGCCAAGGCCCCATAATGAAGCTTTGACTAATAGAAGAGGTGTGACATCTAATACATATACTTAGAAATATGTCCCAAAATCAACTCATCAGAAGTGGATACCCAAAAGAAAGGATATCACTGATGAAAGATATGATGGTCGACACCCTGGAGAATCCTCTAGGGGATACCATCATCGATTAATTTCACCCTTACAAGAGAAGGTTGACGTTGGTCGTGGTCCTTTAATAGAAGAAATGGTTATTCCGCACATTGAACCAGAGATCCACTGGAAACGTCGATCAGAAATTCATGTACAAGAAGAAAATAATAAAGAAGATTCTATGGTAGTGGAAGTTTTCTATATGGTCAGAGATATAGATGAACTCCCCACCCAGCACCATCAGCAACAACGCAAATCTAAGGAATCTGAATTTGATGCTTATGAAGAAGAGTCTTCATAGAAGCAAATAGAGGATAGATCTTCAATCTTTGCTGAAGATGAAGAAGAAGAAGATCAAAATGAGAAATAGATCATGGGTGTCGAAGTTGTCTATATGGTTGAACTAGAAAATGATCAGCCTAGTACATACTTTTATAATCAACATCATTGTACAGCCCCAACAATAGTTGTATCTATAAATGCACAAAGAGAAGGACAGTCAAGTTCTTCTCCTGAACATGAGAAAGGAGCAAAAAAATAATAAGAAATAGAAGAAGAGGAAGAGCATGTACTGATTGACGCTATGATGCTAGCCAGAGAAAAAAGAGAAATGCAGCATCAAATGGAGGTCAAAGACAAGGAGATCGCACAACTTGGAACCAAAATGAATGATATGATGGTACAAATGAATATCATGATGGAGATGTTATAGAAGAATATCACATCAAGTGCAGCACCTGCTTTATCTACTAATCAAGAGGCAGCTAATCATACAACTTCTATACAACCAACCAGTGTGGTACCTCAAGCTCTTACAGTACATGCTACGCATGAAGCAAGGAATGAAGTTAGCCCACTACATCTCCAGCTGACTACTCAAAATCTAGCTAGCACACCTGGAACGATAACAGCTGCTCAGCTAGAAATAATAATCAATGAAATGATAAAGGCAGTCATAGCCTCAAAGCAGGAAAAAATGCTGGTGAGTAAGGGTCGCCCTTACCTAGCTGAATATGATCAAGTATTGTACCCGAAAGGTTACTCAGTGCCAAAATTTAATACTTTTAGCGGGCTTGGCAATTTAAAGCAACTTCTAGCCCAATTTAAGGCTACTTGTCATAATACAGGAGGAAACGATGCACTGCTTTTTTATCAATTCGTTAGTAGCCTGACTTCAACTTCTTTTGAATGGTACGCAGAATTGCCAAATGATTAAGTTAAAATATTAGTTGAATTAGAGACTATATTTGTGAAGAGGTTTGCTAGTGCAATCGAGAAAATTACAATCGCTGACCTTGCCTTGCTGAAGAGGAGGAAAGATGAGTCAGTGACAAAATTCATAAGTAATTAGCACAACCTAAGTATGAAGTGCGAGCAATAATAGGAAGAAGAACATGCGATACAATTGCTAATGGACAATATGGATGATAAAATGGCACTATTTCTATGCATGGCATCGATTGCAACAATCCAGGACTTGCTCGATAGGGTGGCTAAATTTGAGAAGCTGAAACGCCCTAAGTCCAAAGTCTATGCAGATAAAGCAAAGAGAAATAAACCTTCATACACAAGAAGAAATGAAACTCATGCCACTTCCTATAGCTCAAATGGCGAAAAGTGGGTGATAAACAAGATGGATAAAGGAAAGTAGCCGATGTACAATAATGATAAGGGTAAAAAACCCGTTCATTCTAATTCACAGCCAAACTTGGTATTAGGAGGAAAAGATAAACCTCGGACTTTTTCAAGTGGTGGGGAGCATCCAAAACAAGAAATAAGAGATGATGAGCAAATGCGATCATTCTTAAGGAGAAGATGAACAAAGAATATTCTTTTAGAAGGGACAGTGTGGCTAAATTATTTCAAAAGCAAAGTACACAATTACCGTAAATTAAAAGGAAGAAGTCGATCAAGTCAATAGTCCAAATTACTGTCCCTATTATTAGATGGTCAATCACTCTATTAAAGATTGTTATGTATTCAAAGATTCCCTAGAAAGAAAGTATCGACGAGGTAAATTTATACTATCTGATAGTGTTCTAGTCAACCCAAAAAGAGAGTCTACAAGGATGATTACGTCATCTTCCATATCATCCAAAGAAAGATAAACAAGGAGAAAGTCAGATCAAGAATGGTAAATAGTAGTCTCCAAAAGATGAAAATGCGGCTAAAAGATGTCCTAGTGTTAAGTGGAAATCACCACTTAAACCTATAATGGACTTAAGAGAGATGCCTAATACAAGTATTTGGGCTTCTCAGTGGCATTCTGATAAGGATACTTTGTCACAACATTAAAAGTAGTCTACTAAACATAGGTCTCATAAATCAAAGAAGCTGGCCAAGAAAAGAAAGATCAAGAAGAGAACTACAACTCAAAAGATCATTAACAATCAAGAGGAGTACACCAGCTGACAAGTCAGCCATTTAGGCTTGCAGACTTCATGCCTAAACCTCGCATTGCTGAATCAGATGAAGAATATAATGGCAAATCTTGTCCAGTAGAGACATGCTGAATCATCTATGTGATGTCAGATATTCTTCAACATCTCAAATGATAGGGAAGTCGACACCAACCCGTCAAAATTTTTATCAGGAAAGCAAGAAGAGCCTAAGTTACTAACGTCTAAATTTTGTTTAATGACTCAACAAGACAATAACAGTTCAGATGAAGATCTATATTTTTCTGATGGAGAAGAGTCAAACTCATCTATATCATCATGTATGGAATGTATGACATTAAAAAATGAGTCTAACCCTTTTGGCCAATCTTCCAGAATAAGATGAAAATTTGAAGAAACTACCTTCAGAAGAATCTGAGCAAGATAAGATGATTCAAGTTCAGTTGAAAAGTGGTAAAGTCTTACCACCTTCATTAAAGAAGGGAAATACAAATAAAGACAAAGGCAAACAAATTGAAGTCAACGAGAATATTAATCCCAAAAATCCAGGATCAAGCCTAAATCAAGGGAGAATATAGATTATAATATTCTATCTCTTCTGAGAAAGAACCCTGCACAACTGAGTGTGTACGAGGCTCTCTTGATGTCAAAAGACCTCCGAGAAACTTTGATATAGGCACTCAAAGATCCTAATAGTTATAATGCTTACTTTGCTGAAAAATGCATGACTGAAATATTGCAAACTCAAGATATCTCAGTAATCACATTCTTTGAAGAGGATCTTATGTTGGGAACAACATATCACAATCATCTTCTTTATGTTACTACAGAGAGTGATGGCATCTCAATCAGCTGAATATTGATTGATCCAGGTTCTTCTATCAACCTTATGAGTTTAAAGGTATTGAGAGGATTATCACTCAATATCCAACATCTTGGGAGAGATAAATTGAAATCATGGATTCAATGAAAAGGGGCAGAAAACTCTGGGTTCTTTTATTCTCCTGCTCAAGTTCAGGGATTTACATATAGAAGCTAAGTTTCATGTAAGCGATGTCGATACATTATTTAGAGCTCTCTTGGGCTGGTCATGGCTACATGAGTATGGCATGGTCCCATCAACTATGCATCAATGTATGAAGTATCTAAAAGATGGAGAAGAATTTAGAATTCCTGGTAACCTACAACCATTCTCCATCAATAAAGCAAAGATCTATGAAGATGCAAAATATTTCTTCACCAAAGAGCCTAAGCTAACATATCCTCTTGAAGCGATAACATCCACTTCAGGAACTAAAAAGTAATTTCACAAAGTGAAACAGCAGAAGCAAATGGGAAGAAAGAAGGTAATGCCGACTCTCCCTAAACCTCTTGATTTTACACCTAAGTCAAGCAAATTAGTTCCTCATTTAGGGAGTGACATAGAAGAAGAAGAAATTATTCCTATCAAACCTAAGGGAACTTATAAGCTTTCATGAAAGCCAAAGTTTAAAATAAGTGATTCTAATTCAGACTAATGTTTTGAATCAACTTATGGAAATAGAGTTCAGATGGCTGCATCAAGGAGGATAGCTCAGTTGGCAGAGTCAGATGACTCACTCAAAATTATACCCATCCCTCTGCAGTGCTTCAAAGAAATTATTCCACTGGAGGTTCATAATATTAAAAAATTAATAACATTCTATGTGTCATCGTTGAGTGAGAGTGGCAGAACAAAGACTCTATTTTACAAATTTGAGGAGTCTCAGCCTCAAGATTTTGAACAACCTTCTCAACATAAAAATTATGATGAGGTAGTGCCAACAAGAATACCAATATACTATCCATAAAAATTAGGAAGAATGATGCATAAGCTTGGAATTCATATGAGAATTACTAAACATAAGACTCAAGTCTTTAACAAGATGTGGAGCTAAAGAAGTCCTCAAGAATCATGAAGAAGTGATAAGTTTATCACTAAAGGTCTTAGGTTCATCCACAAATCTCATCAAGATAGAGCTTGTTATAATATAATAGAAGCTAAAATCGAGACTCATAATGATGTAGAAGATGATTCCCATAAAATTCTTCTTAAAAATGATGAAGAAGTAGAAGCCAAGCCCGCACCTGAAGAAC
Source organism: Cymbidium sinense (assembly GCA_021442155.1). Taxonomy (NCBI): domain Eukaryota; kingdom Viridiplantae; phylum Streptophyta; class Magnoliopsida; order Asparagales; family Orchidaceae; genus Cymbidium; species Cymbidium sinense. Next base: position 100,548,083 of record CM038217.1, on the reverse strand, counting down.
TCGAAGATGGTGGACAAATAATTACTATGGATAAACTTAAATAAGTCAATCTCGGAGCTGAGGATGATCCCCATCCAACTTTTGACAGTGCCCTTCTACTTGATGAGAAAGTTGAAGAACTAAAAATGCTACTTTGTGAATTCAGGGATTGCTTTTCCTAGACATATTCTGAAATGTCAGGCTTATCTCCTGATGTAGTAGATCATAAACTAGTTATTAAACCATATACAATGCCCTGTTAAGTAAGCTCCTAGGTGAATGAGATTGGAGATTGAAGAACAGGTAATTACATAAACTAAAAAAACTAATTGAAGTAGGCGTTATCTGAGAAGAGAAGTATGCAGATTAGATAGCTAATATTGTCCCAGTCAGAAAAAAAAATAGTCAAATCCATCTCTACATTGACTTGCGGGACTTAAATAAGGTGTACCCAAAAGATGACTTTCTGCTTCCAATATCAAAACTATTGGTGGACAACATCTCCAACTATGATATGTTCTCATTCATGGACAGATCGTCGGGATACAAATAAATTAAAATGGCACCTAAAGATGAAAAACATACATCATTCAGAACACCTATTAACATCTATCTACATCATGCCCTTTCCAAAAAATCAAGCTACATACCAAAGAGCCATGATGCGTATTTTTGATGAGTTGATTCATCAAAAGGTGGAATGTTATGTTGACGATCTGGTAGTGAAAAGCTCAAATTATGACCACTTTGAAGACTTGAGAATTGTATTGGAGAGAATTAAAAATAATGATCTCAAGATGAATCCTCTAAAATGTGCATTCGGGTTGACAATATCTTGAAAATTTTGATATGAATCGTGGGATGAATGCGAGCTATCCTTATAAATAACAGAACTGACGTAGACTCTTCAGTGGAGGCATCTCCATAATTGTCTTGATTTTAGCAGGATCAATTTCAATACCTCTGTACGTACAATGTACCCGAGAAATTTTTTGGATGATTCATCTTGAGATTAAAGCCAATCTCCCCATCAAGTCCATCAAAGCAGAAAGCACAAGACCAAGGAAGCAATTATGTAGTTCAAATAAAGCTGATGGCTGGACTAAAGGAATTTTATGGTTATTCAGTCTATTAAAGCATACATTGCTAGATTAATAACTCAATATTGACCCTATATAAGCTAGAAAGCTGGGTCATCTGTATGTATCCTCTAAAAAATCCATCAAACAAGCAATTACCAGGTTCATGGCATACATACACTTTGTGTCAAGTCAATATGGATAAATCAAGTCAATCCTTCATCAAGTTCGTCAAACTTAAAGCTAAGACAAAAGGAATTTCAAATCCGACCAAGCATGGATAAACTAATTCCCCAGTGGAATCATTCATCAAAATAAATAAACCAATTTCTTCATCAAACCTAATCAAGCACAAAACTAGGGTTAGAGGAAACTCAAATCTGCAATGACATAAAAGAAAGAGATCTTTAATAAAGTCATTGAAGCAGATAGCAGATGGCGTAAGAGCTCTTATTAATCTGACAAGTTGATTCTCACAAATTGTCACATTTAGCATGTCCCTAAAGATACTAATGAAAAATCCTATCAAAGCTCGTTATCAGCTTTGAAATGATATAAGTTCTGTGGCTAGGCCAAAGGGTCAACCAATTTTTAACAAATTTGACTCGTTACAGGTGTGAATCACATTTATTGGGGGGCATTTGTTAACCTCCATATGTGTGCCATAAGTCAAAGTCAAGCCTACAAATCAAATTTGACAGACTTCGGAAGTGACAGTGCGCAAATAGGGGCTCAAAATGCATTGGACGTCACTGAAAATGGTCAAAATGACCTCTGATCGGTGAACAGACTTCGCCGTTGTATTTAGAATATCGAAATTGATCAAAATATAAATATTACAAAATCTGACGATCAATCGATTAAGCGCTCAAGCTATCAATGTGTCAACATGCATATCAGAGTCAGGAAGCTGCGACGATGTCTGAACGACCTTCATTCATAAAATTGATCATGTCATTAGGTTCAAAATATTGAAAACTATCAAATGAGACTATTCACGATTAATTCGAAAGAGTCTATGCAAATGTCGACTAAACAGAAGTGGTAGCATGCAAATCAAAGCTAAAATACATAGGATGTCACCAAAATCAACTCAATTGACCTCTGATCAATGAACGGACTTCACTATCATATTCAGAATATCAAAATTGGTCAGGATATAAATATTGCACAACTTGATGATCAACTGAACAAGTGCTCGAGTCATCAACGTGCCTACATGCATAATGAGGTTAGGAGGCATCGATGAGTATCAAATGACTTTCGTTCAAAAAATTGATCATGCCATTGGATTCAAAACATCAAAATCTATCAAGTAAGACTATTCTCACTCAATTGATGAGTTCACACTATCGACGGTCAAAATGACGATGTGCATTTTGAGTCAAGTCAATTCAATTGGCCGACAAACCAAATTCGCAATTTAAACCACTATGTCATTGCATTGAACAATATATTTTAAATTAATATATATATATATATATATATATATATATATATATATATATATATATATATATATATATATATATATATATATATATATATATAAACTATGTGCATTTATTAGCATGAAATCTACATTAAAACCATTTAATAAATTTAAAATTTATTAAAAAATTCCTAAATTATCCCCCATGCTCAATCATTCCCCCCTACTTTCAGTTTATCTAATTCAAAAAAAAAAGAAAAAAAAGCTACCCCACTCTCCTCATGCCCTCCTTATTTTCCTTCACAAGTTCTCCTCTCTCCTTCCCTCTCTCTCATTGGAAACATTTCTTCACAAGTAATCCTCTCCTCTCGATTTTCATTGTTTCCCGCCAAGACGTGTTTATTCGCCATGAATCAAGCAAGATTCGACCTTTTCGCTTCAAACTCACGCCACCATCTGGCTAATGCTCGCCGCATCCCGCATGTGTCATAGCCACACACCTCAAACTTGCACTCCTAAACCAAAACTATATTGGGTTCGTGCTCCATTGCTACCACTATTCCATTCTCCATGGTCAATCCTGTTCCCACAAAATCATGCGCATCCACTAACAGCTTCTAGCTCATCACATCGCTTTAGTAACTCAAGAAGTCGCTCACCATTCCAAACGCTTCCTACATTTCAAGCTCCGTCTGGACCGATTACTCCTTCCAGCCTCTCAATCGCTCTGCCCATCCCATGCATGCTGCGATCCATCAAACTACGTGTCCGTGATCCCACTGAATCCAGATTCGCTTCTCCCATCACAAAATCCGCAGAAGCTCAGATGTCCTCTGCCGCATGTGCAAGCCCATGATGCTGCTGACCTATTTCTCCGTTCAGCCAACATGCCATTCCACGGCCCAATCCTCCACTAGCCCGCATCCAACCTTCAAACCCACTAGCCCGCTGCAACCTCGCTTCACCACAATCGGGGAAAGAACATCATCAACAGGTGAATTCTTCTTTCAATTTCTAGCATCGCACCCCTCGCTTTATCCTTCCCATTTTTTCTTCGTCGCAAATCGGAGAAGAACATCGTCAAGAGGTGAATTCTTCTTTCAATTTTTGACATCTTATTCCTCGCTTTAGCCGCCCAATTTTTGCTTCATCGTGAACCAGGGAAGGACATCGTCAAAAGGCGAATTCTTATTTTGGTTTTTGGCATCGCATTCCTTTCATAACCCATCTAATTTTCACTTTGTCGTAATCTAGGGAAAAACATCGTGAAGAGACAAATTCTTCTTTCGATTTTTGGCGCGCACTCCTCGCTTTAGCCTTCCAACTTTTGCTTCACCGCAATCGGGGGAAGAACATCATCAAGAGGTGAATTCTTCTTTTAATTTTTAGCATCATACTCCTTTCCTTTCATTCTTGTTGAGAACATATCCAAAAAATTTTATATGTTTGTGTGTCATTAAGACATCTATGCTCAAAAGGGCATACCGAGTAAGCCAACACTCGTTAAATGTCGCTCCCCCTAGACGAAATGCTACCAAAATTTTGTCTAATTTCTAGACTTAAAAAAAGGGGGGGATGAATATATATTGCATTGTACATCTTTTTTCAGGTTTAAAGTTCTCGTCATGCTCAAGAGGGTGCGACGAGATGAAAAAATTGGTTGCGGTGTTGCAAGACACCACTCGCTACGCTCAAGAGGCGCATCGGTAAGCCAAAACACCCGCATCTCACACTGGAACGGAGGTCGCCAAAAATTATCAAATCTTCTAACTTAAAAAAAGGGGAACTGACTTAAAAATGCTAAGTAAGGAAATCTACAGCAAATTTTAAACTAAAAGCGTCAAACAAGAAATAAGGGGGGAGCCTTTAAAGAAAATTTTGGAAAGAATAGAACATTCATTTAAAATCTAAGTGAAATTTGGGGAGGCTAATATTAAGCTCACAAACTTTGGGGAGGCTAATATTAAACTCACAAACTTTAATTATAATTCTCTACAGCTTAAATTAAAGCGATAAAGTGAATTCTCTTTTCTTGTAAATTTCTCTTTAAATAAGCTTTAATTAGAATAAACTCATAACAAACTTGCAATAAGCTTAAAGTCTAAAAATGAATCCAAATTTGGTTTAATAACTCTTATACGAATAGGGAGGTAAATATTATGCTAGCTAATAAGCATGAATAGGGCTAAAGCAACAAACACATCGGCATAACTTATCAAAAGTGATGTAGATTGAACATAATCAAACTGGGAGAATTACAAAAACTGAACAAGTAAACTAAGTGCAAGTAATATTTTAAACTACAATCTAAATTAAAATGCCTTCTTCGCCACCGGATGTGCAACTCTTTATACAAGCAGACATAAGGTGGTACTAAATCAAAATATATAAAAATCATAGGGCTTCCTTTGATCAGAAAATTAAGAAATTCCATTCTAATTATGATTTTCAAAATCAATGAAATCACTAATTAGGTTAAATTATCTAAGTTATAAACACCTGCATGTGCTCGGACATACAGATTTCAAGTGTAAATTTTAAATGTCTGAAAAGGCTGCGCAGGTTAAATTAGAATAAAAAAATAAAACTACAAAGTCAATCTCATAATTCAAACATAAAATTACCTAAAATTACTATACACCCGCATGGACCCTAACACTATGATGAATGCTTAAATTCAAGTGTCTGAGGATGTCTGGTTTGCTTCTGTTTAGTCTTAGATCAGGTCAAGTTAACAAAACCTAAAACCTATAATAAGATGTTCAAATCGGAAATAGTCGAGAAACTGATCGTAGGATAGTAGATAAATCCTCTATTACAGAGTTGACAGGATCTAAAGCTCTTAAACATATTCTAATTAATCAATTTTTAAGTAGCAATTTGAAACTGCTTATATGAAATTCTATCATTAAAAAAAAACTTAAAGCAAAACTCAATTTATCCACATTCTGTAACTGTTTATCGGGGGTAATAAATTAAGAAAACTCTAGCTCACAAAGAAGCCAATATCAAATCAAGTGTTCTACTATGTTCACTCTCAATCAATCTCTTATTAGTAAGAATGTGGCCCGTATTCTTTATCGGTCAAGAGGCTCCACGATTAAGTATGACCGTAATCCTCTCGACGTGGTGCCACCGCTCCATTATATTATGATCACGACATAGCCATATGCTCTCCAATGGCTCGTCCCTTTGAGTTGTGAATCATGGGTACTTGATAGGCAAACATTTGTCGCACAAGGTAAACTTAAGATTATCTCCTTAGACAAATACCACCCCAGGTCTACAAGGATTTCTTGGATGATGTAATCCATGTGTTACTAATGAGGATCCTTCTATCAGGTTGGGTTGACTACCTCCTCTGACTAAGTAGACTAGGGACCACAACTGCCCGGGATGACAGAACCATGGGATCTTGATCAGGCATGTCATCATTCCCCCAACCATCCAGTTTAAGCTGAAATGATGAATTTCATAATCTAAATTCTAAAACTCCATATGCTACTACTATACTCTATGCATTCAATGATCTAATGACTAGCCTTAATCGAAAGTTCTTCTCACTTATTGAGAGAGGTAATTAACTATAGCGGCCTGCGGCTATAGGAAACCTGAAACCAGACCTAAAGTCCTTGCAAAATGTGAACGAAATCTCTTAGTAGTGTCTTATCTACTATTCCATCTGCCTTCTAAAAATTACACCGACACTTAATCACTCTCTTAATCGAGAGGTCGACGATGAATTTTTGGAGCCCACACTTATCTACTATTCCATCTACCTTCTAAAAATTACTCTGACACATTCAAATCACTCTCTTCAATTTAATAATTGTCGAGAGGTCGGTGGCAAATTTTTGGAGTCTGCATTTGTAAATTGAAAAACAATATTGCTTGGTAGCCTCTCTAAAATTCTTAGAAAATGTATTGATGAGATATGAGCCTAAAATTCATTATAATTTTGTTTATTTTTGAGCAAGAACTTTGAATAAAACTCAAGCATTGAAGTAATTACAATCAAATAACATGTGCAATGAATAAAACTCAAGCATTAAAATTATGAAAATGAACTATAATCCTTAAATTTATAGGCATTAGTCCTTATGTGTCGAACATATGTATGTCATATAGAATCAATACTCCAAATCAACCCATGCTTGAAACTCATGTAACTTAAACTAAATTAGTTTTGTATACATTAATTCACTTGTGCTTCTTATCTTCTCATACGATAAAAAAGAATTAATGTAGACATATATGGATCACATCATGTTAGTCAAAGCAATAGGAGGACTTGAAATTGGTTAAAGAGATTGATGTTTGAGAATCAGCTTGAATAACCTATAATTCAAAACTATTAAAGTATGAATTCAATCAAATCCTCAACTCACTCAAAAATATATTTGAGATGAATCTCTTATGAGTTTACTCTTAACTGGCCATTGGAACTAAACTATTGAACTCACTCATAGGACTCCAAAAGTTATCCATTAATTAAGATTGTTTGGCTAGAAGAAATAATCAACTCAACAAAACTACCTATTAGCTAATTGATGGTTTATATAGGGTAGTTACAGTAGTATGAAATATTGGCTTCAATCCCCAGCAGAGTCACCAGAAATCTGTGGGCTCTAAAGATTGGCCACCGTCGTCTTGACAATTTTTATGAATTATTGAATTGAAGAGAGTATGATTGAATGTGTTAGTGTAATTTTTAGAAGGTAGATGGAATAGTAGATAAGACACTATCCAGTGATTTCACCCTCATTTGGTGAGGACTTTAGATCTTATTCGTGTTTCCTAGTGCAAGCCCCTATAATTACCTCCCACAAGTGAGAGAGAACATTCAATTAAGGCTAGTCATTAGATCACTTAATACATAGCATATAGTAGTAGTATATGGAGTTTCAGAATTTATATTATGAAATTTATCATTTCATCTTAAACCGGATAGATGGGGGAATGATGACATGCCTGATCTAAATCCCATGGTTCCATCATCCCGAATGATCCCTAATATACTTATGTCGAGGAGGTAATACCCAACTCGTAAGGATCCTCATCGAACACATGGGTTATGTCATCCAAAAAATCACTGGGTGGTGTTTATCTAAGGAGACGTGATTAAGCCTAGATAGGGTTGTTTGCCTATCAGTATATCCTATGATTCACCATAGGTGAGCCATTGGGGAGCATACAAGTTTATGGTCAGGATCGACTAGCCAAATCACCCGATTAGAGGACTCTAATCATGACTGCTTCATCTGTGGAGCCTATTAGCCAAGCTATGTAGTCAAAGGACACGAGCCACGTCCTTACCAGCGTGAAATTGATTGAGAGTGAATATAGCAGACACTTGATTTGACATTGGCTCCTTTGTGAGCTAGAGTTTTCTTAATTTGTCACCCCCAACAAACAGTTATGGAAGGTGGATAGATTGAGTTTGATTTAAATTTTTAATGATAGAATTCCATTTAAGCAGCTTCAGATTGCTACTTAATTTGATTTAAAAAATTGATTAATTTGAATATATTTAAGAGCTTTAGATCCTATCAACTCTATTTAGATACTAACAGAGGATTATATATACCGTCACTTGACAGAATCAATTTCTCAGATATTTCACTAATTTGAAACTCTTATTAGAGGTTTTTAGGTTTTATTAACACCCGCCCTAAGACTAAACCAGTAACCCACAGAAGAATTTGAATTTAAGCATTCAAAGATAGTGTCCCATGCGAGTGTATTTAAGACTTTATGTAGTATTTATTTCTAAATTATGAGATTGATATGAGATTGCTACTTAATTTGATTTGAAAAATTGATTAATTTGAATATGTTTAAGAGCTTTAGATCATGTCAACTCTGTTTAGCTACTAATAGAGGATTAGATCTAATGCCACTTAATAGAATTAGTTTCTCAGATATTTCACTAATTTGAAACTCTTATTATAGATTTTTAAGTTTTGTTAACTCGGACTCAATCCTAAGACAAAATTGAGAAGCAACTCGCACAGCATCTCAGACACTTGAATTTAAGTATTTAGCATAGTGTCGTGGCCCATGTGGGTGTATTATAATTTTAGGCAATTTTGCGTTTGAATTATGATATTTTCATTTTTTTTTATTCCAATTTAACTTGTGCAGCTTTTTCAGACATTAAAATTCACACTTGAAATCTCTATGTCTGAGCACATGCAAGAATTTATAGCTTAGATAATTTCGCCTACTTAGTGATTTGGTTGATTTTAAAAATCATATTTAGAATGAAATTTCTTAATTTTTGATAAAAGGAAACCTTATGATTTTTATAGTATTAGATTTAGTATCACCTTCTGTCTACTTGTACAAAGAGTTACAAATTCGGTGGCGAAGAAGGCATTTTGATTTAGATTGTAGTTTAAAACATTACTTGCACTTAGTTTACTTCTTGAGTTTTTCTAATTCTCCCAATTTGATTATGTTCACTCTACATCAATTTTGATAAGTTATGTCGATTTCAGTGTTTATTTTTTTATCCCTACTTATGCTTATTAGCTAGCATAGTAATCACATCCATATTCATATAAGAGTTATTAAACTCAATTTGGATTCATCCCTAGACTTTAAGTTTATTGTAAGTTTATTATGAGTTTAACATTAGTCCCAAAAAAAGTTTGTGAGTTTAATATTAGCTTTCCCCAAATTTTACATGCATTTTAAATGAGTGTTCTATTTAAAAAAAAATTGCTTTAAAGGCTCTCCCCCCTTTTTCTTGTTTGACGCTTTTAGTTTAAAACTACATGCAGGTTTCCCTACTTAGTGTTCTTAAGTCAGCTCATTTCACTCTCCCATTTTTTATTTAAGTCAAAAGATTTGATGCAATTTTGGCAGCCTCCCAGCGTCATCTCCGTGTAGGGAGCTGCATCGGGGGTATTTTGGCTTACTCGGTATGCCCTCTTGAGCGTAGTGAGTGGTGTCTTGCGACACCGCAGCCAATTTTTTTCATCTTGTCGTGCCCTCTTGAGCACAACGAGGCCTTCAGACCTGAAATATGACATAAAATTCAACATATATTCATTCCCCCCTTTATTTTTCAAGTCTAGAAATTAGACAAAATTTTGGCAAAGATTTCATCTAGGGGAGCTCATCTGGTGTTATTACTCGATGCCCCTGTTGAGCATAGCGAGCGGTGTCTTATGACACTACAGTTAGTTTTTCATCTCATCGTTCCCTCTTGAGCACAACGAGATCTTCAAACTTGCAAAGAAATATAAGCATATATATATATATATATATATATATATATATATATATATATATATATATATATATATATATATCCACATTCACAGATCTCACAAGTTCTGATGCATTTTTTGGCGCGCTACAATGCTCGGTAAAGGAACGGAGTTAGGTATGCAATTGGAAATGTAAGGTAAGGAGTGTGATGCCAAAAATCAAAAGAATAATTCACCTCATGATGATGTTCTTCCCTGGTTTGTGGCAAAGCCAAGGTGGGAAGGCTAAAGCGAGGAATGCGGCATCAAAAATTGAAAGAAGAATTTGCCTCTTGATGATGTTCTTCCCTCGATTGTAGTGAAGTGAAAATTGGAAGGCTACGGGGAGTGTGATGCTAGAAACTGAAAGAAGAATTCGCCTATTAACGATGTTCTTCCCCCGATTACTGCGAAGCAAAAACTAGAAGATTATGGGGAGTGCGATGCCAGAAACTGAAAGAAGAATTCCCCTGTTGAAGATGATCTTCTATTGATTGTGGCAAAGTAAAAATTGGAAGGCTGCGAGGAGTGTGATGCTGAAAACAGAAGTAAGAATTTGCCTGTTGACCATGTTCTTCCCTCAATAGCGGTGTAGCAAAAATTGGAAGGCTAAAGCGAGGGGTGCAACGCCAAAAACTGAAAGAAGAATTCACCTCTTGACGATGTTCTTCCACAATTTGTGGTGAAGAGAAGAGTGGAAGGGATGGGTCACGCTAGGTGATTGCAGGCGACCATGGAAATGAGGTCATCGGTCGGCAATTAGTGAAAATGCACTGCAAGGGTTTGGTTCTCGGTCACCTGCGGGAAGGGTTCAGCAATTTTATGGCAATGGGAAACGCGAGAACGCAAAATATACGCTGGTGTTTGGTGGTTAGAAGGAAGCGAAGCCGGCCGGTAGTTTTGGTCGACCTGGAAGCCGCGGAATGGAAGCGATTTGCCATGAATGACGATCACGATAAAGTGGCAGGTGCCAGTGCCGGTTGGCGTGCTGAGAGCATGTGCAAGACAGGGTGCAAGATGCGAAACCTGTCTGGTCACGCAGGCCGCAAAATGGCGAGATCGGATGAGATTTTAGGCTGGACGCATGAACGGAGTGGCCCGGCGGGGTGTATGTCACAATACGGTATCGGCAACAAGAGCCATGTGGGGGGAACGCGAGCCACTACCGCTGATGGCGGAGGAACATGATCGGAGGCGCGATAGAGGAAACCGAGAGCGAGGAGAATTTACTTGTCTTTTTCATTTCTAATGAGAGAGAGAGAGAGAATAAGCCGGGAGAGATAAATGTGGGAAAGGAACGAGGAGGGAATGGGGAGAGTGGGGTAGTAATTTTTTTTCCTTTTTTTTTAAATCAAATAAATTGAAAATAGGGGGAACGGTTGAGCATTGGGGGATAATTTAGGAATTTTTTAATAAATTTTAAATTTATTAAATAGTTTTAATGTGGATATCATGCCGGTAAATACACATAGTTAATATATATATATATATATATCAATGTAAGATAATTTTTTTATTTTGAACGTAATGGTGCAGTCTGTTTTACGATCGGAGGCTATTTGGTTCGAATCGGCACCAAATTGAGTCCATTTCATCTCAAAATGCATGTCGTCACTTTCAACCACTTGATTTTTGTACAGACTCATCCGAATTGAGTGCGAATAGTCTTACTTGATATATTTTGACATTTCAAAGCCAATGGCATGATCAATTTTGTGAACGGAGGTCATTTGATCTTCGTTGGTGCCTTTTTGATCTTGATATGGGTACAAGCACATTGATGACTCAAGTGTTTGATCGGTTGATCATCAAGTCATGCAATATTTATATTATGACTAGTTTCAATGTTTTAAATGTGATGGCAAAGTCTATTCATCGATCAAAGGTCATTTGAGTTGATTTTGGTGATGTCCAGTGTGTTTCAGCCTTGATTTGCATACTGTCACTTCAAATCACTTGACATTTGCACATACTCATCCAAATTGAACATGGATAGTCTCATTTGATAGATTTCAATGCTTCAAAGCTAGTGGCATGATTAATTTCATGAATGGAGGTCATTTGGTCATCGACATAGCTTCCTAACTGTGATATGCATGTCGACACATTGATAGCTCGATCACTTAATCAATTACTCGTTAGATTTTGCAATATCTATATTCTGATCAATTTTGACATTCTAAATACAATGGAAAAGTTTGTTCATCGATCGAAGGTCATTACGATCATTTTCAGGGATGTACAGTGCATTTTGAGCTTCAATTTGCAAACTATCACCTCCAAAGTCCGTCGAATTTGACTTGTGGGCTTGTCTTGATTTATGACATATATGTGGAGGTCAACAAATGCTCTTACTCACCAGCTTTTTAGCCTGCTCTAAGGTTATGACTGTCTTTATCTTTTAATTGATTATCATTTACAGTTGAGCTGTTGTTACAGTTTTTGATGTGCTAGCTAGATTTTAAATTATCGGCTGGAGAGGTAGTGGGTTAACTTTGTTCCTCGCTTCATGCATAGCATGTACTGTAAGAGCTTGAGGTACCACAATAGCTGGTGTTGTAGATGTTGCATTATTAGCTATCTGTTGATTAGCAGACAAGACATGTGCTGCAATTGATGTGATATTATTCTGCAACATCTCCATCATGATGTTCATTTATACCATCATATCATTCATTTTGGTACCGAGTTGTGCAATCTTCTTGTCTTTGACCTTCATTTGATGCTGCATTTCTCTTTGCTCTCTAGCTAACACCATGGTGTCAATCAGTACAAGCTCTTCCTCTCCTTCTATTTCATATTGTTGTTCTGTTCCTTGCTCATTTTTAGGGGAAGAACTCGACTGTCATTCTCCTTGTGCATTTACAGAGATAGCTGTTGTTGGGGCTGTACTACGACGGTAATTATAAAAGTGTGTACCAGGCTGATCATTTTCTGATTCAACCATATAGACAGCTTTGACACCCATGATCTCTTTCTCATTTTGATCTTCATCTTCAACAAAGATTAAAGATCTGTCCTCTATTTGCTTCTGTGAAGACTCTTCTTCATAAATGTCAAAATTAGGTTCAGTTCCCGGTTGTGTTTATTCTGGTGTGGTGGGTTCATCAATATCTCTGATCATATAGACAACTTCTACTTTCATAGAATCCTTTTTCATTATTTCCTTCCTGCACCTGAATTTTTTATCGATGTTTCCAATGGATCTGGTTTAGTGTGAGGAATAAGTACTTCTTCTATTAAAGGACTGCGATCAGAGTCAACCTTCTCTTGTGAGGGTGAACTTGATCGATGATGGGATCAACTAGAGGATTCTCTAGGGTATCGACCATCATATCTTTTATCATTGATATTTGATAGTTGTTCTTCATAAGACATTTTTCCTTAACAACCTTCAAAACTCTATGTGCTCGAGTAGATAAAGTTTCATGTTATTTTTGCTTAGTTGTAAGGTTGGTTGTATGACTTGTGATTCGGACAACAACTACTGAGTTCACAATTTAGTGTTTCTTTCCTATTGCCTTCTACTCAATTTTTCTCCAGAAGATGAGGCTTCAGTATCATACCTTCCTAGTTGAAAAGGTTCAACTGGCAGGGTTATCGCTTTAATAGGTATGACTGAAACTTTCTATCTAGTGAAGGTTCTCTTCATGACTGGTGCCTCAAAATGAATCAATCTTTTAAGTACAAAGGCTCTTTTTTGAGGAACCTCAATAACAATAGTGGTCATTCTAATTGTCCTTCTCTATTGCACAGGTTGGTGTGAACAATATACAGATGCTTCAAGTGGAGGATTATTTGCAGTGGTGCTGGCTGGGAAGTCTACACTATCAAATTGAATAGTAGCTCTAACATTCCAAGTATTGATAACAACATTAGCTAGATGGATGTTAGCTTCGTGACCTAGCTGCATGATGAACGGTGTGTTCTGAAGATCCATCAATATAAAGAACAAGCAGATTAGTCATAATAACATAATTAGTTTATATTTAGTTTCATTGAAAATTGATTTTACATTTCAATTTTTATCATGCTTTATTGCTGCTATAACTCAAATTTGACTAGCCAGAGATGGAAAGAGAATCCTTTCCCCAACAGAGTCGCCAGAAATCTGTGGGCTTTGAAAATTTGCCACCAACCTCTCGATAATTTATTGATATTGATATTGAAGAGAGTGTGATTTGAAGTGTCGGTGTAATTTTCAGAAAGTAAATGGAATAGTAGATAAGACACTACCTAAAGATTTCATCCTCATTTGGTGAGGACTTTAGATCTGGTTCCAGGTTTCCTATAGGCGCAATCCCCTATAGTTAATTACCCCTCCCAGTAAGTGAGAGAGAACTTTTGATTAAGGCTAGTCATTAAATCTGGTGTATGTAGAGTTTGAAATTTAGATTATGAAATTCATCATTTCATAAATCGGTGGTTGGGGAATGATGGCGTGCTCGATCTAGATCCCATGATTCTCATCCGGATCACGGTCCACTAGTCTACTTAGTCGGAGGTAGTTCAACTCCGAAAGATTCTTATCAGCAACACATGGGTTACGTCGTCCAAGAAATCTTTGTAGACATGGGGTGGTATTTGTCTAAGGAGATAGGTTTAAGTCTACCTTAGCTGACAGAGGGTTGGTTGTCCTATCAAGTATACCCTATGATACACAACTCAAATGGCAGAGCCATTGGGGAACATACGGGCTACGGTCGTGATCATAATATAATGGAGCACGCCAAACCACCACCCAGAGGACTCTAGTAACTACATCTATAGAGCCTGTGGTAGTCAAAGGGCACGGGTCACATCCTTATTGGCATGAGATTGATTGAGAGTGAACATAGTAGAACACTTGATTTGGCATTGGCTCCTTTATAAGCTAGAGTTTTCTTAATTTGTCACCCCCGATAAATAGTTGTAGAAGATGGATAGATTGAGTTTGATTTAAGTTTTTTTATTGATAGAATTTCATTTAAACAGTTTTTAGACTGATTTTTTAATTTGAGTTAATTTGATTTGAACAATTGATTAATTTGAATATGTTTAAGAGCTTTAGATCCTATCAACTCTGTCTAGCTGCTAATAGAGGATTAGATCTACTATCACTTAACAGAATTAGTTTCATAGATATTTCATTGATTTGAAACTCTTATTATAAATTTTTTTTAGGTTTTGTTAACTCAAACCCAGTCCTAAGACTAAACCGGGAAGCAACCCACGCAGCATCCTCAGACACTTGAATTTTAGCATTTAGCATAGTGTCGGGGACCATGCAAATGTATTTAAGACTTTATGTAGTATTTATTTTTGAATTATGAGATTCCTGCTTAATTTGATTTCAAAAATTGATTAATTTGAATATGTTTAAGAGCTTTAGATCATGCCAACTCTGTTTAGTTGCTAATAGAGGATTAGATCTATTATCACCTGATAGAATCAATTTCTCAGATATTTCATTGATTTGAAACTCTTACTATAGATTTTTAGATTTTGTTAACCTGCACCAGACTAAGAAACAACCCACGCATCATCGACTTGAATTTTAACATTCAGCATAGTGTTGGGGCCCATGCGGTTGTATTGTAATTTTAGTTAATTTTTTGTTTTGATTATGAGATTGATTTTGTATTTTTATTTTTTTTATTCTAATTTATTTTACGCAGTCTTTTGAAACAGTAAAATTCACACTTGAAATCTCTATGTCAAAGCACATGCAGAAATTTATAGCTCAGATGATTTCACCTAATTAGTGATTTTATTGATTTTGAAAATCATATTTAGAATGAAATTCCTTAATTTTTGATTAAAGGAAACCTTATGATTCTTATAAAATTGGGTTTAGTATCGTCTTTTGTCTGCTTGTACAAAGAGTTGTAGATCCGATGGCGAAGAAGGTGTTTTGATTTAGATTCTAAAAGACAGTTTAATTTGTTATTTTAAAAGAAGATTTATCCCTCATAGTAGCTTTCGTTTCCCCCCTCTTTTTTTGTTTTACTTTTATGTTTATTGTATGCTATTTTCCCTCCCTTCTTTTTTTGGAGTTTTTAATTTGAATTTTAGTTTTATGTTTCATTGCTTGACATTCTTAAGTTGATTCCTTTACTTTTCATTTTTTTTTCTTTGTCTAGAATTTTGATGAAATTTCAGCAGCCTCCTGGTCTCATCCCCATGTAGGGGCTACATCGAGGGTATTTTGGCCTACTCGGTACGCCCTCTTTAGCGTAGTGAGTAGTTTCTTGCGACACCACAGCCAGTTTTTAATCTCGTCATGCCCTCTTGAGCACAACGAATCCTTCAGACCTGAAAGAATACATACAATGCAATATATAGAAATCCCCCTTTTTTTTCTAAGTCTATAAGTTAGACAAAATTTTGGCAGCATTTCGTCTAGGGGAGCGACATCTAACGAGTGTTGGCTTACTCGGTATTCCCTCTTGAGCGTAGCGAGCGGTGTCTTGAGACACCACAGCCTATTTTTCAACACATCACGCCCTCTTGAGCACAACGAGGTCTTCAAACCTGAAAAGAAACACAAGCATGTATATATATTTCCACATTCACAGATCACACTTGTTCGATATTTTGTGATGCTCGAAAGGAACGAAGTGAGGTATGCAATTAGGAATGTAAGGTAAGGAGTGCGATCAAAAATTGAAAGAAGAATTCACCTCTTGACGATGTTCTTCCCCCAATTGCGATGAAGCAAAAATTGGAAGGCTAAAGCGAGGCGTGTAATGCCAAAAATCGAAAAAAGAATTCGCCTCTTGACAATGTTCTTCCCCCGATTGTGGCGAAGCAAAAATTGGAAGGCTAAAGCGAGGTGTGCGGTGCCAAAAATCTAGAGAAGAATTTGCCTCTTGATAATGTTCTTCCCCCGATTTGCCGCGAATAGAAAACGGGATGGGATGACTAAAGCGAGGAGTGTGACGCCGAAAATCGAAAGAAGAATTCATCTCTAGATGATGTTCTTCCCGGTTTCTGAGCAGGGGCGGTTTGAAAGGGCCAGAATTGGGCTTAGGATGGAAAGGAGATTATCTTCAGGGTGTGGGAGATCGTCGGGTGTGGAGTTCTGGATCAGAGGATCTGCCAGTCTGAGTTGAGTCGTGAGTGAGTCCACTGACAGGGAAGGGGAAGGTGGTTTTGTAGCTTGGGGGAGAATGGCTGAACAGAAGAGGGAGTGGAGAAACAACCGAGCTGCAAAAAGAAAAGGCACATGGCGGAGTGGAAACGCAATAGCATGGGCTCATTTTATGGTCTGCATGTGCAATTTTGGGCTAGAAACAATGAGGCTGGGATCGACACATCCAAGAAGGATCAGTGATAGCAGATGATCAGCCTGCAGGAAAGGCGAGCGAATGGTGGGATTACCAGTGAGATTGCACGTGGTTTTTGCTGAGCCGGGATGATGGGAACTGAGAGGGGAGTTTTTTTTTTACCTATGTTTTTCCATTTCCGAGGAGAGAGAGGGGATGATCAGGGGAGAGGAAGAAACGTGGGAGAAAAAATGAGGAGGGAATGGGGAGAATGGGGTAATGGGGTGGCAATTTTTTTTACTTCGAATCAGATAAACTAAAAATAGGGGGAAACGGTTTGGCATGAGGGGTGATTTAGAACTTTTTTAATAAATTTTAAATTTATTAAATGATTTTAATATTGATTTCATGCTGGTAAATGCACATAATCAATAAATATTAATTTAAGGTAATTCTTTTGTTTTGAACATAATGATGCAGTCCGTTTCACGATCGAAGGCCATTTGGTTCGAGACGGCGTCAAATTGAGTTAATTTCAGCTCAAAATATGCGTCGCCACTTTTGACCGCTCCATTTTTGCATAAACTCATCTGAATTGAGTGTGAATAGTCGTACTTAATAGATTTCGATGTTTCAAATCCAATGGCATGATCAATTTTGCAAACGGAGGTCGTTTGATCTATGTCGGTGCCTCCTGACCTCGATATATGTGTAGGTGTATTGACGACTCAAGCGCTTAATTAGTTGATCATCAAATTATGCAATATTTATATTCTGACCAATTTCAATTTTTTGAACATGGTGGCAAAGTTTGTTCATGGATCGGAGGTCATTTGAGTTGATTTTGGCAATGTCTAGTGTATTTTAGCCTCAATTTGTGCACTGTCACTTCAAATCATTCGGCATTTGTACAGAGTCATCCGAGTTGAGGGTGAATAGTCTCATTTGATAGATTTTAATATTTTAAAGCTAACGACATAATCAATTTTATGAATGGAGGTCTTTTAACTTACATCGGTGCCTCCTGACTTTGATATACGTGCAAGCATGTTGACGACTCGAGCACTCGATCAATTGATCATTAAGTTGTACAATATTTATATCCTGACCAATTTCGATGTTCTGAACATGATGACAAAGTCTGTTCATTGATCGGAGGTTGTTTTGACCATTTTTCAGAGACGTCCAGTGTATTTCAGCCTCGATTTTCTCGATACTACTATTGATAATTCGACATTGGCACAGACTCGTCTAAGTTAAGCATGAATAGTCTCATTTGATCATTTTCGATATTTTGAAGCTAATGATGTGATAAATTTCTTGAACTGAGGTCATTCAGACATCGTCGTAGCTTCCCGACTCTGATATGTGTGTCGACATTGATAGCTCGAGTGCTTAATCGATTGATCGTTAGATTTTATAATATTTATATTTCGATCAATTTTGACCTTTTGAATGCAACGGTGAAATCCGTTCGCCGATCGTACATCATTTTGACCATTTTTAGTGACGTCCATTGAATTTTGAGCCCTGATTTGTGCACTATCAGTTCTGAAGTCTGTCGAATTAGACTTGTGGGCTTGACTCGATTTATGGCACATATGTGGAGGTCAACAGGAAAATATAGTGGTAAGAAGCTTGTTGATCTCCTCATATGTGTCATAAATCAAGACAAGCTTACAAGTTAAATTTGACGAACTTCGGAGGTGACAGTGCACAAATCAGGGCTCAAAATGCACTAAACATCACCGAAAATGGTTGAAACAACCTCCGATCGATGAATGGACTTCACCATCGCATTCAGAATGTTAAAATTGGTTAGGATATAAATATTACATAACTTAATGATCAACTGATCGAGCACTCGAGTCATCAATATATTTGCATGCATATCGAAGTTAGGAGGTGCCGACGAAAGTCAAATGACCTCTGTTGCAAAATTGATCATGTCATAGGCTTCAAAATGTCAAAATCTATCAAATGAGACTGTCCGCACTCAATTCAGACGAGTCTATGCAAATGTCAAATGATTTGAAATGTGCACAAATCGAGACTGAAATGCACACGACGTCACCAAAATTAACTCAAATGACCTCCGATTGATGAACGGACTTTGTCATCATGTTCAGAATATCAAAATTGGTTAAGATATAAATATTGCACAACTTGATGATCAACTGAGCAAGTGCTTGAGTCATCAACGTGCCTGCACGTATATCATGGTCAGGAGGTATTGATGCAAGTCAAACGATCTCTGTTCACAAAATTGATCGTGTCATTGGCTTCAAAACATTAAAATCTATCAAGTAAGATTGTTCGCACTCAATTCGGACAAGTCTGCGTAAATCGCGAAACAGACTGTGCCATTGTGTTCAGAATAATGGAATTACCCTAAATTGATGTATATATTGACTATGTGCATTTATCGGCGTAAAATCCACATTAAAATCATTTAATAAATTTAAAATTTATTTTAAAATTCCTAAATTACATCCCTAATGGCTCTGCGCTTTGAGTTGTGAATCATAGGATATACTTGATAGGGAAAATAGCCTTCTGTCAGCTAAGGTAGACTAAAGACTGTCTCCTTAGATAAACACCACCCTAGGTCTATAAGAATTTTTTGGATGACGTAACCCATGTGTTGTTGATGAGGATCCTTCATTGGGTTGTGTTCCTCCTCACTAAGTAGACTAGGGACCCCCCGGGATGAAGAACCATGGGATCTAGATCAGGCACGTCATCATTCCCTCAACCATCTGGTTTAAGCTGAAATGATAAATTTCATAATCTAAATTCTGAAACTCCAAATGCTACTACTATACGCTATGCATTTAGCAACCTACTGATTAGCCTTAATCGAAAGTTCTCTCTCACTTATTGAGAGGGGTAATTAACTATAGGGGCTTACGCCTATAGAAAACCTAGAATGAGATCTAAAGTCCTCACCAAATGAGGATGGAATCTCTAGGTAGTGTCTTATCTACTATTCCATCTGCCTTCTAAAAATTACACCGACACCTTAAATCATACTCTCTTCAATCAAATTCAATATCAATAATTATCGAGAGGTCAGTGGCAAATTTTCAGAGCCCGCAGATTTCTGGCCACTTCAATGGAGACAGGATTCTCTTTTCATCTTTGGCTAGTCATATATGTGCTATAGTAGCAATAAAATCTTTAAAAATTCAAAATAACAAAATTGTGATTTAAATGTGTGTAATAAATTCAATATGAGGCTCTATGTAGAATGAATCATTTCATAGAGTATATCTTAATTACACCATTATTTTATTCTGTAGAGTCTTTGCATCTTGAAAGTATGGGGTAAAATAATGATTGCTAATTACTAATCCCCATCTTTCACTTTCGCAGAATAGATCTACAAAGCACTCCTTTCACTGTTCAGTAGGTCATGGTACAAACATCTGCCTAGCCAATGCCATCATCAACACAGGAGATGTCGAGGCTACCATTCAATTTGATAGCTTGAATTTCTCGACTATCATAGCTATAACTCCTGAAGTACCCACCCGTGGTACATTCGTCTGAGGCCATGCTGGAAGGCCTCAAGTTACTGAAGCTCCTACTAGCCATGTGTGCCAACCAGTTCAATAGCCAACCGCTATCAAGGAGTTCTCCCAACAGAGAACTTCAATTTTCAAAAGGCTAGGTCAATCTGAAGCTCCCGTGATGAAAATAATCATCAAGGGGCAAACTGTGTCTTTAATTCCTCATGGTACAGCTGTTGCGCCAACTGAATCTTTTGTACCCGAAAAGCATGATCATGAAGCTTCCTCATCGCAAATTAAGAGAGAAGGAGAAATGCTAAGGCGAGGGCTCGTGATCCCCTTTGAATGACTGATGAACAAGCGTCATAGGAAGTGAGTATTCCTACCCACAATAACTTTGATAATCTAAAGTGGGTAAAGAGGAATAGCTCTATTGGTGAAATAAAGCAGTCCTTCTAGAAGAACCAACCACGTCAAGCTCCACCACCACAGAGGAGACAGTCTGAAACACTATCTGTCATGATACATAAAGTTCTCAAAGTATCCAAGGACAGAGGCATAATGAAAAGAAGATTCAGAGGCTTGTAGTGATAAAAAATACTGAAGCTCCACCAAGAAAGTTGCCATCTCTTCTGGTAACTGGCCAGCGAGCCTAGTACGCTTCTCATGGTGAGCATCGGAGCATGACACTTGGACCTCGTGTCCAAGAATCTACTGACCGAAGGTCCTGGTGAAAGGATAAGCAAATATGGAGGCCAAGACCCCATAATGAAACCCCGAAGAATAGAAGAGGTGTGACATCTAATACATATACTCAGAAATCCACCTCAAAATCAACTCATCATAAGTAGATACCCAAAGAAAGGATATCACTAATGAAAGATATGATGGTCGACACCCTGGAGAATCCTCTAGGGGATCCCATCATCGATCAGTTTCACCCCTACAAGAGAAGGTTGATGTTGATCGTGGTCCTTTAATAGAAGAAGTAATTATTCCGCACATTGAACCAGAGATCCACTGGAAATATCGATCAAAAATTCATATGCAGGAATAAAATAATGAAGAGGATTCTATGGAAGTAGAAGTCATCTATATGGTCAGAGATATAGATGAACTCTCTGCTCAGTGCCATCAGCAACAATGCGAACTCAGGGAACCTAAACCTAAATTTGACATTTATGAAGAAGAGTCTTCATAGAAGAAAATAGAGGATCGATCTTTAATCTTCGCTGAAGATGAAGAAGAAGAAGATCAGAATGAGAAATATATCATGGGTGTTGAAGCTGTTTATATGGTTGAACCAGAAAATGATCAGCTTGGTACACTCTTTTATAATCAACGTCGTCGTACAGCCTCAACAACAGTTGTCTCTACAAATACACAAGGAGAAGGGCAGTCAAGTTCTTCCCCTGAAAATGAGCAAGGTGAAGAATAGCAACAAGAAATAGAAGAAGAAGAAGAAGAAGAAGAAGAAGAAGAAGAGCCTGTACTGATTGATGCCATGACGCAAGCTAGAGAGCAAAGAGAAATGTAGCATCAAATGGAGGTCAAAGACAAGGAGATTGTATAGCTTGGTACCAAAATGAATGATATGATGGTATAAATGAACATCATGATGGAGATGTTGCAGAAGAATATCACATCAAGTGCAACACATGTTTTGTCTGCTAATCAATAAATAACTAATAATATAATTTCTATACCAATAGCCACTGTGGTACCTCAATCTCCTACAGTACATATTATGCATGAAGCGAGGAACGAAATTAATCAACTACCTCTCCAGCTGACAACTCAAAATCAAGACACGGAATGATAAGCTAGAAATGATAGAAATGATTATCAATAAAAAGATAAAGACAGTCATAGCCTCAGAGCAGGTTGAAAAACTTGTGAGTAAGGGTCGCCCTTGCCTAACTGAATATGACCATGTGTTATACCCGAAAGGTTACTTAGTGCCAAAATTCAATATTTTTAGTGGGCTTGGTAATCCAAAGCAACATCTATCCCAATTTAAGGCTACTTGTGGTAACATAGGAGGAAGCGATGCACTACTTTTTCATCAATTTATCAGTAACCTGACTTCAGCTGCTTTCCAATGGTATACAAAATTATTAAATGATTCAGTTAAAATATTTATTGAATTGGAGACCATATTTGTGAAGAGGTTCACCAATGCAACTAAGAAAATCACAATCGCTGACCTTGCCTTGCTGAAGAGAAGAAAAGATGAGTCAGTGACAAAATTCATAAGTCGTTGGCACAACCTAAGTATGAAGTGCGAGCAACAATTAGAAGAATAACAAGCGATCCAATTGCTTATGGGCAATATGAATGATAAAATGGCACCATTTTTATGCATGGCGTCAATTGTAATATTCTAGGACTTGCTCGATATGGTGGCTAAATTTGAAAAGCTGAATCGCCCTAAGTCTGAAGTCTATGTAGATAAAATAAAGAGAAACAAATCTTCAGACACAAGAAGAAATGAAATTCATGCCACTTTCTATAGCTCAAATGGTGAAAAGGGGTGATATACAACGTGAATAAAGGAAAGCAGTCAGTATATAATGATGTTAAGGGTAAAAATCCTGTTTATTCTTATCCACAGCCAAAATTAGTATTAGAAGGTAATGACAAACCTCAGACTTTTTCAAGTGATGGGGAGCATCCAAAACAAGCAACAAGAGATGATGAGCGAATGAGACCATCTCTTAAGGAATAGATGAACAAAGAATATTCCTTTAAAAGGGACAGTGTGGCTAAATTATTCCGGCAAGTAGTCAAAGTCGGTCTACAGTTATCATAAATTAAAAGGCTTGAAGAAGCTGATCAACTCAATAATCCAAATTACTATCCCTATCATTGGATGATCAGTCATCCTATTGAAGATTGTTATGTCTTCAAAGATTGGTTAGAAAGGAAGTATCGATGAGGTGAATTTATACTATCCGATAGTATTCTAGTCTACCCAAAAAGAAAGTCTACAAGGATGATTATGCCCTCTTCCGTATAATCTAGCAAAGAAAAAATAGAAGGAGAAATTAGTTTAGACTGAAGAATGACAAACAGTAGTCTCCAAAAAGATCGTGAAGATGTTGAAGTAGCTAAACGACATCCTTAGTGTTAAGTGGAAATCACCACTTGAACCTATATTGGACTTAAAAGAGATGCCTAAATCAAGTATTTGGGCTTCTCAGCAGCATTTGGATAAGGCTACTTCATCACAACATGAGAAGCAGTCTACTAAATGCAAGCCTCATAAATCAAAGAAGCTGACCAAGAAAAAGAAGATCAAGAAGAGAACTATAACTCAAAAGATTATTAACAATCTAGAGGAGTATCACTAGTCAGGCAGACCATTTAGGGCATGCCTAATGCTAAACTTCCATTGCTAAATCGATGAAGAAGATAATGGTGAATCTTGCCCAAGAGAGACATCAATCATCGATGATGTCAGATATTCTTCAACATCGGTTACTCCGAGATGACAAGGGTAGTCAGACAAACTTGACCAACTCATCAAAATTTTTATCAGGAAAGCAAGAAGAGCCTAAGGAACTAATGTTTGAATTTTGTTTAATGGCTCAACAAGACAATAACAATTCAGATGAAGATCTATGTTTTTCTGATGGAGAAGAGTCAGACTCATCGATATCATCACATATGGAATGTATGACATTAAAAAATGATTCTAACCCTTTTGGCCAATCTTCTAGAATAGGAAGGGAATTTGAAGAAACTACCTCTTCAGAAGAATTTGAGCAAGATAAGATGATTCAAGTTCAGTTGAGAAGTGGTAAAGTCTTACCACCTTCATCAAAGAAAGGAAATGCAAATAAAGATAAAGGCAAACAAATTGAAGTCAATGAAGATATCATTCCCAAAAATTCTAGAATAAAGCCTAAATCAAGCTAGAAGATAAATTATAATATTCTGTCACACTTGAGAAAGATTCCTGTACAATTAAGTGTGTACGAGGCTCTCTTGCTGTCAAAAGATCTCCGAGAAACTTTGATACAAGCTCTCAAAGATCCAGAGAGTTATGAAGCTTACTTTGCTGAGAAATGCATGATCGAAGTATTGCAAACTCAAGATCTCCCAGTAATCACAATTTTTGAAGAAGATCTTATGTTGGGAACAGCGGATCACAATTGTTCTCTTTATGTTGCTGGAGAGAGTGATGGCATCTCGATCAACCAAATATTAATTGATCCAGGTTTTTATATCAATCTTATGAGTCTAAAGGTATTAAAACTACTAAACATAGGACTCAAATCTTTAACAGGATGTGGAGCCAAAGAAATCCTCAAGCATCATGAAAAAGTGATAAGTTTACCACTAAAGGTCTGGGGTTCATTCACAAATCTCATCAAGATAAAGCTTGTTATAATATAATAGAAGTTGAGATTGAGACTCATAGTGATGAAGAAGATGATTCTCATGAAATTCTTCTTAAAAATGATGAAGAAGTAGAAGCCAAGCCCACACTCGAAGAACTGAAGATGGTGGACAAATAGCTACTATGGATGAACTTAAAGAAGTCAACCTAGGGGTTGAGGATGATCCCCATCCAACTTTTATTAGTGCCCTTCTACCTGATGAGAAAAGTTGAATAGCAAAAATATTACTTTGTAAATTCAGGGATTGCTTTGCTTGGACATATTCTGAAATGCCAGGCTTATCCCCTGATGTAGTAGTTCATAAACTAGCTATTAAACCAGATGCAACGCCTGTTAAGTAAGTTCCTAGGCGAATGAGATTGGAGATTGAAGAACAGATAATTACATAAACTAAGAAACTGATCAAAGTAGGTTTCATTCAGGAGAAGCATGCAGATTGGATAGCAAACATTGTCCCAGTTAGGAAAAAGAACGGTCAAATCTGTCTCTGCATTGACTTCTGGGGCTTAAATAAGGCATGCCCAAAAGATGACTTTCTACTTCCAATATCAGAACTATTGGTGGATAATACTTCCAACTATGACATGTTCTCATTCATGGATGGATCGTTAGGAAACAACCAAATCAAAATGGCACCTAAGGATGAAAATATACATCATTCAAAACACCTATTACCATCTATTGCTACACGGTCGTGCTCTTTGGCTTGAAAAATGTCGGGGCTACATACCAAAGAGCTATGATGTGTATTTTTGATGAGTTGATTCATGAAAAGGTAGAATATTATGTTAACGATCTTGTGGTGAAGAGATTAAATCATGAAAATCACTTCGAAAACTTGAGAATTATATTGGAGAGATTCAAAAAATATGATCTCAAGATGAATCCTCTAAAATGTGCATTTAGGTATCCTCTAGAAAATTTCTCAGGTACATTGACGTCATAGAGGTATTGAAATAGATCCTGCTAAAATCAAGGCAATCGTGAAGATGCCTCCATCGAAGAGTTTGTGTCAGCTCCATTCTTTACAAGGATAGCTCACATTCATCTGTCAATTTATATCAAACTTATCAGGATGATGTCAATCGTTTGCAAGGTTAATGAAGAATGATGCTCTATTCAAGTAGGACAAAGAGTGCCAAGAATCCTTCAATAGCATTAAAAGCTATCTGTTAAATCCACCAATCCTTGTAGCGCCTACTCCCAGAAAACCCCTCATTCTATACACAGCTGCATTAGAAGAGTCCCTTGGAGCATTATTGGCACAACACAATGAAGAAAGCAAAGAGAATGCTCTTATTATATCAGATTAATGGGAGTAGAAATGAGAAAAGCATTGTTTAGCATTGATCTGTATTAGCAGATTTTCTTATTGCACATCCCATCCCGGCGGACTCTTCTCTTAATGAGGATTTGGCTGATGAGCAAATTATGCTCATCCATGAAAGAGGAAAATCACAAATTTGAGAAATGTACTTTGATGGAACCTCATCGATCAAACAAGTTCAACATCTAAATTTCCCAAGAGCAAGAGCAGGAATCGACATCATCTTCATAACACCATAATGAGGGATAATGAGACGGTCATATGGATTGACTGAGCCAAGAACTAATAATGAAGCTAAATATGAAGCATTAGTGGCAGGTCTTGAAGAAGTTATTTTCATAGGCATTCAGAACCTGCATATTTTTGGCGATTCTCAGCTTATTATAAATCAAGTATTTGGCATCTATAAAATTAATAAGCTTGAGTTAGCTTACTATCACAAGCGAGTTCTTGAGCTTATGAAGTAGATACCAAATATCACACTAACTCGAGTCTCTCAATTCAAGAATAGTAAAGTTGATTGCTTGGCAAAATTAGCTAAGGAAATGGTAAGTATGAATGTTGATTATGTCATGATCGGTATATTTACTCGATGAGTTCTAGAGCCAATAAAGTATTAATCCCCACATGTAGAGGGGTTTTCCAAATTTGACACAGTAGGATGCGACTCAAATTGCTCCTCATACTCTCCAAAATCAATAAGAAGTTGTACCAAGAAGAGCTAAGAATGTCATTGCCTTAGAAAAGCAGTATGAAGCCTTTGTTGTAGAAGAGTCACGTGATTAGAGGTAAGCATTCATCGACTACTTTAAAGAAGATAAATTACCAAGTAATAAATCATTGGCAACTCAAATTGAAAAGAGAATGCTACGTTATGCTTTTGTCAATAACACTTTATATCGTAGATCCTTTGAACAAATGTGGCTACGATGCCTAGGTATAGATGAAGCTAGCAAAGTGATGGTTGAAGTTCATGAAGGACTTTATGGTGCACATCAATTAGGTCCTAAGATGGCAGTAAATATCAAAAGGATGGGTTATTATTAGCCATCTATGGTGACAGACTGTATTAATCATGCTAAGAAGTGTCATGAGTATCAAGTACATGAGAATCTCATTCATCAACCTCCAAATCCATTACACCCAACAATAGCATCTTGGTCATTCGAATATTAGGGTACATATGTAATTAGATCAATTGATCCACCATCATCAGCTGGACATCACTTCATCCTAGCAGTGACTGATTATTTCTCTAAGTGGACTGAGGCTACTCCATTTAAAGAAGTTATTGTTGACCGAATGATCAACTTCTTCACGTAAAATGTAGTCTATAGATTTGGAGTGTCACACTGAATAATTTCTGATAATGGCACAACTTTAAAAAGTGTAAAGATTTATAGATTCATTGATCGACACAAAATCGATTGGCGATACTCTTCAATAAATAATCCAAGAGCAAATGGTTTGGTGGAGACCTTCAATAAGACATTATTCAAGCTGCTCAAGAAGATTCTCACTAAAAATAAAAGAGAATGGCATACCAAGCTAGTAGAGGCACTATGGGCGTATCGAACTACCTACAAGATGGTGACTAAAGCCACTCCCTATTCATTGGTATTTGAAACTGAAGCAGTTCTTTTGCTTGAAGTTGAGTTGCCTTCACTTCGAGTAGTCATCTAGTACAATCTAACTGAAGATCAAAATGCTCTTCTGAGAATGGAGGAACTCGATGTGCTTGATGAAGTTAGATTACAAGCTCATCAAAATCTGGAAGTTTATCGAGCAAAGATGTCCTAGGCTTTTGACCATACGGTGCGGCCTCGAATATTCCAAAAAGGAGAATTGGTCCTGGTGCTGAGAAGATCAATTGTTCCCAATCAAAAATTTGGTGGC
The DNA here is from genome assembly GCA_021442155.1 of Cymbidium sinense. Classification (NCBI taxonomy): domain Eukaryota; kingdom Viridiplantae; phylum Streptophyta; class Magnoliopsida; order Asparagales; family Orchidaceae; genus Cymbidium; species Cymbidium sinense. The sequence continues at coordinate 100,519,949 of CM038217.1, read as the reverse complement.
AAATTTGAGCCTAACTGGGAAGGCCCTTTTGTCATTGAAAAAGTGTATCAAGGAGGGGCATACCAACTCATCGACCTAAAGGATGAAAGATTAATGCTGCCAATTAATGGTCGATACTTGAGAAAGTACTATACTTGACGATCACATTCTCATGGTACACTAGAAATTCCCACAAGACAGGGCAATTTTTTTTAATATATATATTTAGGTTGACATCGTGCTTCATGTCGAGATCCCTAAATAAACATACTCCATATGAAGAACTTTTTCATGAAAATTCTCCTATTACACAAGGGGCATTTTATATACAGATGAAATTAATGTTGTATGTTAAAATCTCCTTTAGAGTACATCGATTCAAATATAGATGTATTTATATATTTTCATCCTGAAAATTCTCCTAAATGTACTTTAGAATTCCCCCTGCAAGATAAGGGGCATTTTTTTTAGTTTATATTAAGTCAATTTGAGTTGACATCGTGCCATAAGATGAGATCCTCAAATATATTTTGATTCAGGTTGACATCAAGAGTTACGCCGAAATCCCTAAAAATATCTATAATTATCATTGTTAAGTTACATGTTCTTGCAGAAAGAAAAAGAATCTTTTTCTACGCATGAAAAGATAGCCCTAAATGTCAAGAAATTTATCTCTCAGATTTGCCAAAATTTTGGAGATCAAGTCAAAAGAACTCCCGATTTCGGAAGATTCAATCAATTAAGTTGGAGAAACATCAACCAATACATCCTAAAGTCTAGGATACGAATGGGTTCTAAAGGTCAGACTCAATAAGCCCACAAATGGTTGAGTTGCTTACGCTCTCCTCACTCAACAAGCTACAAGAAAAGACCGTAGTAAAAGAGCCCTCGTTCATCAGTCTGATGAAAAAATCACATGCCCATCATAGCTTAAGTCGACGACTCGAGTAGGTTCTAAAGGTCGAACTCAATAAGCCCAAATGTGATCGAGTTGCTGACGCTCTCCTTACTCAACAAGCCGTAAGAAAAGGCCACACTGAAAGAATCCCTATTCATCAGTCCAATGATAATAGATGTTCAATATTAAACTAGATCCAGCTTAGTGATCACAAGCAACCAGGATCCAAGAGATCTCTCTACTTGATTGATAGATCAAAGCAAGCTGAGGAAATGCTCAATTCAGGGCTACCTCAAATTAATTTATATATTACCCGTAAGGTGATATCTCGATTTATTCATAATTGATCTGATCAAGCTCTAAGCACAGATCAAATCTAGTCTACTCATCAAGTTTGTCAAAGTAGAAAGCACGGACCGAGGAAGCAATTCCATAGTTCAAACAAAGCCGACGGCTGAACTAAAGAAATTTTGTGATTATTCAGTCTCTTAAAGCACACGTTACTAAACTAATAACTCAATATTGACCTTATATAAGCTGGAAGGTTGGGTCATCTGTATGTACCCTTCAATGAGTCTGTCAAGGCAGCAAGCACAGGATTCATGGCATGCATACACTTCCGGATAGGTAAATATTGACAAATCATGTCAATCCTTCATCAAGTCGTTAAGCTTAAAGCTAGGACAGAAGGAATTTCAAATCTGACCAAGCACGGATAAATTGATTCCTTAGCGGAGTCCTTCATTAAAATAAGCAGACCAATTTTTCCATCAAACTCAACCAAGCATGAAGCTAGGGTCTGAGGAGGCTCAAATCCGCAAGGACATAAAAGAAAGAGATCTTCAACAATGTCATTGAAATAGATAGTAGATGGTGTAAGAACTCTTATCAATCCGACAAGTCAATTCTGACAAATCGATCAAGCCCGTCATTTAGCATGTCCTGAATAAGGAAGCATACTAATGAAAAATCCTATCAAAGCTCTGTAAGCTATTGCAAGTGAAGCTGAAATGATCCAAGTTCTATGGCTAGCCCAAAAAGTCAACCAGTTTTCAACAAATGTGACTCGCTCCATGCGTAAATCACATTTGTTGGGGGGCATTTATTGACCTCCTCATATGTGTCATAAATCAAGACAAGCCCACAAGTTAAATTCGATGGACTTCGAAGGTGACAATGCGCAAATCAGGGCTCAAAATACACTAGACATCACCGAAAATGATCGAAATGATATAAATATTACCCAACTTAATGATCAACTGATCGAGCGCTCGAGTCCTCAACATGCTTGCATGCATATCGAAGTTAGGAGGCGCCGACGCAAGTCAAACAATCTATGTTAGTAAAATTGATCAGCCATTCGCTTCAAAATATCAAAATCTATCAAATGAGACTGTTCGCGCTCAATTCAGACGAGTCTGTAGAAATGTCGAATGATTTGAAATGATGGCAAGCAAATCGAGACTGAAATGCACAGGACATCACCAAAATTAACTCAAACGACCTTCGATCAACGAACGGACTTCGCCATCACATTCAGAACGTCGAAATTGGTTCGGATATAAATATTGCACAACTTGATGATCAACCGAGCAAGCGCTCGAGTCATCAACACGCATGCATACATATCAAGGTCAGGAGGTGCCGACGGAAGTCAAATGACCTCCATTCGCAAAATTGATCATGTCATTGGCTTTGAAACATCAAAATCTATCAAGTAAGATTATTCGCACTCAATTCGGACGAGTTTGCATGAAAATCGAGCGATCGAAAGCGGCGACGCACATTTTTGAGCTAAAATGGAATCAATTTGGCGTTGACTCGAACCAAACGACTTCCGATTGCAAAACGGACTGCGTCATTGCGTTCAGAACAATGGAATTACTTTTAATTGATATATATATATTGACTATGTGCGTTTACCGGCGTGAAATCTACATTAAAATTATTTAATAAATTTAAAATTCCTTTGAGTTGTGAATCATACGGTATACTTGATAAGGCAAATAGCCCTCTGTCAGTTAAGGTAGACTTAAGACTGTCTCCATAGATAAACACCATCCGAGGAGGTCTACAAGGATTTTTTGACGGACGTAACGATGAGGATCCTTACTCATGTTGGATCGACTACCTCCTCATTAGTGGAGGGGCCTGCGAGGATGTGACCATGGAATCTAGATCAGACGCGTCATCATTCCCCAACCATCCGGTTTAAGTGAAATAATAAATTTCATAATCTAAATTCAAACTTCATGCCTACTTACTATCTGTATGCATTTAGTGACCTCTTGGCTAGCCTTGTCGAAAGTTCTCTCTCACTTATTGAGAGGGTAATTAATAGGAGCTTGCCTATAGGAAACCCTGAACCAGATCTAAAGTCCTCACCAAATGAGGAAGAAATCTCCGGTATTGTCTTATATGTCCATTAAATGCCTTTGAAAATTCTGGCTTAAATCATACTCTCTTCAATCAAATTTAATATCAATAATTGTCGAAAGGTCGGTGGCAAATTTTCGGATCTCACAAAGCTATTAGTTAAAAAAACTATTATGGGTAATATAATTTTTTTTATTTTAAAAATAAGACCACATCTTTCTAGCAACCACACACTTTATCAAAAAAGTTCAAAAATATAATTTCTCATGGTGAAATCTTCAAAATGCAGTTTCTCAAAATATCATCTATAGTGTATTTTCGCACTACAACATCACCCCAAACTCACTTTAAGAGTTCTCATCATAAAAATTTCGTAACGGTACTCAACCATAATTTCGAATCAACTCAAAGTTCCCTTAATTAGCTACGACTAAATACCTAATTTGTCTATTATAAAACTAGCTTTATCCAAGTTCAGCCTATACATCATCCTATGGGAAACTGCATTATGTAATAAATTTTATAGAGCAGATCTTAATCCTCAATCTTAATCCTCTTTTATAAATAAACAGTCATCAATTCAGCATAGGCATATGAAAACTTAATAAATAAATAATCGTACATGAAAATTATATAAAATTGACTATAATTCTACATATTTTTAATATCATCTTTAACACTCACACACATTTAAGCTCGCTTAAGCAGTTGCCAAAAAAAATAACTATTGGGGAAGAGAAGTAGGATCTAAAATCATGCAAGAAAAATTAGTTCTAGTATTTTAGAGCATATACAAAATAAATGAAACTATAGTAAAAGAGATCACACCACATCACTAAGAAATCCACTATGAAATAAAAATCAGGAGAATAATATAGATTATACTTATCTGGAGCCTCTTTCCACACTTTAGTCTCTCTGGGGTGTGGGCACACCCTTTATTCTCACACACAAAAAGAAAATTGACATAAATATTGAAACTTGTAGAAAAAACTGTCTAAATAGAAAGTCTCCTGACTCGTAGCTCTGTGGTTCACGGCCTGACGTCTAAGCGCTAACACCGCTATCTCCTAGGTTTTTCTGCAAACGTTTGGGTGGCGTGGCTCTACTCTGCAGCGCCGAGGCGCTAGCCTCTCTGACATTTCTACTTCCTAGTGCCCTGATCATAGTGTCGCAGCACTACCTAAAACGTCGAGGCGCCGCTACACTGTCTCCTCTGATTCTGAAGCTGAAAAACCCCCTCTACAACACTAAGGGGCTACCTCCTGGAGATGAAAATCAGGGTCCACCATATAACAATAACAACTTAAAATTTAAGATGAAATAAATGGGCAAGAGAGGGACGGGCATACCTTGAATAGAGCTTGAAGAGGTGTGGCCAAATTGCTTCATTGGCTAAGATATTTCAATAGAAATGCCAGTGATGAAAATTGCGGGAGGCGAGAAGGCAAGTGAGGTGCATAACGAGAGCCTAAGATGTTCCTAGACACGAGCGAGCAATTGTCAGGGGAGGGGGCCGTGAGCGAGCATGGAAGAAGAGGACTAGCTACATGATCAGTTAAAAGCCGAATTGGGGGCAACAGAGCAAAATGTGAAATAAGTCTACTTGCTTCATTATGAGCCATTTAATCGCAAAATGGATCGTAGGTAAACAATATTCCTATAGTGGAATAATGCTCTACTCTTTATAAAACTCAAAAAAAATTGAATCTTATGTGTGTATATATAACTCAAATTGAATACGTAACCTTTATTTTAAAAAAAAAAAATTGAGCTACTATTAAGATAAATATGCAGATTATATATAGGTGCAAGGATTCGTCTGTTTTCACAAATTTGAACCACATGGCTCTAGTCATTCGAATGCGCATCTCTTATTTAAGAGAGGTGGCGCCGAGTAATGTCAGATTTATCATTTGAGGTGTAAGATGCACCAGCTTCCGCACCATCACATGCAGCTCCCGCCTATTTAAATCTCCCCTCCATACTACCCTTCCCCAACTCTGCAGCAAACAAAGCAACCTCCTCTTACGCCATCATCTCTCTCTCTCTCTGCTCCCCAAACCTCCCAAATCATCCGCTTCAATCATGCCTCGACCCACCAACAACTGCAACTACTTCTCCCATCGATGCGTTTGGGTCAACGGACCTATCATCGTTGGCGCCGGCCCATCTGGCCTTGCCACTGCCGCCTGCCTCAAAGCCCAAGGCGTCCCCTTTGTCATCCTCGAACGCGCTGACTGCATTGCCGCCTTATGGCAACACCGCACCTACGACCGCTTGAAGCTCCACCTCCCAAAAAAAATCTGCGAACTCCCACGCTTCCCCTTCCCTGAAGACTACCCAGTGTACCCCAACAAGAAGCAATTCATCGACTACTTGGAATCCTACGCCAAACACTTCGGCATCTCCCCACGCTTCAACGAAGAAGTGAAGTCCGCGAGGTACGATGAGACCTGTGGTTTGTGGCGAGTGACAACCACATGTGTGAACGGCGAGGTGGAGTACATGGGGCGGTGGTTGGTGGCGGCTACTGGCGAGAATGCAGAGAAGGTGATTCCAGCCATAGAAGGTATTTTGGAGTTTGGCGATGCAGTTTCACATGTCTGTGATTACAAGTCAGGGAAGGAGTATGCCGGCAAGCGTGTGCTTGTCGTTGGATGTGGAAATTCCGGCATGGAGGTTTCTTTAGACCTCTGTGACCATAACGCATTCCCATCAATTGTGGTTCGTGACTCGGTGAGTGATCAGTTAATTCTATTATTTAGAATCCTCAGAAGATTTTTTTTAGTTGTTTTGTTTGTTGCTTTCTAATAATAGAAGGAATGTTTTTTTTTTTAAATTTATTTTGTAAAGTATTAAGATTTGTCTTGCATGTTCAGCATATGTTTGAAGAGAAAAAAACACATGGACAACTCAAAAAAATAACGCGAAGGGAAGAAACTTAGCACAGAAGATCTTTATATAAATTTAATTTAAAAAACAAGAATATTCATGATCTTGCAGAACATTTTTTTTATTTCGCAAGAAAATTTTTTTTTTATTTTTCTCTTGTATGCTAAAAGTTTCTATCTGTTAATTCAATAAAAAATCGGTATAGTTCATGTTGACAGAATAGTGTTGATTTTCCGGCAACAGTGTTTTTCTAAAGAAGTTTCACGCTTTTTGATTTTGCAGGTTCATGTTTTGCCAAGTGAAGTATTTGGGAAATCGATTTTTGAGGTGGCGGTTTGTTTGATGAAATGGCTTCCTCTGTGGCTGGCTGACAGAATTGTGCTGATCTTGTCTCGTCTGGTGCTTGGTAACGTTGAGAAGTATGGCTTGAAGAGGCCATCTGCTGGTCCCTTGGAGCTGAAAAACACTCACGGAAAAACGCCAGTTCTGGATATCGGTACCATTGGGAAGATCAAATCAGGTGAAATAAAGGTTGTTCCTGGGGTGAGGATGTTCCTTCCTGGAAAAGTTCAGCTCGTTGATGGCAGAATACTCGATATCGACTCTGTTATCTTGGCCACTGGATACAGTAGCAACGTTCCTACATGGCTGCAGGTAAATTTTCTTGAAGGAAGAAGTTGAACTCTTCCTGTAACAAGAGTCTTGAAGTGGGCCTAACTCTAGACGATTCCTGATATCACGATTAGAAGTACTAAATAACTGCAAGCTCACAAATCATGGACTGAACTGTTTCCGGATTTAAAATTGCAGGGGGGTGATTTCTTCTCAAATGATGGTATCCCAAAGAAGCCGTTTCCCAACAGTTGGAAAGGGGAATATGGGCTCTATGCTGTTGGGTTCACAAAGAGGGGACTCTCAGGTGCATCTTTTGATGCAGTTAGAGTTGCAGGAGAAATCGGCAAAGTGTGGAAAGAGGAAACTAGGCAGCAGAAGATGCAAGGATCACGCCACCGGAAATGCATCTCACAGTTTTAATCTTTTGATATCTCATACTGACTAACTCCTCCCTGAACCATTCTTTTGTTAAGAAACTGATTATGTGATTATGTAAATTAAGCATAGAGCCCATACTCAAAAGAACCAATTTTGATGCTTATGAAGCTTTATTCACTTTTGATAACTTTTGTACTACATTTGATTGCATTTCAATTCCATGAAAAGAGTAGTTTTTCTTCTTACTAGTGATTAGTGACAGTAGTCAGTGCTGCTATATTCCTATTTCTCCAACTTTTGCTCAAGGCTGGAATCTAAGGACTGTTCTGCTTCTTTATTTCATACAGACATGTAAAGTAAGATGGAATCAACAGAGATTTATGCGACTAAAGTGGTTAAATCTTGTTTGCAGACTGGGCGCACAACTATTTTCCTTCAGAAAATTGAATGTAAAGGGTAAAGGGGAAACATGACAGTGCTATATGAGATACTGAAATCTGTATCAATTATTCTGACAAGGAGATAAAGCTTCTCTACTTATTGCATTTGGGTGATGAGAATCCAAGTTGCAGCATAGAGGGATCCCCCACCACGGGAACTAGGAAGACCCAACCACATGTAGATGGCCCACTTAATCATTAGCTTTTAAGAACACTTACCATATAATGTAAAAATTCAAATGCATGGTGAGTACCGTGTGTTGCGAAGTCTTCCTGATTTCGCTAAAGTATCCAAAACAAAGGTTTTTTTTTTTTTTTTTTTTTGGAGGAATTGACTTGCCAGAATAGTTACGTAAGCACTACATAGAGAGAAGGACCACGCTTTCACAATCTAAAGGGTAAAACCGACAGCAATGAATATACAACGGTCAATTCTGAGACATTCTGCAGTTTAAGAGACGAGATGCAATTTTAAGTTACTGCTTTTACCTTATTCTCTGTAATAGTCACAGCTTATAATAGTGGTAATGTTATCTAATAGAAACGTACCTTTTGAACAAAATATTGTAACCGTGTGTTAAGTGGGAGAAAATATTAAGTGTGGAATCACGAGGCTAGATGTAGTTCTATGTTGGAACTCAGGGATAGAACCAATCACTCTTTTGAAGGTGGGTAAATAGATAAAATAGATTAAGAAATGAACACTAAGTGAGTTTTTTTTTCTTTAATTTTGAGCGAATGAAGTAAATGAGAGGGGGGCAAAATTTCCACATACCCTTAGAGTGTTAAAGAAAAATAAATTTTGAGGGGGGGCAACAACAACAACAACAACAACAAGCCTTAATCCCACTAGGGGTAATACGAATCCTTCGTCATCAAGTCCCATTATGTCAAATTCTTATTTAAATCAAGATACTAAGATCATTTTTTATACATCTTTACCTCTACCTCTACCTTTCTTAACATAAGAAATCTACGCCTCTAATCTCGCTAATCGTCATCGACGCCGACGCTTTATGTGGCCAAACCATCTAAGACTCTCCTAATCTTATCTACCACAAGAGCTACTCCAACTTTTTCCGAATATACTCATTTTGTATTCTATCTCTAAGAGTAAAGCAACTCATTCACCTAAGCATCCTCATCTCAGTAACACTTAACTTAGTCTTGTTTCTTTTTTCCAACATTCTCGACTATAAGTCATTGCGTTTTACCACCATCTTATAAAATTTTTTTAACTTTAAGTTTTAACTATCACACAATGCCGATATTCCTCTCCACTTCAACCATCCAACTTGAATTCTACTAATAACATCTCCATCTATTTCACCATCATTTTGAACAATAGAGCCTAAATATTCAAACGCCACTCTTATTAACTTGTTCACATAATGTCACAACACTACCACTAGAACTTCTACAACTAAAATTACACTCCATATATTCAATTTTAGACTTACTAGACTAAAACCTTTAGACGTCGAGTTGACCTCCATAATTCAAGTTTCGTTGGACTCCTCTCTAGTCTTATCAACAAGAAGAATGTCATCGAAAAGCATACACCAAGGTACATCTTCTTGTAAATGCCTAGTAAGAACATCCATAACTAAAGTAAAAAAAGCTAAGGGCTTAAAGCGATCCTTGATGTAATCCAACCCAAATAGGAAAATATTTTGTCAATCCTCCTCGTGTTTGGACACAAGTAACAGTTCTAGCATACATATCCTTAATGATTTGAATATAACCAATATTAACTCTTTTCGTTTCTAGAACTCTCCAAAGAACATCTCTTGAAACTTTATCATAAGCTTTCTCTAAATCAATAAATATTAAGGGTGGGCATTTAAAGAAAATTTATTTTTCAAGGTGGGCAATTGCTCATTTTGAGCAAAGCCTAGGTTTGCCCTTGTCCGGATTTTAATAAAATTATGCCACATGACAAGTACATAGTATGCGTACATAATCTGAATAGTGTACACATACTGTATATTATTCACACATGATGTTTATTAAAATTTGGGCATAGAGTTACAACTAGATTTCGCATATAATAATTTCTCGTTAAGTGGAGGCTAACTTTTTGAACATTACTTAAAACCAAATATGAGTAACATTTTCATTATGAGCGATTTCATGGTGAGTATAAAATGAAACCCGACGTATCTTATTTTGTTGGCTATTTATAGATCGAGGATTATTTTGATTGGGAGCAAGCTGTAAAAGTTTTCTTTTTTGAATAAATGGAAATTCCTTTAGAAAAATAAGTTAAATTTGTAGCTTGTAAGCTAAAGGATGGAGGGGGGAGAATGGTGATTGCAATTGATGCAAACCCATTGAAAAAATGGAAAAGAAAAAATCAATGGTTGGTACAAGGTGAAACTTCTTGTAAGTGCATAGTCTCCCCCTCTTAGTATGAATAATCGCTCTACTTATAGTAAGTACCAAAGATGATCACAACGAAACCGATCAGTTAATGTCTATACAGAATTGTCACCTCAGCACTTGCAACAACTTCAAAAAAAAAAAAAAGATCATCAAAAATTAGCTGCTCACTATATTGGGGGCTTGAAGAATGATATTCAAAATAAATTAGAAATGAATTATGTGATGCTAAGTAAGATGCATGGATGCTAAGTAAGGTACTCAAATCATTTTTTGGCATTTGCTACATTGCATGCTTTGGGCTTATTTGAGATCAATTTAGTTTTTGTCATTTTTAAACAAATATTTATTTAGTATTTTATTTTATTTTTTTTGTTTTAAAAAATTATTGTTTTAAAAAAATTAAAATAATTTTTGAATGTTTTGAACATTTTTAAAAACAATTATAAATATCAAATATATTTTATTTTAAATTAAAATATAAATAATAACTAGAAAATAAAAAATAGAAGTTATCCCAAACAGCCTTTTTTGAATTTTCTTGAACTTCTTTAACGGACCATCTTTGCATACACCTCCGCTCTACATTTATACATTACAGTCCAACAAAATATACGTTAATCTGGCAAACTTCAAGTTTACGGTGGACTCTGCAAATTTTTTGAGATTCCTAATCAATGTTGATGTGTTCCGCACTGATCTGAAGAAATAGAAGCAGTTAAACACTAAGTGCTCCCACCATTATCACTGAACTTCACAGTTTTCACAGACCTGCGAACTTTTATTGCCATTTTATCAATGGTTTCAGCATTACGAAGGTGCCAACACTTGATCATTTCAAACAAGAAGCTCTTGTTTGTAGAACCGAGTAGCAGCTCAGCTTTACAAACACCAAAGATAAATTGTGTTCAATGGCTGTCTTAGCCACACGCTTACCTCAAAAAAACTTTTTTCTAGTAGAAACAGATGCATCCACCATCAGCATAGGAGCCGTTTTTGTTTCATGAAGCAAAAATAAAAATAAAAAGTTTTCAGTGAAAACTCAACCACACCAGAAAGAATTGATCAACTTATGAACATGAGTTATATATACGTCTTTTTTTTTGCTCTTAAACAATATGAACACTGTCTTTTACATCAGGAATTTATTTTATTCAGTGACCGTCAGTCTCTCCAATCTCGCAATCCACAGAAAAGTTTAAATCCAATGCACGTGCGCTGGGTTATGTTCTTACAAATGCTCACCTTTGTTCTTAAACATACAGAAGAAATATCTGACAAGACTGCGGATGCCGCAAATCAAGGAACACTTTAACCCACGGTTTTTCTCTCAAATAGGGGTATCTCTTTAAAGGAAATCAGCTGTCCTTTATATTAAATACTTGTACGTTCATTTGAATTAACTTATTTACGTTGTGTATCTTGTTTCTTATGATTGTACACTTCTTTATGCATTTAACATAGGGTCGTTTGGGATATTTTTATTTTTTATTTTATTTTGTTTATGTTTTGATTATAAATAAAATATATTTGATGGTAATGATTATTTTAAAAATATTTAAAATATCTAAAATATTATTTTGAGTATTTTTGAAAATAATATGATATGTTTTCAAAAATAAAAAATAAAAATATTTAGAAATTACACTAAATAAATATATTTATAAAAATAATATAAAAATCAAGGCATAAACACATAAAATAAAATTGATCTAAAACAAGCCCTCAGTGATTTAATTGCCAAATTATTCGATTTCATTAGTTTCTACAGTGAGATCTTTGGCTGAGAAAATTTTTTGAAAAATTCAAAATATTTATTTTATACCCAAAGCAAAGTTTTACTAACGTGTAATATATTTATTAAAATAATATCAGATATAAATAAATTTTATATATGAATAAATTTTGATATAATATTATCCAAGCAAGATCATAATATTATAATAAGTATATAAAAAAAGATGTATTAATATAGTCACAATTATAACAAATAATCAAAGCTAAACATGTATTAAAATATAATATAATATAATTATATAATGCCTGCAAATTAAAAACTGTATGATTTATGAAATGCATGCAAAATATTGACAACCGATACTATATTAAGATCTCAATTTATTATGAAAATGTATAGATGATTGATGAGTTATCCATTTTGCCCGCTTTAGGGAATAATTTATCATTTAAATATTGAGACAATACTTACCATTTATTTAAGTTTATTCATAGACTATAGACTACAATGTCAAAAAGAAGTTAACAATTTATTTATTTTAGTATGTGGACTTTACTTTAAATATATTGAAAAACTTGAGGAGTTGGCATTATTATTTATTACATCCTTCAATGCTTCAATTTAAAGTATTTAATAAAAAATAATACTAATATTAATTCATATTATTTAAAAAATAACAGTATTTATCTGCTTGTTAATTAGTGAGTTTTATAACTCATTATTATTATTATTATTATTATTATTATTATTATTATTATTAGCAAATCTACCGTACATGTGTCAATTTATGCACTATATAAGAATAAAATTTAATGTTATGATAATCATCATCTATGTTGCATTATCATGCAGTGTTCCATCCTAATCATATTGTACGATTTGTGGCTAATTAATTCAGGATGGGAGAGTGGCAGGTTGAAATAAGAGAATGCTATAAGAATTATGAATTCACCCATACAATAAGTAATCTTAACAGTACTATAACCTCTCTTTTTTTTAAAGAAGCGAACTATAACTTTATTAATCATTCTACCTTATTGTTGAACTTATAACTCAAGTGTTCGTGGCTTATTAATACTTGCCATTAGCTCATTCACTTTCTTTATTATTTAGAATAAACATTGCTATGAAAACCATAGAGTAAAAGTTTTCGCTTAGCCATGATATCCAAAGACAATACGTATAAAAAGTGTGAACAATAAAACTCAATTTTACGGAAAACCTCGAAAAGAGGAAAACCACGGCCTAGCCTAAGAAAAACTTCCACTATGTAGTACAAAGATCTTCCCGATCGAGATTACGTAATAGAGAGAAAGAACAACATGCGACAACGATCAGGTAACCGCAGAATGAGGAGACGATGGTGAATGCGAGCAATCACCAGAAATGAACAATCACTGGTAGAAGTCCTCACGATGGAGACCGACAGAGATTGACGATGACAAGAATCAACGGTGATGGCGGCGGCGGCGTGGTTTAACCATCGAGCGGCGATTATGCTTGGAGGATCTTTAGAGCTCTCTCTCTCTTTCGCCTCATACGAGGAATGAGGCTATTTATAGATTGGGAGTGCCTCTCAGAATACATGCAAAACCCGTACCACTCCACTTCATCGGACGGCTCACAATGATCTCTTTGATCATTTGATGTATTTTAAATATTTGAATGCTCAAATGAAGTCGGAATTATAAGATCTTTGGCTTGTTGGAACCGGATCGTCGAGACTCTCGATTTGACGATAAACACTCCATATTTGAGAGCTTTTAGAATTTAACGATATCTCAAAGTTTCCAATGATATTTTAAGTGCTTGATCTCAACCGGCCAATTCGACGCCTTGCTTTCGCATCAAGATTCGTGCTTTGACTAGAGGAATTTTCAGGGTCATATCAAACATTAGTTTTTCCTAATATTTTTTAATATAATCATATTTGTATCAATTTATTCATATTATATATATCTTATGTTTTGTACTTAAGCATAAAAGAAATTTAAAATACTTACTGCACATTCAAAGAAAATTTTGATTATATATGCTTCATGATGAGCAAAATTAGAAAAATATGCAACAGATACTAATATTTACTTTCTTAGAAATATATTTGAAAATTCATTTTAGAACTTAATATCTCCATGTTTCATCACAAAAGACTAATTTAAAGTTTTTCATAATTAATTCGAACATGGTTTAGCATGGTTTGAACATGATTTGGACAAGTTCAAACTATAGTCAAACATGGTTTAAATAGGTTTCGAGCAAACTTTAAATTTGGTTAAGATATTATTTGAGCTTAGTGCAAACTATATTCAAATATAATCGACTATGATTTGAGAATGGTTCAAGTAAAACTCACACATGATTTAAAATAAATTGAACATATTTGGATCAATGTTTGAACATGATTCTAGCAATATTTTAATAATGTTTGAATAAAGTTTGATTAGTATAGATACAACAAAATATATTCTAGCAGTTATAATAATAGTTGATATAGAGTTCATAAGAGTGTATAAAACAAAAAAGTGTACACAATAGATAGCTATTAAAACAACTATGATACAGTAGTTTAAAATAGAAAACAATAACACATGAGAATAACATGTTGAAAGAGTTTGATGTGCTCTAGGGTTTTTCTCTCCGCTCCCTTGACGACGATGACTGGTTTCTCCTCCCTTTTCAATGTAGGTTTGTTGCTCGCTCTCTCCTTTGGCGCTCCCCATTCCCTTCCTCTCCGTTCTCAGGTTGGGGGGTCGGGGGCTCCCATCCCTCTCTCTTAAGACCAGCCTCTCAAAATGGATTCTAACTCCATTCTGCTTTCTTACATGGCCTTCCCCACTCTCTCTTCCTCTCTCCTCTCTTGTTCCCTCTTGAGTGCTGGCCCTTGGGGCCAAAACCCTTTAGGATTGAAAAATGCTCTTGTCCCTTCTTCCGGCAACTGAAAAGACCTGCTCTTTTCCCGCAACAACAACAACAAGCCTTTATCGCACTAAGTGGGGTCGGCTATATGAATCCTTCGTCTCCATTGTGTCTTATTATGTGTCAAATTCTCATTTAATTCAAGTATACTAAGGTCATTTTTTATACATCTTAACCAAGTATTTTTAGGTCTACCTCTACCTTTCTTAACATCAAGCAAATCTAATGTATCTACTCTCTTAATCGGGTCATCGGATGGCCGACGCTTTATGTGGCCAAACCATCTAAGGTGACTCTCTCTAATCTTATTTGCCACCAGAGCTACTCCAACTTTTTTCCTGAACATACTCATTTCACATTTTATCTCTAAGAGTAAAGCCACTCATCCACCTGAGCATCCTCATCTCGGTAACACTTAACTTAATCTTATGCTTCTCTTTTATTGGCCAACATTCTGCACCATAAGTCATTGCAGGTCTTACCACCATCTTATTAAATTTTTTCTTAAGTTTAAGTGAAACTTTTCTATCACACAACAGGTCAGATGCATTCCTCCACTTCAACCAGCCAACTTGAAAAGAACAAATCTTTCTCTCTTAATTATATCCTTCTAAAGCTGATGAAGTTAGCTTTTCTGAGGAGGCAATCCAAGTTAGACAAAAAGAATGACAGCTCTCGTTGGTTGGACATATCATTTGTAAGCGCCCCTTCTATGGATCCATGTTAGCAGTCGTCAAGAAGAAATGGCCATTCAAAGGAGTTTAGAGCTTCTCACTCTTCTTCTACCTCTTCAAATTTTCCTGCCACGAAGATTATGATCTGGTATGGGATAGTGGTACATGTTTCTTGAATAGAAGACCCTTCATTTTTCAAAAGTGGTCCTAAAATTTTGGCCAATATAAGGAAAAATTTACGGAGATCCTTCTTTAGATCAAATTATCCTACTTTCCATTGTGTTGTTAGAATGAAGCTGGATTCTCTAAAGTGGCAAGTCAGATTGGAATCCCCATTGCTGTTGACTCCCTCATGGTGTCCAAATCAAGAGTTACCTTTTCTAGAGTCTGTATTCATGTTAACCCCTCCTCCCTCCAACAAGATGTTGTCTCCGTCAATTTGAATGATTTCAAATTTAGGCGGGATATAATCTATGATTGGAAGCCAAAGGCATGCTCTAAGTGTACTTCCTTTGCCCACAAAGAACATCCTTGTCCATTGAATCCAAACCATACCCTCCTCCATAGGGTCATAGTAGGAGCCATGAACCCCGAACCCATTTGAACTGATTGAAGTGCTCCCTGCTACTACCATCAATGACCTGAATCAGCTCCCAGTCCAATCTCCACAATCTCTTGAAGAAAACAATGACCCTATTGATCAGATTGGCTCGATGCATTCTGATTTTCATCTAAACATCTTCTCTTCCTACATCATCATCACTCGCTCGGTTGTTATCTCTCCTGCTAAGCAACAAGTCCATAAGGCTTTGGACAATTCCTCTAATATTCTTGGGAAATCCTTGAATCTAGAGAAGAATATGTCCGACTTTGAGAAGACCAAATCCCCTTCTACACAAACAAATTTCATCCAAAAGACAAACAACAATCACAAGAAAAGGGTAAGCCCACAGCCTCCCATACCTCCTCATGTAATTCCCAGTAATAGGTTCTTGGAATGTCCGAGGCCTTTTGGTCGGTAGTAGATTAAATGACTGCTCGAGATTAGTTAGAGAATATCATCTCGATATTCTTTGTCTTACTAAAACAAAACTCAATTTCGATCCTAACGGATTAAGTCCCCTTTCATAGAAGCTTAAGTTGCTCCTCAGTGAAGACAATGTCAACAATTTTGAGTGTTTTCTGAGTGGTCAAATATGGATCAAATGGAATGCAGCCTGTGACTCTTTTAAACATATGATTAGCACTCCTCAACTTATTCACAATGAAATCATGATTGATAGCACATGCTCTTTCTTCTTTACTTGTGTTTATGCTTTCAAAGAGGCATACGACAGATTTGCTCTTTCGAATTCTCTTATGGAAATCTCCTCCACCATGGATTCTCCTTATTATGAGGGACTTTAACTGTGTTCTTTTTTGTAAAGAAAAAAGTGGAGGGAATCCCTTACCCCATAAAATTTTGGATTTTAGGGACTGTTCCATGACTATGAGCTTACCGATCTTTTAAGCACTGGTTTGTTCTTTACTTAGTCCAACCATCTATCTGGAAATCATATTCAATCCAAGATTGATAGGGTGCTGTGTAATTTGAAATGGCTAGACTGCTACCCTTCCTCCTACTACAAAGTCACTGCTCCACTCTCTTCCGACCACTCCCCTATTATCTCTTTTCTCCAACGCATACTACCCCGCAGGTGCATAGATTTATGTTTCATAACTATTAGACCACTTTGCCCACCTTCTCTTCTGAGATCAAAAAGACATGGAACATTTATTTTCCTAAGGATCCCATCTTTATTTTCTCTAGAAAGCTAAACTCATCAGACACACTATCAGAACCCAGAGCTAGGATTCTTCTTCTCTTCAGAATCAAATCAAGTACCTCAAACTTGATCAAGAAAAAGTCCTCAACTCTCTTGATAAAGATCCACAAAATCCCACTCTCATTAGCAATGTCCTTGATATTAAAGAGAGGTATCAAGACTTAGCCAATAAAGTAGCTCTCTGGGCCAAACAAAGAGCCAAAGCTACAAATATCAATGGTGATCTTAAATTTCTATATTCTGCCATAAAGGAGAGGAAGAAAACAAATCTAATTAGAAATTTGCATACTAGCCAGGCCATGATCTCCAATTCATCTGAAATTGTAACTAAAATATGTAAGTTCTACTTGGATCTTTTTAATATGGAGAGCTCCAGGGTTCTTAGCATTCATGATGTCCATTGTGGTAATACTCTTTCCTTGGAGCAATCGTCTATTCTATCCATGGATGTTAGCTCTCTCAAAATCCACTCGACCTTCCTTGAGATTAATGAAAATAAATCTCTGGGCCTCATGGATTTAACTCCAAATTCTATACTCATTGTTGGGATATCATAAGCAAGCAATTCCTTTTTGGCAGAACATCATTTCTTCAAATGCAACAAATTTTCCAATATGTTCAAGCATAGCCTGATCACCTTAATTCCAAAGATCAAGCACTCCAGCTCCCTTGCTAATTTTTGGCCCATATCTCTTTACAATACCTTTTACAAAGTCTTAGCTAAAGTCTTGGCAAATAGGCTCAAGAAGGTTTTACCTTCCATTATTCACCAAGCTCAATCTACTTTCATCCTAAATAGAGACATCTCAGATAATATCATCCTGGCGCATAAAATCTGCTGGGATTTTACGAACAAACAAGAATATTGTTTAGGCAAATTTAATTTAACAAAGCTTTTGATACTATAAATCAAATTCATTCTACATAGGCTCCAACAAAAAGGCTTTCCTTCTAAATTCATTGGTTGGATTAAAGCTTGCATCTTTGATATCTCATTTTCAATCATTCTAAATGATGAAATAAAAGGCTTCTTTAGCTCATCAAACGGTCTCAGACAAGGTTGTCCTCTCTCCCCTTCTTATTCACCCTTGCTATGGACACTTTCTTTTGCTTGCAGGATAGAGAACTAAATCTTAGACATTACTCCCCTCTCTCTATTAGTGATATTCATATCTCTCATCTTCTATTTGTGGATGATCTCTTAGCTATTGGGAAGGTGGATATTCAGATTGCTTTATCTCTCAAAGGCTGCCTGAGAAGTTGGAGATAGCCACGGGGTTAAGTGTAAATGCTGAGAAGTCGGCCATTTGTTTTGCAAAAGTTTCAAACACCAATGATCAATTTTACAACATTCTTAAAGTGAAAAAAAGGGACATTCCCTTTCAAATATCTAAGGCTTCCACTCGCTGCTGGCTCGCTTAAATCTACACATTTTAATCCCCTTTTCGATAAACAGTTTACATGGTTAGCTTGTTGGAAGTCTAAATTACTCTCATTTAAGGGCAGATTTAACTTACTCAGATCAACTATTAATAGCTATCTCTCTTTTGGTTCATATCAGTAGTTGTCCTTAAATGTGTGCTCAAAGAATTTTCCACCTTTTGTGCCAAATTCTTCTTCTACAGTGGTGAACAACATAAAGTCCATATCATCTCTTAGGGCAGAATGACTCTTCCTAGGGATAAAGGATGAAATGAACTTTTATCTGCTTCTTCTCTAAATTTTATCTACAAATCCAAACTCTTTTGGAAGGTTTTGAACATTTCTTTCCCTCTGGCTAACTGGCTCGTAAACAAACATGGCTCTCTCTAGAACAAGCTCCCTGGATGCTCCTCCCCTCTCTAGAAGGTTTTAAGACTCTATGCTACTCGTTTCAAGGACTTTTTATCTTTCAAAATTGGTGATGGTTCCTCCATCTCTCTTTTTTTTCGATCCTTGGTGTTCTAGAAGCTCCCTTTCAAAGTTCTTGGCCCCTCTTATTTTGAAATTATAAATAGAACCCCCTTCTCTCCTCTCAGTTTAGTAATCCAAATTGGCAATTAGATCTTACTTGATGTTCTCAAGCTTAATCATCGGCACTACTACAATCTAATCATCAATTCTCATTTTAGACGCGGTAATGATCTCTTTCTCTAGAAGGAATGTAAAGCTCCAACCAATATAGTCCTCAAAAAGAATATCTTTGACTGCTATCCGAACCTGGAGTGGCATAAAAGAATATGGTTTAAAGGCTATGCCATTAACCATGCTATTTTCTACTGGATGGCCTACATTAGAGGACTCAAAACATCTAATACTCTCAGCGCAAGGGACTTGGCTTTACCCTTGATTGTTGTCACTGCAATTCCTCAAAGAATCACATTCTCACTTATTCTCTGAATGCTCCTTTTCCATGTGCTTAATTAGAAACCTTTGCCTAAAGGGCAGTATTTTCTATTACCTACTACTCTCCAATAAGTCCTCAGGTAGCAACATACTTGGAACATAATGCCTTGAAAAGGCTTCACTACCTTATAACTGCTATTATAGTTTATTCCATTTGGAGAGAAAGGAACGCATGCCACATAAAAATGGAACCTCCTCCCCTCAAGCCTTGGTTGGTTATTTTAGAGCTTTGGTTGCATCTAAGCTTAGGAGGTGGAAATTTAAATTATCCTGGCCAGCCCACATCACCTCTTTGTTAGAATATTGGAGGGGAGGCTAATGAGTCGGTGTTTCTCAGTTTTCCATTCTCTGGATGTTTGGTGTTTTATGTTTTTTTGCTGGTTGGTTTTATTTTTGTTAGCATATCCCTCTAGAATTGGTTCATTTTTATGCCTGGACAATGATAAGATTGACTTGCTGCAGAGGTTCTTCAACTCCCCCAGCAGCATCTTTGCTTGTTCTTGCCATCTCCTTCCAAAATAACTCTCCCCTGCAACCTGGAACCAGGATGCATCTTCCTCTCATTTTCTGCTCTCTTGTCTCTTTGAGAGTTTTTTTGTTCATGTGGTTCCATTATAAGGAAAGATATGTCAGTCGTCGGTTTACTAGTTTAGCATTCTCTACATAATTCTCTCTCCCTTATAGGAATTTTGCTTCTCTGAGTCTGGAAAGTCTGGTTTTCTAGCTATATTTTTCTTACATTTTTTATGTTGACTCATTCTGTTTTAGAGTCTTTTAGGTCCTATCTATCTTTACTTTAGTTCATTAATTTTCCCTCTTTATATTTTTTTGTAACTATTCTATTTGGAATGGAATTGGACTCTACCCTTAATTTTTCCAAAAAATAATAATAATAACATGTTACAATAAGGAATAAACAAAAGGTATAACACACTATAATGCTAAGTGTAACACAACATCCATAATATAATAAATGTGAGTAAAAACTGTGTGTTATGAAAGAAAATCTACGTTAAAAAAAAAATTGAAGTGACAATAATAAAAAGTAATGTGTGTTTGAATGGATCTATGAATCTATAATATTATGAAATTAATCTACATATAATTGTTCTTGTAAAATTGTATGCAATTATATATAACTTTCAAAAAAATTTCTTTGAAATCAAATATATGACATGTGTATTGTATGCACTCAATAATAGTCACTAACAAATAAGATAAAAAGGACTCATTAGGTTCTATATATCAAAACTATTTACAATACTTAAAATGGTTAAGCTTATGACATATTTGAGAACCTCCCTCATTTACTTATAAGAAGATGTGAAGTAGAAAAGTTTTTTTATCTATTGCTCATGTCTTCTCAAACAAACTAAAAAATACTTGTAGAATATAGTTATCATTGCTCATAAATTATGTCTTGAGATACAAGAGGGGACGTGACTTATACAGATAATGAAATCTCACATATGACCTAGTGAAGTTTACTCTAACTCTAATTCAATAGAAAATATATGAAGTTTACATGAGCCCATGACTTCATAAACTTGCCCTCTTTGATGATATAAATCAAGGTATCTTCAACCACTTAAAGAAGCCTTTTCTCTTCAACTCATTATACATGAAGATCACTAATTTATGTCTAAGATTAAATCGTTCATCCAACAAAATAATATTTGATCTATAGATCTTTATGTGGTATCATATCAACTCCTTTATTAAGAAAATATAGAGAATGAATATGTTACATAATGGAATTCATATAAAGATCTAATATTTTACACTTTCCATAAAACACAATATTTCTTACCTTTCTATCTAATTATATTATTGAAGTATTCAACAGTCAATACCACATTGTGCTTCTTTCATGCACTCTTAACTCCTTCATATGGTTGGCAATTAACCTTATATCCAAGACTTGAAAGAAGACAACTACTCTTTATTGATGATGTGCAGGAATCCATGAGCTTTTCTCGCTTCCATAATGAGTCTATGAAATTCTCAGTCAAATAATTCTGTACTTGACTTCTTTTAAATCTTATTAATTATGTAAATTTTTTGTATAATGATAAGGTTTGGGCAAACATCCGTTATTTTCTTATTCTCCCTTTCTATAAGCATGATGGTAAAGGATTGATCTCCTAACTCTTCCACCTCTACCCTCCATCTCATGCTCAAGATCTATCTCCTTTTGTACCTCATCTTTAATATTAATTAAGTCAAGCATTGTTGATCATTGTCATTCTCCCTTTTTTACTTCTCCCATGTACAAGGCACTGGATAAAAGTGGTCAATGCATCCAATTTTTCTTCAAACTTTATTTAATTATTTTATAACCTAATTGAATACCCTAGAACTCTTGAATAATAAAAATAGGCTACTTCAGACCATCACATGATTAAAGGGACTACATACGGCTAATTGTACTTTTATTGTCTCCCCTATTCTCTTCTCAAAAATAAGGACTCGCTCACTTCTTTATAGTTTTAATTGTGATAATCTAAGTAAGAGTGTATATAATAGACTCATTAAAGTCCTTATTATTAGCCATGCATAAATCTAGGATGAACAATCATTAGCCAAAAAAAACTTTTAAATTAAATTATAATATTCATCTAATAATTCCTAAATAAAAAATAGATACTTACATCTTTATTCATAAGAAATGCCAACAAAAAAAAAGTTTACTCCTTAGTACATTGTTGCTTTTCCAACTCTACATAAAATATTTTTTTTCCTTGAAAGAACTCACCACATCTCCTCTCTAGCTCAATAATGGCTTCATAAGCTCATTATTATAGTGATATTGCATATCCAATTGTAGTTTGTTATGCTAATGTATTTTTCTTCAAGGCAGTAGCCATATAGTATGCCATATCCCTTTCAATCCCTTTAATATTTTCTCTTATGCTAGTCTATCTCAAAAGTTAAAAAAAAATGCTTATATTCAACTATGTGAAGTGTGTATGTGGCAATAACATGTATGTATATAGCCTGAGCTTTATATATATATAGCCTGAGCTTTACATATCATCTCTCTCAAATGTATTCTAGGAAAGCCTTTTCCATATCTATATTTTTAAGGTTCTTGTCCCTCATCCAGTAGTTATTGATTCTACTATTGTTTATCTTTTATAATTACTTACGAGATGGATATTCTTTGAAGTGTGGTCAATTGACTAAAAAATTTAGTAATTTTAGATATTATTTTATTCACTTTAATATTGAACAAAATGGAATACTCATCATTCTCGGTATCATCAAACATCATCGATAATAGTTGATGAATCAGGGTATCAAAAATTTATAATTTAATCAAAGGATGATTTTTTAGCTATGATAATAAGATTATTAGCCTCTAAATGTATTGTTGACCTTCATATATGTGTCATAAGTCAAGTCAAGCCTACAAATCAAATTCAACGGACTTCGGAGGTGACAGTGCGCAAATCGGGGATCAAAATGCACTGGACATCACCGAAAATGGTCGAAACGACCTCCGATCGATGAACGTACTTCGCCGTTGTGTTCAAAATGTCAAAATTGATCAGAATATTAAAATTACATAATCTAAAGATTGACCAATAAAGCGACCGAGCTATCAATGTGTCGACACGCATATTGGAGTCGTGAAGCTGTGATGATGTCCAAACGACCTTCGTTCATGAAATTGATTATGTCTTTAACTTTGAAGCATCAAAAACTATCAAATGAGACTATTCGCGCTTAATTCAGACGAGTCTGTGCAAATGTCAAATGATTTGAAATGATAACATGTCAATCGAGACTAAAATACACATGACAGTGCCAAAATCAATCCAAATGATCTTTGATCGATGAACGGACTTCGTCATTGCGTTCAGAATATCGAAATTGGTTAGGATATAAATATTGTATAACTTGATGATCAACCGATCCAGTGATCGAGTCATCAACGCAGCTGCATGCATATCGAGGTCAGGAGGCACTGACGCAAACTAAACGACCTCCATTCGTGAAATTGATTGCATCATTAGCTTCGAAATATTGAAATATATCACGTAAGATTATTCGCACTCAATTCGAACGTATTTGTATGAATGTCGAGCTGTAGAAAGCGGCGGCGCACATTTTAAGCTGAAATAGACCCAATTTGGCGCCGATTTGAACCAAACAACATCCGATTGCAAAACGGACTATGTCGTTATGTTTGAACCAAACAGCCTCTAATCATGTAGGCCTAAAATTCAATTTAAAGTTGATTAATTAATTTAAATACCTAACTCCCTAAATTATCCTAGGTTTTTCACTCAAATAAGCTACCGACTGACGGTTCACGCGGACACACCTGGCTCACTCCTTTCAACGATCGAAGCACCTCCTTCGATGAGCTGACAAGACCTCCTCCTTCCCGCTCATTTGAATGCACCTCCTCCACGCAGACGATCAACGAACCGCTCTCCTCCCAAAGTTTTTTCCTCTTTCTCTTCCTTCTTCCCGAGCCTCTTTCTTTCTTCCCTCACTTTTCCCTTCTAATAAATCAAGCTCCTCTGATTCTTTCTCTATCCTTCCTTCTAAACCAGAAGAACTCCTCTTAGATCTTCCTTCTCCAATCCAAAATCAATTTTTTCTTTTTTTCCCTCATCTTTACTATCCGAAAATCAAAACCTCCCCTCTTCCTCCTTCTCCATTTCACTCATCTCCTCATTTCTACAAAAAATAGAAAATTTCACCTCTTTCCTCAGAAACCAATCCAATTTTGTCAGACTCAGAACCTGGGAAGAACACCGTCATGAGGAAGGTTCTTTTTTTTTGTTTCTGGCATCGCACTCCTTGCATTACCTCTTCAACTGCTTTCAAGAATGAAGAACACCTCAGGCGGTTTTCTGATTTTAGAGTCCCATTTCCATCCCCTTTTCGACCCTTCTATTTGACATAACCAAAGAAGAACACCGTCATGAGGTGGGTTCTTCTCTTAGTTTTCAACATGACCCAACCCTATTTCATTGCCGATCATTGTAACGTGCAAAAAAAATGAGTCAGAACATATGGGATGTGTGAATGTGGATTTATATACATGCTTGTATTTCTTTATAAGTTTGAAGGCCTCGTTGTGCTCATAAGGGTGCGACGAGATAAAAAATAGGCTGTGGTGTCACAAGACACCGCTCTCTACGCTCATGAGGGCATACCGAGTAAGCCAACATCCGTTAGATGTCGCTCCCTCTAGCCAAAATGTTGTCAAAATTTTGTCAAAATCTCGTGACATAGAAAAAAAATAGAAAGTAAAAGAATCGGCTTAAGAACGTCACACAATGAAACCTAAAATTAAAATTCAAATTAAAAAAAAAAACTCTAAACAAAAAGGAAAGAAAATAATATGCAACGAACACAAAAAGAAAATAAAAAAGATAGATGAAAAGCACTTACGAGATTTATCCAAGTAGAGTTGAAAGCCCACTAAAGTTTCTAACCGCTCTCTTTCAAATGCTCCAATTCCAACTCTTCAAAAAAATGGAATAGAATATGAGACTCCCTCTTGACCTTATTTATAGAAATTAGAATTGGTAGTGAATGGTCTACTTACAAAAGAAAAAGAAGGGGGAAAACGAATATAGGAAAGTTTGAATAAAAGATGGAGAAAATTAATGTAGGAAAGTTTGAATAAAAAGAGGAAAAAAATGAATGTAAGAAAGTTTTTTTAAAAAGAGGGGAAAAATGAAAGCTACTTTGAGGGGTAAATCTTCTCTTAAAACATCAAACTAAATGAAAATTAACCTAATCAGAATTTTTTGTACAAGCAAAGATATTAAATCAAAATCTATAAAATCAGTGCTTTCCTCAATCAAAATTAAGAAATTTTATTCTAATTATGATTTTCAAAATTAATTATTTCATTAATTAGATGAAATTAGCTTTATAAAACGCATACATGGAGATTTCAGTATAAATTTTAATGCAGAGAAATTCTAAATTGGAATAAAATGAAAATACAAAATCAATCTAATAATAAAATTACCTAAATTACTAATCACCAGATGAACCAGAATGTTTAAACTCAAGTGTCCGAGGATGTCTGGGTTACTTCTAGTCTTAAGACCGGGTTAACAAAACTAAAAACTATAATAAGAGTTTCAAATCAATGAAATATCTCGAAATTAATTCTATCATGTAAATATAATCCTCTATTAGAACTAAATAGAATTGACAGGATCTAAAGCTCTTAAATATATACAAATTAATTAATTTTTAAAATTAAATTAAGTAACAATCTTAAACTGCTTAAATGAAATACTATCATTAAAAATTTAAATCAAACTCAATCCATCCACCTTCCATAATTATTTTTAGGGGGTGACAAATTAAAAAAACTCTAGCTCATAAAGGAGTCAATGTCAAATCAAGTGTCCTGTTATGTTCACTCTCAATCAATCTCTGCAATAACGTAGCCAGGTCCTCCTGAGGTGTGGCTTGGTCAAGAGCTCTACATGAAGCAAGTGAGTCCTCTAATCAGGTGGTTTGACCAATCAAGCTCCATTATATTATGATCACGACCGTATGCTCCAATGCCCTTAAGTTGTGAATCATATGGTATACTTGATAAAATAGCCTTCAAGAAAACTTAAAACTATCTCTTTAGACAAACACCACCTCAAATATACAAGGATTTCTTGGACGATGTAACACATGTGTTCCTGATGAGGATCCTTCTGTCAGGTTGGGTCGACTACCTCCACTGACTAAATAGACCAGGCAGCTGGATGAAAATGAGATCTACACATTATCATTCCCCCAACCATCATGTTTAAGCTAAAATGATAAATTTCATAAATCTTAAATTCTAAAACTCTACATGCTGCTACTATATGCTATGCATTTAGCGATCTAATGATTAGCCTTAATCGAAAATTTTCTCTCACTTATTGAGAGGGGTAATTAACTATAGGGGCTTGCGTCTATAGAAAACCTAGAACCAAATCTAAAGTCCTCACAAAATGAGGGTGAAATCTCTGGGTAGTGTCTTATCTACTATTCCATTTGCCTTCTGAAAATTACATCCACACTCAAATCATACTCTCTTCAATTCAATATTGTCGAGAGGTCGGTGGTGAATTTTCAGAGCCCACATGTATAACCAATTTATCCATCTTCAAAGCTTTGTATGCAACCCAAGTACTAGAATGCCTCTTCACTGGTTTGTTTAGATGAAATGTTTACATACATAATAAGATAAATGAGTCAAATTTAAAAAAAAATGAAGAGAAAATATTATGAAATCATGTTTAAACCATCTTCAAAGCATATCAAATCATCATTAAGGCATCTTGGAACCATGATCAAATAAAGTTTGAACTATTTTTAAAAGCATATTCCAACCATTATGAAATAAAGATCAAACCATTTTTTATTAATAATCAAATAGTCTTTGAATGATGATCAAATAAAAATTGATACTCGTCAAAGCATATTAATATAATGATTGAATAACCTTCAAAGAAAGATCGAATCATCTTCAAACAAAAATTGAATAATATTGATGATCAAGCAAGAATTGATTCTTATACAAAGCAACATCAACTAATAGTCAAATAATAAGTGAATAATAATCGAATCATTTTTAAATAAGTGAACAATCTTTTAAAATCAATACAAAGCAACATTAACTAATAGTCAAATAACATCAACTAATAGAGTATCCTTAAATAATCTTCTAAAATGAACAATCTTTGAACTAAAATCAATTCATTTTTAAATAATGATCAAATAAGGATTGAAGCCTATTTGAAGAACTTTCAAATAATGATTGAATAATAATTAAAATATCTTCAAACAATGATTGAACAAAAATAAATTATCTTCATTCAATGTTGCAACAATGATTGACAATGATTGAGCAATGATATATTCATCTTTAAATATGATTGATATAGTTGATCTATATTCGATCAATATAAATATTTTTCAATCATCATTTAAAGATAGTTCAATCAATGATTCAGCATCTCAGATCCATCTTCAACCATGACTAATATATCTTCAATCATGTTTCAATTATAATTTGAAGATGTTTCAAAAATAATTTAATCATTATTTGTTCAAATTGCTAGCATGTAATCTAAAATCTACTAATATTATCGATTTATGGAATGTATATATATATATCAAAATCTTAAATCTAAGATTTATAGCACAAACACTGCATTCATTCATAAATAAATCAAATAAGTAATACAGTGAATAGGAATTGAAAGAGATATCATTATCATAAAATATCTTTGCAACTCTAACATGCATGTGAGAAATAGAGAAGATACTAATAAAGAGATCATTACCATAAAATATCTTTGCAACCCTAACATGCATCTGAGAAATAGAGAAGAAACTCAGAAAAAGAATAGCCAAGGAGCTCATATGATCAAAAAATCACATAATTATTCAATAAAAATTCCAATTATTTGTTAAATAATGAGAGTATTTTGATTCGAGATAAGCTTCTAGAGAAAAAAAATTTAGTAAAATAATCAGCAAAGATATTTAACCAATTTCATCTATTGTAGGGATATATAAAAACATTTTTTTTTTTTTCCATTCATAGCATCCCCTCTATATATCTATCTTAGTTGATGATCTTATAAACGTGTGGATAGGGTACTGTTTACCTGCCAAATGGAATATATGAAGAAATAATGCTATCAGTTCATTAAAGCTGTCTACTATCAAGGTGGGTTTCTGTCAATTTTATGGATAGGTTTGTAATAATTGCCATTTGTAAGGAGTTGATATCAGCCTCTTCAATGTTCATTTTACTTTTCAACGGCAAAGAGTAAGATATAGCGACAGATCAGTAGAACATACCAGTTTTTCTCTTGTGCCTTTCAAGGCCATAATCACCTAACTTCTTATGCGGAATTCTCTCCTATATGAACTTACTGTTCAGCATTGAATTGGAACTACAGTTCTAAGATAACCTAAATTACAAGTTTTGCACTCAAGTGTAAATCAATGGCACTTGCAAAAATCTAAAATATTAAATCATTTATGAATGTCAGGTGATTATGTGAAGATAAAACAAAAATAGATAATGTGTAGTTCCAAAGGCAGTGCAATTATTTAAATTGCTGAGTTAAGAAACAATAAACCAAAGAAGTTGATTAAAATCTAAAGAAATTAATTAAAAAAAAGGTTTTAATTTATATCTAAATTCATCTAAGTAATAATTTCTCTCTCTCCTTTCTCTCTCTCTCTCTCTTTCTCTCTCTCTCTCTCTCTCTCTCTATATATATAAGAAAGAGAAGTAAGATGAGAATCATAAGCTCATGGCAACGAAAGGGCCACTCTCTGTCGTGAAACACATAGTCGCCATGTGCCCATCCCCCATGACTTCTAAACTTGGAATATTGAAATATGATTTGGATGTAAATTAATTGATTTGGATGCCTCGCAAGCAGCCTAAACGCTCATACCATACGCTATTACCGCCTACGAGCTTGTTTCGAGCTTAAGGACCAGCCTACTCTAATGCACAGGACCGAACTTCAGATCGTACAGCCTCCTATTTTTAATTTTATTTTTTTTCTGACTTGAGAGCTATGCTCAATATTTTTTTATTGAGCCGATCTCGAGATGGGCATTGATCTGATCGAACCAATTCTAGATTGGATTGAATTTATCTATTATTAAAAATATTTAAATTTATATATAACTGATATGACATTCAAAATTACAATAAGCGTGAATCTTAGAGCGAGCGGTCAAATCAATCAAGATCAAACACCAAGTCACTTTGGAACATGAATTAAACTCGAATGATTCAAATATAGAGTATTTTATAGTCAAATCAGTATCTCGACAAAGAATCTAACAAAGATCTCACAATTATTATTTTGAGCATCAAATGTTAAATCAAATGATCAATCGTCAACTCCATGGGAGGAGTGGTTTGGATTTTCCATGTATTTACAAGAATATATCTCTATTCCATATAAGAGAGACTTTAGGCCAGTGAAGGAGAGGAGCAAGCAAAAGGAGGAGAGATAAGCTCAAGATCCCAAAAAGATCCCCTCGGTCATCAATGCCACGAGATCGCGACCCTCATATACTGTCGTTCAGATTTCTGCAAGTTGTTATTGCATTTCTAAAATTGTTCAGATTTCCACTGAGTTTACATCCATCACATTATATTACAAATATTTACATAGGTTGTTCTTTTCCTGTATGTCCTCTTGTAATCCGTTATCGAAATTACTCGAGCATATACATAATTTTATTTTTTCTTTAAATATGTGGTTTTCCCTCTTTTCGAGTTTTCCACGTTAAAACTTTCTCTCACTCTTTAAATACACATTATTTCTTAATCAACAAAGTAACTTTTCTTTGGTACGCATAATAATACTTCTAAATTTGTAATAATAAAATTATTCATAAAAATAAGTGTATAAAGATATAACTTACAATCTTTTAAAATAAATATAATATATTTATAAGTATAAATATTATTTCTTTGAATATCATATTTTTTTAATTTCGTGCACTTACTTCAATTTATTTAAAAATTTTAATAATCATTTTTATTAAATTTAAGCTACTCGATCAAAATGAGCCAACTCCATTCGAATTCTAGTAAAAAAAAAGATGAAAATATTTAATTAGAGATAGCTTGAAATCAAAACGTGTCAGCTTGAAATCGATTAGAAAATAAGCTGAGCTGGCTCGAAATCGAATGAGCCAACTCCATTTGAATTCGAGTAAAAAAAAGATGAAAATGTTCAATTCTGCTTGAAATCAAAGCCTCAATCAATTAGAAAGCATGCTCGAAATCGAATGATTTTAGGCATGTAGATCTCATTTTCGAAATGACTTTGATCATACTTGTGCATTTAATAGGTGTGAGTCATCGATTATAACTAATGTTATTTACTTTGAATTTATCCATTTTCAGCACATTGTGAATACACATAAATGTACATAAGGAAGGAGTTTTGAATTCTTAAAAAAAATACTTTTATTTTATTTTAAATCAAATACTCGAAATTTTAAAACTCATATATTTAAAATATATAGGCCCTAAGTGATATCTTCCAAGGCTAAAACAAATCAACTTAATCACTTATTTCTTGGCCTTTTTGCATAGTTTAGCAATGTCCTATGTTAATGCGCATTAAACTGTCACGACTCGTTCAAAAACTATTTGAATTTGGCTTGACAAATTTGAGTTTTGCACAGTAAGTTTAGATATAATCATTCAAATGAGCATTTACCTTAAGCAATATAATATGGAAGATATAATCTATGTATTACACAAGGTGAAGTATTTATATTTATGCATGTAATCAATTAAGAAAATAATTTTGATTCAATTTAAGTTAGTTGAAGTCAAGAAGAAATGTATTATTTTTTTTTTATTTAAATTGAGTCTACTTGATTCAAAATTGTGTTTGTTAAATTAATTTAAGATTACTTTTTGGCATTTGAATTGTTATAAAGTAAATCAAAATATTTCATTTTCATAAGTTTTTTATATTGGGAGATAACGATTAGACATTTATTGATAATAATAATAGATAGAGTCGAGGTCGACAGCACAGATGCAATTTGCTGATGAGATCAAAGCATGGTCAATGAGTGTTGCTTGATCTTGCATGGATGCAAGTGCTAGCAATTCTGAGGTTGTCAAAAGGCTCGTTGTTCGCGAATAGCTCGTGTTACCGTTCGTTATTGACTAAATGACAATTTAAGCGATATATAAGCGAGCGACATGAACGATCGTTTGTTCATCGTGTTACTCGATTTCGAAATAAAAAATTATATTATATTATATTATATTATTATTATTATTATTTATTACTATTATTATTATTATTATTATTGTATTACTATTATTTTTATTTATTACTATTATTATTATTATTATTATTATTACTATTATTATTATTATTATTATTATTTTATTACTATTATTATTATTATTATATTATTATTATTATTATTATTATTATTATTATATATACATATGAACACATTTATATATCATAAATATAAAGCGTGACAGTGGTTAAAATTTTTATTATAAAAGATTAGCGGGGTTGAAATCTTTCGTCAAAAAATTTGTTATTGAATGGCAGGTGTTGTTAACTTGTTTGGTTAAATCAAGTTCTCTTTTACACCCCTAGTCACAACAGGCAATTATGATTGAGCATGAATTATATATTTATGTCATCATGGGTGAAGATAATTTTCCTTTAATATAAATCTAAATAGTCTTTTCAAAAAAAAAAAAAATTAAAGAAGTTGATGAGAAAGCTAGTGTTGGGTATTAATAAGTAAATAAATTGTACCTTAAATAATTAGTTGAAGCTCTTTTTGGTTTGACTAAATTTGTATATTAAGCCTAATTAAAACTTTAATTAGCTAAATAAGTACAAAAAATAAAAAATTTAAAAATAGGCATAGTCGTCGGTTGAATGGGCGAATTGCATTGATGTGGCATTCTCGGTAGGTCGCCCGTTAAATGTTAAATTTTTTTTAAATATTTTAAAAAAAATTGGCGCAGTCTCAGTGTTTTGGCCATATCGGACTCATCCGGTGTCGTAATCAAGTGAGCTTAGTATCGTTAAAAATATAACAAAATTCCCCACGACCTTCATGTTGAAAAATATTTGAGATTCTAGCTTGGTAAGCCTCAGCTTTTGCAAATGCTCGCAAAAATTGCTATACAGAGTTAAAAATTTTGGCACAAACTACGGCGTATCGGGTTAGAATCGCCGATTGTTTTCAGCATGAATGTCGTGGAGACTTTTGTTATGTTTCCAACGATACTAAGTTCGCTCAATTCCGACACCAGATGAGTCTGATACGAGCAAAATTCGACGGTTGTGCCAAAATTTTTAACTCCACACTACAGTTTTTGCGAGCATTTGTAAAAATTGTGGCTTACAGGGCTAGAATGGCAGATTTTTGTAAACATAAAAGTTGTGGGAAATTTTGTTATGTTTTCAACGATACTAAGATCATTTGATTTCGACAACGGATGTGTTCGATATTAGCAAAATACTGAGATTGCAATAAATTTTTTCTAAAAAAAATTAGCTCGAGCATGTCGGCTATTGAGCGGCGGCTGACGTGGATCGCACAAGTCGCCCGTTCAATGGGTGACTATGCCTATTTTTAAATTTTTTTTATTTTTTGTACTTATTTAGTTAATTAAAATTTTAATTAGGCTTAATAAAAAAATTTAGCCTTTTGATTTATTTATTTATTTATTTTTGCATCGAGAAATACACTAACAAATTTGCACCCACCTCTTCTAAGATTAAGGCTTATGAAATTCTGAAATTTATCTGGGATGGTAAATCTATGAGTAAGATTTAGTTCACTTCTAGTTCGTATGAGAAGTTACCCAACAATCAAATCAATGAAATAAATCATAAAGTATTAGCCTTTCAAATCACATATAGACCTCATATTTCCTCTTTGTTGACCTTCATATATGTGCCATAAATCAAAGTCAAATCAATCAAATCAAACCACTTTGGAAGTGGCAATCATCAGCTCAAGCGTCTTAGGCGGCGAAAATGGTTGAAAGCGACCTCCGTCGATGAAACGAACTTGTCGCATTTAGAACATCTAATTTGATCATAATATAAATATTGGATTAATCTAACGAGCAATCGATTAACCGTTCGAGCTATCAATGTGTTGACACGTATAGCGGAGTCGGGAAGCTACGATGATGTCCAAATGACCTCCGTTCATGAAATTGATTACGCCGTTGGCTTCGAAACATTGAAAACTATTAAATGAGCTATTGAATTGAGCGAGTGCGTGAGCGTCAGCGATCGAGTAATAATGTATATTTAAGGCGAAAATCCGATTCGGCCGAAATCCGACGACTTCGTTCGTAAAAGCGAGTGCAATTCGTCCGGGCGTCGAAATTACCTAAAATAGATATCTAATTTGATTAAAGTTGTCTCACTTAAAATTATGTCAAAATAAGCTCATATTTTAAGATAAATTCATTTAATTATTTTTTAATCACACGAAGTCAACGCGTCCGAAATTACAGCCGCTCATTTTCATACCTCCACCTCCCATTCGACCAATAAGAGATTGCCACGTCATCTCTCCCATACCCTCCCATGTGCAGCCGAACCCTTCTATTTCCCACTCGTTATCTTCCATTCCTGAGGACGACAGCAAAAGAAAGGCCTCCCAATCCTCCCTCTTTCCTTCTCTCGACCGCACTGGTGAAGCCCTCCACAGGTTCGCTGCTGAGGAGCTTGTTATCGCTCTGACATCCCCTATTCTAACTCTCCCTCCCTTCGAAGACAACCCTCAGAGGTCTAAATCTGGCAGATCGAGCACTGTGAAGGGCGATAATGCCTTTGACGCCATCGCGTCCCTCCCTTCTCCATCTTCTTCTTCAATACCCCCGTTCTCGGGATCGCATTTGGATAATGAATGTCAGCGCCAACATGATCTTTCCATTTCGGAAACAGAAGAGAGTTTTGAAAGAAGGAATA
The DNA here is from genome assembly GCA_021442155.1 of Cymbidium sinense. Classification (NCBI taxonomy): domain Eukaryota; kingdom Viridiplantae; phylum Streptophyta; class Magnoliopsida; order Asparagales; family Orchidaceae; genus Cymbidium; species Cymbidium sinense. The sequence continues at coordinate 100,485,946 of CM038217.1, read as the reverse complement.
GCATTAGTGGTGGGGAAGGATGGAACTCGTTTCCCCATTCCATTAGCATACCCGCTTTCCCCAATGCGAACTATTATTATATGAAGGGTACTGCAATGATCACATCCACTATTTACCAAGATTCGCACAGCGAACAGTGGTGAAATTCGTAGAGCCAGCGGTTTGGCTTTGGCCATGGCTATGACTATGGATATCCGTTTTTTTGTTCGGGATGAGAGTTATTTTTATGAGCCTCCGGGAATGAATCGAAGGGATGAAGCGTCGGTCGCTCCTTCATCTGAGGAACAACGGCAGCCCGCCGCCGCCGCCGCCGCCGCTGCCTTCCCAGGGGTCCTCTTGGGATTTCTTTAATCCTTTTGATTCATATGAACAGACGTTTAATGTGTACGCGAAGTCAAGATTTGGGTTGGGTTCGGTTGTGGGGAAAATATTACGTCCAGTCCGCATGGGTTTCGTCGGACTCAATCGATAAACGCATTAACCTGAATATATTGAATAAAGCGGTCTAAAAAAATGGCGTAAAGACGGAAAGCTATTTTCCTGGGTTTAGCGCCCGACCAAGCGGGGAATGAGTATATCTTGGAGAAATTTAAAAAAAATAAATATTTTCATTTGGCGGTGGTGTATTTTTTTATTTCTTTGATGCGTCTTGGGAAGACCGATTCTTGTAGAGTGAAAGTTCTGCTTGGTTTGTTGATTAGTCAAGTAGCGCCACATATATTTAAAAGAGTGGCGAGAGAGAACTCAGAAATTTTAACGTGGAAAAACCTCGAAAGAGGAAAAACCACGGGCTGGCGACAAAATGTTCCTATGTATATCTCGAAGTCTGAGAATCTTCAGATACGGGATTACAAGATGGTATCTGAAAGGAACAACGGTATGTAACACGGTCGAGGTTGTAATAGTTCTTAGTGGCGGCGGTGATGTGAATTGCGTGTAGGAACTTGGTGGAAATCAGAACAATTTGGCGAGAAAATGCGGAACAACAATGCTGAGAGCGATTAGGTGATTAACGGCGAGTCGGTGGCGGCCGGTGGTGGTTGGCGATCGAGGCGGTGTCGCGATCTTGCTTGGGGATCTTGAGCTTGAGCTCTCTCCTCCTTCTTGCTTGGGCTCCTCTCCTTCACTTGGCCTCCAAAGTGTCCCTCATATGGAGAATGAGGCTATTTATAGTGGAGGAGTGGCGGTCTTGTAAATACATGGAAAACCCAAACCACTCCTCCCATTTGGGCGGACTCAGCGATTCCTTTTGATCATTTGATGTATTTGAACATTTGGATGCTCAAATGAGGTGAGTGTGAATCTTTCGTTAGATTATTTCGTCGAGATGCTCGATTTGACTATAAATACTCTATATTTGATGATCATTCAGGTTTAATTCATGTTCCAAAGTTTGACGATGTTTGGTGCTTGATCTTGATTGATTTGACTTGGGATCGACTTGCCTTTGCCTTAAGATTCATTACTTTGGGAATTTTGAATGTCATCAATTACTATTTTTGGATGACATCATCTTGATCATTCAAAATATATGCATCAAATACTTGAAAACAATAAATTCTTTAATGAAACTTGCGGTCCATGAATCATACATTTTGGGAGAATAAATCTTCATAAAAGTACAATATTATGATTATGGAAGTAGATGTAAGGTCGTAGGCGTGATATTTTGAGGTTATGGACTGTTGGACACTTACGGAAGTTTTCGGCGTTGAGGACCCTAGGCGAGAATCCATGGCCGCGCCGCGCCTTGGCGCCATGAGCGTCTTGCCTGTAGTGTACCTCATGGCGGTGTGAGCCGATGTCGATTCTGTGACATATCGCGTAACAGCGGAATGCGAGCGGCGAGCAGCAAAACGGCGGTGAGATTCTGGTCAACGAGCGCGAAGATGGCGATTTGCGCCCGTGGCATGGATTCAGCGCCCGATACGTCATGCGACCCTCTGAGCGGCTTCGCGCCACGTCATGACCAGGCGGTTCGCGCCCGCGCATCCGAACCATACCGTTAGCGTCCGTGAGCGTCACGGGCCATCTGAGCGGTTCGCATGCGCGTCATAGCCATCATGGCGGTTCGTCCGCTGAAGCGTCGAGGGCGACCGCGGTCGGGGGCGAAGCGGGCAAAGCGGCGTCTTGGCGTCTCTTGTGGGCTACGGCGGGTTTTGCATACAGACTGGCGGCGTTTCTCGGCAGAGTCTTTTGGCTTTGATCCCTATGTCTATAAAACCCCAGATAAGAGGAAAGACACACTTTTCTCATCTCCTCTTCTTCTTGAGTTAGGATTATTTGGAAGCGAGGCCCATACATCGTCGTGGTTCCATTTTCCCTCGAAGAAGTATCAGGGACCTCGTCGGTTCCGGGTTGGAAGCGATCAAGGCGCGGTACATACGTTGTTGTTCCGGTTTTCCTCGAAAGAGGTATCAACCGCGTCGGACCGTCCGGGTTGAGGCGATCAGGCCCGGTACATCGTCGTTGTTCGCTTTTCCTCGAAAGAGGTATCAGCAACCGTCGGACCGTCCGGGTTGGAGGCGATCAAGGTCCGGTACATCGTCATTGTTCGCTTTTCCTCGAAGAGGTATCAACCGTCGGACCGTCCGGGTTAGGAGGTGATCAAGGCCCACGGTACATACGTCGTTGTTCCGGTTTTTCCTTGAAAGAGACATCAACCGGCCTCGTCGGACCGTCCCGATTCGGAGGTGATCAAAGCTCGCAGTTCATACGACAAGGCTCCCGTTTTCCGAAGAGGTGTTAAGCGACCTCGCCGGACTCGGATCGGGCGATCAAGGCGTAGTTCATCGGCGGGCTCTAGTTTTCCTTGAAAGAGGTGTTAAGCGACCTCGTCGGACCGCCGGTTGGGCGATCAAGACGTTTCATACGGTGCTCGATTTTCCGAAAGAGGTGTTAGCGACCTGCCGGACCGGCCGGGATGCGATCAAGACCCGTAGTTCATCAGCGCTCGATTTTCCCTCGAAGAGTGTTGACCTCGTCGGGCCACCGGGTTGAGCGATCAGAGACGATAACCGGAGACAGGGTTCGGATGCGCAGATGTGGCGGTAGCGGTGGTCGGCTAGAGATAACCGGCAATGTCGCCAGCGGAGATTAAGCGATAATTCGGCGGTAGTAACCGGCGGCAGCGGCGGTAGATGGTCGGCGATAATGTGGTGACAACGGCAAAGCAGTAGTCGGCAGTGGCGCAGTCGGTAGTGAAGATGCCGAGGATGGTTAAGCGGTAGTAATACGAGTAATCAGCGGCAGCAGCGGTAACCGGCTTCTGATGGAAGCGGAAACCGGAGTTATCAGCGGTAACAATAGTAAGCGTAGTCAGCAGTGGCGATCGCGTCGATAATCAACGATAATGCGCTTCTTTGTGCCAGCGAAATTACGGCGATATCAGCAGCAGTGGTTAGCGGATAGGTAATCGGCAGCGAATGCGCAGTAATCATGGTTGCTTTGTCGGTAGTCAGCGGGGATAACCGGCGGCGTTCTTTGTAACCGTGGAAATTGCGTGATAGTCAGCGAGCGGTGGCCGATGTGGTGGTCGGCGATTTGCAGTAGCGATAGTCTGGTGATAACATCGATGGTCGAGATGACCAGCGGCGTTGAGGATTTTTACTATCGAGATTGTTTGTTAGAGTGTTTGCTGATGATGTTAACTCGATAATGTTAACATGTGGAAGAGGTTAATTGAATCCGCTTTTTGACCCATCCGAGGTTGTTTGTCGAGTGTTACCGATGGCGTTAACCTATGGAAGAGGTCGAATTAGATCCGGCGATTTTTGACCTATCGAGGTTGTTGTCGGTGTTACCCGATGCGTTAACACGTATGGAAGAGGTTGAATTGAATCGGCGAGGATTTTGACCCATCCAGGTTTGTCGAGTGTTACGATGGCGTTAACGTATGGAAGAGGTCATGGGAAGTCCACCAAGGACCTTTTGACCTATCAGGGTTGTTTGTCGAGTATTACGATAACGTTAACGTATGGAAGAGGTCGAATTGAATCCCGAGAATTTTGACCCATCCGAGGTTGTTTGTCAGGTGTTACGATGGCGTTAACTCACGTATGGAAGAGGTCCGATCAAGTCCCCTTGGGATTGATGCGTGAGATACAACGTGGGTTATATATTTCTCAGTGGGAGGATTAAATGAAGAAGAAAAACTTGTAAGAGAAAGCCATAAACTCATTACTTTGATAATGTTGATGATATAATGTTGTCACAAGATAACTTAATAAAAGGGGCGAGATACATTTTTTTGAAAGTTAACAAAAGACAAGAGGTGGAGAAGAAAAGATAAATGGGATAAATTAAGGACTATAGTATTTATACACCAAGGATTACATATAACACTTTTTAGAGACCCTCCATGTTCCAAGTTCTAGGGATGATTTTTTTCCTAGTTGCCCCCCAGTTGGAGCTATGTTTGCTTGAGTTGGTTGGTTTTGCACAAATTGGCCTTGATATCCATGTTGAATAAGCCTCTCAATCTCTTCTTTAAGTTGTTTACGCCTCGTAGTATGTCCATGACTTGATGGAAGTGACAATATTACTCGATTTTAAAGTTGGTTTCGATGGATGTGGCCACTTAATGGTCTCTTCATCTCGAATGACCATCAAGATGTTAACACGAGATGTGTTCAGTGGCGTGTATTCCAATCGTTGATGTGAGGGCCGTGGGGGGAAATCATGACTACCTTGTTGCTTCTTCTGGTGGGATTATTTATCTGTGTTTCCTAGAGCACTCTTACGTTTTCTTGTAGATTGCTCAAATTATTTGCGATGGGTAGTAATAGCCTCATCAGCAGAGATTTGTGCTTCCACACGATGAACTAAGTCGGCATATGAGCGGACCGTGTCTCATTAGTGATGAGTAAAAGGCCGGGCGGAGTCCTCCAAGAAAATTCCTCTTAATAGTTCGAGTCACTCGGTATTTGGCGAGCTTCTAAGGAGAACCTCACGAAAGTATTCTTAAGTGATTAGCCCTCATTTTGACGAATCGGAGAGATGGGAGGAATCTTTAATGATCCTCCGGTTTGCAATGAAGCTTCTACAAAAATCTTGGCGAGTTCATCAAAGGTTTGGATGGATTCCCTTGGAAGGGAGTAGAACCAAGTGCGAGCTTGTCCCTTGAGGTAGCTTGGAAAGACACGGCAAAGCGGTGTGTTAGGAGCTCGTTGGATATGCTGATAGTCGCAATGGGATGTGTTCATGTGGATCATCACCCCATCATAGGAATCGATGTTGAAGCTTGAAACCCACGGGAATAGGATGTTGAAGAATAGCTTCACAAAGGTGAGGATTCCTCAGCGCGGTGAGAAGATGATTTTTTGTCTTGAAGGTGAAATTGTCTTGCATTATCGTCATAATTGCATTATAACATGGCAGTGGGGGTGATGATGGCGAGAATGTGTCAAGCTACCAATAATTGGTGGATTAGCGGTGTTGTACATGATGGATGAGTAGAACTAGCAGTGTCAAGGAGATCAGCATCACGGTCTCTACGCGGAGGAACTTCAGTGTTAAGGAGATTAGCATTTTGACCTCCCGACCAATCGATCTTGAGGAGATGTGTTTTCGCGGTAGTGGTACATTGTGTTCCTCATAAAGTCGGATCATCTCATTTTGAGATTCTTCCATTGGCCACGGTCTTCTAAAGAGATTTCTGCCGCCTTCACCACAAGGTCATGCCTATCGGAAGTGAAGTTGGCGTTCTTGGTTCAAGGATTGGCCTCGAGTGGCGGGAGTTGGGCGGGAGCTCCGTTATTCTGACAGTGTTGCGCTATTAATCCATAACGAGGGTATTCCGAATTGTGATTGAAGGATTCTTTTCCCACAAGCGGCGTAAGCATTTGCGTCTTAGAAGACCGATTCGATAGAGTGAAATTTTACGCCTTAGCTTTGTTGATTAGTCAGCACACACACGGTATTTAAGAGTGGCGAGAACTCAGTAACGTGGAAAACCTCGAAAAGAGGGAAAAAACCACGGGGCCTGGCCCAGCAAAAATGTTCCACTATGTATATGCCTTGAAGTACAGAATCTTCCCGATAACGGGATTACAAGATGATATACAAGAAAGGAACAACAGCTATGTAACAATGGTCAGGTTGTAATAGTTCTTTAGTGGCGGGTGATGGTGGCTGCGTGTAGGAAGGTGGAAATCAGAATAATTTAGCGAAATATAGGGAACAACCGGCGAGAATGCAAGAACGATTAGGTGATTGGCGGCGGTGAGGGGTGTGGCGGTGGCCGGTGTGGTGGTTGGCCGTCGAGGCGGTGCGATCTTCTTGGGGATCTTGAGCTTTGAGCTCTCTCCTCCTTGCTTGGGCTCCTCTCCTTCTTCACTTGGCCTCCAAAAAGTGTCCCCTCATATGGAGAATGAGGGGCTATTTATAGATTGGAGGAGTGACAGTCTTGTAAATACATGAAAAATCCAAAACCACTCCTCCCCATGGACGGCTCGGGCGATTCCTTTTGATCATTTGATGTATTTTGAACATTTGGATGCTCAAATGAGGTCAGAATTGTGAGATCTTAGGCTTGTTAGATTCGGCTCATCGAGACGCTCGATTTGACTATAAATACTCTATATTTGATGATCATTCAGAGGTTTAATTCATGTTCCAAAGTTTTCGATGATGTTTCAGGTGCTTGATCTTGATTGATTTCGACTTGGGATCAGCTGGCCTTTGCCCTTAAGATTCATGCTTCGACTAGGGAAATTTCGAATGTCATATCATTTGCAGACTGAGCTGAGAGCATTACGGAAGAGCTATGAAGAAGGAGAATGAATCACGGAAATGGGCGTTGAAGAAATAGGCGATGATGTCGTAAATAAAATGGATCGATAATCTTTTAAGGAGTTGTATATGTAAAATGTGATAGTTTGTAATTTATTTATTTAAGTTAGATTTCTACCTTTGTTTGGAGTTCTTTCGGAAGGACTTTGCATGTGCGGTGAACTACTTTATTGCCTAGGTACTCATGTCGACCGGTTTCATATTTATTTTTCATGATTTTTTTTGTGCATTCGGAGAAAACATATATTGATGTAATCCTTCGGAGAAAATTGGTGGTTGTTTGATTAATTTTTAGTGCTTATTTATATATGTACTCTCATCGTCTTTCGGTATATGTTTTTTCTAGTTTTGTTTCACTTTTTGTAGCCTGGTTGTTCAGATCATGATAACTAAATTCCAATTGAAGCGATAGGGTGGTATTACGGCAGATTTTAGGAGATTTTGATATTTTTACTCTCATACTCTGCACCTCGTACCTCTGTACCTCAGCCTTTGTACTCACTCTCTTTGTCTATGCCCTGTACCCTTTGTAGGCCTATCTTCTATATACCTTCTGTCTGTATGCCTCCTTACCTGCCTCTATACCTTCTCTGCCTATACCCTCTGTACTATGTGCCTCAGTCCTCAGTAATGAATCTATGCTTTATGTACTATACTCTCAGTACCTCTGCACTCTGCCTCTGTGCCCTGTACCCTCATGCCTACGGATGATTTTTTCCAATTTAGGTTCATTTTTTACTTGTTGGGATCATGGTAATTAAAATTTAATGGTTGCAATTTGGTGGTATTCGATTTTTTGGGTATTTTTTGTTGCTCTCTGACTAACTGTACCCTCTATGCTCTCTGTACTCTCTGTTTCATCATACTCTCTATTATCGTATATGCGGACTCTATATTTTCGCAGATGAATGTGGTGAATGAGCAATGCGATGATGAAGTTGTTTTATCTAATGACCCAAATTTGGGAAATCTGCTAGGCACGGTTGTGCATAACGAAACCGAAGCTTATGCATTGTAATGTGATTATGCACATCAAACTGGCTTTAGTGTTAGAAAAGACCATACAAGTTATTGGCCAAACTCTAGAAATTGAAATCGAAAGATTTTACGTGTCTGCAGCAGTGGGACATCCAAACCATATAACAAAATTCAAAAAGCGTGAGGGTTGTCGGCGATGATTCAATTACGTGGATTTGGAGAATTGGTTGGTTAAAAAAATATATAGAGCCATAATCATTCATTGGCAAAGACTGGTGATCTGCATCTTCTCAGATCATACAGTTGCGTTACTGATGAGAAGGCATCAGTTTTGAAGACGATATGAGGCGCATTAGTGTTCGGCAGCGTTACTATCTAGAAAGTTGGTGGGGTAGAGAATATTGGATTCACAAAAAGAAATGCTTTCAATTTCAACCAGAAAGAGTGAAGGTCATGGATTGCAAGTGGTGATAGCAACGAATTAATACAGCTGTTCAAGGAAAGACAAGCAGCGGATGAGATGTTTGCATGGGATGTTCAGGTTGATGCGTCTGATTGCTTGGTGAGTTTTTTTGGAGCAATGGTATGTCTAGGGTTGAATTTGATTGTTTTGGGGATGTGATAATTTTTGATACTAGCTATCGGCTCAATAAATATAATCTTGTCACGTACTCGTTGGAGTGAATCATCATTGGCAAAACATCTTATTCGAGTAGCCTTTTTGTCGGAAGAGACCATCGAGTCATTCACATGGTTATTCCGGACATTTCTTCGGTTGATGGGTGGCATCCTATAACGATATTCTTGATCAAGATCGGCTATGGCGAGCTATCGAGAATGTACTTACCGCATCGTCATAGGTTGTGCCAATGGCATATCTCGAAAAGCCCCTCAAGGTCCATTGCTTTAGTAGTAACAAGAGAGTTCAAGGGCTATTCTATACATGCATGAGCAAATGTGACCTGAGGATGAGTTTGAGGATGCTTGTCCCATGCTAGAGGAAGGCAATTTGCATGATCATGCTTGGCTATCGAACTTTACAAAATTAGGAAATGGTCCACGCATTCAACAAAGATAAATTTTGTATGGGCATCTTGTCAACTCAGTAGTGAGGCCACAAATAGTGTGTCATGGTATTTTGAAACCAACAAGTTACGGATTGTTTCTTGGGATTGGAGAAGGTGATGGAAACATGGCGGAATGAACATGATGAAGACTTCAAGTGTATCAAAGAATTGTTCTGTTGTTAGGAGTAGTCCAATTCTTAAGCGCTTTGTTTTATATGAGGAAGCTTTACTCTATGTTCAAGAAGAATTTACGCATGGAGTTGGGGATTATCACATTCTTGTGTCGGATGATAGCCCATGGAGTACTGGTGAGGAACTTAGAAGAATGCATCCAAAACATTGTCCACTTTGATGTGTCTACTGTAGATATTTCTTGTAGTTGCCAGAAATTTGAAATGATGGGCATACTTTGTGCACACTGCATTAGAGTTCTTAGCGAGAATGATGTGCTGCGCATTCCGGATAAGTACCTCCTCATGCGGTGGTCTACCAGAGCAAAGAGGGACATCTACATCGATGGTTCATACAGAAGGTTAGTACATGTGGAAAGCAGAGATGGAACTTGCATTATTTTCAGGAACCATATAAGTCGATATGCATATCAAATTAGCTCCGACGCAGGTAATAAGATTCGAGGATTACATGCTTGCATCTCTTAGCGACTATCGATGAAGTGGACTCAGTAATAAGTGGGAATTCTCCCGTTTGTGGTCGGTTAAGAGGGAAGGCGACCACATCATCGACTAAGGATAAGGCGGTTTGAAGGATCCAATCAAGAGGCGTCCAAAGGGTGTTTCAACGCAAGGCTCAAGGCTTATTGGGAGAAGTCCAAAAAATCCACAAGTACTTACCCTACTTGCCTCTGAAGTTGCTATTACTTATAGGTTCCTGTAAATATTTAATTCATTCTATTTTCTTGTCTTAGAAACCAAAGTGAAGTCAGAGTGTTGTAGAAGCGGGATCGTCACGGTTGCTTATCTGTTATGCCCCTGCTTTTCACGCAAAGCTAGAATATTTCACATTGATGCCATCAAACATTCATCCATTACTAAGATGTTGTACCATTACAATTGATTCGACCTCATCAATCAATATATCTTTGAAGGGTACACTAAGGCGATGATGGATATTATTACAAGGCGGCATTTTGATGCATGATATTATCCAAGAAGGCATTTTTTAATTTCATTTTCTTGTTTTAGTCATTATGCTTGTATTTTTTTTTGTTCATTTCATAACTTTAGTAAAGTCTTGAAACACAACACCAATAAAAGCACTACAATTTGAATCCTCCTTGAACAGATTTAGCCATGTCTCATTAAGAATTTTCTTGTCTCGAATTAACATCTTGAATAGCATCTTGCAACTCTACCTATGGCAGAGTCATAAGTCAAAATAGCAATGTTCACAGTGGCAGGACTTTTGCCCTTGATAACTCCAGGCAAAACTAACACAATAAGCATTTGCATTACACACATAGTAGGAATCATGACAAAAATATTAGCAGTTGCCCTGGAAATTTTGTTTTTCATTTAGGTGCCAAATACATTGAAGAAAACCTAAAGAACCTCTTTCTATATGCCATGGAAACACAAGTCAAAGCATAATTAAAATTATAATCAACTCATCTCCATAGAAGAAGCTTTATCAAATTAAAGCATTGAAAATGCCAGACAACTCAAGAGATATCTTGATCCACTAAACCCTTGTCAATAAAAGATGATTTGGAGGAATCAGAAAATAGAAGCTTCCAAAACACATAAATGGTTATTTTAGGTGAAAAATTTAACCAAAGTTACTTAAAATTTTAAAATTTTAAAATAAATATTGGTATGTAATTAAAAAAATAAATCCAATTAAATAAAAATCGATTGCATATCTTCAATTAAAAGTTTTTTAATAAATTTAGAATCATCAATTTTGATTTTATTAAATATATAGTCAAATTTAATATTTAAATAAGATAAATTTAATAGCATTAAATTTGTTTAATTTCAGTTCACATGAGATCTCTTGAAAATTTTGATGAAAGTATTATATAATTTTCAATTATTATATTTCTATGGATAGATCAGTATCTACATAAGATAAATTTGATAATTTTATGTTGTCGATAACAAAATTATTAAGGCTTAGATGCTTAATAAATAGCTTATAATAATAAAATTCAACATGATCGATAAATTTAAAAAAATTTTGACTTGTACTACTAAAATGCTACACTAAAAATACTAATTTGATTAATACAAATAGTCAATATCTATTCAAATTCTCAAAATTAACATTAGGCTTATATATGGCATTTTGTTCTATGATTTATTTTGACAATGTAAAATGATCATTATAGAGCATATGAGAGAAAGTTCTCTCATTTTAGAGATTGATAATTTAATAATTTATTTATTTTAATAACGTCAACATTATGTTCATTTTATCTTTTTAAAGCTAATTATCAGTTGCCAACGCTTCAATAAAATTTATCATCACCTAATAATAAATAAAAGTCTAAGACCTTGCTAATAATAAAATTTATCATCACCTAATAAGTTGATTTTAAGTTTAACAATTATAAATTAATTTATTAAATTTCAAAACAAGCGTAGTACAAACCATCCTTACATCCAATTTCACAAAACTCTGCGATTTAAGGTACGAAGGTATAGATTCATTCTGAGAATGCAGTACAGAGGTATAGAGGGTATAGAGATACAGAAGGTATAGAGGGTACAAAGATAGTATAGAGTGCAGAAGGTATAGAGAATGCAGTATAGGTTTAGAGTACAGGGTATAAAGGGATCTGAGAGGGTATGGAGATGCAGGTGCAGAGGTCTACAGAGGTATAGGTGAGAAGGTATAGAGGTGCAAGGTATGTCGTGCAGAGTACAACAGTATAGGCGGATAATCTGTGAGAGAGTGCAGAGATGCAGAATGAGAGACTGAAATGCAAGACCAACTTTGGACAATTCAACACACCTCTCAAACACACAGGCATTGCGGAGGAAAACTAAAATAACACTATAAAATACAGGAAATATAGACTGTTCCCCATGGACAAAAGCTGGATAGACCACGAAAAAAAATGAATAGATCTAAAAAAATGCGAAACAAATTTGGGACAATTCAACCATGCCTCCCATATCTGCGGGAGCGTGCACATAAAACTAAATTAATAGAACAAATCAACCCAAATAATAGAATGATTATCCTACCTAAAATAGAATGTGTTGTATGAGAACAACTCAAGCATCCAAATTTGATTTAAGTATTTTTTGAGGCCAAGCAAAAATCGCATAAACAAAGTCGACCTAAATCTATTCATCTTTTTGTCCCGGTTGAGCGGTTAATTAGGCTTCTCGTATTTTATGCAAATGAACATGCGATCGACCTTGTTGGTGGGCGGCAACCAGCTCAGCGTTTCAACGGCCATTTCTTGGGTTCTTTGTCAGATATCACGAGCGAATTTGATCACGCGGAAGATGGGCAAGGTATTAGTTAGATCCCGGAGAACCGCAGAAGAGTGCATACCATCTCGGCGAATGGCTTTATGTGTCGTTTTGGCAATGAGTGGTAAAATGACCACCGCCAAGCTTGATATTTCCGACAAAGTGTCAGGTCTTTGATTATGGATAGCGGGAATAAAAGCCACGGATGCCTTGTCTGCGGTGACATCTTTGGATATACTTTCTTTTAGCAAGCCCTTGCAACTGCGAGGGATGCAAGATAACATCTATAAGTCGGCACACAATATCATGAATGAATTGCGAACCACTAAATTTGGAGGAGTAACTCACCCAAGCATGAAATGTATAGGAATGGGACATACAATCCACGGAGCGCGAGTACTTCTCACGGATATCGCGAGCATCGGCGTGCATCGGCAGATCTTGATCCGTCATTAAATCGTCAATCGCCTGAAATAATAATATTTCCAGTCTTGTATCTCCCCGCATTATCGAAATAGTTATTTTGTAATTTATTGAGCGAGAGAAATTAATAAGTAGTTAGAATGATATGACATTTGAATCTATGTGAAAAGGAGCAAGATCTTAGGGTGACTTACTTGTCACGGAATCGAGCACCGCGATAGGTCTATGAGGTGGAGCATCGGTGAGGCGTACCATCTCGGATGGGAAGTGCAGTAGCTTGTGCCTCGGTATAATATATAATTATTTAGGGCGAAAATAATTGTTGTCATCAAGCTCGAGAATCGCCTTCCGGTGCTCCTCCAATATAGCCTTTGATGGCTCATCGAAGAAATCGCTCGTCGCCGACCTGGAAATTGAAAAAAAACAATCTGGTCATCATTGTATCACATTATTCATGAAATTAACGTAATACACCCGCATTGCTTGAGGTGGAGGGCAAATCAAACAGATCTGCAGTGGTAGGTGGTGAGCGTGAAGGAAACGCTTTCCTCTTCCTCATCATGGTGCCCTGACGCAAAAGCATGAAGGGCGGCACAGTGTATGCTCGAGCCTCCCTTTGACCAACTCGAGCTTCTCGCACAAGACTCCACCGGGAGGGCTTCCCATAGAGGTCTCCCACTGCGTGGTGGTGGTAGCCTCAAAGGAGAAGGGAGGGATTCTCTCAGGTGAAGCCATGGGGTACCTCTGGTGGGTGGGTGGTCTGTCCCAGTCTTTACATGGAAGATGCCACAACTTCACTCCCTCAAACACAAATAACCTCTATGCATCCCCAATTGAGTATGAAAACTATTGGGAAATATCCTGAGAAATGAATCGAGCAGAATGATAGCGGATGGATGGCATGTCGAGCTCTTAGAAAGTTTCATGGGGAGGAGAGGATGATTCAAAGCCGTCTCCTCTTCAATAAGTCCAGTGTAAAAGGACTGTTAAGCCAAAGATAGATATGATGCATTCTTGCAAATGACAACATAACTACATGCTGCGTCTCCTTTCAAACGTCGAAGGCAACATCTGTAAACTTTATTTTAGGCCAATGCAACAAATTTGAAAGAAGAAAATATATATGCGGTAAAGCATGCGACAGCAGCTATCCGAGTTAGCTTATAATCGGTGACTATCTATGAATGATGATTTACGTAAAACTTTCTCCCCTTTATTTGGCATCCCATCACATTACTTCATCCGGTGAAAAATACCGCCACACCCAAGAAAAGGCTTTTGTCAGATGTCAAAGATAGGATAGAGGTTATGTGGCCAGTCTTCTGCGATCGGTGTCACCAGTTGGTGGAAATATATTTGATCACTTCACTAGTGAAGCGAGTGGAATATTATCAAATAATGTTCGATGGCTCGGCACGCATCTTGGCGTTATCCTTTGAACATCTTTGAACTTCAAAAAAATCAAGGTAATCGAATATTAACGCATAATGGATTGTAAGCACCTTAATATCGAGGAGGGTATAGAAGTCAGAGTACAAAGTACAGTATAGAGAGTGGAGGTACAAATTCATTTTCTCCATAGAACATATCGCAGAAAAACACACCTTCCCGGTTATTCATAGCATAGCTATAGTATGCCCCCCAAACGGATAAAATGGTGAAAATAAACGTAAAATCTCAAGAAAGTATAGAGATGCAGGGGTTGTTGAGAGTACATTTGCAACAAGCATCAAAATTAGCTTCCAAATAATCTCTAATCTACTTCCATAGAAAAGCAGTAAACATTATCTCAATAACCAGTAGAAAATAGCCCAAAATCATCTCTAATATCAAGGGTAAGAGGAGTGCAGAGTGCAGTACAGTGCAGTGCGGTGCATTTTTCATAGAACACATTCAAACAAAACACACCTTCCCGGTTATTCATAATGGATTCTAGCCATAGTATGCCCTCCAAACGGAAAAATGGTGAAAAAAATGCAAAATCTCGAAAGTATAGAGTGCAGGGTTGAGAGTACATTTACAAACAAGCATCAAAATTAGCTTCCAAACAACCTCTAATCTACTTCCAGAGAAAAGCAGTAAATATTATCTCAATAACCAGGCCAAATAATCAATAAAAATAGCCCAAAAATAATATCTAGGGGAGAGGTACAGTATAGAGTGGAGGATGCAGTGGTAAGATGCAATTCATTTTCTCCAGAACACATCCAAACGCAAAAACACCTTCCCGGTTATTCATAGCAGTTCTTATAGTATGTCCTCCAAACGAAAAATAGACTAAAATAAGCAAAATCTCAAGAAAGTATAGAGTGCAGTGCAGAGAGTACATATGCAAATGCTCTAATCTACTTCCATAGAAGCGGAATATTGTCTCAATAACCAACAATCTTTGTAAAAAATTAATAATGTAGCCACAAATACAGATCTCTTGTGAGTGATGCAAAATACCAAGAGTAATCATCGACATTATTCCTAATGCATTATAAAGTACATATATCATCCAAATAGGGCAAATATATCCACAAAAAGTACAAAAAGTAGCCATATAGAATCAAAGGGATACCATAAATAAACTTAGAAACACATACTGATGGATTGTAATGGACAAAGACAGAGAAAATCCTAAAATCTTTCAATTTCAGTAATGCATGTGGAAAAAATAAACCAACCGAAATACCTCAATTTGAAATTCTCTAAAACTAAAGTGATCGAAACGACGGAGGTGGGGCCGGCAAACTGAGCTCGGGAAATTCTCTCTCGAAAGCCACATGCAGTATTATAAAGAATACCGGCAACCGATATTTTGTTCCTCATTTTACGAACATCAGGTCGGTCGAGTTGATCGGGCTAAACCAAGTAGAAAATAGTGCTTCCATCTTTCGCCATTTTTGGTATTCTATATATCTCTCGTGTCAGCGTCGTCATCCGATTGAGTCCATAAACCTACGCAGGACTCGGTTTCCTCTTCTCGGTTGTGGCTGAGGTAAGGGGCGAAGGGATACATGATTTGGAAGAAGAGACCAACAGAATATACAAAAGAGACATGGAAACATTTAAATTTGCGACTGTGGTGAAGACGCTTGTTGCTCAAGGTTGGTAAGATAAAGTATCAACAACGACTTAAAATTTTCAAAGGTGCAAGTATACTGAAAATGAATGAAGCTACATGCATTGATTTTGAGAAGTATGTCTCCGTGAAGTCTAGCAACCTTTCATCAACTTTAGAGCAATTGTACTTGTGGGAGGAGAAAGCGTACAAGGAGGTGAGGGATGAAGAGAAGCTGCATTGTTTATGATAGGGGTCGTCACTCAAAGCTTTGGATGAGAGGGGAGTTGAATCCAATAAGATTGATTCTACACGGGCCACAATAAAGAAGCTCATCACAAAAATTAGCATGACAATCAAATCTATAGATGCTGTTGCAAGAAGGATACATAAGTTAAGAGAAGAAGAGTTGTGGCCCCAAATAGTTGAATTAATCCATGGAGTTTTTGCTCACGTTTAGTGAAGAAGCAAGTTGAATGCATGGTTGGAATATTTCAAATATTTGATAGACACAATTTGTTTGATGAAAAGAGGTTTAAACGGCGTAATAATCAGAGAATAACTTTAGCAAAAGAAATGAAAAGAGATGAAAGAATATACATATATGTTCTTTTTATACAGGTGTTTGAAGATCGTGTTATGCTCAGTAGAGCTGACAGGTTAGAAGACCATGGCCGTAGTGTCACAAGATACTAATCGTTATGCTTAGTAGAGCTGATGGGAAAGTCGAATAGCCTGATGGAGAGAAGACGCTTCAATTATTCAAATTGATAGAGGACTTAAATAATTTAATACAAAATAAACTCGAAGCTCAAAATTAAAATTTGAACTAAGATTACAGGTGTTGAAGACCCTGTTATGCTCAATAGAGCTAACAGGTAGAAGAGCACGACTATAGTGTCGTGAAGACAATCATCTTTCAGTGACGAAGGCCAAATAGATCCCCGATGCACCCCCCTGTGCGGGGAAAATGCCGGGAGGTTGC
This sequence comes from Cymbidium sinense, assembly GCA_021442155.1. Lineage (NCBI taxonomy): Eukaryota > Viridiplantae > Streptophyta > Magnoliopsida > Asparagales > Orchidaceae > Cymbidium > Cymbidium sinense. The sequence goes on along the minus strand of CM038217.1, from coordinate 100,469,212 downwards.
CGAATTATGGACTAATGGGAGACTTAAACTAAAACAAATTAAAGTATTTACGAGCTTAAATTAAACTTATTTGAAAATGATAACTTAAAAAAATAGACCTACATATATGCTCTTTTTATGCAGGTGTTTGAAGATTTCATTATGCTCAGTAGTGGTAACGGGTAGAAGACCACGATCGTAGTGTCGCAAGACACGATTATCTTTCGGTAGAGCTAACTGAAGGTTGAATAGCCCCGACTCACATGTGGGGACGGAGAGGCTGTCGAATTTTGGACTGACAAGAGACCTAAGCTAGAACAAATAAAAGTGTTTATGAGCTTAAATTAAACTTATTTGAAAATGATAAATTAAAAAAATAAATCTACATGTAAAATTCTAAAAGTCTTTAAATAAGAATGATCTTAGAGGGGACTCGATGACTTATTGACGATCATAAATAAGACTTCTAATGAACTTGAGGGTTTGTCTCCTAACAAGAACAAAATTCAATTAAAGCCTTCAGTGATCTTGATAGTTGCTTACGAGCTTCTCAGTGATCACGAGCTAAGCTCCATTAAAATCTAAAGAGCTCAATGAGTTATGAACTAAACGCAAACAAATGAATATTAGTATAAATAACAATAAGATTTAAAAAAATATGTTACATACCGATTCAACATGCACATAAGTGAACGAGGCGTTAAGACATTCTTAGATACACCTGCATATGCTCGGACATAAAGATTTAAGGTGTAAATTTTAATGTTTGAAAAGGCTGTGCAGGTTAAATTGAAATTAATTAAATATTAATATGAAAAATCTAATAAGATATTAAATCAATATAGAACATCTTCTATGCCACCGGATTCGCAACACATTGTACAAGCTAACAAAAGATGTTAATTAAGACATTCTTAGATGCACCTACATGTGCTCGGACATAAAGATTTAAATAACAAATTTTAATGTCTGAAAAAACTGCTAAATTGTAATCAATTAAATATTAATCTGAAAAATCTAATAAGATATTAGGCCAATTTATAACGTCTTCTATGCCACCAGATTCGCAACATATCATACAAACGAACGGAAGGCGTTAATTAAGACTTCAATTAAACTCTTGCACATATTATAAAGTATGATTAAAACTCAAATTTAATACCTCAAAAGTGTGTAAGCATTCTTAAATACACCGCATGAGCCTTCACCTATATCTTGAATGCTTAAACTTAGTGTAATGCGATCAAGTTGATTCCGGTTTAGCTTAGAATTTGGGCCCCGGGTTAGCAAAATCTAAAATCTATTATAAGAATTTCAACTTAGTAAAATATCTAAGAAGCTAATTACGTCATGTGATAGTAGATCGATCTCGTTGGAGCTAAAGCAGTTGATAGGAACTAAAGTTCTCAAATATATTTGATTCAATCAATTAATCACCCCGATGATGGTCGTGTTAAATGAAAAGTTTAATTAGAGGGGATACTTCAATCAAAATATGATTATAATCTCAAAACAAATTAACTCAAATTGAATCTTAATCCAAAAATAAAATTTAAATTACCATTGAGCTATAAATGTCTAAATAAATTCAATTTTTAAAGAACTTAAAACTAAAAATCAATCAACCTTCCATAATTATTTGTCGAAGGTGATAAATTGAAAAATTCTAACTCACAAAGGAGCCAAAAGTATAATCAAGTACATAACTATATTTACTCTCAAATAATCTCATGCCGCAAGACATGCCCGTGTCCTCTAAGCAGGTTTGTCCAAGAAGTTCACATGATGATACGACTCTGATGGTCGCCAAATAACGATTATATTACCAATGATCAGAGCTCAGATGCTCCCAATGATTTGCCCTTTGAGTTGTGAATCATTATATACTTGATTGGGCAAAAGCCCTCTGGCAAGATAGACTTAAGCTTGTCTCTTGACAAACACCACCCCGTCTACAGAATTTTAGATGACTTATGTGCCGATAAGGATCCTTCTACGTCGATTACCTCCTCGACTAGACTAGGGATCGCATCGCCCGGATGATGAACCATAAGATCTAGATCGCGCGCCATCGTCCAACCATCCGCTTTAAGTTAAATATAATGAATTTCATAAATCTAAATTTCAAAACTTCACATGCTGATATCATATGCTACGCACTAAATGACCTAACGACTAACCTTAATCGAAAGTTCTCTCTCAATATTGAGAGGGATAATTAACTAAAAGTGCTTTATAGAAACCTGAAATCAAATCTAAAGTCCTCACCAAATGAGGGCAAAATCTCTGGGTAGTGTCTTATCTACTATTTCACCTGCATTCTGAAAATTACACCGACATTTTAAATCACTCTCTTCATTGAGAGGTCGATTGCGAATTTTCGGATCCCACACTCTTATAAATCATCGATCATTTCAAACCATTAAGAATAAAAAAATTTCCTATATCGCCATATATCTTCGACACTAAAATGATTGAATTATATGAGGATTAAAAGAGGATATATTTTGAATTCCCAAGAGAACAAAGAGATTAAGAGAATCTATATCAAATAAATTGTTATTGTAAAGATCTCGTTATGATATCTCAATGGGATGTGTTGAACCATCTCTTAGCATTACTCTAGCTAACAATTTTCTCATGTTGATTTGCCTCTTTGCATTTGATTTTCTTTGTATGATTACTTTTTTTTTTTTCTAAAAAGCCATTAGTTGAAACACACAAATAAAAAACTTCTTTAGTATATTGCATATAAAATCTTAACTCTTCTAATTTTTCTCTAAAAAAATATGAATGCATAGCTCAAAATATTAAGAATAAAGAGTCATAAATTAGAATCAAATATGAAGGCACACTAACCTAAAGAAGTAGAGACCCCCAATAATATAGTAATAAGATAATATAAAATTCAAAAAAGAAACAAAAATGCTAAGGGGATAGGCAAAAGATAAGAGGAAAATCATATAACAATCAATCCAAATAAATCCGAAGTCAACATAGTATGATAACAAAAGAAATGATGTGATCATTTAAAGTAATTAAAATACAAATACATATATACACATATATATATATATATATATATATATATATTATATACATATAATATCAAAGTTTTAAACATGATTTTTTGTTATCATTTATTAATTTTTAGGGTGGTCAAACTAATAAAATGAAAAAAAATTGTCTTTATTAGACAAAATTTTTTATTAGAGGGCAAAATTATTTTTTTAAAAAGAGAAATTATAATATAAAAAAAAATTGAGGGTGGGCAATTGCCCACCCTCACTTAAGCATGGGTCCACCCCTATATATATATATATATATATATAATTGTTCCAAAGACAAAAAGGGCCATAAGAGTATCAAAAGCCATAAACTGAATAAAATAATCCAAAATTTTATTAAATAACCAAACTTCAACATAAATTTTTTATATTTTTTTATTACAACGATCTACTTAAAATGATATTAAGTGCAAAACATAATTAACATCAGAGTATTACTCCATAAGAATCCCTACTAACCCTTCTATCTTTGTTATTTTATCCCTATAAACTCTATGTAGATGATGAATCAATCCAATTCTCCTACTTAATTATTTGAGGAACTCCAATATATTCTTTCATTGAAAATAACAACTTAGAGAATAGCAAAAACTTCGTCCCATTCTGATCAAATGCACTCTTATCGGCATGATTTTTATAAGATTTTGCGAAGTTATCTCTAACATATCTCAGAACCAATGAAATCTAACATTAAAGTTTGATGTACTGTGAACATGCTATACAGGGTTCTTCATATATTCAATTATAGCTATCTCTTATTGAGAAAGTATTGATCTTTGAAAGCATGACACTCTTCCATAAAAACATCTTTATATATAGATAGATTTAATAAAAGTGATATAATCAATAAAGGCAACATTTCATACAATAATATTAGTGTATATATTTTCTCTAATATTTCAAATGGATTCATCCATAAAATCATGCTTATTATCATACATAAAATACATTTGATATAAACTTTATGTACTCATGAAGTCTCAAATAATTTTTAATCTTTAAAACATATAGAATCAAAATAAAAACAGAGCCACCCAAATCACCATTGTACTATACCCAAAAAAAATCCCTTATTACCTACCCGGAAGAAACAAAAATTGCATGAAAGTCAAATAAAACCAATCAAACTCAGTAATTTCCTAATTCAGATCAAATGTTTGATTCAATCGACTAATTTAGCACACCCAACAGACAATCAAACACTGCAACACAGTAGCCAATATTGCACTAAAATCATATTGTTACGTTCCAGGACGCGTCTTCCTTCGCGCACGCAGCGAGCGCCTTCTCAAACTGCGCCCACCGCTGCTCCACCGAGCCACTATACCCCACCGACATCCGCACAAGGCCAGGAGAAATACCAGCGAACTGCTTCTCCTCCTCACTAAGCTTACTAGCCGTGCTGCTTCCTGAGCACGACATGAGCGTCTCGTAGTAGCCGAGCGAGACAGCGATGAGGCCGAACTGAGTGGTGTTCTGCAGATGGTAGAGCAAGCGGTTGGCGCGCTCCTCGGTGCCCATGTCGAGGCAGAGCATGCCGCCGAAGCCGTAGTCTGGATTGGCGAGGGAGCGGAGGAGGTGGTGGTGAGGGTGGTTGGCGAGGCCTGGGTAGATGACTTTGAGGCCCAGCTGCTCCATCCGCGACGCGTACAGCATCGCGCGCGTGCAATGCTCTTTCATGCGGAGGGCGAGGTGCGGGAGTCGCTCGGAGAGTTCGAAGGCTACTTTGGCGTTCATTGTTGGGCCGAGCATCATTAGAATTCCGCCATGGATGTCCATCATTGAGTTTATGGTTGAAGTTGTGAGGGTTGACGGCATAGATTATGTATATATATATATATATATATATATATATATATATATATATATATATATATATATATATATATATATATAATATGTACTATAATATGTCACAAAAATTCACACATAATAATTTCTCAAAAAAATTTTATTTTGTTGATATAAATTTAAACATCAATTGAGGACTTAATAAATTAGGATGATGGTTGAATTTGATTGAAGAATTGATTACAATAGAAAAAAAAAAGAAAGAATTCTTTGGAAGAAAATCTGTTTTAGAACAATTTTTCAAATTACTAGTTTAGTTTCTAATCAAATTGTTAGTATTGGTAACATTATATGTTTCTAAATAAAAGATTTAGAATTATGTTTTAATTAAATTAAATCTTTTAACTATTAGGCCACAAATCCTTTCACATAAAATTATGCTTTTTATAATCTAATTTTACACCGAAACTTATAACGAATGATAAAAAAAAAAACTGATCAGAAATAAAAGAATCATACTTATTTTAGAATAAAAATGAGTATAGCAATTATTTGCAATATAAAATAATTATTTTATAATTATTATATAAATGTATTGTACTTCTAACCACAATTCTTCTAGTATAAACATTTATTTCTAATTCTGATAATAACCATGCATTGATCGCTTTTGAAATAATTTTATTTTATTTATTTATTGCTTCATTTATGATTAATGGCACGCACATATGTTTGAAAAAAAAATTCTTTGGGATATTTTGTGGAAATCTTGTGAAGAGAGATTTTTTTTTTTTTTTTTTTTTTAATTTGCTTTGACATATATGTAATATAAGAGGTCTGGAGCTCCAATAATATTGCATTTGTCCACATATAAATATTCAAATAAAGTAATTAAAAGGGAAAAACAACTTCTGGAGCTCCTAACCTATTTTTAAGTCAAGAGTGCAATATAAATTATTAAAATTAAAAGGCTGATTCAAAATATAAGATACTTAGATAATAAATGTATAATTCCACAAGATAACACTTAATTTTATTAGTTGTTTTTTTTTTTGATAAATAGTGTTATTTTTAATTTGAGATCAAAAAGATTCTTTTTTTTTTTCGTTTATCTTCCTTTGTAGGTTCAAAAATAAGTCTTAAGCTCCCGATCTCCTAAAATATTTTTTATTAGTATGAAAATTTGGCCCTAATTTAAATATAAATGAGTGCTTGGAAAAAAAGTATAATATTATACTATTATTCATAAATATTAAGAAAAAATGATCATCAGTTGATAAAATGGGATTGAAGCATGGGATTATTAAGTTTTTTACTCTTTTTTTCTACTTTGACTTTGATGTCAACATAGTAAAATTTAGACATTAAAATTTTATTGATGTTATGGCTAATGGCGGCGCAACGAATTGTTTTTTTCTTAAAAAGAATTAATAAAGCAACACGCGTACCTGCGATAATGTCCGCTCCCCCGCTGATAAACTTCGAAACACTATGCAGCACGACATCAGCTCCAAGCCGCGCCGGCGACACAACCATAGGCGTAAAAGTATTATCCACCACCAGCATCACCCCCTTCTCCCTCGCCACCGCGCTCAACCCCGGTATGTCCGCTACTGCCAAAGTCGGGTTCGACATCGTCTCCACGTATATCACCCGCGTCTCCCCCTCCCTTACCGCCCTGCCCACCGCCTCTAAATCGCTCACGTCCACAAAAGTCGTCTTCAAGCCGGCCATACGAGGCAGGAATTTTGATAGCAGCGCGTAGGTCCCGCCGTAAAGGCACCGAGAAGCGACGATGTGGGATCCAGCCGGACAAAGCTGGAGCAGCACGGAGAATATTGCAGACATGCCGGAGGCAGTGCAATAGGCGGCTTCAGTGCCCTCCATCGCAGCTATCTGGCGGCTTAGGTTGAGAACGGTGGGGTTAAAGTGGCGACTGTAGAGGTAGAAGTCGCGATCAGGGCCGAGCTCGCCGGTGAATATTTTGGGCAGCATGTCGGGTTCCATGACGGTGAAAGTTGCGGAGGCCTCGATCGACATGTTGACACCGCCATGCTCGCCGAACTCGTGTCGTGAGTTCGCTAGTGATTCGGCGGGATCTGCTGGCCATTTTGTGGCGTCAGCTGGCGCGGGTGCAGCTCTCCGTTCTTGATTCTTGCTCTCATTCGGATGTGCGTCGTCCGGCACAGCTTGTTTGGTGACTAATTGGATGCCTACTGTGTTGCCGATGCTTTGAGATTGAACTGCCTCGGCCATCTTTCCCATTATCGATACCTTCTGGACCTCCATCTCCCTCTCTCTCGCTCTCTCTCTATCTTTCACACCCACACAAGAGCCTCTTCAGTGCTTGCTGCTGAAAGTTGATGTTTATTTATGTTAAGGAAAAGCGCCTAATTTTTTGTGGGGTGATAAGCACAAAGTAATAAACTAAAATTAAAAATCGATCAACCACATATACAGAATCTTAAAATCTATATGATTCAATACATAATTATTTATATCAACATATGAGGAGAGAATCTGGTCCTCCTTTAAGCAGAAGTATAAAAATTGTACAAAATAAAGATACTTCTAGCTTTTTTACAAATAGTAGTCTATTTATTTTATTTTTAATTTTTTTAAATGATGAATATCAAGATATAAATTTAATGTAAATTGATTAAAAATTTAAAATCTTTACCATATCCATCAAAATTTTAACAATTAAATTTGCTGGCACCTACTTCTATACCTAATACACATTTTCAACGCAAAAAAGAAGAGCTTATATTTTCAGAATAGATATATAAAGAAAGATATGCTATTAAGAAAAGAGGTTTGCACAACAGCACTTACTACGCAGAACGTAGTTGAACTTAATGCAATTCTGCAATCATATACTATTGCAGAAATTTTAGTTATATAAAATAATATTTAATATTTTACTCCAGCTAATTAAGGTTTAGTTCTGCTTATAATATTACCTTTAAATATATTACATATACGAAAATGACATATATAAAATATTTAATTTTAATTTTTGTTACTAATATAAAAAAGAAACTAGAGCTGTAGGGAGTTGGCTAGGTTTAAGTTTAATGTATATTTATATAAATTAATTTTCTTAAATTTTTTTTACTAATATTAAAAACTTATATATTTCGTATTATTAAGATAATTATAATCTTTATAATAAAATTTTAAAGTTATTATATAATTATACTTAAATTTAAAATATAATAGAGATTATATTATTATTAATTACTTAAGATCAAATTTTATGCAATTATGTTCTAAATATCTCGATCATCTTTAAATATCTTGGTCATCCGATTAATTGAATGGTGACTGTTTTAAGATTCAAACTTTATGTAATTATTTAATGCTCAAATCACTTAGTGTAAATTTTCAGAAAATCTAAACATCAGTTTGTTATTATTAAAATAAAATCATACATAGTATAAGCTCATAGGGCCAAGAGCCGACAAAGACAACAATAAGGCCTCATTTGTGTGCCAAAATATCATCTTTTGAAAAACAATCTAATAATCTAAATGGCTCGCCAATAGCATATATAGATATAGAAGAACATAAAAGAAGAAGATATATATATATATATATATATATATATATATATATATATATATATATATATATATATATAGCTTATTTATTCTCTTTTATTTTAAAATATATTTCTTAGCACTATTTTTATTTTATTTTATTTTGTTCTTCTTCATCTTTTAAACTTTTTAAAATCATTAGTTAATTTTAATTAAATATTTTTTGCTACACTCTTTTCTTCTTACTACTAGAGTTTAAAATTCTCAATAAGTCTAAATATATTTCTTAAATAATGAATAAAAATTTTAATTATATATATTTATTTAATTAATATTAATCATAATATAAGTTTTTCAATTTGCAGACATAATATTTTAATTTTATTTTTAATACATATCTGCACCTTGTATTTGTTAAGAATTGCATATCACAATTATGTTGGTCCTCTTTAAATTATGTGCCAAATCATGCATGTCACTTTTAAGTGGTGGATGCACATGGATAGCCCTTAATAATGACACGCTCGCCCCGCGCACTATGGAAAAGGTGGTGGTGTGCATGCTTTAAAAGGAAACAAAAATTTTTACATATAAATCATATAATTTTTATATATTTAAATATCTAAATTTAAGTATTAGATATCCAAAAAATATGCCAATGTATAAAAATTATGTGATCATATCTTGTATTAAAATTTTCATTCAAATTTTAATATTTATTTATCTAATATTTTTTTATATTTAAAAAATATATTTCACTTTCAAGAAAAATAATAATAATAATATTTTGAAATGATATTAATAATTGAAGTTTTATAAATATAAAAATTAAAGTTTATATATTTTATATGTAAATTCATAAAAACTGTGTGATATGTATGTAAATCTCTCTCTCAAAAAAAAGAAATTTTTTATAAATTTTAGTACATTAATATTAAGATATATTTAATTAGCACTCTCAAAGAAAAAAAAATATATTGAGACGTGTATGCTAGAAAACAATTGTAGAAAGTTTACGTAAATAAGACACATATTTAAAGAGTTAAAGAAAAGTTCGAATTTTACGTAGAAACGAAAAGAGGAAATACGACTAGAAAGAAAAGCTTTAACTATATCTATTTGGAGTACAAGTTTCCGATAACTGATTACAAATTATATATGAGAAGGGCGATAATGAATCCCAAAATATAACAAACCATATAGTCGCGTTTAGGTTGTAATTTTACTAGTAGAAAGAGGAACAATAATGGCAATAGCCATCATGATGACCGAAGATGGCCATCGAGATCGCGGATGGCCGGTGGTCGGCGATGATGATCGAGACGATGGTGACGATTTATGACCCGACGACCTAGACATTAATGATAACCGAGAGTGGTCGATGATGACCACGATGAGGGCTGGCAGTGGTGGCACACCGGCGACATAATTACGGCAAGGATCATAACTGGTAAATCAACTGGTCCGCCGAGTGCATTCTGAGGATTTTCAAGCTTTTGAGCTTCCTCTCTTTTTTGGCCTCCTCTCATGATGAGTAATGAGAGACTATTTATAGATGGAGAGGACGCCTTTATAAATACATGCAAAATCGAACCACTTCACTTCATCGGACACTTTAATGATTTGATCATTTAATATATTTTAGTATTTGAATGCTCAAATGAAGTCTAATTGTAATATCTTGGGCTTGTTGGATTGGGCTCAAGACGCTGATTTGATTATAAACACTTCATATTTGAGAGCTATTTAGGATTTAACCGATATCCCAAAGTTTCTAATGATATCTTAAGTGCTGACTAATTTAATCGAGGATCAACTTACTTTTGACATCAAGATTCGTTTTGACTAGTAAATTTTGTCATATCAGTTGCCTTATTTTTGGATGACATTATCCTAATTCATCCAAAATATCAAATTTTTTTCTAATTAAATGTCATAATGAGTAGAAGAGGTTTTTTTTAAATAAATGTCATAATGAAGAGATGATTTTTTTTAATTAAATGTCATAATGAAGAGAGGTTTTTTTTTTTTAATTAAATGTCATAATGAATAGAGGGTTTGTTTTTAATTAAATATCACAATGAATAGAGGGTTTTTTTTAAACTAAATGTCATAATGAATAGAGGAGCTTTTTTTTTAAAATTTATTCTTTATAAGGATCTATAAAAATTATGGTCAAGTAAGAGACACAACTCTCATATGCTCTAATGTTCCTCTTCTTCTTGAGAGAAGCTGGAGATGATCAATGCCCGTAGTTCATACTCAGGCTCTGTTTTCTCGAGGCGAATGGTGACCAGGTTTAGGCGATCAAGGCAGTTCATAGAAGGCTCCGCCGAAGAGGCATCAATCGCCATCGGACCGGGTTGAGGCATCAAGACTCTAGTTCATACGGCGATTCATTTTCCTCGAAAGAGGCATTAACCTCAGACCGGCCGAGGATCTGGGTATATTGTTGCTTTTCAAAGAGGTGTCAACCCTCGTCGGACCGACCGTTTGAGGTGATCAAGGCCATACGCCGTTGTTCCGATTTTTTCCTCAAAAGAGTGTTGCCGACCAACGGTTTGGAGCGATCAAGGCGCAGTATCGTCTTTGTTCCGCTTTTCCCTCTAAAGAGGCGCCAACCTCGCTGACCGACCGGTTTGAGGTGATCAAGGTCCGCGATACGTCGTTGTTCCAATTTCCTCGAAGAGTCCTCATCGACCCAGGGTTTAAAGGCGATCAAGGCCTACATACGCTCAACCTCGAAAGAGGCATAAAGCATACCGGATAGTCCTTGAGGCATCAAGGCAAGATATGTCGGTCTACAATTTTTTTTCTCAAAGAGGCGATCTACTGCCGACCGCTCGTTTGAATCAAGGCCCGCAATATACGCCATGTTCCGCCGAAGGCATCAACTATACTCGTGACCGTCAATTTGAAGGCGATTAAGGCGCGTACATACGTGTGTCTACATTTTCTCTGAGGCGCCAATCGTTGCCGGACCGTTGGAGGAATCAAGGCTCATGTACATACTGGTCAATTTTCCTCAAGGGGCGCCAACCTTTCGATCGTCCGGTTAAGGATCAAGGCAGCGTACATACGTGTATAATTTTCCTCAAAGGTGCCAACTATATGCCGACCGTCCAAGTTGAGGCATCATTGTCAATAACCGCAGATGGGGTTGACGGCGATGCCCGACGATGGTGGTTCCATAATCATCGACTGACCGGACGAATTCGCTGACCGACATGGTTCAGGTGTCAAAACCGGCACCAGAATGATGAGACCGGCATTGGTAGCCGACGAGGTGGTCAATACAAGAATGGTATTGATGGCGACCGGCGACGGCTTGACGCCAACAGGTGGTCGGCACGCATCGCAACTAATGACGGGCGACCGGTGTCGAGAATTGAGGCTGAGGAGATGGCACGCACTGGTCAAAATGAAGAATGGGCAATACGTATCGATGGTAGGCCATCTAATGATCGGCGACGATGGTGACCAGCGAAGATCCCGATATCAATGGTGCGATGATTTGCGGCGATCGATGATGGTTTGAGCGGCTCAAATGAATGGCAGGTCATGCCAATAATCAGTGGTGATGACATGAACATTAAATAACGCATTTGTCGCCCGGTACCGTAGTGGTGGCATGGGTGGTTTATTAAATAGCGAGGTAATGCCACGATGATGCGATGGTGACCCAAGATGCCCGAATCGGCTGGTGGAGATGTTTTGCCGATGGTTACAATGCTATGTACAAAGCCGACGGTTGGCTACGATGGTCGGACGGAACTAAAGCAATTAGCATCATGCGTTGGGGATAACCACGCAATGGTACGCAGAATGCTCCGATGGTGGCGAATAATAGTGGTTGATTGACTATCCGGTTATTTGTCGAGTGTTACCCGGCGATGTTAATGTGGAAGAGGCCATGTAAGTTCACCAGGATCTTTTGACTATCAGTTATTTGTCGAGTGTGAATGATTAACGATGTAAGAATTTGAGACTTTGACCTATCCGAGGTTTTGTCGAGTGTTACCAATGACGACAATGGAAGAAGTTGAATGGCCTGATCTTTGACCCATCCGAGGTTGTTTGTCGAAGTTACCAATGACGTTAACTTGTGTGGAAGAGGCTGTAGAAAGTCCACCAAGGATCTTTTGACCTATCCTAGGTTGTTTGTTAGTGTTACTCAATGATGTTAACTATGGAAGAGGCCAGAGAAGTCACAGGACCTTTAACCTATCAGGTTATTTGAGTCTTGCTCGATGACGTTAACGTATGGAAGAGGTTGAATTGAATCAGAGATTTTGACCTATCCGGGTTGTTTGTCGTGGTGTTAAGATATTAACCTGTATGGAAGAGGTCGAATTGAATCCACTGAGGATTTTTGACCTATCCGAGGTTATTTGTCATAGTTTTACCCGATGACGTTAACCTGTATGGAAGAGGTTGAATTGAATCCACTGAGAATTTTTTTGACCCAGGTTGTTTGTCGAGTGTTAAATGACGTTAACCATGGAAGAGTTGAATTGAATCCACTGGGATTTTGACCCAAGGTTGTTTGTCAAAGAAGCTACCTAATGACGCAACTATGGAAGAGGTTCACCAAGATTTTGACCCATCAGATTGTTTGTTGAGTACCCAATGATGTTAACTGTGTAGAAGAGGTGATGTCCAGGACCTTTGACCTATCCTAGTTGTTTGTCGAGTCTTTCTCGATGACGTTAAATATGGAAGAGGTCAATTTAATCCGAGGATTTTGAATCCTATATTGTTGTCAAAGTACCATGACGTTAACCTTATGTAAGAATTTGAAAATTTCCGAGGATCTTTGACTATCAGGTTGTTGTTAGAGTGTTACTCACAACGCTAACTCAAGAAGTTAAATTGAATCAGAGATCTTGACATCCGAGGTTTGTTAGAGTGTTACCCATGACGCTAACCTGTAAGAGAGGAGTCCACCAATGACCTTTGACCTATCTAGGTTGTTTGTGAGTGTTATAACGCTAACTCGTGGAAGAGGCCAGGAAGTCCACCAAAGATATTTTAACCTATCAGGTTGTCGATTTCGATGACGTAATGGAAATGAATTGAATCTGAATTTTTGACATCGAGGTTGTTGTGTGTTCATGATTAATCATGGAGGTAATTGAATCGAAATTTTGACCTATCAAGTTGTTTGTCGAGTTAATGACGTAATGTATGGAAGAGGTGAATTGAATAGAGAATTTTGACCCATCCAGGTTGTTTGTCGAGTGACGATGATTAACTGTATGGAAGAGGTTGAATTGAATCCACTAAGATTTTGACCCATCCGGGTTATTTGTCGAGTGTTACCCGATGACGCAACTGTATGGAAGAGATTGAATTGAAGAGGATTTTGACCCATCCAAGGTTGTTTGTCGAGTGTTGATGACGCTAACCTCGTGGAAGAGGCGGGATGTCCACTAGACCTTTTGACCTATCCTAGGTTGTTTGTCGAGTCGGCGACGACGTTAACCTGTATGGAAGAGGTCAATTTAACTCAATAATGATTTTGACCCATCCAGGTTGTTTGTCAAAGTATTACTTGATGACGTTAACTATGGAAGAGGTCAATCAAAACATCCGATAGCCAAAGTTCCTTAACCTTGGTCTTGTTTTTCCATGAGTATGATTGAAAATCATAATTTGCAAAGCTATATCTCTTTAATGTTGAAATATCCTCCAACTTTGACTTGTTTCTTGGGATGGTATTCAATTAGATGCTTAATATTAGATCTTCGAGATTAAGAGTGCCCCGATAAAATCAAGGAATGAAGTTTGATGAATCTTTCATTCTTTGCTTGCCCCTTAAAAGCTTGAAATGCTCCACCTCGATGGTGGTTTTGATCTTGTTGGAAAACTTTCATACAAGATGAAATAATGGGAATCAATGATGCCAAAATGTTGTGTGCTAGAAAACGTAGAGTGAAAGTTTACGCCTTTAGCTTTGTTGTGAAATCAAAGACACAATGTATTTAAAGAGGAAAAGAAAACTCCAGAATTTTACATGGAAAACCTCAAAAGAGGGAAAAATCACCCAGTAAGAAAAGCTTCTACTATATATTTATTTTGGAGTACAAAGTTTTCCCGATAACAGGATTACAAAATTATATATGAGAATCGACAATGGAATCCCAAAATCGCAACAACAAATAATATAGTCACATTCAAGTTGTAACAATTACTAGTGGTAGTAGATGATGGTGAACAACGGTGAACAAAACGACGATGAAGGTCACAAATGGAGACCTAATTAAGATGGCCAAGGATATGTGATTAGCGATGATGAAGATATGGTTGATAGCGACCTGACCGCTCAAATGGTCGCTGACGCCATGGAATTGAGAGCAATCATTGGTTGAGTTATAACCAATGGTCATAAAATGATTATGCCCGAGGATTTTCAAGCTTTAGAGCTTTCCTCTCTTGCTTGGCCTTCAAATAATAAAAGCTATTTATAGATTGGAGGAGTGACGCTCAACATGCAAAATAAACCACTCCACTTCATCGATGCAGATTCCTTTGATCATTTGATGTATTTTAAGTATTTGAATGCTCAAATGAAGTCGAAATTGTAATATCTTGGGCTTGTTGGATTTGGCTCATCGAGACGCTCAATTTGATTATACACTTCATATTTGAGAGCTAGAATCATATTGGGTTTCTAACGATATAAGTGCTTGATCATCAACTGAGGATTCTGCTTTTGACATCAAGATTCATACTTAATTAGTAGAATTTTGCAATATATCAAGACGCAAATTAATTTGCTGCTATTTGCACAATCATTTTCATTTTAATATTTCTCCTTGACGCTGTTGGCTTATTTTATTTATTTATTTTAATTTATTCTCTGATTCTTGACGTGGTTTAGAAAAATATATGTCGAGTACGTATTTACGCGGACTCAACCATGGAGATCTCTGTTATTTTCCCATTTACCGACAATCTGAGCAGAGATAAGACGGCTTTCTGATGAACGCCGATGGCATAAGGACTAAATACATTTCCCCCACCCCGCCAAGCGTTCTCAAAAAATGCAGAGGAATTTAAAAGAAAATACAGATTTAGGGGTTTAGTTAGTTTTTCCAAGCAAACGAAAGTGAGAAGAGATTGAAAATCTCATTTCCTTACAAAAGAACCATGAAGATGGAGATTGAGGAAAACCATTTTATGAGGATGTATTAAATACAACCCATCTAATGCTTCGCATTTTTTCATTTGTTTATTAGTGATATTCTTGTTTATCTCAAAAGAATATGTTCATTTCTTCAATTAGAAGTAATTTGATGTTTTTTTGTCAATAAATTTTGAGGTTATTTGCATTCTCACTCTGTACCTCTTTGAGGGTACATACCTCTTTGACCCTTTTTTAATTTTTTTTGCCAACTCCTTATGATTATGTTTAACATTGCATGGAAGCATTTGATGTCTTTGGGTGATTGTTTAGTGCATTGTTGTTTCTTTGGAGGGTAATATTTTGACCTTTTTTTTTTCCATTTTTTTTTGCCAACTCCTTATGATTATGAGCATTATAATGGAAGCATTTGATGGCGCTTTAATTTTGGGTGGTATTTTGTATTTGACTGTGTACCTCTTTGGAGGGTACAGACCATTTTTGACCCTTTTTTCCCAATTTGCCAACCCTTATGATTATGTTTAGAAATTGCAGGAAGCATGATATGGTTTTGGTGGTTTAGTGATCATTCCCTAGTACCTCTTTGAGGGTACCTCTTTTATCTTTTTTTTTTGATTTTCTGCCAACTCCTTATGATTATGTATAGAGCATTATAATGGAAGCATTTGATCATTTGGGTGATTTTGGGTGGTATTTTGCATCTAGACTCTGTGTACCCTTT
This sequence comes from Cymbidium sinense, assembly GCA_021442155.1. NCBI lineage: Eukaryota > Viridiplantae > Streptophyta > Magnoliopsida > Asparagales > Orchidaceae > Cymbidium > Cymbidium sinense. Next base: position 100,452,964 of record CM038217.1, on the reverse strand, counting down.
GAGGGTCTGATTTTGACCCTTTTTTCCAATTTTTTTTGCCAACTCCTTATGATTAGAATATAAAAAAGGAAGCATTTTATGTCAATTTGGGTGATTTGGTGGTTTAGTGATCTGTACTGTAAATTCTTTGAGTGACCATTTTTGACCTTTTTTTTCATTTTTGCCAACTCCTTATGATTATGTAACATTGCAAAGGAAGCATTTGATGGCGCTTATTGGTTTTGGTGGGTATTTTGTATTTGTACCCTATGTACCTCTTGAGGGTATAGACCTTTTGACCCTTTTTCCAATTTTTTTTCCAACTCCTTATGATTATGTTTAGAAATTGCAAAGAAGCATTTGATGGCGCTTGGGTTTTGGTTTAGTGCATCTGTACTTGTACTTTTGAGGGTACGATCTTTGATCTTTTACATTTTTCCAACTCCTTATGATTATGTATAGAGCATTATAATGCATTTGATGGTTTAGTTTTGGGTGTATTTGTATTCAGACCTGGTACCTCTTGAGTCTACCTTTTTGACCCTTTTTTTTATTTTTGCCAACTCTTATGATTATGTTGAATATTGCAAAGGAAGCATTTTATGCTTTGGGTGATTTTTGGTATTTTAGTGCAGACTGTAAATTTCTTGATACAAAAATTTTTTGACCTTTTTTTCCCATTTTTTTGCCAACTCCTTATGATTATGTTTAACATTGCAAAGGAAGCATGATGGCATTTGGTTTTTGGGTGGGTATTTGCATTTGTACCTGTACCTCTTTTGAGGGTACGACTTTTTGATCTTCTTTCATTTTTTGCCAACTCCTTATGATTATAACATTGCAAAGGAAGCATTTGCGCTTGGGTGATTTCGGTGGTTTAGTGCATCCAGATGTACCTCTTTGAGGGTACAAACCTCTTTGATCTTTTTTTTTTTGACGTTTTTGGCCAACTCCTTATGATTATGTATAGAGCATTATAATGGAAGCATTTGATGGCGCTTGGTGGTTTAATTTAGTTTAGACTCGCCCTTTTGAGGGTATACTTTTGACCTTTTTTCCCATTTTTTTTGCCAACTCCTTATGATTATGTTTAGAACATTGCAAAGGAAGCATTTGATGGCAGTTTGGCTGGTTTGGGTTAAGAAGAATCAGATCCTAACGTCTAAGATCATTATAGTTCTCCGCTATAATTAGATATATAATAATCATAGATCTCAAAAATAATATGATAATATTTTATTTTCAACTAAAAGATAATCATTTTATCTGTTATTGTTAGAACTATAAAGAAATAAATTAGCAATTAAGAAATAAATTTAACATAATTATGCAAATAAAAATAAAAGAAATGAGATTGAAATAGCATGAGAGGGAGGTGTGTCGATGACACTATCCTTAGAGTAGATCAAGACTTGTGCAAATTTATGCCTTTTCTACCATAAGATACAATCTTCCCATTGCCTTGATTAAGACACTCATTGATCTAAAACTTCAAACTAATTGCTTGTCTCTTGTTGCCCAAAAATGAATTAAAGAGAATGCCAAGAAAATTTGTGAATGGAGAAAGGAAGAGAGAATATTGATTTTGTCATATCATTCAAGCTCATATTATCATCTATTTATAGATGAAGGGTGAGAGCTCAATATTAAATCATTAATTATGATTTATAGCTCTTACTAGCCATTATTTTAAGTTATAACTTAATTAATTTATATTTATTTAATTAATGTTATCAGTTATAAAATTAATATTTTTATTATAATAATGTTAGAATAATAATGTTAAGAATAATGTTACGTTATTATGACATTATAATATTTTTTTTCTTTATTTTTTGTAACAATTCCCTCTCCAATAAATAAAAAAATATTTATAAATAAACTTGAGGTGAATCAAATAAGAGATCAAGAATCAAAATTTTAATTTTGGACAACTTTTATCCATTCATTTATGTATCTTTGGTTTGAACTTTCACTTAGATAACAAAATTTAACAATAATAACACCAAGTTTTGAACTAAGTATATAAATTATTGTATCATTTAGTATACACAGATATAAACACGCTATGTTATACTCAAGGGGCGCTTTTAAAGGTCATACCTTCATCTCAATTCATGTGTTTTAGATCTTAATAACATCTCATTGTAGGATATGCAACACTTATATAGATCTTCAAGATATACCGCAATTATAATATCTCACAAAATTTTGCCTTTGATCTCATTAAGAGATATAGCTCAACCTTATTTTCATTGCGCTAGACAAATGTATATAAGGATGATATTTATAATATTGAATGCTTTTTATCATTCGACTTTTGTTTTCATTGAACCTTCTATCATGGTCCAATCAAGGTTGATGACTATTTTAACCCCATCCCTTCTAATGATCTCAATATATAAGTCTTTGCAAGCCCTTTTATCGATGGATCTGCAATATTTTTCTCAGAGCAAATAAAATGGTAAGTAACAACATCTCATTTATATAATTCATATAAAGAATCATGCCTTATTCTCATAAGACATTTTTTATCATTACATTTTAACTTTTGCTTTGCATTGATTATCACAATTTATTAAAATAAGTATAGGTTTTTCAATACAAGGTAAACAAAATAATAAACTTTAAGCCATTCGAAGTAGCAAGATCAAGTGCTATAAATTCTGCTTCCATAATAGATATAAAGATTAATGTTTGTTTAGTAGATTTTCATGATATTGCACCACCACAAAATGTGAAGACATAACCATTAGTTTGTTTCACTAGTCAAGAATCCAACTAGCATCACAATATCCTTCTAAGACTATAGAAAATACTATAATGAATGCAATAGTTTATTGACCTTTTAAATATTTAAATTTTTTTCTAGTGCTTTCCAATGAGTTTCACTGATTACTAGTATATCTACCAATTCCTATACAATATTCGAGAATAATTTGCTAGATACATAAGACAACAAATTATTTGAGAATATTTCAATTATGATACACTATCACCTAAATTATTTATAAGATGTAAGGTAAAGTTATATGGAGTGCTTACAGGACTCGCATCTTGATAATTAAATTTTTAAAAAGTTTTTAAATATAATGTGATTGAGTAATAAAAATATTATTTGCATTTTTATAAATCTTTGTATATAGTATAGAATTAGCTTCACCTAAATCTTTCATATCAAATTAAGTTGATAGCAACTCTTTAATATTATTTACAATATTAAAATTTGTACCAAAAATTAAAATTTCATCAACATAAAGACATAAAATAATATAATCATGATCAACAATTTTAATATAAATACATTTATTAGACTCACTAATAAAAAATCCATATGTCAATACTACTTTATCAAACTTTTCATACCATTATTTACGAGCTTGCTTTAATCTATATAAAGATTTTACTAATTTACAAACTTTATTTTCTTGACCTTTTACTATAAAACCTTCAGGTTGATCCATATAAATTTCTTCGTCTAAATTACCATTTAAAAATGTAGTTTTTACATCTATTTGATGTATAACTAGATTATATCTGAAGATAAGTTAAAGCAACAATTGTAGAAATTCTAATGGAGAATAAATATCAAAATAAATAACACCACTTTTTTGTGTATATCCTTTGGCTACTAATCTTGCTTTATATTTATCTATAAATCATGATTTTAATCTCTTTTTTAAATATCCATTTACATCCAATAGTTTTATAACGAGGAGGTAAATCAAAAAGTACACAAGTCTTATTTGATATGATAGAATCTATTTCATTAGTAATAGCTTTTTCCAAATGGATCTATAAATTCATAGCCATCAAAAGTAGTAGGATCATTTTCAAAAAATAAATATTTCAAAAGAAGAGAATAAAAATTATCACCTAAATTTTTCTCTTTTCTAATTCTTTTACTTTTTATAATATTTTCCTCATTGTTGTTAGTTAAAATAGTATAATCATTATTTATTATAGAATTTTCTATTGAATATTCTTTTTTATTAATAGATTTTGTAATCTTATTTTTCATAAAAATATAGCTTCAAAAAATATAGCATCTCTAGATTTCATAATTGTATTAATAGAACTATCACTATTATCGGAGTTAATGATAAGAAATATCTAAATAAGACTATTAAGAGAATATCCAATGAATACACCATCTACAATTTTAGATCTTAATTTTCTCTTTTTAAATTCTAGAATAGATATTTTAGCTAAACAACCTCAAATTTTTAAATACTTCAAAATGAGTTTTCTATTTTTCCAAAATTCATAAGGTGTTTTATTAGAATCTTTATAAGGTTCGATTTAAAATAAAATAAGCTGTTAATAAAGCTTCACCCCATAAATAATTCGATAAATTTAATGAAATTAGCATTGCATTTATCATATCAATTAATGTTCTATTTTTCATTATACTACTCTATTAGATTGAGGAGAGTATGGAGGAGTGTGGGGAAAATTTTTTATATATATATGGTCTCCTTCCAATCTGTTGGGGATGAAAAGCAAGAATATAGAAATTCATCTTTTTGGGATGCCATGCAGATCCGTAGATGTTCTTATTCAGGTGATCGAGTACATCATCAAGGGATAGTGTACTATCTCGAAAGATAGAAGTAACTACCCTTTAATGGACCTAATCACCTCAATGAGGACTCCTAAGAACGATGGGTCTGCATATGTACCAGAGATTCTTCCCCTACTTTACATAGAAAAAGTAAAGCTGGGTTTATTTTAAATCGAGTTCGTTAAGTTCTGGACAAGCCCATGATTAATTACATCCTAAGGGAGATCCTTAGGAATACTCGATTAAGGTAAATGATCATTGTCTTCAAAGATTTCAATAGAAAGGACTATCAATCGATTAGTTCATTTTTTTGAAGATCAAATGGGATTGAGAGCCAAAAGATAAGTAGAGATGCCCATGATGCTAGAAACCTAGCGAGCATCTCAAACTATCCTATGATTGGGCTTTACTTTTTTGAAATTGATTTAGTTTGTTTGAGTTGAATTTTTTATTAGAAATTTAGGACTTATGATTCGATAACACAAGATTAATGAAATGCCTAAGAGGTGAGGATTTAAGCTTATGGCCCACAAAGGGGAGAAGCAACCTCAGAACCTAAATCTAGGGAGATTTGGCGAGGGTTGAAAGCACAACCTAAATCTAAGGTGAAAAATGGGTATTTGGTTTGCCTCCACAAGAGAGAACAAACCACCCAACTGCTTGGACTTACAACCGCCTGGGGGTGGCCGCCAACTAACTTCTCTTATGATTTTAAATATATGTAGGCAAGTCTTATGCTTATGCAGGATAGCTAGGCTGCTATTTATTTAGAAAGAGACTAAGTTCTTAAACTCACTCTCTAAAGAGACTAGATCATGTAAGAACATGCTTTAAATGACCTAAATCTAATGCAATTCAAATTTCATTTTATTTTCATTTTGGACAATTATTTTGACTCGTGCTAATAGGATTCATATGCAATGCATGAGAAAGTTATTGGCCAAAATCAGAAGGGAGGAGTGTTTCCACCATGGCTCTCAAAGGTCAAGCAAGTTTCTCTACACAAGGTAGAAGCCCTCCAATCAAAAGTGAAACAAGATGCATTTGTGCATGATATTGTAAAAGAAAAACTCATCCAACTAAGGGGTTACTAATTCTTTTATCTTGATTTTAAACCTAAACTTTAGGTGAGGTTATGAGTTCTTTATTTTTAATTTGGAGTTGTTAGATTTGGTAAAAAGATTTCTTTTTTTTCCTAAGAGTTTAATCCATATCCAAGCTATACATAAAGCAAGGAAGAAATTAGGAAAAAGATGTCACTTAATGCACAAGCTAAACAAATCATCAATCAATTTATAAAGCTAATCATAAAAAGAATAAGAGGCCATTGTGGTCAGGTACCACCGCACAAACCCAAAAATAAATTGGGTAACCGAGCTCAACCCTTATACAACCCGAACTATAAATAATTAAATTATAATTAAGGAATTCATTATTATGGGGGTCTTCAATTTTCTTTTCATCATTCTTCTTTTCTTCTTTTTTTTTTCTTTGGTTCCTTCTTTTGGATGGTTGGAAGGTGGATGCTCCAAGGCTTCACATGGTGCATAAGATAGGATCTTATGACCAATGTTCATCCTAATCCCCATAACATTCATTCTAAAATCATAATTGCAGAATTTACATGAAAAGAAAAAGTAAATCTAGCTAACACTTGCAAAATAAAGGTTAGCTAAATAAATCACCAAATCCCAAGCATGTATATTGGACTTATAACCCCACACATGGGTGACTAAGTCCACCTGGCCTATTGGATTATGCTTAGGGTTATAAGCACCTGCATAGCAAAAGTATTTATATTTTTATTTATTACAGCGCCCCTTAAGAACAATCTCATGCAGAAGACAATGGTTAGACTAAAGATCATCCTACCATTCATTCTATGCACATACATCCTAACATCCAGTCTAAAACATATATCACAAAATAAAAGCATCAAACCATGCATCGCCCTAATCTGAAGCTAGAAGTGGTGACTTAGCCTAATGTGTGTGCTTTGGTGATTTGTGTGGTATATTTAGCTATGGATTTAAGTTAGAATTTTCTAAGTGTGAAGCATGTTCAACTTAGAGGAGGGTTTCATTTAAGTGATTTAATTATTTTGGATTGATTTTATTTTATATTTTGATTAGGTTCAAGTGAATCCTACAATTAATTACTAAGTTATAAAGAGAGGGAAAGAGAACTTCTCTTCCTTCCCTAACCTAAGTAATTTCTAAAGTAGATTCATATTTTAGTTTTATTTAGTGAATGTTTTGATTAAGTATTTTTAATTAATCTAAGTTTAGATGAACTCTAAACAAACCCATTCAAAAAAGAAAGGTATTTTAAGATTAAATAAAATGAACCAAATTCACAAAACATATATCATTTCTTTCCCAACATGTATAACATGCATATGAATGAGTCCTAAGCATATTTATACATACAAATGAGAATATTTAACACAGTTTATGATGCATGCTAAGTAATTCATTTAAGGAAATTTGAAGTTTAAGATGCATGATTTTCATTAAGTAGAAAAGGATCTATGCACATGAAAGTAAGAAAGAATAAGTGAGTACGCCATTATTGTTAACTGAGGTGTAAGGTACCTACTTAGGGCTACTTAAAGCCTCGCAACCTTGGGTTGTCCGACTAATATACCACTTTCCTTAAATACAAACATGTGTACAAAAAAAATGAATGGAAAAGAAAGAATGCAAAACTTATTAATGTTGATTCATTTTGTTTATGCAATTTATATGTGCATAGGTATCCTTCTTAAGTGATAGTATAGAATGAATAGGATATGGAATTAGGCAAGTGTTAGGTTCTTTTCAAATGAACCACATCTTACCAAATCCTATTCAAAACAAACTAAAAAAGAGAAAGGAAGAAAAGCCTACACTAAGCACATCTTTATATCTTACTCACATCGAAGCTTATAATTAAAATATAAGTAGCATACTTTCAGTTTTGATAATTGATTCATATATTTTTAAAAATAATTTGAATTTAATAGTGATAATACCCACTCACATTTCTACTTTAGCCAACACATGCAAATTTGACATAAAGTAAAACATTTTTATTTTAAATTTGAAATTTGAAAAGTATGAATGCATGAAACCACATGACACACATATTTAGCATGTTGGGGAAAGATTTAAAGTAATGAAAGCATATAAACACATTCACTTTAATTAAATCCTAAAGACATTCTTATGAAATAAGAAAGCTTAAAATAAATCAAAGTTTATTCAATGTGATTTTTGTTTGATTTAGAATTTGATTTAATTTTGAAAATGTGAGTTGAGTTTACTGTTCCTAACCCATTCCCACATGTGTTTGATATTTTTGTTTAATTTTTAGATGATTAGATTCATTTTAAATTTTGATTAGGTTAAGGTATGAATTTAACAAGTTAATTAACGCTTACCTACACCACATTAACATAGTTAACCAAATAATTATGAGCCAATGAATAACATAAAACCTCACAAGGAATTTAAACTTGCAATGCACCTAGGAAGAAAAGGGTCTAATGCAATTTGGCTATGATTAAATTAATTAAGCTAAGGGTTTAACTTAAGTAATTTCAAAACACCCCTCACACATGAATTGAGTTTGATTTTCTTAATTGAACTTAGGCTCTTAACACCCAAGCATCTACCAAAGTAGATTAATTAAGTTATGAAAAGTTTTAGAATTTTAAAAAATTAATTAAGGGTAATTAATGAATTAACCCTTTAAAGAGAGATTAATGAAAGAAAAGAGGGTTTAAGGAATAGCTTAGGAGAAATATCCCAAAATTATTCCCCATGCCTCCTATTCACTTGATCTAGCCTTAATCAACTTCAATAAGAGATTAAAATACTAATCACACCCTTAATTATCTTTAATTACATTAAGAGAGTAATTAGAAATGCATTCGTAATTCCCCCAATTATGCCTTCAATAAATCCCAATAAAATTAGGAGAGGCAAAAGTCATCCCCCAAAATATACCCAGTAAGTTTGAGATTAATCAAATGGTTAATTAAGGAGTAATTAGCAAAATAAGATTTCTAATAAAACCCAAAATTAGAGAAAAATATAATTCAAAATCTATTTAAATTAATTTTATAATATTCTAGATGGAATTATCTTTCATAAAAAATTTACCTCATATTTTTTAATTTTATTTTGGAGATATGAATTTTGAAGAAGGATTAATTAAATTTAATTAAAACCTAATCCTTAGCCATAACTCACACGCCAAGCAATGTGGTCGGCATTTTACACGCAGACCCATCACTTAAACATCACATCAATGGTATGACGGATGGTTTGATACCCGCCGCTCATCATGGATCAAGGATCATCCGTGGTTTAAAAGGGATAAATAAATTTTAAAACATTAATCTGACCGTCCATCCAAAATGTGGATGGATGCCGATTACCCTAGTTCTTCCTGTGGATCAAGAGACCGCCCATGAAGGGAAGATCTCGATCGAAGCTGATTATGATTTTACACCATCTATACCAATAATGACAAGCCTATCCAACGGTAGAATTCTCATGCCATGAATATTTCTTTCACAAAGGACCAACACCTCCTAAGCTTAGTGGTCAAAAAATTTCATACCTCACCAGGTGATCACCGACTGATTTGAGGTAGCTTTGCCGTGGAGAAGAAGCTGCTGAAAGTTTCAAGCCTTGGGGTTGAGTGGATCTCTATGGACCAAGCTCTCCTCCCCTCCTTGTGGCTTTGATTGAATTCAACCTCCTACTTTGGGAACTTATGTGAATGCTTGGGTGCACTCGACTTGGTCCCCTAAGGGAGTGTGCAAAGGCAATCGAAGTGAATTGGAGTATGGAAGAAGTTAGGAAATGAGAGGAGCTCCCCTATTTTCTAAAGAAGAAAATTGAGAATGCTTGATTTCAATTGCCTCCTAGGAAGCTTAAGAATGCTCTCTAATGGCTCCTAACACTCTCTAGGACTTAATCGACAATGAGGATCTTGAATTCAAATGGAATTAGGGGGAGTATATCTCCCCATATAGCAATAGGACAGCCAAAGCATGGCTTGCCATTTTGATCCAATTGACCATATGGAAAGGGTTGTTTGGGTTGTTTGAAGTTGGCACATGGTCAATTTTTGAGTGGATTGGTAACCTCCCATGTGCTTCAAATCAAGTGGGAGGTTTTCAAATTGGCCAATTTGAGTAATTTGGCCTTAGGTCCATTTGGGCTGACCCAAAACAATTATGTTGGGTGCACCACTCTCCATTGGTCCACTTGACCTATTAGGATGGTATCAAGTTGATATGAAGAGGGCTTGACCAAATTCCACATGGATTTGATAAAATTTTATTCCATGGCCTAGGGGTAGAATGGTCATTTTGCTGATTTTTGAATTAGAATATGTTGGGTATGTGGAGAAAATGGGTTTGACCAAGTTTCATTGGATTTGAAGTTCATTTGATATGGTTTGGATCATGTTGACCCATTTAGGTCAAAATGGGTCAACTTGGGTCAAGTTGACCAATTTGTCAAATTGGGTCAAACCAAGGGTTGGGTCAAGTTCATATGACCATTTGAAATATTTTGGTGACTTTGGTTTGATTCAATTTGGTTTAGTTTTGAATTTGGCTCATATGACTTCATTTAGGTCAAATCAAGTTGACAATTTGACCCATTTGACCTATTTGAGCTAGGTCAAGGGTAGGTTTAGGTTTGGTTAGTCATATGAAGTGGATTGGTATCTTTATTTTCAATCAATTTTGGTTAAGTTTGAATTTTGCTCAACATGACCCCTTTAGGTCAAGTTGTCAAGGTCAATTTAGGTTAGTCTAGTTGGCCAATGAAGCTTTGGTCAAGTTCAACAAGTGATTTGGAATGAACATGACCTATTGGTTTCAATCAATTTGGCTTAGATCAAGTTTTACACATTTTGACTTTTTAGGTCAAGTTGGGTCAACTTGGGTCAAGTGGCCAATTAGGCTAGGTTAGGCTCAAATGTTGACTTGGTCAAGTTTAAACTTAGTTCATGAATGAACTTAGATCAATGGCTATGGTGGATTTTGGCTATGATAGGTTTCATTTTGGCTAAGTGTTGACTTGGTCAATGCTTAGGTTTGACTTGGTTTGACCCAATTTGGTTGATTGATCATCCCATGATGATTGTTGATCATGACGAGAGGCATAGGTGAGTTTGATTCAATCCAATTTGGTTAGGATTAGAATTTGGCTCATAAGAGTACTTTAGGTCACTTTGGGTCAAGTGAGCCTAAGTGGGTCAAATAAAGCTTGATTTGAGTTTGATTGAACTTGTATATGGACTTATGATTGAAATATAAATCAGAAATTTGGTTTGAAGTCAAATGAGTTTTGATTCATTTGATAATTTCATATTCAAAGGAAGAATATGAATGGATTTGGGGTTTGATTTTTGAATTGGATTTTGATTTAGTTATTGAAGTTTGTATTTATATATGAATTCATGATTGTAGGTTGATTGAAAGAAAATCAAGAGTTTGGCTTGATTTGAAGTTGATTTCTAAGTTCAAGATTTTGACTTGAAAGGCTTAGGTTGGATTTTGAATGGATTCAAGTTTATTTTTTGGAATTGGTTTTGATTATTTGAATTTATATTTCATTTATATATGCGAATATAAATGAGAATATAAATGGGTCATGAAAAAATTTCAAGGATTTGAAGTGGTTTGATCATCATCTAGGCTAAGTCCATTAAAAGGGAATTTTAAAGGACTTAGGAAATTTTTGGAGTTTCAAGCTTGAATTTTGAATTTAGTTTAATTGATTTATATTTATATTTCATTTATATATTTGAATATAAATGAGAGTATAAATGAATTATGAGAAAATCCCATGAATTTGAATTGATTTGATCATGATTTAGTCTAAGTCCTTAAGAAGGAAATTAAGGACTTAGGAAGGATTTCAAATTTGGAATTTAATTTTTGGATTTGACTTGTATTTATATTTCATTTATATATGTGAATATAAATGAGAATATAAATGAGTTATGAGAAAATCTCATGAATTTGAATTGATTTGATCATGATTTTGGCTAAGTCCATGAAAGAAGATTAAGGACTTAAGAAAGATTTGGACTTAGGAATTTCATTCATGGGTTTCAATCATGGATTTCATCATGATTCCATGGATTTCAATCATGGAGTTGATTTGAGTTTGGAGAAAATCAAATAAGATTGATTTGAGTTTGACTTGAAGGAAGGAAGGTGAGGAATGGTTCTAAGTGTAGGAAAATTTTCCTAACACCCCTAAGGCATGACCTATTCCTATGGCTAACTCTTCTAAGTCTCTAGGGTTAGGTTGAGTGTCCACCTAATCACTAGATGTGTTTGAAGACTAAAAAACTCTTAAAGTCTAAGAGAAATCTTATGTCTAAGATGGAGGGGTTGAGAGCTCATTCTAAAAAAAAGGTCAACAAAGGGCTCCCAATAGGTGTGACCGACAAGGAACATCGCGTATTGGTGTTGACCAAACATCAACAACATCGAGATCAAAGCACTAACCAAACCTATCTCACCTGTAGAAAGAATCTAGAGCTTAGTGCAATGTGGCTCTACTTATGTCCAAGACATAAGAGAGAGGGAAGGAATCCACTAAGGGATAGAGTGTGAACCTTCCACTAGAGAAGTAGGTTCAAGTCATCCATAAGGGGATGAGAGGGTTGATTTGATTTGAGTCTCACTGAGGAGAAATTTTCACTAGGGAAAAGAGTTGAATTTATTTCAATTTTTAGATTTGGATTTTATGATGAACCTTGTTGGTTTGCGATGGATCACACTAAATAGGAACCACAGAGGCTAAGACCTAACTCATATTTACCAATCTAAAGGGGTAGTCTACTAAACACATATTACGACTAGACAACCAAAGGGATGCTCGAAAAGAATATCTAGGAAGAAAGTGTAGTAGACTTACATTCTCCAAAGTAGAGACCAGTTGCTGGGATAATCTATTGGCAAGATAATAGATTGAACCCGACCTAGGGATGATTATTGAGTGAATGTCACTGGGACTTAGATTAGCTCAAAGATAGTCAAGATTAATTTCATTTTTTAAATTTATTTATTTTCATTTATCCCACCAGTTTGATGAACTACTCAGTATGGGCTATGGGAGCCTAGACCTAACTCATATTTATCAATTCAAAGGGAGTAGTCTACCAACCACAAGGTAGGACCATCCAACCAAAGGGGTGCCTTTCGGTATACAATGGTCAAGTCTTAAGAAGAAATCACAGGTACTCACATCTTCTAGAAATAGGGAACCATTGGGCTGATCGATTGCTTTGGGCAACAAATCAATTAGACCTAAGGCTGCCTATTGAGTGCCACTGGGGGACTTAAATCAACTCAAGGATAGTCAAAGATTAATTTCATTTTTATTTTTGTTTGTTTTGATAGATTATGTTGGTTTTGGATGGATCAAACTGAGAAGGAGCTTATATTAGCCTAGACCTATCTCAGATTTACTGAACCAAAGGGAGTAGCTTCCTAGCCAATGGGAGAGCTATCCGACCAAAGGAGTGCCTTTCAATTTGCAATGATCAATTCAAGGGAAGAAAGCTAGGGGACTCACATCTTCCACCATAAGAGACCACCGGGGTGATCGGTTGCCTTGGGCAACAAATCGAACCCAACATAGGGCTGCTCGTCAATTTATGACAATCATGCTAGAAAGAATGTGTTATAGTCTTACATATTTCAAAGCGGAATGACTGTCGGGGTAACCTTATGGCAAAACAAATTGAACTGACCTAAGGGTGACTATGAAGTGAGTACCGAAGGAGATTTATCTCAACTCGTAGTGCAATTTACTGGGAGTTCTCACACATTCTAAAGATAGGATGTCTGCTTGGGAAAAGGTGCCCTTTGGGGGCTTGAGTTTCTAATTCACAAGAGAATTATTTTTGTTTGCTTTAATTAGATTGTTTTATCTGGACCCTGTTAGTTTGCAAGGGATCAAATTGAGAAGGAGCTTATATCAGCCTAGACCTATCTCAGATTTAGAACCAATGGAATATGCATCTCAACAAATTCTCCAATCATAGGGTGGCTACTAAGAAAGGGGAACTGTCCAACCCAAAAGTAACCCGGGTAGTGTCTAAATGGGGTCACAAAGGACATGATCTAAATAGAGTGCCCGCAGGGGATGGGGCTGCTAAAGGCTTAATCCAACACCCTCGAGAAGATGACATGACTAGTCATATATCCAATAGGTATTCAGTGGCCATCTCAAGGAGAAAGTATGGAGACTCATATCTACCAAGAGTAGTGTATCCATCGGGTGAGTCGCTGTCAGAATAGCGAACATCAACCAACCTAAGGTGTCCATTAGTTTGCAATAATCAGCCTAGAAAGAATGCTCTGGGACTCACATCTTCCTACGATGATTACTGATAATCTATCTTCGCAAGTGTGTTGTCCACCTAGAGACTGAGAATGCCACTGGGGACTTATATTAACTCAAACATAGTCAAGAAGAAAGGAGCATCTTGAGATTTATCCTAAAGCCTCAAATATACTTGACCTAGTTAGAGCATGATGGCTAGTTCAAGAAGAAAGCACGATGACTCACACCTTCTTAAACAAAGTCAACATGAGGTAGCTACTGGCTAGGAAGTAAGTTTACCATACTAACAAGGTGCTCATTAGTTTGTAATGATCAAGTTAGGAAGAAAGCTTGGGGACTCACATCCTCCAACAAGTGACCACTGGGGTGACATGTAGCATGTAGACCCAACTTAGAGCAGCTAATTAGTGAGTGCCACAGGGGGGCTTGCTCCCACATCAAAATAGATAGATATAAAAGATTTGTGTTTGTTTTTGTGCATGTGTTAAAAGGAATAGGATGCCTCTGGGGGACTCTTACACCTACCTTAAACATACTAGGGGTTTTGATGAAGTGGTGCTATGGATGGCAAATAGGATTCCCACTAAGAAAGGATGTCGCTTGGGTTCTCTCACACCTATCTTAATTATGATAATCAAAATAGGATGCCTCTCGGGTTCTCTTACACCTATTCTAATAGCATCGAGAGATTGTGTTTGTGTTGTGAAAGAGGGATAGGATGCTGCTGGGGGACTCTTACACCAACCCTAGACACGTCATGGTGGATTCGCAAGACAGGCAAACAATGCTTTGAAAGAAGAGAAGATTTGATGAATGGAATCATATATTGTTCTTTTTATTAATGATTATTTTCAAACATGATTTGTAGGTAGAGCCCATTAATTGAAGCATCGGGTGTTCCCCTTCACAATCAATAAGCTGATAAGATCCTCATTGGTGGTGGCCTTCTATGACATAGTTTGTTAACAAGGCGTGCTACACTTTGCTTTTCTCGCTTTTGTTAGTAGCTCGTGGTATTACTTTCGATTAGTATGCTGAACTGCCCAACGATTCAGTAGAGACATTTGCTAAGTTAGAGCAACTCTTCATCAAGAGATTTACTGGAGCTCAGCAAAGGGTTACTGTAGGTGATCTCATTGTAGCTCAATAACCCTGAGTTTTATTGATTATATTCTTTGAACGAACTGAGTATGAAGTGTGAACCAAAATTACGAACAACATGCCATTGAGATTCTTTGAAGAATATCCATGGCCTGTCCTTCATGCTTAAGGGCTTCACTATCAAGATATTTGAGAAGCTAATCAACAAGGTGGCTACCTAAGGAGAGGCCAAAGTGCCTTTCAAGATTAGTTGCCCAAGGAAGAAGTGAGAAGGTCTATGAGAAAAAGCCAAGAGCAAGCAACGGTGATAAGTGGAAGCACTTGAGATCGCCTTGAGACCACAACCTCAATAGCCTCCACCTCTTTTGCCACCACCAAGGCAGCCCTACCGGCCTCCACCGTAGCCTCCATGACTAACACAACCACCGCTTCAGCCATACCACCACCAGTAATGGCATGCTACCTACAGTCAGGTAGCTATGGTCCACCTACTCTTTAAGAGGGAAGTAATCAGGAAATCTTTAAGAATCTGTTAAAGAAACTTAATTTTTAGTTACTCGAGCCTAGGAGACCAAAGAAAGTAGACAAAAGTCATGATCCAAACTTTTGCCCTTACCACCGTATGCTAGGCCATGTTTTGGAGGATTGCTTCATATTCAAGGACTAGCTTGAACACAGTTTCAAGACCGATGTAGTCATCCCAAAGAAATACCTTGTGGAACAACCTTCCAGTTCCATTAGGGTAATCCTTGGGGATACATGTGATCCTACGAAAAATTAAAGAAGGTTGGGATATTTTTCTATCCAAAATCTCTAAGAAGATCATTTAGAAGATTAAGAAGCTTTCCTTCCAGGTGCCTGAGTAAGCTCAAACCTCCAACACCAAGGAAGGTTTGCAAGTTGCTAGTGCTAACTCTTGGAAAGGAGGAGCTCAACAGCAATAGCAACAATAGCATGTGTCATCCCGGGATAGCCCTTTAGCTCAACCACCGACCATGTCCAGCCTCTAGCCACCAGTTGTAGCTTACGACTTCTTCTATTTCAGCTAGCTCTTCTATTTCTTCTACTAGTAGAACTCTTGTATCAGTGGATAAGAGCATCAAATCCCTTACACCCACTTTACTTGACTTCTACTTTTGTACCTCAAATAATTTTAAGAAATTGAAGAATAAAGCTAGTTTGAATTACATGTGTCACTCGATGGGTTGTCTTCTTCTATTCTAATGATAACTCTTCAAGTCTAAATAACTATAATAATTTTGATCTTCCTCTTTGATTAGACTTCCAACTCATACTATGGGTTCACCTCTTGAGATAGACTTGGAATCATCCATTGAGGGTCCCATAGAGGTGAGTGAAGTGCAGAACCTTCCACCACCTTGCCTCAAGAGATCAAGTAAACCTCCAGAGTGGCAAGGTTCTACCTCCTAGAGCACCTCAAGATAGGGAAATAAGTCATTGGTATAAGATTGAGAGCCCTTCCACAGATGCTCCACCCTTGGATATGCTTATGGAAGACCGGTGGACTACAACGTCCTTTCTCATCTAAGAAAGTTGCATCTAAGCTAAGCATATATGCCCTTGTCTTATCCAAAGAGATGAAGGAATCACTAATCAAGGCCCTCCTTGATCTTGAAATATGCTTAGCTTAGCTGATCGCTATAGGTGAGGAAGCACATTATGCAAAAGAAGCTCAAGGGATCACCTTCATAGATGAAGACCTTCTTCTGGGGGACTTGGAGCACAACCCCTCTCACATGACATGGAAAGTGACTCACCCAGGTTCTAGATTCAAGTGCATGAATATTATGAGTCTAAAGACCCTTGCCTTTGAAGATCTACACTAGGAGAGGGGATGATTTTGAGAGGATTCAATGATCAAGGTGAGCTGAGGTTCTATGTTACCTTTGGAGATAGGTGACCTGAAGACCAAGTTCTACATCATTCAAAAATATTCACTACTTTTGCTTGGTAGGCCTTGGATACATCGATCATTCCATCCTCCCTTCATGCATCAAGTTCAAAAGATGGAATACCATGTCAATGGAGATGAAAACCATTTTCGCTAGAGAGGTTGAGATTTATGAGGATGCAACCTACTATCTTTCTCAAAACACTTTCTCATGAACTTGGACAAAATTCAAATACAAAAAAAAAGAAAAAGAAAATGAAGCAAACGAAAAGATAAAAGAAATTGAAAAGAAAATAAAAAGTCCAAGTGAATAAGAAAGGAGAATTGAAGAAGAAATAGATCCGATATCACATTCCACCCATAGTTCATTCCATCATATGGACATGTGTAGGATGGCTCAACCTCCACCGGGCAGAGGTAGAGGCAAAAATAAGGTAGAGGTGGGAGACCCCTAGTTGCCTTCACCAATAGAGGTCATGTTTTGGTTCATCTGAGTACCCTACTATTCACATAGACTTGGAATCCAAGGAGATGAGTCTAATGTGATTAGTATACCACCAACCTCTCGGGGTTCCATTGGTGGGTGACTTTTGATCCGCATGAGAAGACCAGCCTCCAAGCAAAGCAAAGTATTAAAATGGTTTACATGAAACTATTAGAAGAACCTTAACCTCACTTACATCTCAAAAGTTGAAGGTTTAGTAGTTAAGAAGTCCCTAAGTCTTCCAAATGAAGAAGAAGTTCTTTTTGGGATCATCATCCTCAAGCCCTAAAGTTGATGTAGAGCATGAGAAGGATAATTTTAAAGAATTAATAGAATTACCCTTTGATTTTTACTTGCCTTGTGTTCAAAATCTTATACAAAAAGGTTTAATTCCTCATACATGGTCCAAGCATAGGAACAATACAGGCAGGGAAGCACAATCAAGAGCGAGACTAGGATTCGGTACAGTCGGTCCGATTGATGATGAAGATTATTGCCTAGTTGTTACCAATCATTTGGAGTATGATAGTTTCTTCTCACACATACCCAACTCTTATGGGTGTGTTTAGAAACCTCAAATGATCCAGATGATCTCCATGTCAAGGAAGCACCACCAGAATTTAAAGAGGAGA
Source organism: Cymbidium sinense (assembly GCA_021442155.1). NCBI lineage: Eukaryota > Viridiplantae > Streptophyta > Magnoliopsida > Asparagales > Orchidaceae > Cymbidium > Cymbidium sinense. The sequence continues at coordinate 100,434,921 of CM038217.1, read as the reverse complement.
TTCATTCAACAATTAACAAGCTTAAAGAAATCAACCTCGACATAAGAAAATCCACACATTATTAGTTCATTGAATGAAGAAGAAACCAATGACTTAGTTAGCTATTGACGTTTAAGATTGCATGGAGTTATGAAGAGATGCCTGGATTATCTTTGACGAGTCCACAAGCTAGCAATAGATCCTAACGTTACCCTATTAAGCAAGCTCCTAGACACATGCATTAGAAATTGAACAAGTCATTTTAAGTCAAGAAACTAATGATGGTTTCAGGAAGAAAAATATCCTACCTTAGCTAGTATCGCCCCAGTTAAGAAGAAGAATCGCCAAATTCACAATTTTAGGGACTTAAACAAGGCATGTCCTAAGGATGAGTTTCTCTTCATATATAATTAATGGTGGATATTCCTCATCTCATGCAATTTTCTTTCATGGATGGGTCATCTGCTATAACCAAATCAAGATGTCTCCTAAAGATGAAAGAAACACTTTTAACCTCGAAGAATCTTCTATATAGGGTCATGCCTTAAAATATGGGTGCTACATACCAACGGCCATGACTCAATCTTCAATGAACTCATCCATCATCGTTGAGTGCTACATTGATGATCTAGTAGTCAAGAGAGAAAAGGAAGACACCTCTTTGACTTGAGAGTAGTTTTCAATGATTAAGATAATATAACCTCAAAATGAATCCCCAAGTGTGCATTGAGTAACTTAGGGAAATTCCTCAGTTTGTTGTTTGACATCGGGAATAGAAATAGATCTAAAAGATTAAAGCCATCTTAAAAATGCCACCTCCTAAGAGTTTAACTCAACTCAGATCCTTTCAAGGATGGCTGGCAAATCTAAGATGCTTTATCTTAAATCTATAAGGGAGATGCAAACCATTTTCAACACTTATCAAAAAGGATGCCAAGTTCAAGTGGGATGATAAGTGCCAGCATGCCTTTGAAGATATCAAAGAGTACTTGGTGAAGTTGCCAATTCTAGCAGCCCCTATCCCAGGCAGGCCACTCATCCTCTACGCTGCATTGGAAGACTCTTTCGGTACTCTATTGGCCCAAGCCAATGATAAAGGAAGAGAGCTGTTTGATCCCTCTCGAAGCAAACTATCCACCTATTGAGAAACATTGCCTAGCTTTGATCTTTGCATCTCAAAAGCTACATATATGCTTTCTCATAAGGTGAAACTTGATCTCTAACCAATCCATTGCAAAGATCTCATGACACGGCCAATGCTTTCGATGTTTGGCTCATTGGTCCATGATTCTCTCAATTTGATATCACATGTTCCCCCTATGTAAAAGGATAGCTAGCAGATTTCTTAGCACACCCACTTCCTCCGCTTTATTGATGATCTCCCCGATAAACAAATCATGAACTTGGGGAGGCTAGCAACCATGATGGAGAGATGTATTTTGATGGTGCGCTTCTTTCTTAAAGGTGAAGCACCATCTATTCTCCCAAAAGGCAAGGGTAGGAATAGTTCTTCTAACTCCAAATCATGATGATGAGATTCTCATACTATCTTTCCAACCCCTGCACCAACAATGAAGCCGAGTATGAGGCTTTGATTGCCAGTCTAGAGTTAGCCATCACTATCAGTGTCAAGAGCATCAACATCTTTGGGGATTCTCAGTTGGTCATCAACTAGATTGTTGGGTCCTACCAGGTTCTTGACCCCAAGCTTCATCATTACTACGAGTATAGCATGAAGTTGGAAATTCCCAAAGTCACCATCTATAAGGTTCCTCGAGAGAATGCGTAGTGATGCTTGGCCAAACTTGCCAAAGAATTGGCATGTCCTGAAGATGAGTCCATTTCAATAAGGGTCCAAAATAGACAAGTCATATCCCTTATTGATGTTGAACTCATCGAGAGACTTTCTCTTGAAGAGGAGGTTGCCATTGCCAAAATGGACAAGGAGCTAGATTGGAGTCAACCATTCATAGATTACTTGAACACTGATAAACTATCTCAAGAAAAGACACAAGCCATCGTGTGAAAGAGAGCTCTCTCCTATGCTCTTGTTGATGGCACCCTGTACCGCCGATCCTTTGACCAAATGTGGTTACGTTGTTTGGACAAACATGAAGCTCGTGGCATTATAACCGGTACACCGTCTATGTGAGATCAATCCATCCAAAGATGAAGATGAAGATAAAAAGACTTGGATACTACTTATTCTATGATTAGATTGCATGGATGTAGCTAGAGATGCCATCGTCGTGCGTGTGGTCCTCCACCAACCAACCCAATTCTACACCTACATTGGCCTCATGGCCATTTGAGTGTTGGGGTACGACATTGTAGGTCCCATCGATCCTCCTTCTTCCAAGGGGCATTAATTCATCTTAACCACGACTATTTTCCAAGTAAGCCATCCCAGAGGTCACAACTCAAAGATGCTTCAATTAGAACCATATCATATAGGTTCGCCTCAATAAATTATATCGATAATGGTACGCATTCAAAAGCATGAAGATCAACAATGCAAGACACAATATAGATTGGAGATACTCCACCATTTACTACCCTAGAGCAAATGCTTTAGCGGAAGCATTTAACAAAACTCTCATCTAGATACCAAAGAAGACTCTTGATGACAACAAATGATAGTGGAATGAGCAATTGGTTGAAGCCTTGTGGGCCTACCACACCCCAAACTCAACCACCATTTTCTTAGTGTGGGTCAAGCCATTCTTTCTTTAGAAGTTCAACTCCCATCACTAAGGATAGCATTGGGTAACAAGATCACTAGAGCATAAGAAGTTGGTTAGAAGAGCTTGAAGGTTTGGAGGAGAGCCCACAGCGTTAGAACCTGAGTTGTATAAAGCCAAAATGATTCAAGCTCATAACAAGTGGTCCTCTAGGTCTTTCAAGTAGAGAACTTGTGTTAGTCCTAAGAGACCAATTGTGCCCATCAAAGATGGGAGGCAAGTTTGAACCCACTTGGGAAGGCCCCTATGTCATAGAGAAGGCCTACCAAGGAGGATCTTATCAGCTTATTGATTGTAAAGGGGAACACCTGATGCTTCCAATTAATGGGCTCTATCTAAAGAAATATTACCCATGAAACAAATCATGTTTGAAAATAATCATTAATAAAAAGAACAAAAATTTGATTCCATTCATCAAATCTTCTCTTCTTTCGAAGTGTTGTTTGCTTGTCTTGCGAATCCGCCATGACGTGTTTATGGTAGGTGTAAGAGTCCCCCAGTGGCATCCTATCCCTCTTTCACAATAAAAACACAATCTCTCGATTCTATTAGAATAGGTGTAAGAGAACCTGAAAGGCAACCTACTTCGACTAGTATAACTAAGATAGGTGTGAGAGAACCCAAGTGACATCCTTTCTTAGTGGAAACCCATTTTTCCATCCATGGCATCGTTTCATCAATCCAAGGTGTTTAATGTAAGAGTCCCCAGGCATCCTATTCTTTTAACACATGCAAACAAACATAAACAAATCTTATCTCAAGCTATTTTGATGTGGGAGCAAGCCCCTTGTGGCACTCACTCATTAACTTCTCTAGGTCGGGTCGACATGCTACCTCGCTAGTATGTCACCCCAGTGGTCATTTGTTGGAGGATGTGAGTCCCCATGCTTTCTTCCTAACTTGACCATTGCAAACCAACGAGTGCCTTGTTAGTATGGTAGTCTCACCAAGTAAGCTACCTCATGTTGACTTTGCTTAAGAAGATGTGAATCCCCATGCTTTCTTCTTGAACTAGCCATCATGCTCTAACTAGGTCGAGTATATTTGAGGTTTAGGATAAGTCCCCCGAGGCTCCTTTCCTCTTGACTACTTTTGAGTTGATCTAAGTCCCCCAGTGGCATTCACTCAGTAGTCACCCTAGGTCGGATAGCACCCAAAGCCAAGAGACTATCCCAGTAGCTATAGAGGAGGATGTGAGTCCCCAGCTTTCTTCCTAGTCGATTGTTGCAAATCGATGGCACCTTAGGTTGGTTGATGTTTATGTCGACAGTGACTCACCCAGTTACACCACTCTTGGAAAATATGAGTCCCTTTTTCTCCTTGAGTTGGAATACCTATTGAATATGACTAGCCATGTTATTTTCTCCAGGGTGTTGAATTAAGCCCTTACCGACCCCATCTCCTGTGGGCACTCTATTTGGATCAAGTCCTTGCGACCCCATTTAGACACTACCCAGGTTACTTCTAGATTAGATAGTCTCCCTTTCCTAGTAGCCACCCTGTGGTTGGAGAATTTGTTCAATGCCGATTCTCTTGGTTTAAATTGAGATAGGTCAGTTATAAGCTCCTTCTCGTGATCCCTCAACAAGGGTCCAGATAAAACAAACTAAAACAACTAAAACAAAAACAAACAAAAAAATTAATTCACTTATGGATTAGAATTCAAGCCCCAAAGGGCCCCTTTTCCCAAGGCATCCTATCTTTAGGTGTGTGAGAACTCCTATAGAATTTCGACTACTGAGTTGAGATAAATCCTCGGGTGCACTCACTGTAGTCCCTTAGGTTGTTCAATTCCACAAGCAGTTACCCTAGTCATTCCTCTTGAAAGATGCATTCTTTTCTAGCATGATTGTCAAAATCGATGAAACTCTAGTCGGGTTGATTTGTTGCCCAAAGCAACCGATCACCCTTGGTCTTTTTCTAGTGGAAGATGAGTCCCCAGCTTTCTTCCTTCAATTGATCATTGCAAACCAAAGGCACTCCTTTGGTTGGATAGTTCTCCCATCGTCGGAAGCTAATCCCTTTGATTCAAGAATCTGAGATAGGTCTAGCTATAAGCTCCTTCTGATCCATGCAAACCAATGGAATCCATCAAAACAAATTAAAAATGAAAATTCTTGACTATCTTGAGTTGATTTAAGTCCCAGTGGCATTCATTCATTAGGTCTTGATTTATTCAAAGCAACCAATCACCCCAATGGTTCCTTATGTAGAAGATGTGAGTCCCCATGCTTTCTTCTAACTAACCATGTATACCAAAAGGCATCTCCCTTGGTTGGATAGTCCTACCTTGTGGTTGGTAGACTACTCCTTTGAATTGTAAATCTGAGATAGTCTAGGCTTCCATGCCCCTTCTCGATGATCCATCACAAACCATAATCCATCAAACCAAAACTAAAAAATTAAATCAATCTTGACTATCTTTGAGTTGATCTAAGTCCCCAGTGGCATTCACTCAATAGTCACTAGGTTGGGTTCAATTATTGCCTTGCCAATTGATTACCCCAGCAACTGGCCCTACTTTGGAGGATGTAAGTCTACTATGCTTTCTTCCTAGTATGCTATGCATAAAAGGCATCCCTTTGGTTGGCTAGTCCTACTATGTTTTAGTAGACTACCCTTTGGATTGGTAAATCAAGTTAGGTCTTGACCTCCATGGCTCCTACTTGGTCCATTAAACCAATAGGTTCATCCCAAAAATTCAAACCTAACAAAATTAAAACAAATTCAACCCTCTTCCCAGGAAACTTAACAAATCTTCTCCTAGAGATTAAATCAAATCAAACTCTCATCCCCTTGTGGATGACTTGAACTGCTTCCCTAGTGGAAGGTTCACACTCTATCCCTTAGTGGATTCTTGTCTTGGACATAAGTAGAGCCACATTGCACTAAGCGGATTCTTTCTACCTTGATTAGGATAGATTATTTATTAGTGCTTGTGATCTCTCATGTTGTTGATCATTTTGGTTATCACAACACGCGTGGTGTTCCTTGTCCACACACCACACCTAAGCCTTTGTTGACCTCATTTTTAGAATGAGCTTTCAACCCTCCATCTTAGACATAGGACTCTCTTAGACTTTAAGAGTTCCTTAGTCTTAAGACACATCTAGTGATTAGGTGGACACTCAACCTAGCCTAGAGACTTAGAAGAGTTAGCCATAGGAATAGGTCATGCCTTAGGGTGTTAGTTTCCTACCCTTAGCTTAAACCATTCCTCACTTTCCTTCTTCAAGTCAAACTCCAAATCAATTCTATTTGATTTTCTCCAAACTAAAATCAACTCCATGATTGAAATCCATGATTGAAATCATGATTGAAACCCATGATCAAAATCCATCAAAATTCCTAAGTCCAAATTTCTAAGTCCTTAATCTTCCTTAAGGACTTACCAAAATCATGATCAAAACCAATTCAAATCTTTGAGATTTTCATATTCATTTATATTTTCATTTATATTCACATATATAAATGAAATATAAATTCAAATCAATCAAACTAAACTCAAAATTCAAATCAATTCATGAAAATTTTCCATTAAGGACTTATCCAAAATCTTGATCAAACCAATTCAACTCATGGGATTTTCAATTTATATTCTCATTTATATTCACATATAAATGAAATATAAATATAAATCAATCAAATCAAATCAAAATTAAATTCCAAATTTAAAATCTTTCTTAAGTCCTTAATTTTTCCATTAATGGACTTATTAAAATCTTGATCAAACCATTTCAAAGTCATGGGATTTTCTCATAATTCATTTATATCTCATTTATATTCACATATATAAATGAAATATAAATATAAATCAATCAAACCAAATTCAAAAATTCAAACTTCAAACTCCAAAATTTTCCTAAGTCCTTTAAATCCTTCTTAATGGACTTAGCCCAAATCATGATTAAACACTTCAAATCCTTGAAATTTTCTCATGATCCATTTATATTCTCATTTATATTCACATATATAAATGAAATATAAATTCAAACAATCAAAACCAATTCCAAAAATCAAACTCAAATCTCAAAATCCAACCTAAGCCTTTCAAGTCAAAATCTTGAACTTAAAATCAATTTCAAATCAAGCCAAAATCTTGATTTTCTCTCATGATTCAATCAACCCTACAATCATGAATCCATATATAAATACAAACTTCAATCACTCAATCAAAACCAATTCAAAATCAAACCAAAATCCTTCATATTCTTCCTTTGAATATGAAATTATCAAATGGATCAAAACCCATTTGACTTCAAACCACTTGTAAATGGATTTATATTTCAATCATAAGTCCATATACAAGTTCAATCAAGCTCAAATCAAGCTTTGACCAAGCCATTTGACCCACTTAGGCTCACTTGACCCAAAGTGACCTAAAGTACCCTTATGAGCCAAATTCTAATCCTAACCAAATTGGATTGAACCAAACTCATATATACCTCTCATCATGATCAACAATCATCATGGGATGATCAATCAATCAAATTGGGTCAAACCAAGTCAAACCTAAGGGTTGACCAAGTCAACACTTAGCCAAAATGAAACCTAACATAGCCAAATTCCACCATAGGCCAAATTGATTGAAACCATTGATCTAAGTTCACTCATGACCTATGTTTGAACTTGACCAAGCCAACATTTGAGCCTAACCCCAGCCCACTTGACCACTTGACCTAAAAGTCAAAATGTGTCAAAACTTGATCTAAGCCAAATTGATTGAAACAATGTCATTCCAAATCACTTGTTGAACTTAACCAAAGCCTTTATTGGACAACTAGACCCAACCTAGCCCAATTGACCTTGACCTAAAGGGGTCATGTTGAGCCAAATTAAAATCTATCAAAAATTGATGGGAAATAAAGATACCAATCCACTCCATATGACTAACGTAACCTAAACCTACCCTTGACCTACCTCAAATAGGTTAAAATGGGTCAAATAGGTCAACTTGACCCATTTGACCTAAATAAAGTCATATGAGCCAAATTCAAAACTATACCAAATTGAATCAAACCAAAGCCACCAAAACATTTCAAATGGTCATATGAACTTGACCCAACCCTTGGTTTGACCCAATTTGACCAATTGGTCAACTTGACAAGTTGACCCATTTTGACCTAAATGGGTCAACATGAGCCAAACCTTATCAAATGAATTCCAAATCTCATGAAACTTGGCCAAACCTAGTTTCTCCACATACCCAACATATCCAAATTGAAAATTAGCAAAATGACCATTCTACCCCTAGGCCATAGAACAAATTTTGGCCTAATCCATGGGTAATTTGGTCCTACCCTCTTCATATCCTTGATGCTTTCCTAATAGCTCAAGAGACCTAATGAAGAGTGGTGCACCCAACCCAATGGGTTTGGGTCAGCCCAATGGCCCAAGGCCAAACCCCACCCCATGGGTCAAATTAGCTCATTTCAAATCCCTCTTCCACTCAATTTCAGGCACATGGGAGGTTAGCAATCCACTCAAGGCCTCAAATCAACCATGTGCAAACATCTAACTAATAAAAAAACCCTCCCATTGTGATCAATTGAATCAAAATGGCAAGATAGATCTTGGCCGTTCGATCCTTCAAGGGAGAGAAATACTCCCCCTAATTCAACTCAAATCGTTGATTCCTCAATTCGACTAAGCCCTAGAGAGTGTTAGGAAAGATTAGAGAGTCTTCCTAAGAATTCTTAGAGGGAATTGAATTTGAGAATCTTTTCTTCCATTGAAAAAATAGGGAGCTCAATCCAAACTTGAACTTCCTTCACAAACCAATTCCTCTTGCACATTCCAAGGACCAACTGAGCACACTCAAGCTTCCATTGGAGTTCCCATAGCAAGGAGAGGAGCAATTGGATCAAAGCCACAAGGAGCTTGAAGTGGTGTTGGTCCATGAGCAAGTCACTCAACCCCAAGGCTCAAGAATTTCAATAGGCTTGTTTCCACTGAAAGCTACCTCATTGATCTCGATGGTGATCACCTCCGGAGGTATGGAATTTTGACCACCCAACATAGAGTGTGGTCCTTGTGAAAGAAATTTTCAATGCAATTCCACCTAGATGTGTCCTTATTTTAGATGGTGTGTTTTGATCCAAGCTTAATCGAAGTTGATCTTCCCTAGATCATGGATCTTGTTGATCTAAGGGGAAGAGACTCCCATCCATGCATTTTGGATGGACAAGAGATTATTTCCATGTTTAGAATTTCTTTATCCCTTTTAAAACCATGGGAGATCTCATCCGATCTTTGATCGATGAGGAGATCAAAGCCCCGCCACCACGCCATTTGATGAACATTTAAGTGGATGCTCACGCATGTAAAGTGCACGACCGCCGCCACCACGCCGATGAGGGATTAGTTAGGATGTTAATTAATTTTAATCTAGATCTTCTAAAATTCATATCTCTTAATAAAATTCAAAAAAAATATGAAATAAATGGAAAGATAATTCAACCTAGAATATTTTAAAATTAATTTCAATGATTTTGAATTATGCTTTTCTGATTTTGGGTTTTATTGAAACTTTATTTTAATTACCTTTTTTTAATTAATCTCATTAATCCCAAACTTCTTGGGTATTTTTTGGGATGACCTCCTTAATTGGAGAATTGCATAAGTTTCATAATTACTCCTTTAACCCAATTATAATTAAGGTGTGATTAGTGGTTTTAATCCATGATTAGTTGATGGGATCTAGTGGGAGGTTTGGAATAATTTTGGGGCATTTCCCAAGCTCTAAACCCCTTTTCTCTTTAATCTTCCTTAATTAAGGTTAATAATTATCCTAATTAATTTCTAAAATTCTAAAACTTCAGAACTTAATTAATCTACTTTGGTAGATGCTTAGGTGTTTAATAGCCTAAGTTCAATTAAGGAAATCAAAACCCAATTCATATGTGTGAAAGGGTGTTTTGAAATTACTTAAGCTAAACAGCTTAATTAACTATTAATTATGAGCCAAATTGCATTAGGCCTTTTCTTATTAGGTGCATTGCAAATTTAAATTCCTTGTGAGTTTTATGTCATCTCATTGGCTCATAATTATTTGGTTAATTATAAGGTGGTGTAGGTAAGGGTTAATTTACTTAATTCATACCTTAACCTAATACATAAAAAAATGAATCTAATCATCTAAAAACTAAACAAAAAAATATCAAACACATGTGGGAATGGGTTAGGAACAACAAACTCATCTCACCTTTTCAAAATTAAATCAAACTCAAAACTAAACAAAAATCACATTGAATTCACTTTGATTTATTTTAAACTTTCCTATTCCATAAGAATGTCTTTAGGATTTAATTAAAGTGAATTTGTTTACATGCTTTCATTGCTTTGAATCTTTCCCCAATATGTTAAATTTGTATTTCATGTGGTTTCATGCATTCATATTTTTCAAATTTTAAAATGAAATTGTTTACTTTATGTCAAATTTGCATGTGTTGGCTAAAGTAGAAATATGAGTGGCTATTATCACTACTAAATTCAAATTATTTTCAAAACATATAAATCAAATATCAAATCGAAAGTATGCTACTTATATTTTAATTATAAGCTTGCATGTGAAAAATATAGGTATGCTATTTTCTTCTTTATGTTGGTATAGTTTTGAATAGAATTTGGTGAGATGTATCATTTGAAAAGAACCTAACACTCACCTAATTCCATATCCTATTCATCCTTATGCTATCACCTAAGAAGGGTCACCTATACTTGCATACATAAATTGCATAAACAAAATGAATCCATTAATATAACTATTGCATTCTTCTTTTCCATTTCATTTCTTTTATACACATGTTTGTATTTAAGGAAAGTGGTATATTAGTCAAGACAACCACGAGGTTGCAAGGTTTTAAGTAGCCCTAAGTAGGTATTGTACCGTACACCTCTGGTTAACAATGGCACTATACTCACTTATGCCTTTCTTACTTTCATGTGTGTATGTGAAAATTTGGATAAAGAAACCCTTTTCTATTAAAGAAAATCATGCATCTTAATCTTCTAAATTTCCTTAAATGGATTACTTAGCATGCATCATAAAGTATGTTAAATATTCTCATTTTGTATGTATAGATATGCTTAGGGTCCATCCATATGCATGTTATATAAGTTGGGAAAGAAATGAAGTAATATGTATTATGTGAATTTTGATTCATTTTATTTAATCTTAAAATGCCTTTCTTTTTGAATAGGTTTGTTTAGAGTTCAGCTAAACTTAGGATTAATTAAAATATTTAATTAAAACATTCACCTAAACAAAACTATAATGTGAATCTACTTTAGAAATTACTTAGGTTAGGGAAGGAAAGAGAAGTCTCTTTACAACTTAGTGATTAATTGTAGGATCCACTTGAACCAAATCAAAAAATGAAATAAAATTAATCCAAAGTAATTAAACCACTTAAATGAAACCCTCCTCTAAGTTGAACATGTTTTCACACTTAGAAAAATTTGAACCTAAAGCCATAGCTAAGCATACCACACATGCCTTCAGAGCACACACATTAGCCTAAGTCATCACTTCTAGCTTTAGGCTAGATCGGTCCATGGTTTAATGCTTATTTTATTTTGTGATATATATTTTAGACTAGATGTTAGGGTGTATGCTCGTAGAATGAATGGTAGGATGCTCTTAGTCTAACTATTCTTTTCTGCAGGGGATTGTGCTTAAGGGGTGCTATCATAAATAAAAATATAAATGCTTTTATTTGCAGGTGCTTTATACCCCTAAGCATAATCCAATAGGCTAGGTGGACTTAGTCACCCATGTGTGGGGTGATAAATCCAATATACATGCTTGGGATTTGTGTGGTTTGTTTTAGCTAACCCTTGTTTTGTAGGTGTTAGTTAGATTTCCACTTTTTCCTTTTCATATAAATTTATGCAATTAGGATTTAGGAATGATTGTTATGAGATTAGGATGAGCATTAGGTCATAAGATCCTATCTTATGCACCATGTGAAGCGTTGGAACATCTATCTTCCAACCATCCAAAAGAAGAAACCAAAGAAAGAAAAGAAGAAGAAGAAAAGAAGAAGTAGAATAAAGCTTGAAGACCCCCATAATAATGAATTTCTTGCTTAATTATAATTTAATTCATTTGTAATCTAGGTTGTATAAGGGTAGAGCTCGGCTACCCAATTTGATATTTTTTGATTTGTGGGTTGGTCAACACCTTTCATTCTTTTGTGATTAGCTTTATAAATTGATTGATGATTTATTTAGTTTGTGCATTAAGTGGCATTCTTTTCCTAGTTTCTTCCTTTCTTTATGTATGGCCTAGATGTGGATTAGGCTCTTTAGGGAAAAATAAATCTCTTACCCAACTTAACAACTTAAATTAAAAATAATGAACTCATAACCTCACCTAAAGCTTAGGTTTAAATTCAAGATAAAATAATTAGCAACCCCTTAGCTAGATGAGTATTTCTTTTACAATATCATGCACAATAATATCTTATTTTACTTTTGATTGGAGGGCTTCCACCTTTTCTAGAGAAACTTGGCTTGACCTTTGAGAGCCATGGTGGAAACTCACCTCTCTCCCTTCTCACTGATTTTGGCCAATAACCTTATTTCTCATGCATTAGTCATATGAATCCTATTAGCCTGAGTCAAATAATTATCCAAAAAAAATGAAATTTGAATTGCATTAGATTTAGGCCATTTGAAACATGTCCCTTTACATGATCTAGTCTCTTTAGGGAGTGAGTTTAAGGACTTAGTCTCTTTCTAAATAATAACAACTATCTTTCTAAAATAATCTTGCATAACATGTATTTAAAATCGTAGGAGGATTTAGTTGGTAGCCACCCCCAGGCGGTTGTAAGTCTAAGCTATCAAGTGGTTTGTCCTTTCTTATGAAGGCAAACCAATTACCCATTTTTGTCTTAGATTTAGGTTGTGCTTTGGCCTCAAAGCTCCCTTAGGTTAGAGGTTGCTTCTCCCCTTTATGGGATATAAGCATAATTTCATCTTTTAGGCATTTTCTTAATCTTGTGTTAAGGAATCATAAGTCCTAAATTTCTAATGAATAATTCAACTCAAACAAACTAAATCAATTTCAAAAATGTAAAGCCCAACTATAGGATAGTTTAGATGCTCGTTAGGTTTTCTAGCATCGTGAGCATCTCTTACTTATCTTCTATTTTGGCTTCGATAATAACTCCTCTCTTTGATCAGTCCCATTTGATCTTCAAAAATAAACTAATTGATTGATAGTCCTTTATTATTGAAATCTTTGAAGAGAACAATCATTTACCTTAATCGAGAGTTTTCTTAAGGAATCCTTATTCTTTAGGATGTAATTAACTATGGGGGCTTGCCCCTGTAGGGAACTTAACGAACCCAATTTAAAATAAAACCTATTTTACTTTTCCATATAAAGTAGGGGAAGAATCTTTGGTATATATGCAGACCCATCATCCTTAGGAGTCCTTATTGAGGTGATTAGGTCCATTAAAGGTAGTGACTTCTATCTTTTGAGATAGTATACTATTCCTTGATGACATACTCGATCACCTGAATAAGTACATCTGAGGATCTGCATGGCATCCTAAAAAGATGAATTTTTATAGTCTTGTCTTTCTTTTCTTGCCATAGATTTGAAAGGTGACTCCTATTATAGAAATTTTCTCCACAGATTTTTTTGGCTACTCCACTGGGGATGGTCCCTCTCTCCATCTTTAGTAAATGGTCATTGTCTTTGAGTATCGATAGTGGGTTGTACTTTGGTATGAATCTGAGTCTATCCTTCTTTCCATTGGCACTTAGCTTTTTTCATTCTTAAGTTGAATTAGCCAACATCTTTAAGTTTTAGGGTCGCATTCCTTATTGGTCTTAAAACTCTCGTTGGGTTCTCCAATGGGTAAAATGAAAATATCTAATTAAAAAGAAAATATTTTAAAGACTTCCTCTTTATCATTTTTTTTGATAAGAAAGGTTCATTCTAAAATAATAAAGACAAAAATAAATCTTCCATAAGAACTTTGCTTTTCAAAAAGAACCTTTTCAAAAAATGCACTTAATAAAATATTTTTCACAAAATTTTATCACCTTCATTTAACAATTCTCATAATTGTTACATGTAGGAATTTTCATGAATAAAACTAATAAAATTTTCCAAAAAGCACAAATGAACATCTTCTTTCAATTCACTTTGATGAAGGTTTCATTTTCAAAATAAAATGAACAATCATCTTTCCAAAATGAAAATCATAATCATAAAGTTTTCAAAAGCACACATGAATCTTTCTATTCAATAAACTCACATTATTGAATGAAAGTTTCATTTGTAAACAAAATTAAAATTTTCAAAAATACACATGAACACCTTCATTTAATATACTCAAAATTTATTAAATGAAGATATCATTTCCAACTAAAAAAAAAAATTAAATATCATTTTGGAAATCCCACTTAAACGTATCCCACATATGATTAAATTGGAATTCCTCTCTTTCAAAAAGCAATAATCACACACAAAATAAAAATCTTACATTTCAAAAATAAGATTGATCTCCATTCAACATACCCAAATTTATTGATAGGTTTGAGATAAAACATCTTTGATATGCCAGCAGTCCTTGAAAGGATCTGAGTTGAGTTAAACTCTTAGGAGGTGGAATTTCTAAGATAACTTTAATCTTTTTTGGATCTATTTCTATTCCCCGGTGTCGAACAACAAACCCAAGGAATTTCATTGAAGCTACTGCACACTTAGGATTCATTTTAAGGTTATATTATCTTATCCATTCAAAAACTACTCTCAAGTCAAAGAGGTGGTCTTCCTTTCTCTGCTTTTGACTACTAGATCATCAACGTAGCACTCAACCTGATGATGGATGAGTTCATTGAAGATTTGAGTGATGGCCCATTAGTATGTAGTACCAACATTTTTAAGGCCGAATGACATGACCCTATAATAGAAGATTCTGATCGGGGTTCAGAAAGCAGTATTTCTTTTATCTTTAAAGACATCTTGATTTGGTTATAGCGAGATGACCCATCCATGAAAGAGAAAATTGCATGAGATGTGACGATATCCACCATTAATTCTAGTATAGGGAGATGAAACTCATCCTCATGACATGCCTTGTTTAAGTCCCTAAAATTGATGCATATGTGAATTTGGCCATTCTTCTTCTTAACTGGGATGACACCGGCAAACCAGGTAGGATATTTTTCTTCCCTGATGAAGCCAACATCAATCAATTTCTTGACTTCAGAAATGACCTGTTGTTCAAATTCTAATCGCATGCATCTAGGAGCTTGCTGAATAGGGGTAGCGTTAGGATTTATTACTAGCTTGTGGAATGCTACATTATGAGATAATCCGGGCATCTCTTCATAACTCCATGCGAAGAAGTCTTTAAACTCAATGAAGCCTAACTAAGTCATTGGTTTCTTCTTCATTCAACAATGAGCTGATGTATGTTGGGCGTGGATTTTCTTCTATCTTGAGATTGATTTCTTTAAGCTTGTCTATTGTTGAATGAATCTCCTCTTCAAATTTTGGTGGTACCTCTTTGACTTAGAGATCATCTGGATCATCTGAGGTTTCTAAACACACATTCTCATAAGAGTTGGGGGTGTGTGAAAAGAACATATCAGACTCTAAATGATTAGTAACAACCAAGCAGTAATCGTCATCATCCGGACCATCAATCTAGTCGCTCGATTGTGCTTCCCCACATGCATTGTTCCAGCTTCTTAGTACTTTGACCTGCTTTGGACCATGTGTGAGGAACTAAACCTTTATATAAGATTATGAACACAAGGAGTAAAAGTTAAATAGTAATTCTTTAAATCCTCCTCAAGTTCTACATCAACTTTAGGACTTGAGGATGATGATCCCAAAATAAGCTCTTGCTTCATGTCCTTTGGAAGACTTAGGGACTTCATTAACTACCAAACCTTTAACTTTTTGAGATGTAAGTGAGGTTAGAGCTAAGGTTCCCAACTGCTGCCTAGTAGTTTCCCATAAACCATATTCAAATACTTTTCTTTGTCTAGAGGCATGATCTTCGTCTTTGTCTGGATCGAAAGTCACCTCCAATGGAACTCGCTAAGAGGGGTTGGCTGGTATACTAATCACATTAGACTCATCCATCAAGCTGGATTCCAAGTCTATGAATAGTAGGGGTACTCATGAACTGGAACCTTTGTGGTGATGGCCAACTAGGGGTCTCCTCTAGAACTACCTCTTTACCGCCTCTCTGCAGGTGGAGGTTGAGCCATCCTACCCACATGTCCATATGATGAAATGAACTGTGGGTAGAATGTAATATACATATATATTTCTTCCTCAATTCCTCTTTCTTTTTCACTTGGACTTTAATTTTTTTTTTCCTTTTCTTTTGCTTCATTTTCTTTTTCTTTTGTGTTTGCATTTGAATTTTGTCCAAGTTCATGAGAAAGGATATTTTGAGGAAGATAGTAGTTCGCATCCTCATAAATATCAACCTCTCTAACTGAAAATGGCTTTTCATCTCCATTGACACGATACTTAATCCCATCTTTTTTGAAACTTGATGCACTTATGGAGGGAGGATGGAATGATCTTGTTCTAATGTATCCAAGGCCTACCAAGCAAAGCAGTGAACAAAGTATTCAAATCAATGATGTAAAACTTGGCTTCAGTCTTCCAGTCACCTATCTCCAAAGGTAACACTATAGAACCTAAAGCCCACTCACCTTGTTCATTGAATCCTCTCAAAATCATCCGATCTCCTCGGAGTGTGGAGATGGCATCCTCAAATAGCAAGGGTCTTTAGACTCATAATGTTTACCAATGCACTTGAATCCATAAGAACCCTTGCAAGTATGAACCTGTCCATGTCAACTATGATGTAGAGGGGATGGTTATGCTCCAAGTCCCCCAAAAGAAGGTCTTCATCAGTGAAGGTGATCCCTTGAGCTTCTTTTGTGTAATGTGCCTCCTCACTTATAACGGTCAGTTGAGCTAAGCATATCTCAGGATCAAGGAGATCCTTGATTAGTGATTCTCTCATCTCTTTGGATAAGACAAGGGCATCATATATGCTTAGCTTAGATGGAAACTTTCTTAGATGAGAAAGGACATTGTAGTCCACCATGGGCTGGTTCTTCACAAGCATATCCGAGGGTGGAGCATCCTGTGGAGCGGATTCTCGATCTTCTGTACCAATGACTTGTTTCCCTCTATCTTGAGGTGCTGCCCTAGGAGGTAGAACCTTGTCACTACGGAGGTTGACTTCGGTGATCTCTTGTGGCGGGGTAATGGAAGGTTCTACTGCACATACCTACCTTCTCCTATGGGACCTCAAAATTGGATGATTCCAAGTCTATCTCAAGAGGTGAACCCATAGTATTAGTGAGTAACTCAATCAAAGAGGAAGATCAAAATTGTTATAGTTATTTTGACTTGAAGAGTTATCGTTAGGATTAAAAGAAGATAATCCATCAGAAGTGACACAAATGTAATTCAAACTAGTTTTATTCTTCAATCTCTTTGAATTATTTGGAGGTACAAAGTAGAAGTCAAGTAAAGTCAGTGGAGTAAGGGATTTGATGCCCTTATCCGTTGATACAAGAGTTCTACTAGTAGAAGAAATAAAATAGCTAACTCAAATAGAAGAAGTCGCTAGTGTAGAAGCTGCAACTAGAGGCTGGACACGATTGGTCGAGCTAAAGGGCTATCTCGGTGACACATCTTCTTCTCTGTTGAGCTCCCCTTTCCAAGAGTTGGCACTAGCAACTTGCAAACCTTCCTTGGTGTTGGAGGTTTGAGCTTACTCAGCACCTATAAGGAAAGCTTCTTAATCTTCTGAATGATCTTCTTAGAGGTTTTGGATAGAGAAATATTCTAACCTTCTTTAGTTTTGGTAGGATCACATGTATCCCCAAAGATTACCCTAATGGAACTGGATGGTTATTTCACAAGGTATTCCTTTGGGATAACTATATCACTGATCTTGAAACTGTGTTCAAGCCAGTCCATGAATATGATGCAATCCTCCAAAATATGGCCTAGCATGGTGGTAAGGCAAAAGTTTGGATCATGACTTTTTTACTACTTCCTCGGTCTCTAGGCGGGTAGCAGAAAATCAAACTTCTTTAAGAGATTCTTAAAGATCTTCTAATTACCTCTCTCTTAAAGAATAAGGTTTGTTAACTTATCTAAAAGAGTAGGTGGACCATAGCTACGGCGGGTATGCATCCACTTTGTGGTGGTATGGTGAGGCGTGTGATAGCCATGGAGGTCGTAGAGTGCCTTGGTGGTGGCAAAGGAGGTGGAGGCTGGAGGTGGTCTCTTGATCTCTCTAGGCTGCTTCACCTTATCTACTATGCTCACTTCTTCTCAGACCTTTGTGGCTTTTCTTAGGCAATTGATCTTGAAAAGGCAACTTTTGGCCTCTCCTTGTAGGTAGCCACCTTGTTGATTAGCTTCTCAAATGTCTTGATAGTGAAGCCCTTAAGCATGAAGGCGATCGGGCCATGGACATTCTTTAAAAGAATTTCAATGGCATGTTGCTCAAATAGCTGCGGTTCATATTTCATACTAGGTTATGCCATTGGAGAATATAATCAATAAGAGACTCACTGGGGTGTTGTTGTGCTACAATGAGATCACCTACAGTAATCCTTTACTGAGTTCCAACAAATCTCTTGATAAAGAGTTGCTCTAACTCAACAAATATCTTTACTGAACCGTTGGGCATTTCATCATACCAATCAAAAGCAATCCATGCTAGCTACTAACGAAATGGTGAAAAAGCAAAGCATCGCTGCCACCGATGTTGGAACAACTGGCCCTGAAGTGTGATATATGCTGCCTTGGGTTTCCACTACCATCAAAGATTTTGAAGGAAGGTTACACAAAACTCTTGGGATATTGAATAGCATCAATTCCTTTGGGTAGGGTCATTTTGGAACCGATGATCCTCCCCGGGCTTGAGCCAATGCTTCCTTCACTTGCTACTCAACCATGAATTTTATGTCATTTTTTTGTATGGAGGAACTTTCCACTACCTTCCTATACATGCTAGTGCTACCTTGCTCAATGGGAGGTAAGGTCTTAGCTTGGTCTAAGAGATGCACTAACTCAGGCTGACTGATGTCGACTGTAGTAGGATGAACTAATGGGGCTTATTTTTGGAGCACTGAAACTACTGCTAACAAGTCCTAGTTGCCTTACCATCCTATCTATCTACTCATCTTTTCTTAGCGATATGTGAGGTGATTGGGGCTATGTTCTTCAACCTCATCACCTTCCATGGCTTGTTGCTCCGAGAAGAGATCCTCAGTATCAACCATATACTCCGAGTCTCCCAACAAGTCATCTTCGTTGAGATCAAAGCTGACTTTATCTTCATCTGACCAATCATACCCCAAGATCTCCTTCTTTTCCATGAAATAATGTGCCACTATCTCATCTAAAGAATGATCAAACTGTGCAGGTACAAAATCTTTGGCTGACCGGTGTGATCACTATTATGTAATGAGAGGCACTGGACCTCTACTTTTGAGTCAATCCTATGTGGACTGTACTCACTAGATGAGTGATAGTCTAACTATCATTAGGTATGAGAGGGGTGACAATCCTAGGATGTTCCAATATCCTTGGTGCAGTTGGACTATCATTTTCCACCTCTAAAATAACTGTCACCATCTCCACATCTCGCTGAACTGGCAGAGTTGGTGAAGGGACGACCACAATGCTTCAGGGTTGCCACTCCTTTCGCACCACCACTGGGGCAGAAGGTCAAGCAGGAGAGTTTGGCTTCATCACAATAGGTGGTGTAGATGGGGTAGGATCACTCGGCCATAGCTGGATCACCAACGGCCTTTGATGGAACTAGAGATGGAATGGAGATGCTGTGACCTGGGCTGGTGATGGTGGACTAGGGGTAGAGTGGTGTAATGGAGACACCACCAACTCTATGAATAGATATCCTTCATGATGGGGTCCCTAGCAAGATCTTTGTCGGTATGCGGCATGGGTGGAAAATTAACAAGTGCAAAAGCGCGATTGGCTGAACCTCGCTCTCCTCGGTAATATGAGCTGTATGGGCCTCTCTAGCCCTCTTCTGATGGATATGCTTCCCTACACTATGGGGGATAATGGATCTTAGATCAAGCGCTATGGACTCACGAGCGTCCATAGCTCTACTAGCGCAAGGCATTGAGGGCATACGACCTCTGCTCCCCAGTAACTACTATGACCGGTGGAGGTGATATGCGAATCCTCCTAACATCCTCTACGAGAGAGAGGATGGAACGTTTTGTAACCGGTGGTGAAAGACAGAAACTCCATGAGCAGACTCTTCCATCTCCGACAATCCGTGTGATCTTTGATGATGCTTTGTTCTACTGTGTGTCTGGTAGGATGGGAGGAGTGAGAGCTAGACCCATACTCAAAAGTAGGGAGGAAAATCTCAGATTAGGGAGCCTTACCCTTTGAGGGTACGATGGGAGGTGCTAGCAGCCCTCACATGAAACCATGGGGTGTCAAACTTGGGCAGCACTCGGTATTGCGGCGTGAGACTACCACGCTTTCCTCTTTGAGGAGATGTTAGGTGGAGTGTAGATTTGGATGGTGCTTACGCGGTCCAGTGGTCCTGTTGATGAGGGGAGTGCCCTCACATGTAATCTCTCCTTGAATCCCTACAAAGTGGATAAGGTGTATGATCCGGTTGGGGAAGTTGGCTTGATCCAAGCCAAATCCATACCATGAGGAAAGTGAAAATAAATTTATGATTCTTCCATCTCGATTAAGCTAAAGACTGAACTATCAATCTTATATGAGAATCTAAATGAGAAATGAATTTGTATCAAATTTTTGTCTTTATTGATTTTTTTTTGAATTTGAATTGAAAATTTGAACCCTCATCCAACAACTTAGAAGTGTTAAGTGGGGTTCAAACAGATTTGAAAATATTTAGAAATTTGATTGAAAGAGGAATTTTGAATATGAATCCAACTTCAACAAATTTGGGTATGTTGAAAGATGTATTCAAATATTTTGAGAATGATGCTTCCATAGGTTCATGTTTCTTTGAATTTATATTTTTGATTTGAGGACCCTTTCCTTTAACAAATTTGGGTATGTTAAAGTAAAGGTCAATTAATTTTATTTTTGTTTGGTGATTGTGGAATTTTACCTACTTAGCAAATTTAGGTGTGCTAAGTGAAGTATTTTGAAGATGATTGTTTCTTTTTTTAATTGTTATTTTGATTTTTGAAAATTGGAATTCTCACTTAACAAATTTAGGTATGCTAACTGAAGAATCCAAGTGTGTTTTGTTTGATTTTTGAAAATAGGATTCATAGCAAATTTAAGTATGCTAAGAAAATTCTAAGTGTTTCATTTGTTTTGATTTTTGAAAGAGTAGGATCCTTAGCAAATTTGGGTATACTAAGGGAATCTTAGGTGTTTCATTTTTGTTTTGATTTGATTGAAAGTGGAGAATTTACTTTAGCAAATATGATATGCTAAAGATGAAGTCCCACTTAGTTTTGTGAAACGGAAATTTCACTTAGCAAATTTGAGTGTGCTAAATGAAATTCCAAAAGATGTGTTCAAAATTTTTGATTTAGTTTGGTTTTGAAAATGGAAACTTCTTTTTAGCAAATTTGGTATGCTAAAGAAAGAAGTTCCAAAAGGTGCTTGAAAATTTTTGGTTTTAGATTTTGGGGACTTCTTAGGAAATTTGATTATGCTAAATGAAGTTTCAAATATTTTTGAAATTTTTTTTATTTTGAATTTGGAGACTTCAATTAACAAATTTGAGTATGCTAAATGAAGTTCCAAATATGTTTGAAAATTTTGATTTTGGAATTTGGAAACTTCACTTAGGAAATTTGATTATGCTAAATGAAGTTTCAAATATGTTTGAAATTTTGATTTTGAAAATATGATTGTTAAGTTTCAATTTTTGAAAAGAGGACTTCCATTCATCAAATTTGGGTATGTAGGAATGGAGATCAATCTTATTTTTGAAATGTGAAAGTTTTATTTTATGTGTGGTTGTTGCTTTTTGAAAGAGGGAATTCAAACTTAATCATATGTGGGATATATTTAAGTGGGACTTCCAAATGATATTATTTTTAATTGGGAATGAAATTTTCATTCAATAAATTTGAGTATATTAAATGAAGATGTTGATATGTGCTTTTGAAAAAAATTAACTTTATTTGAAAATGAAACTTCCATTCAATAAGTGTGAGTGTATTGAATGGAAAGGTTCATGTGTGCTTTTTTGAAAACTTTATTTTTTGATTAAGAACTTGGATTTTCAAAAGAGATTGCATAATTTGAATCCAATGCTTCTCATTATGAATCTCTTTTACTTTTTCTAAAGGTTTATGAAAAAATGAAAGTTGTTGACCTTCAATGAATCTTTGAAGTGCTCACACAAGTTCAGTGAGACCTCTTTAGTGTGATAAGGGAGGTAGAGCTCTTTGTTTGAAATGAGAAAGGGCAAATTTCTAACGAGTTAACAGAGCTTAGTAGCTTCACTCTTTCTCTATTTTTGATTTTGATTTTGATTTTTGGAAAGATGATTGTTCATTTTATTTTGAAAATGAAATCTTCATCAAAATAAATTGAAGAAAGATGTCCATTTGTACTTTTTGAAAACTTTATTTTTTATTTTAATTTTTGACTTTTGAAAGATGATTGTTCATTTTATTTTGAAAATGAAATCTTCATCAAAATGAACTGAAGGAAGATGTTCATTTGTGCTTTTGGAAAACTTTATTTTTGATTTTTATTTTGAGTTTTGGAAAGATGATTGTTCATTTTATTTTGAAAATGAAATCTTCATCAAAATGAATTGAAGGAATATGTTCATTTGTGCTTTTGGAAAAGTTTATTTTTGATTTTGATTTTGACTTTTGGAAAGATGATTGTTCATTTTATTTTGAAAATGAAATCTTCATCAAAATGAATTGAAGGAAGATGTTCATTTGTGCTTTTGGAAAAGATTGTTAGTTTTATTTTTGAAAATTCCTACATATAATAATTATGAGAATTGTTAAATGAGGGTGATTTTATTTTTTGTGGAAAATATTTTGTTATGTGCATTTTTGAAAGGGTGCTTTTTGAAAAGCAAAGTTCTTATGGAAAATTTATTTTATCTTTATTATTTAGAATGAACCTTTCCTTATCATAAAATGATAAGAAGGAAGTCTTTAAGTGTTTTTTTATTTACATCCTTTTAATTTTTTACCCATTGGAGAACCTAATAGGGGTTTTAAGACTAAGACGGAGTGAGGTCCTAAAACTAAAGATGTTGGCTAACTCAACTTAAGAAGGAAATAAAAAATTAAAAGGATCTATGGAGAGAGGAACCATTCTTAACAAGATAGTTTTGGATTTAGTTTATCTTTGAGTATTGATAGTGGGTTTGTACTTTGGCACTTATTGATTTAGTTTGTTTGAGTTTGAATTTTTTATTAGAAATTTTGGACTTATGATTCCATAACACAAGATTAAGAAAATACTTAAGAGGTGATAATTTAAGCATATGGCCCACAAAAGGGAGAAGCAACCTCAGAACCTAAATCTAGGGAGCTTTGGTGAGGGCCGAAAGCACAACCTAAATCTAAGGTGAAAAATAGGTATTTGGTTTGCCTCTATAAGAGAGGACAAACCACCCGACTGCTTGGACTTACAACCGCCTGGGAGTGACTGCCAACTAACTCCTCCTATAATTTTAAATATACGTAGGCAACTCTTATGATTATGCAAGATACCTAGGCTATTATTTATTTAGAAAGTGACTAAGTCCTTAAACTTACACGCTAAAGAGACTAGATCATGTAAGGGCATGCTTCAAATGACCTAAATCTAATGCAATTCAAATTTAATTTAATTTTTCATTTTTGGACAATTATTTTGACTTAGGCTAATAAGATTTATATGCCTAATGCACGAGAAATAAAGTTATTGACCAAAATCAGCGAGAAAGGAGGAGGTGTGTTTTCACCATGTCTCTCAAAGGTCAAGCCAAGTTTCTTTGGAAAAAGTGAAAGCCCTCCAATCAAGAGTGAAACAATATGCATTTATGCACGATATTGTAAAAGAAATACTCATCCAACTAAGGGGTTGGTAATTCTTTTATCTTGATTTTAAACCTAAACTTTAAGTGAGGTTATGAGTTTTTTATTTTTAATTTTGAGTTGTTAGATTTGGTAAAAATATTTATTTTTTTCCTAAGAGCCTAATCCACATCCAGGCCATACATAAAGCAAGGAAGAAACTAGAAAAGATGTCACTTAATGCACAAGCTAAACAAATCATCAATCAATTTATAAAGCTAATCACAAAAAGAATAAGAGGCCATTGTGGTTGGGTACCACCGCACAAACATGAAAACAAATTGGGTAGCTAAGTTCTACCCTTATACAACCTGTATTAGAAATGAATTAAATTATAATTAAGCAAGAAATTTTTTATTATGGGGGTCTTCAAGTTTCTTTTCTTCATTCTTCTTTTCTTCTTTCTTCTTCTTTTCTTTTTCTTCTTTGGTTCCTTTTTTGGATGGATAGGTGGATGCTCCAAGGCTTCACATGGTGCAAAAGATAGGATCTTATGACCAATGTTCATCCTAATCCCTGTAACAGTCATTCCAAAATCTTAATTGCAAAATTTACATGAAAAGAAAAAGTAGATCTAACTAACACCTGCAAAATAAATGTTAAATAAACAAACCACCAAATCCCAAGCCTGTATATTAGAATTATCACCCCACACATGGGTGACTAAGTCCACCTGACCTATTGGATTATGCTTAGGGTTATAAGCACCTGCATAACAAAAGCATTTATATTTTTATTTATTACAACACCCCTTAAGCAAAATCCCTTGCAGAAGATAATGATTAGACTAAAGATCATCCTACCATTCATTCTATGCACATTCATCTTAACATCCAATCTAAAACATATATCACCAAACAAAAGTAAGCATCAAATCATGCACCGCCCTAACCTAAAACTAGAAGTGGTGACTTAGCCTAATGTGTGTGCTTTGGTGGTTTGTGTGGTATGTTTAGCTATGGCTTGAAGTTATAATTTTTTAAGTGTGAAGCATGTTCAACTTAGAGGAGGGTTTCATTTAAGTGATTTAATTATTTTGGATTGATTTTTTTATTTTTTTAGTTTTGTGAATCTTATAATTAATTACTAAGTTATAAAGAGAAGAGAAGAGAACTTCTCTTTCCTTCCCTAACCTAAGTAATTTCTAAAGTAGATTCACATTTTAATTTTGTTTAGTGAATATTTTGATTAAGTGTTTTAATTAATCCTAAGTTTAGATGAACTCTAAACAAACCCATTCAAAAGAAAGGCATTTTAAGATTAAATAAAATGAACTAAATTCACAAAACATACATCACTTCATTTCTTTCCCAACATGTATAACATGCATATGAATGAGTTCTAAGCATATATATACACACAAATAAAAATGTTTAACACACTTTATGATGCATGCTAAGTAATTCATTTAAGGAAATTTGGAAGTTTAAGATGCATGATTTTCATTAAGTAGAAAAGGGATTTCTTATCCAATCTTCACATGCACACATGAAAGTAAGAAAGACATAAGTGAGTATAATGCCATTGTTAACTAGAGGTATAAGGTACAAGACCTACTTAGGGCTACTTAAAGCCTCACAACCTCGGGATTGTCCAGACTAATATACCACTTTCTTAAATACAAACATGTGTACAAAAGAAATGAATGAAAAAGAAAGGTTGCAAAAAAGAACTTATATTAGTTGATTCATTTTGCTCATGCAATTTATATATGAAAGCATAGGTATCCTTCTTAAGTGATAGTATAGGAATGAATAGGATATAGAATTAAGAAAGTGTTAGGTTCTTTTCAAATGAACCACACTCCTTACCAAATCCTATTCAAAACTACACATAAAGTAAAACATTTTTATTATAAATTTGAATTTTAAAAATATGAATGCATGAAACCACATGGCACATATATTTATCATGTTGGGGAAAGAAATAAAGCAATGAAAATGTAAACACATTCACTTTAACTAAATCCTAAAGACAATCTTATGAAATAAGAAAGCTTAAAAAAAATCAAAGTTTATTCAATGTGATTTTTGTTTGAATTAAATTTGATTTAATTTTGAAAATTCAAGTTGAGTTTGCTGTTCCTAACCCATTCCCACATGTGTTTGATATTTTTGTTTAATTTTTTGATGATTAGATTCATTTTACTTTTTGATTAGGTTAAGGTATTAATTAAATAAGTTAATTAACCCTTACCTACACCACCGTAACATAGTTAACCAAGTAATTATGAGCCAATGAGATGACATAAAACCTCACAAGGAATTTAAACTTGTAATGCACCTAGGAAGAAAAGGGCCTAATGCAATTTGGCTCATGATTAATGGTAAATTAAGCTAAGGGGTTTAACTTAAGTAATTTCAAAAACACCACTCACACATGTGAGTAGAGTTTTGATTTCATTAATTGAACTTTGGCTTTGAACAACTAAGCATCTACCCAAAGTAGATTAATTAAGTTCTAGAAAGTTTTAAAAATTTTTAAAAATTAATTAAGAGGGTAATTAGTGAATTAACACTTAATTAAGAGAGGATTAAGGAAAGAAAGGGGTTTTGGGAATAGCTTAGGGGAAATAGCCTAAAATTTTTTCTTAAGCCTCCTATTCATTGGATCTAACCTTAATCAACTTCAATAAGAGATTAAATCACTAATCACACCATTAATTATCCTTAATTACATTGAGGAGTAATTAGGAAATGCATTTGCAATTCCCCTAATTAAGCATCAATAAATCCTAAGAAAATTAGGGGAGGCGAAAGTCATCCCCCAAAACATACTGAAGAAGTTTGGGATTAATCAGAAGGTTAATTAAGGAGTAATTAGTAAAATAAGATTTAAATAAACCAAAATCAGAGAAAAATATAATTCAAAATCATTAAAATTAATTTTAGAATATTCTATATGGAATTATCTTTTAGTAGAAATTTACCTCATATTTTTTTATTTTTATTTAGGGAGATATGAATTTTTGAAGCTTAGAGGATTAATTAACATTAATTAAAATCTTAACTAATCCCCCAACATTTCGATGTGGCATTGATCTTTACATTGTCTTATGAGCCATCACTTAAACGTCGCATCAAGGCAGTGGTGTGATGGTGGGAAGCGGTTTGATACCCGTTAGATCAAGGATCGAATGACCAATGATCATCCCATGGTTCTAAAAGGGATAAATTGATTTATAAGCGTGCACTTAATCAGCCAAAATGTGTGGATGGATGGTCGGGATTACCCCAGTTCTTCCGTGAGGATCTATAGAGACCATCCATGATCTAAGGGAAGATCTAAGCTTGATTGAACTTAGATTAGGGTAGGATTTTACCCACACCATCTTATACTAATGACAAGCCTATCCAACGGTGGAATTCTCATGCCATGACATTTCTTTCACAAAGGACCAATGCCTTCTATGCTTAGTGGTCAAAAAATTCTATACAACACCAGAGGTGATCACCGGAGATGAAGCCCTGTTTAATGTTTTAAGCTTTGGGGTTGAGTAGATCTCTCTATGGACCAAGCTGTCCTCCTATCCTTTACGACTTTGATCAAATTCAACTCCTCCTTACTTTGGGAACTTGTGTGAATACTTGGGTGCACTCAACTTGGTCCTCTGAGGGAGTGTGCAAGGCAGGTGGGTATGGAAGAAGTTAGGAAATGAGAGGAGCTCCCCTTTTTTCTAAGGAAGAAAATTGAGAATGTTTGATTTCAATTCCATTCTAGGAAGCTTAAGAATGCTCTCTAATGGGTCCTAACACTCTCTAAGAGTCAATCAACATTGAGGATCTTGAATTCAAATGGAATTAGGGGACTATATCTCCCCCTATGGCAATTGGACGGCCGAAGCATGGCTTATCATTTTGATCCAATTGACCATATGGAAAGGGTTGTTTGGGATGTTTGAAGTTGGCACATGGTCGATTGGAGCTTAGGAGTGGATTGGTAACCTCCCATGTGCTTCAAATCAAGTGGAGGGAGGTTTTCAAATTGGTCAATTTGAGCTAGGGGTCAATTTTGGCCTTGGGTCCATTTGGGCTAACCTGAAACAATTGGATTGGGTGCACCACTCTCCATTAGGTCCACTTGACCTATTAGGAAGGTATCAAGTTGATATGAAGAGGGCTTGACCAAATTCCCCATGGATTTGACAAAAATTTATTTTATGGCCTAGGGTTAGAATGGTAATTTTGCTGATTTTTGAATTTGAATATGTTGGGTATGTGGAGAAGATGGGTTTGGCCAAGTTTCATTGGATTTGGAGTTCATTTGATATGGTTTGGCTCATGTTGACCCATTTAGGTCAAAATGGGTCAACTTGGGTCAAGTTGACCAATTGGTCAAATTAGGTCAAACCAAGTGTTGGGTCAAGTTCATATGAACATTTGAAATATTTTGGTGGCTTTGGTTTGATTTAATTTGGTTTAGTTTTGAATTTGGCTCATATGACTTCATTTAGGTCAAATGGGTCAAATTGACCAATTTGACCCATTTGACCTATTTGAGCTAGGTCAAGGGTAGATTTAGTTTGGTTAGTCATATGGAGTAGATTGGTATCTTTGTTTCCAATCAATTATTGTAAGTTTGAATTTGGCTTAATATGACCCCTTTAGGTCATGTTGGGTTCAAGGTCAATTGGGCTAGGTTAGGTCTAGTTGGCCAATTGAGGCATTGGTCAAGTTCAACAAGTGATTTGCAATTAGCTTGACCTATTGGTTTCAATCAATTTGTCTTAGATCAAGTTTTGACACATTTTGACTTTTTAGGTCAAGTAGGTTCAGCTTGGGTCAAGTGGCCAATTGGGCTAGGTTAGGCTCAAATGTTGACTTGGTCAAGATCAAACATAGTTCATGAATGAACTTAGATCAATAGTTTCAATCAATTTAGCCTGTGGTAGATTTTGGCTATGTTAGGTTTTATTTTGGATAAGTGTTGACATGACACCCCTTAAGTTTGACTTGGTTTGACCCAATTTGGTTGATTGATCATCCCATGATAATTGTTGATCATGATGAGATGCATAGGTGAGTTTAATTCAATCCAATTTGGTTAGGATTAGATTTTGGCTCATAAGGGTACTTTAGGTCACTTTAGGTTAAGTGAGCCTAAGTGGCAAATGACTTGGTCAAAGCTTGATTTGAGTTTGATTGAACTTGTATATGGACTTATGATTGAAATATAAATCCATTTGTAAGTGGTTTGAAGTCAAATTTTGAATCATTTGACAATTTCATATTCAAAGGAAGAATATGAATGGATTTGGGGTTTGATTTTTGAATTGGATTTTGATTTAGTGATTGAAGTTTGTATTTATATATTAATTCATGATTGTAGGGTTGATTGAATCATGAAGGAAAATCAAGAGTTTGGCTTGATTTGAAGTTGATTTGGGCACGTTCAAGATTTTGACTTGAAAGTCTTAGGTTGGATTTTGAATGGATTTGAGTTTTCTTTTTGGAATTGGTTTTGATTATTTGAATTTATATTTCATTTATATATGTGAATATAAATGAGAATAAAATAGGTCATGAGAAAATTTCAAGGATTTGAAGTGGTTTGATCATCATCTAGGTTAAGTCCATTTAAAGGGAGTTTTAAAGGACTTAGGAAATTTTTTTGTTTGAAGCTTGAATTTTGAATCTGATTTATATTTATATTTCATTTATATATGTGAATATAAATGAGAGTATAAATGAATTATGAGAAAATACCATGAATTTGAATCGATTTGATCATGATTTAGGCTAAGTCCTTAGGAAGAAAATTAAGAACATAGGAAGGATTTTAAATTTGGAATTTAATTTTTGGAATTGATTTGTATTTATATTTCATTTATATGTGTGAATATAAATGAGAATATAAATGAGTTATGAGAAAATCCCATGAATTTGAATTGATTTGATCATGATTTTGGCTAAGTCCATGAAAGAAGATTAAGGACTTAAGAAAGATTTGGACTTAGGAATTTCATTCATGGGTTTCAATAATGGATTTCAATCACATGGAGTTGATTTGAGTTTGGAGAAAATCAAATAAGATTGATTTAGAGTTTGACTTGAAGGAAGGAAGGTGAGGAATGATTCAAGCTAAGCGTAGCAAATTTTCTAACACCCTAAGGCATGACCTATTCTAAGGCTAACTCTTAAGTCTTTAATAGGTTGTGTCCTAATCACTTGATGTGTCTTAGGACTAAGGAACTCTTAAAGTCTAAGAGAAATCCTATGTCTAAGATGGAGGGTTGAGAGCTCATTCTAAAAATGAGGTCAACAAAGAGTAACTTGATATATAATATAATTTGCTTCACAAAATTTATTAAATAAACGTGAAATATATTCCCCACCTCTATCCGATCTTAAAAATTGATTTTTTTTGATTTAATTGATTTTCTAGTTCTAATTTATATTTCTTAAATATATCAAAAACTTTATCTTTAGTTCTCATTAAATAATCATAGTAAAATTTTAAAAAATCATCAATAAAGGTAATAAAATATATTTTACCTCCTCTTGTTAAATTACCATTTAAATCACAAACATCACTATGAATAAAATAAAATAAATTATTTTGCTTAATAGAAATATATTAAAATATTTTTTTAGTTTGTTTTGATTGAGAGCAAATTTCACACTTCACATCTTTATTTATATCATTTTTAGATATTAAATTCATATACATCATTCTTTTAATTGTTTTGTAGTTTATATTTCCTAATCTTGCAAGCCAAATGTTAGAAGAAATAATTAATGAAATAGAAGGATTTAAGCAAAACATTTTATTACTAGAAAATGATTAATTTAATTTAAATAAACCATTACATAAATATCTCATACCCATAAATGATTCACTTTTGGTTATAATAACTTTATTTGACTCAAAAATAAGATGATAACCATGTTGAACAAGTATTGAACCACTAATTAAATTTCTCCTAATATTCAGTACATATAGAACTGAATATAATTTTAAATATTTTTTTGATTTCAATTTTAGATCAATATCTCCTTCTCCAACCACACTAGCTAGTGCTCCATTGCCCATGCTTACACTTCCTCTTGGTGTATCATGGTATGATGAAAACCAAGATTTATCAAAACTCACATGTATATTTGCCCCGATATCTATCCACCAATCGGTAGAATACTATGAAAAATTATTTTCAAATGATGGGTGTTGACCTCATTTTTAGAATGAGCTCTCAACACCCCCATATTAGACATAGGACTTCTCTTAGACTTTAAGTGTTCTTAGTATTAAGACACATCTAGTGATTAGGTGGACACTCCCCTAGCCCTAGAAGACTTATAAGAGTTAGCCATAAGAATAGGTCATGCCTTAGCTTAAATCATTCCTCACTTTCCTTCTTTCAAGTAAAATTCCAAATAAATTCCATTTGATTTTCTCCAAACTCAATTCAATTCCATGATTCAATTCCATGATTGAAACTCATGACCAAATTCCATTAAAAATTTCTAAGTTCAAATTTTCTAAGTCTTTAACCCTTTCTTAAGGACTTAGCCAAAATCATGATTCAAACCTATTCAAATCTTTGAGATTTTCTCATAATATATTTATATTCTCATTTATATTCACATTTATAAATGAAATATAAATTCAAAATTTCAAATCAATTCATGAAATTTTTCTTGAGTCCTTTTAAATTTTCCTTAAGTCCTTTTAAATTTTCCATTAAAGGACTTAGCCAAAATCAACTCTAAATCTTGATCAAATCAACTCAAATCCTTGGGAGTTTGTAAAAAAAAGTTATTTATATTCTCATTTATATTCTCATATATAAATTAAATATAAATATAAATCAATCAAATCAAAGGCAAAAATTAAATTCCAAATTTAAAATGCTTGAAATTCCCTTAAATCCTTAATCATTAATGGATTTAACCTAAACTTTGATCAAACCTATTCAGATTCATGGAATTTTCTCAAAACTTATTTGTATTCTCATTTATGTTCTCATATATAATTGAAATATAAATATAAATCAACCAAATCCAATTCAAAAATTAAATTTCAAATTAATAATTTGCCTTAAATCCTTAAATTCTCTTTAATGGATTTAACCGAAATCATGATTAAACCACTTCAAATCCTTGAAATTTTCTCATGATCAATTTATATTCTCATTTATATTCACATATGTAAATGAAATATAAATTGAAACCATCAAAACCAATTCCACAAATCAAACTCAAATCCACTCAAAATCAAATCCAAGCCTTTCAAGTCAAAATCTTGAACTTAGTCATCAATTCAAAATTAGCCAAACTCTTGATTTTCTCTCATGGTTCAATCAATCCTACAATCATGAGCTCATATATAAATACAAACTCAATTAAACAATCAAAATGCAAATCAAAAATCAAACCCAAGACCCCTTCATATTCTTCCTTTGAATATGAATATTTCAAATGGATCAAATCCATTTGACTTCAAATCACTTGTAAATGGATTCATATTTCAATCATAAGTCCATATACAAGATCAATCAACTTCAAATCAAGCTTTGACCAAGTCATTTGACCCACTTAGGCTCACTTGAAAGTGACCTAAAGCCCTTATGAGCCAACTTTTGATCCTAACCAAATTGGATTGAACCAAACTCATATACCCCACTCATCATGATCAACAATCATCATGGGATGATCAATCAATCAAATTGGGTGAAACCAAGTAAAACCTAAGGGTTGACCAAGTCAACACTTAACCTAAAATGAATCCTAATATAGCCAAAATCCACCATAGGCCAAATTGATTGAAACCATTGATCCAAGTTCACTCATGACCTATGTTTGAACTTGACCAAGCCAACATTTAAGCCTAACCTAGCCCAATTGGCCCACTTGACCCAAGTTGACCCATTTTGACCTAAAGGACCAAAATGTGTCAAAACTTGATCTAAGCCAAATTGATTGAAACCAATGGGTCAAGTCCATTCCAAATCACTTATGAAACTTGACCAAAGCCTCAATTGGCCAACTAGACAACCTAGCCCAATTGACCTTGACCAACATGACCTAAAGGTGTCATGTTGAGCCAAAAACAACAAATTGATTGGAAACAAAGATACCAATCTACTCCATATGACTAACTACTAAACCTACCATTGACCTACAAAAAGGTCAAATGGGTCAACTTGACCCATTTGACCTAAATGCGTCATATGAGCCAAAACCAAATCTAATCCAAATTGAATTGAACCAAAGGCACCAAAACATTTCCAATGGTCATATGAACTTAACCCAATCCTTAGTTTGACCCAATTTGACCAATTGGTCAACTTGACCCAAGTTGATTGATTTTGACCTAAATGGGTCAACATGAGCCAAACCCTATCAAATGGATTCCAAATCTATTGAAACTTGGCCAAACCTATTTTCTCAACATACCAAACATACTCAAATTGAAAAATAGTAAAATGGCCATCTTACCCCTAGGCCATAAAACAAATTTTAGCCTAGCCCATGGGTATTTTGGTCATACCTTTTTCACAATCACTCGAGGCTTTCCTAAAGCTCAAGGGAACTTAGTGATGAGTGGTGCACCCAACCCAATGGGTTTGGATCAACCCATTTGACCCATAGACCAAACCCGACCCTTAGCCTTGAAATTGAAATTTCAAATTCCCTCTTAAGCTCAATTCAAGCACATGGAGAGTTGGCATTCCACTCCTTTGGACAAACCGACCATGTGCTATGATCTAACAGCCTAAATAGCTCACTCCATATGGACAATTGGATCAAAATGATAACTAATGGGTCAGTCGTTTGATTTCCATAGGGGGAGATATACTCCCCCTAATTAAAGGAAATCTCACTTCACTCTTGCTTGATTGGAGCCTAAGAATCCTTAGCAACCACCTCAGAGCTTCCCTAAGCTTTCTAAGAGGGATTTGAATCTTGCATTTCTCAATTTTGCCTGATTAAAGGGGAGCTCACCTCAATTCCAAACTTCCTCTACATTTGATCTCAATCCAATTCCTCTTGCACACTTGATCTAGGAGCTAAGTCAAATTGGCCCAAGCTTTCTCTGAAGTTCTAGAGGCAAGGAAGAACTCAATTCAATCAAAGCCATAAGGATCTGAAGAGGAGTTGGTCCACCCATTGATCAACCCAACCTCAAGGTCTAGGAACTTCAACAGGGCTTCATCTCCACTAGACGAAGCTACCTCATCGATCTGAAGCATGATCACCTCTGGTGAGGTATGTGATTTTCTGACCACTTAGATTAAAAGTGTTGGTCCTTTGTGAAAGGAATTTTCATTGCATGTGAAATCCATCATTGGATTGGCCACTTTACTCCTTTAGATGGTGTGGGTTGAGTCTTGAATTATTCTATGCTTGATCGGGCTCGGATCTCCCCTTAGATCATGGGCGGCCTCCATTAATCCTCATGGAAGAACTTGGCTCATCTCAGCTGTCCATCCGCGCATTTTAGATGGACGGGTATTAACATTTTATAAATCCTTTATCCTTTATCGAGGTATATCCTTCGTCGATCTTTGATCGGACGACCAAGGATAAAAGTGCATGCACCGCCAGCTGCCTTCCTGATTTAACATTTAAGTGGATGGCTCACGGCGTGACATGTGTAAAGTACGTTGACCGCCTCCATGCACGTGCACCATGAGCCGGTATTAAGCAGGGATTAGCTAGAGATTTTATTTAATTTCTAATTAATTCAAAATTTTCTAAAATTCACAACACCTTCAAGAAAAATTAGAAAAATAAAAAAAATGCAATGGATAGATAATTTCATCTAGAACATTTTAAAAATATTTTCAATGGATTTTGAATTCCACTTTTCTCTGAATTTGTGTTTCTTTGGAAAATCTAATTAGTTAATTATTCTCTAATTAACTCACCAATTAATCTCAAATTTCTAGGGTTCATTTTTTAGGGATGATCTCTACCTCCTTTAATTTTCTTGAGATTTATTGAGGCCTTAATTAAGAAAATTGCTAGCTCATTTTCTAATTACCCTTTTATATGTAATTAAGGTATCATTAGTGGACTTACCCTATGATTAAGTTTGATTAAGGTTAGATCCAATGTAGGGTTTTATGGATAATTTTGGGCATTTCCCTAAGCTATTCCCTAAACCCCTTTTTCTCCTTAATCCTCTCTTAATTAAGGGTTAATTCATTAATATCCCTATAAATAATTTTCAAAAATTCTAAAAAATTTTAGAACTCAATTAATCTACTTTGGGTAGATGCTTAGGTGTTTAATAGCCTAAGTCTAATTAAGAAAATTAAAACCCCTTTCATAATTATGAAAGGGTGTTTTAAAAGTACTTAAGCTAAACCCCTTAGCTTAATTAACTTTTAATTGTGAGCCAAATTGCATTAGGCCTTTTCATTATTAGGTGTATTGCAAATTTAAATACCTTGTGGTGTAGGTAAGGGTTAATTAAGCCACTTAATTCATACTCTAACCTAATCAATGCTTAAAAATGGATTTAATTATCTAAAAATTAAACAAAAATACAAAACACATATGGGAATGGGTTAGGAAAAGCAAACTCATCTCACCTTTTTAAAATTAAATCAAACTTCAAACTAAACAAAAATCATTTTTGAAATTCACTTTGATTTATTCTAAATTATCTTATTCTTTAAGAATGTCTTTAGGATTTAAGTAAAGTGAGTTTGTTTACATGATTTCATTGCTTTAAATCTTTCCCAACATGTTAAATTGTATGTCAAGTGATTCATGCATTCATTATTTCATGTTTCAAAATTTTAAAATGAAAATTGTTTACTTTATGTCAAATGTGCATGTGTTGGCTAAAGTAAAATATGAAATGGCTATTATCACTACTAAATCCAAAGTATTTTCAAAATATAAATGAAACATCAAATCTGAAAGTGTGCTATTCTTATACTTTAATTATAAGCTTGCATGTGATGGATTATAAAGTATGTTTAGTGTAGCCTTTCCTTCTTTCTTATGTTAGCATAAATTTGAATAGAGTTGGTAAGATGTAGGGTTCATTTGAAAAGAACCCAACACTTACTTAATTTTATACCCTATTCATCCCTATGCCATCATCTAAGAAGGATTTCCTATATTGCATGAATAAATTGCATAAATAAAAATGAAACTATTAAAACAACTTTTACATATTCCTTTTCCATTTCATTTCTTTTATATATGTGTTGTTAAGAAAGTGGTATATTAGTCTGGACAACTCGAGGCTTTAAGTATTATCTAAGTAGGTCTTGTACCTTACACCTCTGGTTAATAATGGCGTTGTACTCACTTATGCCTTTCTTACTTTCATGCATGTGTGTGAAATTTTGGATAAGGAAAACCTTTTCATCTTAAGAAAAATCATGCATATTCAACTTCTAAATTTTCTTAAATGGATTACTTAGCATGCATCATAAAGTGTGTTAAATACTCTCATTTGCATGTATAGATATGCTTAGGGTCCATCCATATGCATGTTATATATGTTGGGAAAGAAATGAAGTAATGTGTGTTATGTGAATTTTGATTCATTTTATTTAATCTTAAAATACCTTTCTTTTTGAATAAGTTTGTTTAGGGTTTATCTAAACTTAGGATTGATTAAAGATGTAATCAAAATATTCACCTAAATGAAATTAAAATGTGAACTTACCTTAGAAATTACTTAAGGATTAGGGAAGGAAAGAGAAGTTCTCTTCTCTTTCCCTCTCTTCATAACTTAGTAATTAATTGTAGGTTTCACTTAAACCAAATTAAAACATGAAAAAAAATAACCCAAAACACTTAAACAACTTAAATGAAACTCCTCTAAGTTGAACATGTTCTTCACACTTAGAAAATTCAAACCTGTCTAAGCATACCACAAACCTTCAAAGCACACAAATTAGCCTAAGTCACCACTTCTAGCTTTAGGTTAGGTCGGTGCATGGTTTGATGTTATGTTTTATTTTGTGATGAATGTTTTAGACTAGATGTTAGGGTGTATGCTCATAGAATGAATGGTAGGACGTGCTTAGTCTAACTATTCTTTTAGGGATTGTGCTTAAGGGGCTATCATAAATAAAAATATAAATGCTTCTTGCTTGCAGGTGCTTATACCCCTTTGCATAATCCATAGGCCAGGTGGACTTAGTCACCCATGTGTGGGGTGATAAGTCTAATATACATGCTTGGGATTTGTGTGGTGTGATTTAACTAACCTTTATTTTGCAGGTGTTAGTTAGATTTTTTCCTTTTCATGTAAAAATTTGTATAATTAGGATTTTGGAATGATTTGTTATTATGGGGATTAGGATGAACATTGGTCATAAGATCCCATCTTATGCACCATGTGAAACTTGGATCTATCATCCAACCATCCAAAGAAGAAACCAAAGAAGAAAGAAGAAGAAGAAAAGAAGAAGAAGAAAAAAAGAAGAATAAAGCTTGAAGACCCCATAACAATGAATTTCTTAAATTATAATTTAATTCATTTATAATCCGGGTTGTATAAGGGTAGAGCTCTACACATTTGATATTTTTTGGGTTTGTGGTGGTGCACCACAAAAGCCATTTATTCTTTTGCGATTAGCTTTATAAATTGATTGATGATTTGTTTAGCTTTTGCATTAAGTGGCATGTTTTCCTAGTTTCTTCCTTACTTTATGTATGGCCTGGATGTGGATTAGGCTCTTTAGGGAAAAATAAATCTTTTACCCAACCTAACAATTTAAACTAAAATTATAATAACTTATAACCTCACCTAAATCTTAGGATTAAAATAAAGATTAAAGAATTAACAACCCCTTAGCTGGATGAGCATTTTTTTATAATACAATGCACAAATGCATCTTATTTCACTATTGATTGGAGGGCTTCCACCTTTGCCAGAGGACCCAGTTTGACCTTTGAGGGCTGTAGTGGAAACTCATCTCCTACGTTCTCGTTGATTTTGGCCAATAATCTAATTTCTCATGCATTAGTCATAAAAGCTCCTATTAGCCTGAGTCAAAATGATTGTCTAAAAATAAAATAAATGCAATTTGAATTACATTAAGGTCATTTGAAGCATACTTTATATAATCTAGTCTATTTTGGGAGTGAGTTTAAGGACGTAGTCTCTTCTAAATAAAAATAGCCTAGCTATCTTGCATAAGCATAAAGACTTGCCTACATGTATTTAAAATCATAGGAGTAGTTAGTTGGTGGCCACCCCCAAGTGGTTGTAAATCTAAGTTGTTGGGTGGTTTGTCCTCTCTTGTGGAGGCAAACCAATTACCTATTTTTGCCTTAGATTTAGGTTGTGCTTTCAGCCCTCACCGAAGCTCTCTAGATTTAGGTTCTGAGATTGCTTTTTCCCTTGCGGGCCATAAGCAAATTTCTCACTCTTTGGCATTTCCTTAATCTTGTGTTAAGAAATCTTAAGTCCTAAAATTATAACGAAAATATAACTCAAACAAACTACATCAATTTCTATAATGTAAAGCCCAATTTAGGATAGTTTGAGGTGCTCGCTAGGTTTCATAGCATCGTGAGCATCTCCTACTTATTTCCATTTTGGCGTCGATAATAACTCCCTCTTTTGATCAATCCCATTTGATCTTTAAAAACATAAACTAATCGATTGATAGTCCTTTCTATTAAAATATTCAAAGATAATGATCATTTATCTTAATCGAGAGTTTTCCTATGGGATCCTGTCCCTTAGGATGTAATTAACTATGGGGGCATGCCCCTGTGAGAAACTTAACAACCTAGTTTAAAATAAATCCTTCTTTAGTTTTTCATTTAAAGTAGGGGAAGAATCTCTGGTACATATATAGACCCATCATCCTTAGGAGTCCTTATTGAGGTGATTAGGTTCATTAAAGGGTAGTGATTTCTATCTCTCTCGAGAGTACACTATATCTTGATGACGTATCTGATCACATGAATAAGAATATTTGTGGATCTACGTGGCTTCTTACCAAGATGAATTTTTGTAAGGGTTCCTCTTTCTTTTCTCCCCATAGATTTGAAAGGAGACTCCCTTATAAAGATTTGTTTACCACAATGGGCTAATATACCTCAAAGGAAGAGAATCATTAACATTGGAAGTGATCATATTAATTTCGGTTGAGATTGATTTTGCTCAAAGGTCTTGTTATTTTCTTTCGATGTCTTATCTTTCCAATAATAACAAGCCTTTGCAAGATGGTTAGTTCTCCTGCATACCCAACATTGAATCTTATTATGTTTTTTATTTTTATTGCTAGACTCGTGCAAAATTTGTTTCTTAAACTTTTTATTTTGACAATAACAACAACAACAACAACAAGCCTTAATCCCACTAGGTGGGGTCGGCTACATGAATCCTTCATCTCCATTATGTCCTATTATGTGTCAAATTCTCATTTAAATCAAGTATACTAAGATCATTTTATACATCTTAACAAAGTCTTTTTAGGTCTACCTCCTTTGTTAACATAAGGCAAATCTAATGCATCTACTCTCTAATCGGTCATCGGAATGCTTTATGTGGCCAAATCATCTAAGGCTCTCCCTAATCTTATCTACCACAGCTACTCCAACTTTTCCCGAATATACTCATTTTGTATTCTATCTCTAAGAGTAAAGCCACTCATCCACCTAAGCATTTTCATCTCTGTAACACTTACCTTAGTCTTATGCTTCTCTTTTATTATCCAACATTCTGCACCATAAGTCATTGCAGGTTTTACCACCATTTTATAATATTTTCCCTTAAGTTTAAGTGGAACTTTTCTATCACATAATAGGCTAGATGCATTCCTCCACTTCAACCATCCAACTTGAATTCTACTAATAACATCTCATCTATTTCACCATCATTTTGAATAATAGAGCCTAAATATCCGCTCACTCTAATTAATGACTTGTTCACTAATGTCACAACACTACCACTAGAACTTCTACAACTTAAATTACACTCCATATATTCAGTTTTAGATCTACTTAAATGAAATCCTTTAGCCTCTAGAGTTGACCTCCATAATTCAAGTTTCTGTTGGACTCTCTCTCTAGTCTTATGAACAAGAAGAATGTCATCAGCAAAAAGCATACACCAAGGTACATCTTCTTGTAAATGCCTAGTAAGGACATCCATAACTAAAGCAAAAAGATAAGGGCTTAAAGCTGATCCTTGACATAATCCAACTAATATAGGAAAATATTTTGTCAATCCTCCATGTGTTTGGATACAAGTAACAGCTATAGTATACATATCCTTAATGACTTGAATATAACCAATATTAACTCCTTTATATTCTAGAACTCTCCAAAGAACATCTCTTGAAACTTTATCATAAGCTTTCTAAATCAATAAATATTATATGTAGATCCTCCTTACTTTCTCTATGCTTCTCCATCAACCCCTTAACAAATGTATAACATCCATAGTAGATCTACCATGAAACCAAAATGTGAGAAACTTTTGTATCACATCGTAATGCTCAATTACTCTCTTCCATAATTTTAATGTATGTAACTTTAACTTAATTCCTCTATTTGCACTCTTGTGCATCACCTTTATTATTAAATATAAGAACCAACAAACTCTTTCTCCACTTATCGACATCTTTTATTCTTTAAAATGACATTGAAAAGATTTGTAGCCAAGAAATTCCTTGATCTCCTTAATATTTCCACACTTCTATTGTATTATCGTCCTCGCTTTTCCACATTTCATTTTCTTTAAAGCTTCACTAACTTCAAATTTACTAATATGATGATAAAATTGAAATTCTCTATTTTTGTTTAGGGTATTAAGGTTGCTAAAATCAATTATACTTTCAGATCCATCATTGAAAAGTTTATCAAAATACCTCATCCACCTATTTTCAATATCCTTTTCTAAAAAAAGTATTTTATTATTTTCATCCTTAATACACCTCACTTGAACTATTTCTTTTTTCCTATCTCTTTGGTTATTAACTTATACATACATCTTTCACCTTCTTTGGTATCTAATCTATTGTATAAATCTTTAAAAGCTTAATTTTTTTTCATATCTTGCTTTCTTAGAATCTACAGACTTTATATCTTTCCCAATTCTTTTTACATCTAAACTAAGTTTTATAACAATACTTCTTATTTTTATCTTTTCTTGCACACTGACTCCACCATTTTTCTTATTAAAGAAGGTTTTCCTTTTATTCTCCAAAATCTTTACTTGCTTAATTTCACTTGCTATTTTTCCCACATAATGTTAGCTTCCTCATGAACATCCCAAATTCTAATCTCTTGTAGCTTGCTCAAAAATATTTTTATTTGTGTTCTTTAAGTGTCGCCATCTAATTCTAGGATAATAATTTGGTTTATTTTTTCTCATACAACCTTTCATCTTTAAATGTAAAACTAACAATCGATGTTGGGTACTTAGATTTTCACTTGGAATGACCTTACAATCTTTACATTCTAAACGATCTATTTTTCTTATCAGAAAATAATCAATCTATGTTTTGCTAGATCTATTTTTATAAGTAATAATATGTTCATCTCTTTTCTTAAATAAAGTGTTAACTATAAAATCATAAGCTAAAGCAAAATCTAATATAGTCTACCTTCTTCATTTGGTCACTCAAATCCATAACCACCATGAATACTTTTAAAATCTTCTACCACTCTACTAACATGTCCATTTAAATCTCCTCAATAAATACTTTTTTTTCAAGAGTATCTTTTGTATTAATCCTCTAATTCATTCCCAATTTTTTTTTGTTGCTTACCCAAACTTGAGGAGCATAAACACTTATAACATTGATAATCTTAGTATCAACAATAATCATTAAAGCTATAATTCTATCTCCATATATTAATATTTATAACATTATCCTTCAAACTTTTATCTATAATCACACATACACCATTTTAGACTTTTACGAATCAAGTTTAAAACCTAAACTATCAATCTCCTTGGCTTTCTCCCCAACCCATTTAGTTTCTTGAACACATAAAATATTAAACTTTTATGAAATGGTTTAAAGTTTTTATTTAAAATTACTCTTTTTTCGTTAGAATGATAAATTTAATTTTAGTGAGAGTTTTATCTTTTGTTTTTCTTCTATTCTAAGTGCAATAATAAGATCATCAAGAGACATCTCATTTCTATTATGCCTAAGTGTTTATGCAAATTGACTCCATGATTGTGGTAATTTTTTTATTATCAATGCAACTATAAATTCTTCAGTCATGGTTATGCCATGTTCTTTTAGATCATGAATAATATCTTGAATTTCATTTACTTGATTTAATACAGTGCGAGAATCACTCCTTTTATATTCATTGAATGATTCAACCAAATATTTTTCTAGACCCACATCTTCATTTCCATTTTTTGAATCAAGTGCTTTCAAAGCTCAAAAGAAGATGTTGATGTACAAAAAATGTCATAAAGATGATCAGAAAGAACACTAAGAATGCACCCAAGATAAATAAAATCAATCTCTTGTGAAGTTTTTCCTTTTACTAACCCTTCATCAAAAGAAGAATTATTTTCTCTTTATGAATTAGGTTTGGATGAAGAAGGATTATATATTGCAGAAAGTAATCCTAAACATGTCAACCAATATGTAATTTTCTTTTGCCATCTTTTAAAGTGTGTTCCTATAAATTTTTTCAGCTTAACATCATCATGAAAAGGCACTATTTGTGTAGATATATTTTTTAATTGATGAAAATTATTAAAATAAAGAAAATATTTTGATCTACTCTAAGATTGTTAGAACTATAAGGAAATAAATTAGCAATTAAGAAATAAATTTAACACAACTATGCAAATAAAAATAAAAGTAATGAGATTGAAATTGCCTGGGAGGGAGGCATGCCGATGACACTATCATTATAGTAGATCAAGCCTTGGGTGCACAAATTTATGTCTCCCTTTTCTACTCGTGAGATACAACCCATCCCCTTGGCTTCACATGCACCTGTGGTGTTTATTTTTGGATGATATGTGTATCGCGTGCGTGTGTGTGTGTATGGGGTACTACATAGATCTGAGGGTGTATTTATTGAGGTTATTGGGTACAACATCAATGAATAGTACACTATCTCGAAAGATATAAATCACTACCCTATGATAGACCTAATCATTTATTAAGGACTCTTAAGGTATGATGGGTCTTCGAATGTATGAGAGATTTTTTCCCTACTTTACATGGATGAATAAAGTAGGGTTTATTTAAGTCAGGTTTGAAAGTTCCTTATGGGGAAAGCCTCATAGTTAATTACATCTTAAGAAAGGTAAATTCCTTAGGAGTACTATTGATTAAAGTAAGGAACTATTGTCTCAAAATATTTTGAAGATATGACTATCAATAAATTGGCTATGTTTGGAAAATCAAGTGGGATAGATCAAAAAGAGAGACTTATTATCAAAGTCAAAAGCAGATGAATGGGGGATGCTCATGATATTAGGAAACCTTGTGAACATCCCAAACTATCCTATGGTTGGCCTTTATGTATTTAAAATTGAGGAGAATTATGTATTTGAGTTGAAATTTATTAGAAAGCTATGACTTATAATCCCACAATACAAGATCGTGGGAATGACTATGAGGTGGGGATTTATGCTTGTAGTTTGAGGGGAAATATCATCCTCAGATCCTAAATCTAGGGAGCTTTGGCAAGAGCCAAAGCACATTCTAAATCTAAGGCAAAAATGGGTATATTGTTTACCTCCACATGAGAGGGTAAACCACCCGATTGCTGGACTTATAATCTCCTAGAGTGGTTACCAACTAACTCCTCCTATGTTTTAAAATCATGTGGTCAAGTCATATATTTTGCAAGATGGTTAGGTTGTTATCATTTAAAAAGAGACTAAAGTCCTTAAACCTACTCCTTAAGAGACTAGAGCATGAGTGGTATGAATAATGACTTAATCTAATGCAAATTTTATCAAAATTTATTTGATTTTGGACTTTTCATTTTGACACTGGCTATAGGATTTTATATGCCTAAATGCATGATGAAGAAGGTTCTGGGCCAAATCAAGAAAGAAGAGGGTGAATCCCATCAATTGGAGTTGCTCTCATAGGTTAAGCTATTCTCATGCATGCAAGAATGGGGACCCTCATTTTACAAGAGTGGTAGAAGATGCATGTATGATATTAAATATACAACATTCAGCTAAGGGGTTGCTAAATATTTTAATTATCTTGATTTAATACCTAGGCTTTAAATGAGATTATGAGTTATTTTATAAAATTTATTTATGAATTGCGATTGGGGTAAAAATTTAATTTTTCTCTAAGAGCCTAATCGGATCCAAGGCACACATTAAATCATCATATATGTAGAAATTGGGAAAATACATGCCATTTCTATTACACAATTGTAAACAAAATATAAATCAATTTATAAACTCAACATGAAAGAATAACAAGTCGGTGCGGTCGAGTACCATCGTACAACCCAAAAAGAGAAATGGGTAGCCGAGCTCTACCCTTATACATCCCGGTATATGAAAGAATAATTATAATTACAAATGAATAAATGTTATTGGAGGTCTTCATGTCTTCATATCTTCAAATTTTCATGTCTTTGCTCCATTTCTTTGTTTGGATTT
The DNA here is from genome assembly GCA_021442155.1 of Cymbidium sinense. Lineage (NCBI taxonomy): Eukaryota > Viridiplantae > Streptophyta > Magnoliopsida > Asparagales > Orchidaceae > Cymbidium > Cymbidium sinense. The sequence continues at coordinate 100,390,561 of CM038217.1, read as the reverse complement.
GTTTACTTCAAAGGCATCACGGGGCCTCCCAGGACAAATCCTTCTAGCCTCCGCTCATCCTAATCCCCCATGATACTTAACCAAATTACTAATACACAATTACATTAAAATAATAGAAAAGTAAATATAACTACAAATGTAAAATAAGTGTTAGCTAAACACATCATATAACCTAAGCAATTATATGTGTAATTTAGACTTAGCGCCCTGCACATGGGTAACCAAGTCCACCTATCCTAATGTAGATCATACTTAGGGGTTAAGCAACCTCTAAAAGAGAGCATTTATATTTATTTTAAGCACTCTTTAAGCACAATTTCTTGCAAAATATATGATTAGGCAGCCTATCATCCCATCTATGAAGCATACACCCTAACATCCAGTGTACAACCATACATCACACAATAAAGCATACATCAAACCATGCACCGCCCTAACATAAAGCTAAAAGTGGTGATTTTATTCTATTGTGTGTTTTAAGGTTCATGTGGTATGTCCTGACTAGGCTTTAGAGTTAAGATTTTCTAAGTATGAAGAGATTTAATTATGAAGGCTTGATTTCTCTTCAAGTGATTTAGTTGATTTTGAGAATTTTACTTAGTGTTTTCTTTTATTTCCTTTGGCTTACACTTAACAACTAAGTGTTATAAATAGAATAAAAGAGAGGATCACTCTCTTTCATCCCTACTTTAAGCCACATCTAAAGTAAATTAATTAAATGAATTCCCTTTAGTGAATGGCTTACTACATATTTTAATTAGTCATAGGTTTAGATTCACTTTAAATAATCTCATTCAATAAGAAAGACATCTTAAGATTAATTGAAATTAATTAATATCACATAGCACATGTTTGTTCATTTCTTTCCATCACATATATGGCATGCATATGATTAAGTCCTAAACATACCTATACATGCAATTTGAATCTTTGCACTTTCCATCACATATATGGCATGCATATGATTAAGTCCTAAACATACCTATACATGCAATTTGAATCTTTGCACGCTTAAATGATGAATGTTAGCAAATGTACTTGGAATTGATGTTTCATTTGGTTGAATCATTTTTGTCAAATTAATTTAAAGCTCTATATAAATTCTTATACAAAAGTATAAGAAAAGAACTCTAAATCATTTGACTAATCAACCCAACCACTTGAATAAAAGTATGAATGCATGTCTTTTTAATAGAAAATTAGAGTTTTCATTCATTAGCTAAATTCACATTCAAATGTATAAAAGTTTTTAGTAAGTACATCACCATTATTCTGCACCAGGGGAGTGAGGTAGAAACCTCCTTGGGGCTACTTAAAGTCATGGATCCCTAGAATGTCCAGACTAATTATAGTATATTTATATCTTCAAATTGGTGGAATTTGAAAAATGTATACTTGTTAGGATACCATGTAGATCCACAGATGTACTCATTAGGGTGATCGGGTGCGACATTGAGGAATGATGTACTATCTCGAGAGATAGAAGTCACCATCCTACAATGGACCTAATCACCTGATAAAGACTCCTAAGAACAATGGGTCTTCGAATGTACCAGTGATCTTTCCCCTACTTTACATGAAAAAGTAAAGTAGAGTTTATTTTAAATCAGGTTCGTTAAGTTCCCTATGGAGGCAAGCCCTCATAGTTAATTACATCTTAAGGAAAGAGATTCCTTAAGAATACTTTCGATTTAGATAAATGATCATTATCACCAAAGATTTTAAAGATATGACTATCAATAAATTGGTTATTTTTAGAAAATTAGGTGGGATCAAAGGAAAGAGTTATTATGAAACCAAGGAAGGGATGAGTAGGGATGCTCATGATATTAGGAAACCTAGTGAGCATCCCAAACTATCCTATAGTTGGGATTTATATTTTTGAAATTTGAAGAGGATTATATGTTTGAGTTGAATTTTTATTAAAATTTAGGGCTTACAATTCCACAATACAAGATCATGGAAATGGCTAAGAGGTGAGGATTTATGCTTATAGCCCATAAAGGGAAACAACAACCTCAGATCCTAAATCTAGGGAGCTTTGGTGAGGGCCGAAGGGCAACCTAATTCTAAGGTGAAAATGAGTATATGGTTTATCTCCACAAGAGAGAATAAACCACCCAACTGTTGGACTTACAATCGCTTGGGGATGGTCGCCAACTAACTCATCCTACAATTTTAAATACATGTAGGCAAGTCTTATGCTTCACAAGATGGCTATGCTGTTGTTTGTTTATAAAGTTGGCTAAGCCTTTAAACACACTCCCTAAGAGACTAGATCATGAAGTGCATGAATAAAGAATTAATCTAATGCAAATTTTGTTAAGTTCTATTTTAATTTTTGGACATTTTTATTTGATACAGGCTTATGGGATTTCATATGCCTAATGCATGAGAAATTGGTTACGGGCCAAAATCAGAAAGAAGGAGGTGTGTTTCCACCATGGCTTTCAAAGGTCAAGCCATTTTCTCTAGCAAAGGTGGAAGTCCTCCATTAGCAAGAGTGAAATAATATGATTTATATATGATGTGAGACATACAACATCCAACTAAGGGGTTGCTAAATCTTTTATTATCTTGATTTATGTCCAAGGCTTTAGGTGGAGTTATGAGTTGTTAAGTTTAATTTTGAATTGATTAATTGGATATAAATTTTATTTTTTTTCTAAGAGCCTAATCGCATCAAGGCCATTCATAAAAAATAAGAAACTAGAAAGATCATGCCATCCTAATTACGTAATCATAAAAAAATATCAATCAATTTATAAAATTAGCTCAAAAAAATAAGAGGTCGATGATTGGACTCCATCGCACAAACCCAAAAAGAAAAATGGGTAGCTGAGCTCTACCCTTATACAACCTAGATCATAAATGAATAATTATAATTAAAAAGAATTCATGTTATGGGGGTCTTCACTCTTCATTTCTTCATTTCTTCTTTTTTTTCTTTCTTCATTTCTTTCTTTCTCTTGGCTTGACTTGGGATGTAGTTTGCTCCAAGGCTTCACATGGTATATAAGACATGGCCTTATAACCAATATTCACTTTAATTACCCCATAACATTTATTCCAAGTTTTAATTGAAAAATTTACATCAAAAAGGAAAGATAAATCTAACTAAACATGCAAAATAGAGATTAGCTAAACATACCACACAATTCAAGCAGTTATATGAATATTTTGAACTTAGCACCCCACACATGGGTAGCCAAGTCCACCTATCCTAGTTTGAATTATGCTTAGGGGTATAAGAAACCTGCACAAAACATCTATATTTTTATTACAATGCCCCTTAAGCACAACCCCCTCCAGATAACATGATTAGACTAATATCATCCTATCATCCGTCTACACACATGCACCCTAGCATCCAGTCTAAAAATATTACGTCACAAACTAAAATCAAGAATCAAACCATGCATCATCCTAACATAGAGCTAGAAATGATAACTTAGCCTAATGTGTGTTCCATTTAAGGCTTGTGTGGCATGTCTTAGCTAGGTTTTAAGATTAGAATTTTCTAAGTGTGAAAGGTTCAATTTAGATGGTGGTTTCATTTTAAGTGATTTAGTTAATTTGCTAATTTTATTTGATGATTTTATTTGGTTTAAATGAACCTACATTTAATTACTAAATGTTGTAAAGAGAAAAAAAGAGAAGAGAACTTCTCTTTCATCCCTACCTTAAGTAATTTTTAAGGTAGATTCATTAATGATTTTTCTTTAATGAATGTTTTATTATGTGTTTTAGTTAACCCTAGGTTTATATTTGTTCTAAATAGGCCTATTCAATAAGAAAGGCATATAAGGATTAGTCACGGTGAATTACTATCACATAACACACAACCATTTATTTCTTTCCACCATGTATACCATGCATATGAATAATCCTATGCATACCTATACATGCAATGCAAATTTTAGCACACCTTGATGATGCATGCTAAGAGATATGATTTAAAAATTTGGATATTCCATGAATGCATGTCTTTAATATGTAGAAAAGAGGAATTCTTTATCCATTAACACAATGCACATTCACATGAATAAAAGACATAAGTGAGTTTGGTGCCATTATTTTCTACACCAGGGGAATAAGTTACAAGATCTACTTAAGACTACTTAAAGCCTCGCAGTCCCGAGATGTCCAAACTAATATACCACTTATCTTAAATACATGAAAATGTACAAAAATAAATAAATAGATGATGAATCATGCAAAAGATTTTTGTGTTTGATTTGGTTGTATAATTTACATATATAATGTGAGGATCCTTCTTAAGTGATGACATATGAGTGCATATGAATAGATTTAAACAAGTGTTATGTTCTTTTCAAATGAACTATGCACTTTGCAAATCCTATACAAGTCTATGTTAAGAGAAGAGCAGAAAACAACACAAAACACATCTTATGCTACGATCACATTGAAGCTTGTAAGTACTTATAAGTAGCATCACTTTATTTATAATCTTTGATTTATAGGTTTTGAAAATAATTTTTGATTTAATAGTGATAATAGCCACTCAAATTCTTAATTTTTGCCAAAGCAAGCAATTTGACATAAAAGGAAACATCTTATTTAATTGATTTTTTAAAAGATATGAATGCATGATTTTATATGGAAAATAATATTTAACATGCTTGGAAAGAGATAAAGTGATGTAAGTATATGACTTCATTCACCCTAATTAATTCTTAAAGACAATCCTATGAAATAAGATCATTTAAAGTGAATCAAAATTCTTTTAAGGAAATTTTTATTTTTGAATTTGATTTAACTTAGAATGTGAGAAAGACCCATATGTGAATTAGTTTAAAACAATTAGGTTGATTTTATATTTAAAATAGCATCTGCACACTTAAAGAATAATAAAGGGGACTAATGCAATTGGCTCATAATTATTGATTAATTAAGCTAGAGGGTTTAATTAAGTACTTTCATAACCATCCTACACATGTAGTTTTATTATAATTTTCTTTTAAGTTCTCTTAGGTTATTGAACACCTAAGAATCTACCCAAGATTAAGATGATTAAGTTCTATAATAATTTAGTTTTGGGTTTTGTTAATTAAGCCATTTAATGAAGTGAATAAATCATTAATCAATTTGCAAATTAATTAAGTCCTTATCCAAATGAAATAAACTTAGGGGAAAAGATTAGAAAAGAAACCCTAATCTCACTCCCTAAGTCCATTCACTGTTTCATGATGATTAATAAACTTGATTAATGAATTTATCACTATTTAATAGGTTAATTAATCATTTATTTAGTTAAGAGTGAGATTAAGGATAAAATAAGAAATTCTCCTAATTAATCCAATAATAAATTCCAAGAAAATCATGGGAGGCAGAGGTCATCTCACTAAGTAACCCTAGAAATTTTGGAATTAATTGCTGAAGTAATTAAAGAGCAATTAGTCTAATTATAGTTCCAATAAAACCCAAATTGAGTGAAAGTCAGTGTTCAAAATCAATTAAATTGAATTTTATATTATTCTCTTTTAAATTATCTTTAAATAAACCTGAGTTTGTATTTTTTAGATTTTTCTATAATTAGTTATGAATTTTGAAAGTTTTAGCATTAAAAATAAATTAATTAGAGCTAATTAACCCCTAATCCCGTGCATTGGGACGTCTGTCGATGTGGCATGCTTTTCCATGTGATGTAATGGGATAGGTTATTTAAGTTGTCACATCTGCCGAGTCAGCTGGTGGCGAACGCACTTTCTCCATGGGCCATCCGATCTAAGACCGGATGATCGCAATTAATCCTGTGGTTTAGGCTAAATTTAGAGAGGGATCTATCATGATTTAATCACAACCATCTATTCCAATCATGCAGAATGGACGGTGTGTGATATATCTCCTCCCGAGCGGTGAGAGACAGATGTCATCCATCGATCGTCGCTCGATTCGAGCTCACCCGAGCTCGAATGGAATTCAAACTCACCCCACACCTTCAGGGAGGCACAAGCAAGGTAACGGTCAAGATCTAATGAGATTACAATTCTCTTCATAAAAGACCAAGCAAAAATTCTTGTATGTCTATGGTTTTGAGCAGTACCTCACCGGAGGTTACCACCGGCGCTTCCAACGGAGGAGGTAGCTTTGTCTAGTAGAGATGAAGCCCTGCTGAACTTGGGTTTAAGGACCTGGTAGGACCCAATAATCTGGTTGATGACCAACTGAGAATCCCCAAAGATGTTGATGTGCTTGGCACTGATAGTGATTGTTAACTATAAACTGGCAATCAAAGCCTTATACTCAGCTTTATTATTGGTGTAGGGATTGGAAAGATAGTATGAGAATCTTATCACATCATGGTTTGGAGTTAGAAGAACTATTCCTACCGATGCCTTTCCTGGGAGAATAGATCGTGGTGCTTCACCTTTAAGAAAATAAGCAACACCATCAAAATACATCTCCCATCGGCAATTTTTGTCCTCCCCTAAGTTCATGATTTGTTCATCGGGGAGATCGTCACTAAGTGGAGAATCAGTAGGAAGTGGGTATGCAGCAAAGAAATCCGCTAATGCCTGACCTTTTACTGCATGAAGGAGTACAAATGTGATATCAAACTGCGAGAGTATCATGGACTAATGAGCCAAACATCCAAAAGTGTTGGTCGTGTCATGAATGGCTTTTCATCCCCATTGGCATGGTACTCAATTCCATCTTTTTTGAACTTGATGCACTGTTGAAGGGAGGATAGAACGATCTTGTTCTGATGTATCCAAGGCCTACCAAGCAAAGTAGTGAACGAAGTATTTGAATCAATGATGTAGAACTTGGCTTCAGTATTCCAGTGACCGATCTCCAATGGTAACACTATGGAACCTAAAGGCCACTTGCCTTCATCCGTAAATCCTGTCAACATCATCCTATCTCCTCGGAGAGTGGAGATGTCAATCTTCAAATAAGCAATGGACTTTAGTCTCATAATGTTCATGATGCACCTGAATCTAAGAGAACCCTAAGTCTGAACTTATCCATGATGACTGTAATGTATAGGGGATGGTTGTGCTCCAAGTCCCATAGTAGAAGGTCCTCATCTGAAGGTGATCCTTTGGGCTTCCTTTGCATAGTGTGCTTCCTCGCCTATAACGGTCAGCTGAGCTAAGCATATTTCAAGATCAAAGAGGGCCTTCATTAGTGATTCCCTCATCTCTTTGGATAAGACAAGGGCATCATATGTGCTTAGCTTAAATGGCAATTTTCTTAGATGAGAAAGGACATTGTAGTCCACCTTCGGCTAATCTTCCATAAGCATATCCAGGGGTGAAGCATCCTATGGAAGGATTTCTCGATCTTCAGTACCAATGACTTGTTTCCCTCTATCTAGTGGTGCTACCCTAGGAGGTAGAACCTTGCCACTATGGAGGTTGACTTCGATAATCTCTGGAGGCAAGGTGGTGGCAAGTTCTACCTACACTTCAGGCTAACCTATAGCTTCTCCTATGGGACTCTCAAAATTAGATGATTCCAAGTATATGTCAAGAGGTGAACCCATAGTATTCAAAGTTGGAAGATCCAATTCTGAATCAGAAAGAGGAAGATCAAAATTATTATAGTTAATTAGACTTGAAGAGTTATCGTTAGGAATAGAAGAAGACAACTCATCAGAAGAGACATAGATGTAAATCAAATCAGCTTTATTCTTCAATTTCTTGGAAGTATTTGGAGGTACAAAGTAGAAGTCAAGTAGAGTGAGTGGAGTAAGGGATTTTATGCCCTTATCTGCTGATATAAGAGTTATACTAGTAGAAGAAATAGAAGAACTAGCTGAAATGAAAGAAGTCACCAGTGAGGAGGTCAGAAGGTCGGAGTTTGAACACCATCTGGGTCGTAAAAGGGCTATCCTGTGATGACACATATTTGCAAGCTCCCACTTTCCTAGAGTTAGCACTAGCAACTTGCAAACCTTCCTTGGTGTTGGAGGTTTGAGCTGACTGAGGCATTTGCAAGGAAAGCTTCTTGATCTTCTAAATTATTTTCTTAGAGATTTTATACAAAGAAATGTCCCAACCTTCTTCAGTTTTGGTAGGATCACTTGTATCCCCAAGGATTACCCTAATAGAACTGGAAGGTTAATCCACAAGGTATTCCTTTGGGATAATGACAACACTAGTCTTGAAACTGTGTTCAAGCCAATCCTTGAAAGTAAAGCAATCCTCCAAAACATGGCCTAGCATACGGTGGTAAGGGCAAAAGTTTGGATCATGACTTTATTAAACTTCCTCGGTCTCTAGGGTTGAAAATTAGTTTCTTTAAGAGATTCTTAAAGATTTTCCGATTACCTCCCTCTTAAAAGAATAAGGTTTGTTTAACTTATCTAATTGAGTAGGTTGGACCATAGCTACCCGGCATGCATGCTAGTGGTATGGTTAGGCAAGTACTGCTAGGTGGAGGCTAAGGTGGAGGCCGCATGGTTGCCTCGGCAAAGGAGGTGGAGGTGATGAGGTCGGGTCTCTTGATCACATTCTGCTCGCTTATTAACTACTGCCTCAGTTTCTTCTCATGGACCTTTTGGGATTTTTTCTTTGGCAACTGATTTGGAAAAGGTAACTGTTTGGCCTCTCCTTATAAACTAGCCGACTTGTTGATTAGCTTCTCAAATGTCTTTATAGTGAAGCCCTTAAGCATGAAGGCGACCGGGCCATGGATATTCTTCAAGAGAATCTCAATGGCATGTTGTTTACACTTCATACTGTGTTACTGAGAATATAATCAACAAGTGACTCAATGGAGTGTCTTTGGCTACAACGATCAGAATCCTTTCCAGCTCCAACATATCTCTTAATGAAGAGTTGCTCTAACTTAGAATGTCTTAACTTTCAACATACCAATCAAAAGCAATACCCACTAGGCTATTGACAAAGAATCTAAAGAGTAAAGCATCGCTGCCATCTGCATTGCAACAACTGGCCCTGAAGTGAGCTATATGCTGCCTCGGTTCCCATTGCCATCAAAGCTCTTGAAGGAAGGAGACATAAAATCCTTGGGAAACTTGATGGCATCGAATTCCTCTAGGTAGGTTATACCATTTGGAACCGATGATCCTCCCCGGGCTTGAGCCAAGGCTTCCTTCACCTGCTGCTCAACCATGGATTTCAGATCTTTTTCATGTATGGAGGTACTTTCCACTACCTTCCTATACAGACTAGTGATACCTTGCTCAATGGGAGGTAGAGTCTTAACTGGATATAAGACATGCACTAGCTCAGCTGACTAATATCGACTGTACTAGGATGAGTTGGGGCTTGCTTCTAAAGCACTGACATTGTTGCTAACAAGTTTGACAACTGCTATGCCATCCTATCTATCTATTTATCTTTCTACTTTAACTATATTCAGAGGTGATGGGTTGATTCTACGGTGTCTCCTTGATCAACCTCATCTCCTTCCATGGCCTATTACTTCTTAAGAAGAGAACCTCTAGTACTGACCATGCATACTCTTGAATCCCCATCAAGTAATCTTCACTGGGATCAAGTCGACTTTTCTTCATCGCACCATGCATATCCTAAGATCTCCATATAATAGTGTGCAACTATCTCATCTAAGGATTAGTCTAACTCTACAAGTACCTAGCTTGGCGACGTGATCACTATCGCGGAATGAGAGGCACCGACCTCAGAGTGGGAGTCAATCCAATGAGGACTGTACTCGCTAGAAGAATGATAATCCTAATTGATATTGATTGTAATAGGGGTAACCATCTTAGAATGATCCTCTACCACTGCTGCCCTTGAACTGTCATTTGGAATATCCATGATAGTTATCACCATATCCGCATCCAAATAGGTGGAGTTGGTGAAGGAACGACCACGATGCTCCGGGGTTGCCATTCCTTCCCACACTATGGGGTAAGGTCGAGCAAGAGCGACCTACCACAATGGGTAGGAGGAGGATCTCTTGGTCATAGCTAGATCACCAATGGGATACGCCCTGGATGCGCCTTCATGGCCTTGGATGGAATGGGTGATGGAACCTACATGATGGGTGGGGAGAGGGTGGAGACACCACCACTCTGCATGGGAGCTACCTCTATGATGGTCGGTCCCATGAAAAGGATACTATCAAGATGATCGCATGTAGCCGAAAGTCAACCAAAGCATAAGCATCGACGACAAACCGCTCGCGGTGGTATATGATGTATGGGCCTCAAAAGCCCTCTCATGTCTGATCTACCTCCCTATGCTGTGGGGGATAACATATCATAAATCAAACTGAGTACCGGACTCTGAGCATCCGTAGGTTCTACCTACCTGGCGTAGAGCAGAGCGAAGGTCAGTGTATGACCTCCTACTCCGGAAAACTATTGGCTGTAGATGCATCACTGGTGGAGGTGATAACCGGATCCTCCTAACATCCTTATCTCGCTCGAGAGATGAAACCATATCCGTAACCAGTGGTGATGTGATCATATGAGACTCATCCATGGTCGGCATACCTCAATCTCTCCTCCTATCCATGGAACCGTTTGACCATACAGCTCTTATTTCTACATTGAGTGCAGATAGGATGAGAGGAGTGTGAGCTAGACCCATACTCAAATGTAGGGGAGGCAAGTTCTGAAACAAAGGGAGCCTTACCCTTGGAGGGTACAGATGATAGGGTGGAAGCTCGCACTGGGGCGACATGTCCAACTCAAGGATGAACTACCACTGGACTGGAACTATCGGTAATGAAAATACTGAAGTCTGTGGTACTTCCATAGCTTTCCTCTTCAGTGAGGATATCTCTGAATCAGAGGGTAAGTCTACCCTGATGATCGGCTTTTGCCTGGCCACCCTCTTCCAGCTGACTGTTTTGTGGGGAATGCCCTCACAAGTGATCTTTGCCCCCTCAAATCCAAGGCCAAAGTGAATCAAATGGGTATGATCCAAGTGAGGGAAGTTAGCCTGATCCAAGGCTAGATCCATGCCACGAGGAAAGGTAAAGACAAATTTCGTGATCCGCCATTGAGACCGAACCCGAAACCGCACTAATTGAAAGAAATCTGCAATGAGAAATGAACTTGCATTAGTTTTCTGTCTCCATAGATTTTGAATTTTTGAATTTTGAGAATTTGAACCCACATCCAACAACTTGGAAGTGTTAAGTGAGGTTCAAATGAATTTGAAGAGACTGATTGGAAGAGGAATTTGAATATGAATCCAAACTTCAACAAATTTGAGTATGTTAAGATATGGGTTCAAAATTTTGATAGGATGCTTCCATAGGTTCATTATGTTTTGATTTTGAATTTTTGTGATTTGGAAGACCCTTTCCTTTAACAAATTTGGGTATGTTAAAGTAAGAGTCAAATGATTTTGTTTTATTTGATTATTTTGGAATTATTACTTAGTAAGCAAATTTAGGTATGCTAAGTGAAGTAAAAGTGATTGTTTCATTTGAAAATTTTGTTGTTTTAATTTTGGAAAATTTGGAATTCTTACTTAACAAATTTAGGTATGCTAAGTGAAGAACTCATGTGTTGTTTTATTTGATTTTGGAAAATAGGATTTTTTGCAAATTTAGGTATGCTAAGAAAATCCTAAGTGTTTCATTTGTTTGGAACAAATTTGATTTTTGAAAAGGGTAGGATCCTTTAGCAAATTTGGTATGCTAAGGGAATCCTAAGTGTTTTGTTTGTTTAAATTTTTTTTGAAAGTGCCGATTCAACTTTTAGCAACTTTGGTATGCTAAAGATGAAGTCCCACTTGGTTTTATGAAATGGAAATTTCACTTAGCAAATTTGAGTATGCTAAATGAAATTCCAAATGGTGTGTTTAAAATTTTGATTTCATTTTTGATTTTGAAAAATGGAAACTTCTCATTAGCAAATTTGGTATGCTAAGGGAAGAAGTTCCAAAGGTGTGTGAGAAATCTTTGTTCTGAGTTTGGAAACTTTACTTAGCAAATTTGAGTATGCTAGGTGAAGTTCCAAAAAAATGTTTTGAAAAGTTTTGAATTTTTGGATTTGGAAATTTTATTTAATTAATTTGGGTATGTTAAATGAAGTTCCAAATGTGTTTAAAATTTTGAATTTTTTTGGATTTTGAGAGTCCACTTAACAAATTTGGGTATGTTAAGTGAAGTACTAAATGTGATTGTTGATTTTGATTTTGGATTTGGAAAATTCACTTAGCAAATTTGATTATGCTAAATGAAATTCCAAATGTGTTTAGAAAATTTTGATATGTGATTGTTGATTTTGAATTTTTGGATTTGGAAACTTCACTTAGCAAATGTGATTATGAAAAACTAAATTCCAAATGTATGTTTGAAAATTTTGTTGATTTTAAATTTGGAGACCTCATTTAACAAATTTGGGCTTGTTAAATGAAGTTCCAAAATGTGTTTAAAATTTTGAAAATTTTTGGATTTTGATTTTGGATTTGAAAACTTTACTTAACAAATTTGGGCATGTTAAGTGAGGTTCCGAATGTGATTGTTGAAAATTTTGAAATGTCATTGTTGATTTTGGATTTGGAAGCTACATTTAGCAAATTTGATTATGCTAAGTGAAATTCCAGATGTGTGTCAAAAGTTTTTTGAAATATGATAGTTGATTTTGATGTTTCGAAAAGATGACCTCATTTCAACAAATTTAAGTATGTAGAATGGAGATCCATTTTATTTTTGAAAGATGAGATTTTTGTGTGTGATTGTGGCTTTTTGAAAGAGAGGAATTTTAACTAAAAAAAACATATGTGGGATATGCTTAAGTGGGATTTCCTTAATGATATTTTTATTTTTTTAGTTGGGAATGAAATCTTCATTTAATAAACCTAAGTATATTAAATGAAGATGTTCACATGTGCTTTCTGAAAATTTTGATTTTGTTTACAAATGAACTTTTTATTAAATAAGTGTGAATATATTGAATAGAAGAATTCATATGTGCTTTTTTAAAAAAAAGGTTTTATGATTATGATTGTGATTTTTGGAAAACATGATTGTTTATTTTATTTTGAAAATGAAATCTTCATGAAAGTGATTTGAAAGAAGATGTTCATTTGTGCTTTTGGAAAGTGTTATTAGTTTTTATTTTTAAAAATCCCTACTTGTAACAATTATATGAATTGTTAAATGAGGGTAGAAGATTTTAAAAGTATTCATGGTGGTTATGGATTTGGAGTGACTAATGAAGAAGGTATGAATATATTAGATTTTGCTTTAGCTTATAATTTTATAATTGCTAACACTTTATTTAAGAAAAGAGATGAACATATTATTACTTATAAAATGGATCTAGTAAAACATAGATTGATTAATTTTAATAAGAAAAATAGATCATTTAGATTGTAAAGATTGTAAGGTCATTCCAAGTGAGAATCTAAGTACCCAACATCGATTGTCAATTTTAGATTTTAATATGAAAGATTGTAAGAGAAAAAATAAACCAAATTATTATCCTAGAATTAGATGGGGACACTTGAAGAACACAAATATAAATATTTTTAAGAGCAAGCTACAAGAGATTAGAATTTGGGATGTTCATGAGAAAGCTAACATTATGTGGGAAAAAATAGCAAGTGAAATTAAGCAAGTTGCTAAAGATGTGCTTGGAGAATCAAAAGGAAAAGCTTCTTTTAATAAGAATAGTTGGTGGTGGAGTCGAGTGTAAGAAAAGATAAAAAATAAGAAGTATTTTATAAAACTTGGTTTAGATGTAAAACTGGAGAATTGGGAAATATATAAAGTGTAGAGATTCTAAGAAAGCAATATATGATACAAAAAATTTAGCTTTTAGTGATTCATACAATAGATTAAATACCAAAGAAGGTGAAAGATGTATGTATAAGTTAAACCAAAGAGATAGAGAAGTAAAGATATAGTTCAAGTGAGGTGTATTAGGATGAAAATAATAATTTTTTTTTAGAAAAGGATATTGAAAATAGGTGGATGAGGTATTTTGATAAACTTTTCAATGAAAGATCGAATTGATTTTAGCAACCTTAATACCCTAAACAAAATAGAGAATTTCATTTTTATCGTGATTAGTAAATCAAGTTAGTGAAGCTTTAAAAAATGAAATGAAAGTAGTAGGACCGATAATATTCCAATAAAAGTGTGGAAGATCAAGAATTTCTCAAATTTTTTAATGTCATTTTAATGACTAAAAGATGCCATGAGTGGAGAAAGAGTTTGTTGGTTCCTATATTTAAGTTTTGTCACAAGAGTGTGCAAATTATAGAGGAATTAAGTTAATGTGCCATACAAAAATTATGGGAGAGAGTTGAGCATAGGATGTTTTACGAAGTTTCTCACAATCTTATTTATGCCGTAGATCTACTATGGATGCTATACATTTGTTAAGGGGTTTGATGGAGAAGCATAGAGAAAGTGAAGATGATCTACATATGATATTTATTGATTTAGAGAAAGCATATGATAAAGTTTCAAGAGATGTTCTTTGGAGAGTTCTAGAACGAAAGGAGTTAATTATATTCAAGTCATTAAAGATATGTATAGAGGTGTTACTTGTGTCCAAACACAAGGAAGATTGACAAAATATTTTCCTATTTCAATTGGATTACATCAAGGATCAACTTTAAGTCCTTATCTTTTTTACTTTAGATATGGATGTTCTTACTATGCATTTAGGAGAAGATGTACCTTGGAGTATGCTTTTTGCTGATGACATTCTTCTTATTGATAAGACTAGAGAGGGAGTCCAACAAAAACTTAAATTATGGAGGTCAATTTTAGAGTCTAAAGGTTTTCATTTAAGTAGATCTAAAATTGAATATATGGAGTGTAATTTAAGAAGTTCTAGTGTGACATTAGGTGAACAAGTCATTAATAAGAGTGAGCATTTTATAGAAATTATTCAAAATGATAAATAGATGGAGATGTTATTAGTAGAATTCAAGTTGGATGGTTGAAGTGGAGGAATGCATTTGGCCTATTATGTGATAGAAAAGTTTCACTTAAACTTAGAAAATTTTATAAGATGGTGGTAAGACCGGAATCTTTGGCTAATAAAAAAAGAAGAAGACGCTATGTTAGAGATGAGGATGCTTAGGTGGATGAGTGGCTTTACTCTTAGAGAATGCAAAATGAGTATATTCGGAAAAAGTTGGTAGCTAGTGGTAGATAAGATTAGGGAGAGTTGCCTTAGATGGTTTGGCCACATAAAGCCGACCATCCCTTAAGTAGATGCATAGATTTGCCTTATGTTAAGAAAGGTAGAGGTAGACCTAAAAGACTTGGTTAAGATTTATAAAATATGATCTGATACTTGATTTAATGATAATGACACAATGGAGACTAATGAAGGATTCATTCACCCCACCTAGTGGGATTAAGGCTTGTTGTTGTTGTTGTTGTTAAATGAGGGTAAAAAATTGTGGAAAATATTTATTAAGTGCATTTTTGAAATAAGTTCTTTTGAAAAGCAAATTTCTTTATGGAAGTTTTATTATTTTTAGGACGAAGTCTTTAAGAGATGTTTCTTTTTATTTTAGATCTTTTCATTTCTACCCATTGGAGGAACCCAACAGAAGTTTTAAGACTAACAAGGAATGGGGTCCTAAAACCTAAAGATGTTAGCCAACTTAACTTAAGAATGAAATGAGCTAAGTGCCAACGAAAAGAAGGATAGTCTTGGATTCATACCAAAGTATAAACCCACTATCGATGCTCAAAGACATTGATCATTTACCAAAGATGGTGAAAGGATCCATCCCTAGTGGAGCCACTTGAAAAATCTATGGTGAAAAATTTTTATAAGGGAGTCGCATTTCAAATCTGTGGGGAGAAAAAAAAGAGGAAACCCTTTCAAAAATTTATCTTGGTGAGACACCACACAGATCCATAGATGTACTTATTCAGGTGATCAGATACATCATTAAGATGTAGTGTACTACCTCGAAAGATAGAAGTCACAACCCTTTAATGGAACCAATCACATCAATAAGGACTCTTAAGGATGATGGGTCAATATGCACTAGATTCTTTCTACTTTACATGGAAAAGTAAAGTAGGTTTATTTTAAATCGAAAAGTTTCACCGTAAGCCCCATAGTTAATTACATCCTAAAGGACTGGATCCTTTAGAAAAACTCTCGATTAAGGTAAATGATCATTATCTCTGAAGATTTTAATAGGAAAGACTATCAATCGATTGGTTCATATTTGAAGATCAAATGGGATTGATAAAAAGAGGGAGTTATTATTGAAGCCAAAAATGGGAAATAAGTAGGAGATGCTCAAGATGCTTGGAAACCTAATGAGCATCTCAAACTATCCTTTAGTTGGGATTTACATTTTATAAATTGATTTAATTTATTTGAGTTGCATTTTTCATTAGAATTTTTGGACTTAAGATTCTTTAACACAAGCTAAGGTGAGGAATTATGCCATAAAGGAAAAGGAATTATGCTAGGCCCAAATCTAGGGAAAAGTTACAAAACTAAAACTCTACAGAAACAAACTCTCCTATGATTTTAAATACCTAAAGTCAAGAGATAAATTGCCATCATGGTAAACTAATGTTGAATAAAGCTCTAGTTTGCACATAGACATCTATAACCTAAAGTGATAAGTCAACGCTAATGTGCTCTCAACAACTCCTAACATCTATTTAATTTTAAATCATAATATATCATTATGCTATATGCAAGATAAAAGCTATTTTTTTATTTAGAAAGAGACTAAGTCCTTAAACCCACTCCATAAAGATACTAGATCATGTAAAGGGACATGCTTCAAATGACCTAAATCTAATGCAATTCAAATTTAAATTTATTTTATTTTTGGACAATCATTTTTGACTCAGGATAATAGGATTTTTATGACTAATGCATGAGAAATTATATTATTGGCCAAAATCAGCGAGAAGGTAGGAGTTGAGTTTCCACCATGACCCTCAAAGGTCAAGCCAGGTTCTCTAGCAAAGGTGGAAGCCCTCCAATCAAGAGTGAAATAAGATGTATTTGTGCATGATATTATAAAGAAATTTCTCATCCAATTAAGCGATTGCTAATTCTTTTATCTTGATTTTAATCCTAAGCTTTAGGTGAAGTTATGAGTTGTTTAATTTTATTTCAAGTTATTAAGTTGGGTAAAAGATTTATTTTTCCTTAAAGAACCTAATCCACATCCAGGCCATACATAAAGCAAGGAAGTAACTAGAAAAATCATGCCACTTAATGCAAAAGCTAAACAAATTATCAATCAATTTATAAAGCTAAAAAAAAGAATAAATGGTCAGGATGCACCACCCACGATCCCAAAAATATCAAATGTGGGTAGCCATGCTCTACCTTTATACAACCCAGATTACGAATGAATTGAATTACAATTTAAGCAAAGGAATTAATTATTATGGGGGTCTTCAAGCTTTATTATTTTTTTCTTCTTTCTTCTTTCTTTCTTTCTTTTCTCTTTTCTTGTTTGGATCTTCCATTGGATGGTTGGATGGTAGATGCTCCAAGGCTTCACATGGTGCATAAGATAGGATCTTATGACCAATGTTCATCTTAATCCCCATAATAAATCATTCCAAGAATCCTAAATATACAAATTTTTACATGAAAAGGAAAAGCATAAATCTAACTAACACCTGCAAAATAAAGGTTAGTCAAATCACACCACACAAATCTCAAGCATGTATATTAGACTTATCACCCCACACATTGGTGACTAAGTTCACCTGGCCTATGGATTATTGAAAGGGGTATAAGCACATGCAAGCAAGAAGCATTTATATTTTTATTTATGATAGCGCCCCTTTAGCACAATCCCATAAAAAGAACAAATTAGACATGTCCCTACCATTCATTCTATGAGGATACACCCTAACATGTCTAAAACATTTATCATAAAATAAAATATAACATCAAACCATGCACCAACCTAAAAAGAAGCTTAGAAGTGACTTTGAATGTGTGTGTGCTGACTTTAGGTTCAAGTTTTCTAAGTGTGAAGGAAATGTTCAACTTAGAGGAAGGTTTCATTTAAGTTGTTTAAGTTTTTTGGATTATTTTTATTCCATGTTTTAATTTGGTTTAAGTGAAACTTATAATTAATTACTAAGTTATGAAGGTAGGGAAAGAGAAGAGAATTTCTCTTTCCTTCCCTAATCCTGAAGTAATTTCTAAGGTAAGTTCACATTTTAATTTCATTTGGGTGAATGTTTTTATTAAATCTTTTAATTAATCTTAAGTTTAGACAAACTCTAAATAAACCTATTCAAAAAAGAAGACATTTTAAGATTAAATAAAATGAATCAAAATCCACATAACACACATTACTTCATTTTTTCCCAACATATATAACATGCATATGGATGGACCCTAAGCATATATATACATGCAAATGAGAGTAGTTAACACACTTTATGATGCATGCTAAGTAATTCCATTTAAGAAAATTTAGAAGTTGAATATGCATGATTTTTCTTAAGTAGAAAAGATTTTCCTTATCCAAAATTTCACGTACATGCATGAAAGTAAGAAAGGCATAAGTGAGTATAGCGCCATTGTTAACTAGAGGTGAAAAGTACTATACCTACTTAGGACTACATAAAGCATCACAGCCTCGAGGTTGTCCAGACTAATATGTCACTTTCCTTAAGTACTAACATGCATATAAAAGAAATGAAATGGAAAAAGAATATGCAAAAGTTGTTTAATAGTTTCTTTTTTTTTTGTTTATGTAATTTATTCATGCAAGTATAGGCAATACTTCTTAGATGATGGCATAGGGATGAATAGGGTATAGAATTAAGTAATTGTTGGGTTCTTTTCAAATGAACCCTACATCTTACCAACTCCTATTCAAATTTATGCTAACATAAGAAAGGAAGGAAAGACTACACTAAACATTACTTTATAATCTATCACATGCAAGCTTATAATTAAAGTATAATAATGACACACTTTCAGATTTGATGTTTCATTTATAGGTATTGAAAATACTTTGGATTTAGTAGTGATAATAGCCACTCATATTTTACTTTAGCCAACACATGCACATTTGACATAAAGTAAACAATTTTCATTTTAAAATTTTGAAACATGAAATTATGAATGCATGAATCACATGACATACAATTTAACATGTTGGGAAAGATCTAAAGCAATGAAAGCATGTAAACAAACTCACTTTACTTAAATCCTAAAGACATTCTTAAAGATTAAAATAATTTAGAATAAATCAAAGTGAATTTCAAAAATGATTTTTGTTTAGTTTGAAGTTTGATTTAATTTTGAAAAAATGAGATGATTTTGCTATTCCTAACCCATTCTCACATATGTTTTGTATTTTTGTTTACTTTTCAAATAATTAAATCAATTTTTAAGCATTGATTAGGTTAGAGTATGAATTAAGTGGCTTAATTAACCCTTACCTACACCACCTTAGAAAAATTAACTAAGTAATTATGAGCCAATGAGATGACATAAAACCCACAAGGTATTTAAATGTGCAATGCACCTAATAATGAAAAGGCCTAATGCAATTTGGCTCACAATTAAAAGTTAATTAAGCTAAGGGGTTTAGCTTAAGTACTTTTAAAACACCCTTTCATACTTATGAAAGGGGTTTTAATTTTCTTAATTAGACTTAGGCTATTAAACACCTAAGCATCTACCCAAGGTAGATTAATTAAGTTTTGGAACTTTTTTAGAATTTTTAAAAATTATTTAATGGGGTAATTAATGAGTTAACTCTTAATTAAGAAGGGATTAAGGAAAGAAAAGGGGGTTTAGGGAATAGCTTAGGGGAAATGCCCCAAAATTATTCCATAAATCCCTACTCACTAGATCTAACCAGAATCAAACTTAATCATAGGGTAAATCCACTAATCACATCTTAATTACAATTAATTACATGAATGGGTAATTAAGGAATGAGCTAGAAATTTCACCAATTAAGGCCTCAATAAATCTCAAGAAAATCAGGGGAGGCCGAGGTCATCCCCTGAAATGAACCCTAAAAATTTGAGATCAATTAGTGATGTAATTAGGGAATAATTAGCCAATTAACATTCCAAAAAAACCCAAATTCAGAGAAAAAGGATATTCAAAATACATTGAAAATATTTTAAAAATATTCTAGATGAAATTATCTATCCATATCATTTTTCCTTATATTTTTTTGATTTTTATTGAATGAGTTATGATTTTTTGAAGTTCTTAAGTAATTTATGAATTAATTAAGCATTTTATTAATCCCTAATTAACCTCTGGCTCATGGTGCAATGCGTGGTAGTATGGTTAGTGTGTTTTACATGCATCATGTGGTGAGCCCTTTACTTAAGTT
Organism: Cymbidium sinense; assembly: GCA_021442155.1. Lineage (NCBI taxonomy): Eukaryota > Viridiplantae > Streptophyta > Magnoliopsida > Asparagales > Orchidaceae > Cymbidium > Cymbidium sinense. Next base: position 100,370,300 of record CM038217.1, on the reverse strand, counting down.
ATCAAATCAAGGGGGTGGCGGCGGCGCACATGCTTTTATCCTTAGTCATCCAATCAAAGACCAGATAACATTCAACTCCGATTTATAAATTGGATAAAGGATTTAAAAGTTACCTAATAATCTCAGCCGTCCATCTAACGGATGGATGGCTAAGATGGGCTGAGTTCTTCCCTGAGGATGAATGAGAACCGTCCATGATCCAAAGGGAGATCCAAGTTCGATCTAGCATAGATTCATTCAAGACTCAACCCACACCATCTAAAGGACTAGAGCGACCAATCCAATGGTGGATTTCACATGCAATGTAAATTCCTTTCATAAATGACCAACACCTATCAATCTAAGTGGTTGAAAAATCACTAACCTCATCGAAGGTGAGCCACGAGATCAATGAGGTAGCTTCGTCTAGTGGAGATGAAGCCCTGTTAAAGTTCCTAGGTCTTGAGGTTGAGTGGATGAATGGGCAACTCCTCTTGATCTCCATTGCAGCTTTGATTGAATTGAGTTCTTCCTTACTGTGGGAACTCAATTGGAAGCTTGGGCGGGCTCGAATTAGTCCTTGGATGATGAGTGTAGAAGGAATTAGGTTAAGATCAAGTGTAGGAAGTTGGAATTCAATGGGCCTCACCTATTTTGCAATGCAAAATTGAAGAAGACAAGATTCCAATCCTCTCTAAGGGTCTTGGGAAAGCTCTCTAATGTTTGCTAACTCTCTCTAGGCCTCAATCGATCAAGAATGAATTAAAATTTTAGTGGATTAGGGGGAGTATATCTCCCCATATGGCAATCGGAAGGCCGACAATGAGCTTATCATTTTGATCCAATTGACACTATGGGATGAGTTGTTTGGGTTGTTAGAGTAATGCACGTGATCGGTTTAGCCAGAGGAGTGGAATGTTAACTCCCATGTGCATCCAATTGAGCTTAAGGGGAGTTTGAAAATTGAATTTCAAGGCTATAGGTTGGGTTTGGTCCATGGGTCAGGCTGACCCAAACCCATTGGGTTGGATGCACCACTCATCACTAAGTCCCCTTAAGCTTTTAAGAAACCTCAAGTGATTGTGATGAGTGTATGACCAAAATACCTATGGGCTAGGCCAAAATTTATTCTATTTCCTAGGTAAATTGGTCATTTTGCTATTTTTTTTTAAATTGGGTATGTTTGGTATGTTGAGAAAATAGGTTGGGCCAAGTTTCAATGGATTTGGAATCCATTTGATAGGGTTTGGCTCATATTGACCCATTTAGGTCAAAATGGTCAACTTGGGTCAAGTTGACCAATTGGTCAAATTGGGTCAAACCAAGGGTTGGGTCAAGTTCATATGACCATTTGAAATATTTTGGTGCCTTTGGTTTGGTTCAATTTGGATTAGATTTGGTTTTAGCTCATATGACTCATTTAGGTCAAATGGGTCAAGTTGACCTATTTGACCTGTTTGACCTATTTGAGTTAGGTCAAGGGTAGGTTTAGGTTTGGTTAGTCATATGGAGTGGCTTGGTATCTTTGTTTCTAATCAATTTGGGTTAGGTTCAATTTTGGCTCAACATGATCCCTTTAGGTCATGTTAGGTCTAAGGTCAATTGGGCTAGGTTGGGTCTAGTTGGCCAATTGAGGCTTTGGTCAAGTTCCAAAAGTATTTTGGGATGGATTTGACCCATTGGTTTCAATCAATTTGGCTTAGATCAAGTTTTGACACATTTTGGCCCTTTAGGTCAAAATGGGTCAACCAATTCCAATTAGGCTCAAATGTTGGCTTGGTCAAGTTCAAACATAGGTTATGAGTGAACCTAGATCAATGGTTTCAATCAATTTGGCATATGGTGGAATTTGGCTATGTTAGTTTTCATTTGAGGTTAAGTGTTGATATGGTCAACCCTTAGTTTGACTTGGTTTGACCCAATTTGATTGATTGATCATCCCATGATAATTGTTGATCATGATGAGAGGCAATATGAGTTTGGTTCAATCCAATTTGGTTAGGATCAAAAGTTGGCTCATAAGGGTACTTTAGGTCACTTTGGGTCAAGTAAGCTTAAGTGGATCAAATGGCTTGGTCAAAGTTTGATTTGAAATTGGTTGATCTTATATATGGACTTATGATTGAAATATAAATCCATTTACAAGTGGTTTGAGTCAAATGGATTTTGATCCATTTGAAAATTTCATATTCAAAGGAAGAATATGAAGGAGTCTTGGGTTTGATTTTTGATTTGGGTTTTGATTGTTTGATTGAAGTTTGGATTTATATATGACCTCATGATTGTAGGATTAATTGAACCATGAGAGAAAATCAAGAGTTTGGCTTGATTTGAATTAATTTTGGCTAAGTTCAAGATTTTGACTTGAAAGGCTTAAGTTTGATTTTGATTTGATTTGAGTTTGACTTTTGGAGTTAGTTTTGATTGTTTGAATTTATAATACATTTATATATGTGAATATAAATAAGAATATAAATTGATCATGAGAAAATTTCAAGAATTTGAAAGGGTTTAATCAAGATTTTAGTTAAATCCATTAAAGGGATTTTAATAGATTTAAGAGAATTTTTAATTAGAAATTTAATTTTTGAATTGGATTTGATTTGTTCATATTTATATTTCATTTGTATATGAGCACATAAATGAGAATATAAATATGTTTTGAGAAAATCTCATGAGTTTGAAATGGTTTGATCAAAGTTTAGGTTAAGTCCATTAATGAAAAATTAATGGATTTAAGGTAATTTCAAGCATTTTAAATTTGGAATTTAATTTTAGGTTTGAATTGATTGATTTTTATTTATATTTCATTTATATATGAGAATATAAATGAGGATATAAATAAGTTTTGAGAAAATCCCAAGAGTTTGAATAGGTTTGATCAAAGTTTAGAGTTGATTTTGGCTAAGTCCTTTAATGGAAAATTAAAGGGACTTAAGAAAATGTCATGAATTATTTTGGAATTTTGACTTTGATTAGATGGTTTCAATTTATATTTCATTTATATATGTGAATATAAATGAGAATATAAATGGATCATGAGAAAATCTCAAAGATTTGAGTAGGTTTAGATCATGATTTTGGCTAAGTCCTTAAGAAAGGGTTAAGGACTTAGGAAATTTTGAACTTAGGAATTTTGATGGATTTTGATCATGGGTTTCAATCATGGATTTCAATCATGGAATTTAATCATGGAATTTATTTGAGTTGAGATAAAAATCAAATAGAATTGATTTGGAGTTTAACTTGAAATAAGGAAAGTGAAGAATGGTTTAAGCTAAAGGGTAGGAGATTTTCCTAACACCCCTAAAGCATGACCTATTCATGTGGCTAACTCTTATAAGTCTTCTAGGGCTAGGTGAGAGTGTCCACCTAATCACTAGATGTGTCTTAAGACTAAGTAACTCTTAAAGTCTAAGAGAAGTCCTATATCTAAGATGGAAATGTTGAGAGCTCATTCTAAAAATGAGGTCAACAACGATCTTAGTCTAATCGTTGTCTTCTGCAGGGGATTATGCTTATGGGGCGTTATAACAAAAATATAACTGCTTTTGTTGTGTAGGTGCTTATACCTCTAAGCATAATCCATAATAGGCTAGGTGAACTTATTTACCCATGTGTGGGGTGTTAAGTCCAATTTATATATATACATGCTTGAGATTGTATGATTTGTTTAGCTAATCTCTATTTTGTAGGTTTTAGTTAGATTTCCTTTTCCCATTTTTATGTAATTTTGTAATTAGCATTTGGAATGATTGTTATGGGGGATTAGGATGAACATTGGTTATAAGACTATGTCTTATGTACTATGTGAAGTTTGAGCAACCACATAAACCAACCAAAAGAAGAAAGAAGAAAGAAGAAAGAAGAAAGAAGAAAGAAGAAATGAAGAATGAAGACCCCATAACAATGAATTCCTTTTTGGTTGTAATTTATTCATTTGTAATCCAGGTTTTATTAGGGTATAGCTCGGCTACCCAATTTTTTTTCAGGTTTGTGCAGTGGAGGCTGACCATAAATGGTCTCTTATTCTTTTGCGCTAGGTTTATAAATTGATTGATCTTTATTTATCTTGTGCATTAAGATGACATCTTTTCCTAGTTTCTTCCTTGCTTTGATGTATGGCCTAGATGAAGTTTAGGCTCTCAAAAAAACAAATTTTCTATCCAACTAATCAATTCAAACTAAGAATAAAAATAACTCATAAACTCATCTAAAGCCTCGGTTATAAATCAAGATAAAAAAATTAGCAACCCCTTAGCTGGATGTTGTATTTTATTTCTTATATCATGCATAAAAAGCATATTATTTCACTCTAGATTGGAGGGCTTCCACCTTTGTCAGAGAACTTGGCTTGACCATTGAGAGCAATGGTGGAAACACACCTCCTTATCTTACTGATTTTGGCCCATAATCTAATTTCTCATGCATTAGGCACATGATTCCTAAAGTTTGTGTCAAATTGATTATCCAAAAATAAAAATAAAGTATTTGATTTAAGTTATTAAATCATGCCCTACATAATCTATTCTCTTAGGGAGTGTGTTTAAGGACTTAGTCACTTTCTAAATAAATAATAGCTTAGCTATCTTGCAAAAGCATATGACTTGCCTACATGATATTTAAAATCATTGGAGGAGTTAGTTGGCGGCCACCCCCAGACGATTGTAAGTCCAAACAGTCAGGTGGTTTATCCTCTCTTGTGGAGGTAAACCAAATGCCCATTTTCACCTTAGATTTTGGTCGTGCTTTTTGACTTTGCCAAAGCTCCCTAGATTTAGGTTCTGAGGTTGCTTCTCCCCTTTGTAGGCTATAAGCATAAATCCTGACCTCTTAGGCATTTCCATGACCTTGTATCATGGAATTGTAAGCCCTAACTTTCTAATAAAATTTTAACTCAAACAAATACATAATTTTTAAAAATATAAAGCCCCCATATGATAGTTTGGGATATTCATTAGGTTTCCTAGCATCATGAGCATCCCCTACTTATTTTTCTTTGGCTTTGATAATAACTCTCTCCTCTTGATCAATCTCACTTGATCTTCTAAAAATAAACTAATTGATTGATAGTCATACCTTCAAAATCTTTGAAGATAATGATCATTTATCTTAATCGAGAGTATTCCAAAAGAATCTTGTTCCTTAGGATGTAATTAACTATGGGGGCTTGCCCAGTAGGGAACTTAACGAACCCAGTTTAAAATAAACCCTGCTTTACTTTTCCATGAAAAGTAGGGGAAGAGTCTCTGGTACATTCCGAAGACCCATAGTCCTTAGGAGTCCTTATTCAGGTGATTAGGTCCATTGTAGGGTGGTGATTTCTATCTTTTGAGATAGTGCACCTTTCCTTAATGTCATACCCGACCACCCTAATAAGAACATCTATGGATCTACGTGGTGTCCTGACAAGGTGTTATATTTCTGTGTTCATTTATCCTCTTTTAGAAAGGGATGGATGAAGGCAAGAATATATATATAAAATTTTCACCACAAATTTTTCTAGCGACTCCGCTGGAATGGTTCCTCTCTCCATCTTTAGTAAATGATCGTTGCCTCGCAGTATCGATAGTGGGTTTGTACTTTTGTTTGAATCCAAGACTATCTTTCTTTTCCATTGGCACTTAGCTTATTTCATCCTGTTAAGCTAGCCAACATCTTAGGTTTTAGGACCTCACATTGGTCTTAAAACCTATTTTTTCCAATGAAAAATAAAATTTAATAAAAATAAATAACTAAAGACTTCCTCCTTACCATTTTTATGGTAAGGAAAGGTTCATTCCAAGAATAAAGAAAAATAAATTCTTCATAATAAACATCAATTTCCAAAAAAAGCACTTTTTCAAAATGCACATAATAAAATGTTTTACACAAAATTTTTCCTAAATCACCCTCATCTAACACTCTTCATGATTGTTATATGTTGGATCATTTAAAAATTAAAATAAAAAAAATCATACTTTCCAAAAGCACAAATGAACATTTCATCTTTTCCAAAAAAAAAGAACAATCATCTTTTCCAAAAAAAAATTTAACAATCTCTTTTCAACAATAAAATCCAACAATCATATATTTCAAGAAGCACAAATGAACACCTTCATTCAATTTATTTAATGAAGATTTCATTTTTGAAAATAGAAATGAACAATCATCTTTTACAAAGAGAAAATTAATAATCTCTTTTCAAAAATAAAATCCAACAATCATATCTTTAAAAAAAGCATAAATTGAATGAATATTTCATTTTCAAAACAAAATAAACAATCATCTTCTTCAAAAAGAAAATCAACCATCTCTTTTCAAAATAAATTCCAACAATCATATCTTTCAAAAAGCACAAATGAACATCTTCGATTAATTTATTGAATGAAGATTTCATTTTTTTTTAAACAAAATTGAACAATCATCTTTTTCAAAAAGAAAATCAACAATCTCTTTTCAAAAATAAAATCCAACAATCACATTTTCAAAAAGCACAAATGAACTTCCTCATTCAAATTTAAAGAGGATTTTCCATTTTCAAAATAAAAAGAAAATCATCTCTTTCAAAAATAAAAATTTAACAATCATATTTTCTAAAAGCACAAATGAATATCTTCATTCCATTTATTGAATGAAGATTTTCATTTTCAAAACAAAATGAACAATCACATTTTCAAAAATAAAATCAACATCATCTCTCTCAAACATAAAAAGTCAAAATCAAAAACCAAAGATTAAAGAAACACATTTGGATTTCCTTAGCATACCTAAATTTGCTAAGGATCCTCTTTTTCAAAATAAAATCAAAAAAATAAAAGAAACAACATTTGGATTTCCTTAGTATACCTAAATTTGCAAAGGATCCTCTTTTTCAAAATAAAATTACAAAAAAATAAAAGAAACAACATTTGGATTTCCTTAGCATACCTAAATTTGCTATGGATCCTCTTTTTCAAAATGAAATTAAAAAAAAAAACAAGAAAAGAAACAACATTTGGATTTCCTTAGCAAACCTAAATTTGCTAATAATCCTATTTTCAAAAATCTTCAAAAACAAAACACACTTGGATTCTTCATTTAGGATACCCAAATTTGCTAAATGAGGATTCCATTTTCAAATCACAAATAATTCACAAAATAAGAAAATAATGAAAAAGAAGAAATTGTTTTCAAACATCTCACTTACCATGCCCAAATTTGCTAAGTGAGTAAATCCCAAAAGTCCAAAAATCAAAACAAAACTAATTGACTCTTTACTTTAACATACTCAAATTTATTAAATGAAGGGTCCTCAAAATAAAAAAAAAATCAAAATCAAATGTGAACCTATGGAAGCATCTCTCCAAAAATATTTGAACCCATTTTCAAGATACCCAAATTTGGTGAAATTGGATTTTACATTCAAAAATTCTCTTTCCAATCAATCTCAAAATCTCTTCTAAATCTATTTTGAGCCCCACTTAACACTTTCAAGATGTTGAGTGTGGGTTCAAATTCTAAAATTCAAATTAAAAAAAATCAACAAAGCAAGAAAATTTGATTCAAGTTTGTTTCAACATTGCAGTTTCAATCAACTTCAGTCAATTTTTTCTATCAATTCCAGTTAAACTAGTTCATTGTAATGGTAGTGTAGAAGTATATATTCACATTTTCTCATGGGATGGATTTGGCCTTGGATCAGACCAGTGTTCCACGATTTGACTATGCCCACCTCATCCACTTTGGTCGAGGCTTTAAGGGGGGAAAAATTATATGTGAGGGAACCCCCCTCACAACAGTTAGAAGGAGCATGGTGACCGGGCAGAAGCCGATCATCCAGGTCGACATGCCATCTGATTTAGAGATTCCCCCACTGAAGAGGAAGGCTATGGTGGTTCCCACAACAGTAGTATCAGTGCCAGAAATAGTGAGCCTGGTTGTTCCCCATCTTACCCTAGTTAGGGCTAGCACCCACTCCTAGGCACCTTCCAAGGGGAAGGCTCCCTTGATTCCTGGATTATCTCCCCTGCCTTTTAGGTTGGGCCTAGTTCCTACACCACTCGGCCTACCAGGACCCAGTGTAGAAATAAAAACTGCATGATCAAGCGGTATCACATTCACATTGCCAAAGAGTTGGAGGCAGCTACTCAGTCTGTTGTAGAGGAGTTGCCTAGGATGGTTTCCCTGCTGGTTATAGAAAATCAATTCCACCCTCTGTCTAGATCTAAAAGAGAGGATGCTAGGAGGATTTCTACTTCACCTCTGCCAGCAGTTCAGTTTTAGGACCTGTTAGTGAGAGGAGGAGGTCATACGTTGGCCATCGATTAGTTTTATGCTGAGTAGGTGGAGCCTATGGACGATCAATGTTCGGGGCTCAGTTTGATTTGTGTTCTGTCATTCCCAGCAGTGTTGGTAGATAGTTAGGTAGAAGAGGGCGAGGGAGGCCCATACATCAGTTTATGTTACTAACTAGGAGCACCGAAGGTACATCCAATAGTCAGCGTCCTCCACACTTGTGGACTTTCTAGATTAGCGTGCTACCCGCATTGATCATACTGACAGTATCTTACTCACGGTGACTACACATCATAGGAGAGGAGCTCTTATCTTGAGAGAGTCGGTGGTACCTCCACCACATCGCTCTTCTCCACCCCCGCCATCTCTTGTACATGTTCCAACATCTACTATTCTAACCAAGGCCATGAAGGCCATATTGGGGGAGAAGAGAACCCCATTGGTGATCTGGCTATGCCCAAGAGATCTGTTCAATCACCACGTGGCGGTGGCGAGCTCTCTGACCTTCTACCCTAGTTGTGGTGAGGAAGGAATGTCAACCTCAGTATCGTAGTCATCTCATCACCACCACCATCACAATAGGCTATGGAGATAGTTGAGGTGGGAGGAGGAGACAGTAGTTATGGCCATAGATCCTCCTAGAGTACCACTGATCCAAAGAGCAGTGAGTATCTTTCATTTAGTGAGCGTAGTCCTCACAAGATTAACTCCCTAGTAGCTTTAGAGGTTAGATGTCTATCTATTCATGATAGTGATCCTACTATTGGTCAGACCTGATCTTTCGTGCTTGTTCAGTTGGACCGATCCCTAGGTGACATCGTAACTCAATATCTAGTGGAGAAGAAGCAAATCTTAGGATTTGTCTGGTCTGATTTAGAGGATGAAAAGGTCAGCTTTGATCCAAATGAAGATGACCTGTTAGAGAATTCAACGAGGGTACATGTGGTAGATACTTGGGGTTCGCTCAGATCAGACATTGAAGATGATAAGGTCGAAAGAAGAAGACACTCACCCAACAACACCTCCAATTATAATAGAAATATTAATAAATAGATAGGATGGGGAAGCAGCTTGAGGATTTGCTAGCAGTTGTTTTGGCATTACAGAATCAAGCACTGATAGTTCATCCTACTATAGCTGAGAGTAGTCAGCCAGAGTTGGAACATGTCTTGGATCCAGCCAAGACTTTATCGAAGAGAGTAGGCAGACTATAAATAGAAGGTAGTGGATAGTACCTCCATACAAGAAAAGGATATCAAAACCATGGTTAAGCAGCAGGTGAGAGAAGTGTTGGCTTAAGCCTAAGGAGGATCATCAGTTCCAAAGAGTAGACCCTACCTAGAGGAATTTGATGCCATCCAATATCCTAAGGGTTTCGTGCTACCTTCTTTCAAGAGCTTCGATGGTAGTGGGAACCTGAGGCAGCATATTGTGCACTTCAGAGCTAGCTATTGTAATGCTGGTGGCAGTGATGCTTTACTCTTCTATCTTTTTATCAATAGCTGAGCAGGCATAGCCTTCTATTTGTACGCTAAACTTTCCAATATTTTAGTTAAGACTTTTGCTAAGTTGGAGCAACTCTTCATCAAGAGGTTTGTTTAAACAACAAAGGGTGATCAGAGGGTAATCTCGTGGCTCAACACAACTGAGTCCCTCATTAATTACATTCTCAGATGGCATAATTTGAGTATGAAATATGAACCACAGCTGTCTAAATAGCATGCCATTAAGATTCTACTTAAGAATATCCACGACACAGTCGCCTTCATGCTCAAAGATTTCACCATCAAAATATTTGAGAAACTAATCAACAAGATGGATAGCTTACAAGGAGAAGCCAAACAATTGCCTTTTCCAGACCAATCAACAAAGCAGAAGCCACAAAAAGCTTTTGAGAAGAAGGCTGGAGCAGTGATAGCAGTAAATAAGGGGAAACAATTGACCAGAGAGTAGTTTGAGAGACCTCGTGCTCCACAGCCCTCACTTCCACCTCCTCTACCACTAAGCCTACTCGCCACACCTGCCCATGACCTGCACCTCCTCCTCCTCAACCATATCATCATCAGCAGCAGTACACATACCCACTGCCAGGTAGCTATGGTCCACCTACTCTTTTGAATAAACTTAACAAGCCTTATTCATTTAAGAGGGAGGTAATCAAGGAGATCTTTAAGAATTTCTTAAAGAAGCCTGATTTTTAGCTACTTGAACATAAGAGAATAGATGAAGTGGGAAAAAGTAATAATCCTAACTTTTGCCCCTACCACCGCATGCTAGGTCATGTTTTGGAAGATTGCTTCACATTAAAGGACTAGTGAACATAGCTTCAAGATCGGTGCTATAGTTATCCCGAAAGAATACCTTGTGGAACAACCATCCAGTTCCATTAGGATAATCCTTGGGAATACCTGTGATCCTTCCAAAACCAAAGAATGTTGGATATCTCCTTATCCCATACCTTTAAGAAAATTGTCTTCAAAATCAAAAAACTCTTTTTGTAGGTGCCTGAGGTAGCTTGAACCTCTAATATCAAAGAAGGTTTGCAAGTTATTCAAAATAACTCAGGGAAAGGGGAGCGAGGAAGCAACAATAGATGTGTCATCGCGAAGTAGTGCAACCACCCATCAGTCCAGCCTTTCACCCACACCATTGTAGCTACTATATCATCGACTACCTCTACTTCAACTTGCTATTCTTCTAGTAGACATCTTGTATCGATGGATGAGGAATCAAATCTCTCACTCCACTTACTTTACTTGATTTGTACTATATACCACCTTCAAAATCCAAGAAATCAAAGAATACAACTAGCTTGAATTATATCTGTGTCACTTATGATGGGTTGTATAAATCTACTCCTAATGATAACTCTTAAAATCTAAAAAATAGTTGTAACAACTCCAATATTCTTCTTTCTGATTTAGAGAGACTTTCCTTCTTTGAATACTACGGGTTCTCCTCTTGAGATAGACTCAGAATCATCTGATTCTGAGGGTCCCATAAGAGAAGTTGTAGGTGAGCCACGGGTATACCAACAAGAGAGAGTCAACCTCCCAGAGTGGTAAGGTTCTACCTCCTTGGGCAGCAGCTCAAGATAAATAGAAACAAGTCATTGGTTTATATGATCGAGAAGCCCCTCCACAGGATGCTCCACCCTTGAAATGCTTGTGGAGGATCAACCCAAGGTGGACTACAATGTCCTCTCTCACCTAAGAAAGTTACCATCTAAGCTAAGCATATATGATGCCATTATCTTATCCAAAGAGATGAGGGAATCATTAATCAAGGCTCTCCTTGATCAAAGATATACTTAGCTCAACTGACCACTGTTGGAGATGAGGCACATTATTCCAGAGAAGCTAAGGGAATCACTTTCACGATGAAGACCTACTTCTAGGGGATATGGAGCACAACTGTCCCCTCTACATTACAGTAGACATGGGCAGATTCAGACTTGCCTGAGTTCTCATCGATCAAGGTGCATCGGTGAACATTATGAGTCTAAAAACCCTTTCCTATTTGAGGATCGACATCTCCACACTCTGAGGAGATCAGATGATGTTGAGAGGATTCAATGAACAAGGCGGAGGGCTTTAGATTTTATAGTGTTACCTTTGGAGATAGGTGACTAGAAGATTGAAGCCAAGTTTTATAACATTGATTCAATACTACATTCACCGCTTTGCTCCCTAGGCCTTGGATACATAATAACAAGATGATTCCATCCTCCCTCCATTACTGCATCAAGTTCAGGAAGGATGGGATTGAGTACTGTGTTAAAGGTGATGAAAAGCCATTTCTAGTCAGAGAGGTTGAGATATATGAGGATGCGACCTACTATCTTCCTCAAAACACCTTTTCTCATGAACTTGGTCAAAATTCAAATTCAAATGCAAAAGAAAAAGAAGAAAAAGAAAAATAAAAAGAAAAAGAAAAGAAAAATGAAAGTCCAAGTGTACAAGAAAAGGAGATTGAGGAAGAAGTGGAGCCGCATATCACATTCTACCCACTGTTCATCCCATCATATGGACATGTGGGTAGGATTACTCGACCACCACTAGGCAGAGGTAGAGATAGAAATAGAGGTAGTTCCAGAGGTGAAAGATCCCCTGGTTGGCCATCAACCAACATGGATTATATTCCAGTTCATGAGTACCCCCTAATATTCACATAGACTTGGAATCTAGCTCGGAGGATGAGTCTAATGTGATTAGCATACCAACCAACCCCTCTCAGTGGGTTTCATTTGAGGTGACACTTGAGCCAGACACTAATGAAGACCAAGTCTCTAGGCAAAACATGAATGTATTCGAATCAAATGTATGTGAAACTATCAGGCAATAGTTAGAAATGTTAGCTTTAATATCACTTTCATCTCAAAAAGTTGAAGATTCAGTAATTAAGGAAGCCCCTCAGTCTTCCAGAGATGTCAAGCCAATGAGATTCTTTTTTGGATCAACATCCTCAAGTCCAAAAATTGATGTAGGACTTGAGGATATTTCAAATAAAGAATTAATAGAATTGCCTTTTGATTGGTATTCGCCTTGTGTTTATAATCTTGCAATGAAGGGTTTGATTCCTTATTCATGGTCTAAGCATCGGTCAGAGTACTTTGAAAAGCTATGGAACAATAGAAGCAGGGATGCACAATTAATATCGGGACTAGGATTCAGTATAGTGGGTCCAATCGATGATGATGATTACTGGTTAGTTGTCACCAACCATCTAGAGTCTGATAGGTTCTTTTCACACCAAACCAACTCTTAAGAGGATGTGTGTTTAGAAACTTCAGATGATCTAAATGATCTCCAAATCAAAGATGCACCCCATAATTTGAAGAGGAGATCCATTCAACAATTGACAAGCTTAAAGAAATCAACCTCGGGATGGAAGAAAATTCTCGCCCAACATATATCAGTTCGTTACTAACTGAAGAAGAAACCAATAACTTAGTTAGGCTATTGACTCAGTTTAAGGACTGCTTTGCATGGAGTTATGAAGAAATGCTTGAATTATCTTCTAACATAGTAGTCCACAACTAGCAATAGATCCTAATGCCAACCCTATCAAGCAAGCTCCTAGACTCATGCGATTAGAAATCGAACAACATGTCATTTTTGAAGTTAAGAAACTGATCGATGTTGGTTTCATAAGGGAAGAAAAATGCTCTACCGAATTAGCCGGTGTCATCCTAGTTAAGAAGAAGAATGGCCAAATTTGCATTTATGTCAATTTTAGGGACTTAAACAAGGCATGTCCTAAAGATGAGTTTCCTCTTCATATACCAGAACTAATGGTGGACATCACATCATCTCATGCAATTTTCTTTTCATGGATGGGTCATCTAGCTATAACCAAATCAAGATGGCCCCCGAGGATGAAAGAAATATAGCTTTTCTAACCCCAATTGAAATCTATTATTATAGGGTCATGCCTTTTAGCCTTAAAAATGCTAGTGCTACATACCAACGGGCCATGACTCAGATCTTCAATGAACTCATCCATCATCAGGTTGAGTGCTATGTTGATGATCTAGTAGTCAAAAGTAAAGAAAAAGATGACAATCTCTTTGACTTGAGAGTAGTTTTTGAATTATTAAGATAATATAACCTTAAAATGAATCCCCTGAAGTGTGCATTCGGAGTAGGTTCAAGGAAATTCCTTGGGTTTGTTGTCACACACGGGGGAATAGAAATAGACCAGAAAAAGATTAAAGCTATCTTAGAAATGACACCTCTCAAAAGTTTAATTCAACTCAGATCTTTCCAAGGATGGTTGGCATATCTGAGATGCTTTATCTCCAACCTATCAAGGAGATGCAAGCCATTTTTAGCACTTATCAAAAAGGATGCCATGTTCAAGTGGGATGACAAGTGTTAGCATACCTTTGAAGATATCAAGTAGTATTTGGTGAAGCTGCTAGTTCTAGCAGCCCCTATCCCAGGCAGCCCACTCAACCTCTACATTGCTGCATTGGATGACTCCCTCGATGCTTTGTTGGCCTAAGCCAATGATGAAGGGAAGGAATGTACTCTCTACTACCTCAGCTTTCGTCTGATCCCTACTGAAGCAAACTACCCACCTATTGAGAAACATTGCCCAGCTTTGATCTTTGCATCTCAAAAGCTACGGCACTATATGCTTTCTCATAAGGAGAATTGATTTCCATAACCAATCCACTGTAACATCTCATGACACGTCCAACGCTATCTGGATGTTTGGCATGATGGTCCATGATTCTCTCACAATTTAATATCATTTTTGTACTCGTCTATGCGATAAAAGGATAAGCACTAGAGGATTTCTTAGTGGCACACCCACTTCCTGCTGATTCTCTGCTTAGTGACCATCTCCTTGATAAACAATTCATGAACTTAGGGGAGATTGACAACTGTCGCTGGGAGATATATTTTGATGGTGCGACTTCTTTTCATAAAGGGGAAGCACCATGATTTACTCTTCCAAGAAGGGCAGGGGTAAGAATAGTTTTCTTAACTCCATATCATGATGTGATGAGATTCTCATACTATCTCTCCAATCCCTGTACTAACAATGAAGCTAAGTATGAGGCTTTGATTGCTGGTCTGGAGTTAGCGATCACATTCTATGTCAAGAGCATCAATATCTATGGGGACTCTCAGTTGGTCATCAACCAGATTGCCGAGTCTTACAATGTTCTCATACCTACGCTTCGTCATTATTACAAGTATACCATGAAGTTGTTAGCCCAAATCCCTAAAGTCACCATCTACAAAGTTCCAATGGTGTTTATTTTTGGGATGTTGTGACACCACGCAGATCTTAGGGGGTACTTATTGAAGTGATCGGGTACGACATTAAGGGATGATGTACTATCTTGAAAGATAAAAATCATCACCCTATAATGGACCAAATCACCTAATAAGGACTCCTAAGGCATGATGGATCTTCGAATATACTAGAGATCTTTCCCCTACTTTACATGGAAAATTAAAGTAGGGTTTATTTTAAGTCTGGTTCAATAAGTTCCCTATGGAGGCAAGCCACCATAGTTAATTACATCCTAAGGAATGAGAATTCCTTAATAATACTCTTGATTAAAGTAGAAAGTTAGGGTCTCCAAAGATTTCAAGGTTAAGACTATCAAAGGAATGGCTATTTTAGAAAATCAAATGGGATAGATCAAGGAGAAGACTTATTTTTGGAATCCAAAGGGAGAAAGTAGAAAATACTCATGATACTAGGAAGCCTAATGAGCATTCCAATGTACCCTAAAATTGGTCTTTATATTTTTGAAATTGAAGAGAGTTAATTATTTGATTTGACATTTTATTAGATTGCTAGGACTTATAATTCCACAATATAAGATTATGAAATTGCCCAAGAGGTGAGGATTTATTCTTGTAGCCTACAAAGGAAAATAACTACCTTAGATCCTAAGCTAGGGAGCTTTAGTGAGGGCCAAAGCACAACCTAAATCTAAGGCGAAATGGGTATATGGTTTACCTCCATAAGAGAAAATAATCACCTGACTGCTGGACTTATTACCACCTCGAATGGCAGCCAACTAACTCCTTCTATGCTTTAAGTCCATGTAGGCAAGTCATATGATTTTGCAAGATGGCTAGGATTATTTATTTAGAAAGGAGACTAAGCCCTTAAACTCACTCCCTAAAAGACTAGAGCATAAGTAGTATGAAACCATGACTTAATATAATGCAAATTTTATAAAATTTATTCAATTCTTTTGGACTCTTTGTTTTGGCACAGGCTATTGAATTTTGTATGCCTAAATGCATGAGAATTTGATTATGGGCCAAATCAAGGGAGAAATGGGTGTTCTTCCACCAAAGGCTCTCACAGATTAAGCCTTGATTCTCTGGCAAAGATGGAATCCCCTTCTTAACAAGAGTGGAATAATATGACATGCATGATATTATACATTCATTCATATAGCTTAGGCGTTGCTAAAAATTTTATTATTTTGATTTAATTCCTAGGCTTTTGTATGGGGTTATGAGTTATTTTAAAATTTTAATTATAAGTTATTAATTGGGATAGCAAAATTAATTTCATCCTAAGAGCCTACCGCATCAAGGCCACACATTCAAGCATCAATCATAAAGAAACTATGAAAAACATGGTGTTCTAATGTGCAATATAAACACAACATCAAACAATTTTATAGACTACCATAAAAGAATAAAAAGGCATTCTGCGTACACTCAAAAGAGAAAAAATATGGGTGAGCTCTACCCTTATACAACCCGACAAAAAAAATAATATGTTCTATGTCTTCTTTCCTCCAGGCACCAGTGGACTAAGCCTTCGCCACCGCTCATCCTAATCCCCATAATCCTAATTCATAATGCAAAATTATATTAAAAATAGGAAAAGTAAATCTAGCTACACCTGCAAAAACAAATATTAGCTAAACACACCATACAACCCAAGCAGTTATATGAATAATTTGGACTTAGCACCCCACACATGGGTAACCAAGCCCACATGTCCTAACGTGAGTTATGCTTAAGGGCTAAGCAACCTGCACAGCAAACGCATTTATATTTTTATTACAGTGGCCCCTTAAGCACAACCCCCTGCAAAAAATATGATTTTGCTAATAACGGCCTAAAATACAGTCTACGAGATATACACCCTAACATCCGGTATAAAATATTATATCACAAAACAAAATACAACATCATACATACAACGCCCTAACCTAGCACTAGAAGTGGTGACTTAGTATTCTAATGTGTGTGCTTAAGGCTTATGTGGCAAGACTTTACTAGGCTTCTTTAGTTCAAGTTTCAATTTGGAGTTTGAATTTATTTAAATTTTACCTTCGGATGATTTCAATTTAAATGATTTAATGCTTTATTTTTTTTCACTTTTATTTGGTTAAAATGATGTTTAGGTTTTCAAGAATGAAGAGTAGAATGAATCCCATGTGTAGATGGAACTCACCGTATTCTACATCCTAATTCCTAAAGAATCTAACTAAGGTCCTTAAGTATCTTAATTAGCACATTTGAATTTATGTAATTTATTTGATTTGATTTATTTAATTTGATTTAGAGCTTAGAATTTGAGTTGGTTTAAGTATTTGATTGATTGATTTTGATTTAGATGTTTTGGTTTAATTACATCTTGATAATTCAATATCCAATATCTAAATGAAGTTTAAGTTTGTTTAAATTCATGTGTTTTGATTGATTAATTTTAGATCGATTTAGTTTAATTAAATCAATAATTCAATATCCTTTAAATTAATATTTAATTCTTTTCTTTGATTATGGTTATGTGACTTAACTTTATGTTTATTTAATTTGATTGGGTTCATTTATTTATAATTTGATGATTAGATTGAGATTTTATTTTAATTTTAATTGATTTGATTCTTTATAATTAGGATTTTATTTTAATCACATCCATTCATGTTCATCAAAGTTTGGTTTGTATTTTGATTTCATATTGGATATGGATTAGTTTATCTTATTTAAGTAGGTTGAATGAGATTTTATTTGATTACAAATTAAATTGATGAGAGTCTTTCTTAATTTTAATTTAATTTGATTTAATTTGATTTGATTAGCTTTATTGGTCTATGGGTTTGCTTAGGTTCAATGTGTTTAGTTTAATTAAGAAGTGTATTTATGTTAATTATAAAGGTTTGTTTAATTTTAAATTTGATTTCATATTTGTTTAATGATGTAATTAATGACTTAATAATTTAGGTTTAATTTATTTGATTATAATTATATTTATATTTTGATTAAGCTTAGGTTTAATATGATTAATTTAATTAATTAGTTTATTTGAGAGGTATGGTTAATTATTAAATTAAATAAAGATTTGTTTAATTTTTAATTTGATCTCATATTTATTTAAATTAATGATGTAATTAATGAGTTAATGATTTAAGTTTAAATTAGAGAAGATTTAATTATATTTTATGTTTGTTAAGCTTAAGTGTAATATGATTAATTTAATTGACTTAATTAATTTAATAGTGTCATTAAATTAATTTGTAGATTAATTAAGTTTTGATTTGAATTAATTTTAATGTGATTTAAAATTAATTTGGTTTTATTAAGATGATGGATTAATTTTTTAAGTTTGCATTAATGATGAAATTAAGTTTGATTAAGGGTAATAAAATTTTAAATTATTAAATTAATTAAGTGTTTAATGAGATTAATGACTTAATGATTTAGTTTAATTTAGGTTTTGATTAGTATTTAATTGCATCATTTATGTTTGATTAAGCTTAAGTTTAATATGATTAATTTGATTAACTTAATTAGTTTGAGGGTGATTATTAAATTTAATTAGGGTTTGATTTAAGCTTAATTTTAGAGTTAGCTTTAATGTAACTTATTTAAATTAATTTGATTAACGATGATGATTATTAAGTTTGCATAATTAGATGTTTGATTAATTAAGTTTGATTAAGGGTAATTAATTTTTTAAATTATTAGATTAATTAAGGGTTTGTTTAATTAGAGATTAATGACTTAATTTCCCACATGTGAATGATTTGATTTAGCTTAAGTGTTTTACTTAAGTTTGATTTGATTAAAGGATTATTGTTATTACCATCATTATTATTAAGTGAATTAATTGTTTATTTCATTTCAATTAAGTTTGATTATTTATGATTAGAGTTTTATTGATTTGATTCACTTATTATGTTTGTTTGATTTCATTAACATGTTTGATTTAGTTATTAGGTTGAAATATTTAATGGTTAATTAATTATCTTATTTCAAATGGATGTGATTTAATCATATGTTAATTAAGTTTACTTTATTTTTATTTGGTTTAATTTGATTATTATCAAATGATTATGTTGAATTAGTTTATTAATCAATTTGATCTTTAGTTTATTTAATGATTAATTAGTTTCAATTTATTTATATTCATTAAGGAGTTTCATTTGATTAAGACCATGCTTAATAGGTTTAGTTATATTAGTTTGACCCATATTAAAGTTTCCTATTGTTGAATTTTGAGTTTGATTTAAGATTTAATCATTTAATTGAGTTTTATTAACTTAAATAGGTTCAATCATATTTAATTTAATTTCTCTAATGATGATATTATTCTAATTTTAGATTTGATTACTGATTGCTTAAGTGTTATTTCATTTTTTATTTTGATTTGATATTTAAATTATTTTTAGATTATGTTTTAATTAACTTATTAATTGATTAAACTCTACTCTTAAGTGTTTATTTAGGGTTCATTAAGATTTAGAAGATCACAATATTTTCTTAAGAGTCCTAGATGTCAATTAAAGTGATTTAAGCCATTTTGAAGATTTTTGTAAATTTCTGAATTTTATTTGATTTATTTTATTAAAATGGATAATCTGAACTTCAAAATTTAATTTCTCCCAATCCAGAAGTTCTTTTCACTTGAAATTTTTATGGTAGGTGTGCTTTAACTTTAATTTTAATCCCTAAAAATTTCAACTAAATCTAATATATATTTTTGGTTTAATAAATTAAATTTTATTTTTAGTAAAACTCAAATTAAGCTCAAAATACTCAATAAAATTTAAAGATTTTGGGTTTGTTGGATTCTCTCGAAAAGATGAATCCAACAGGCCCTTGTTCATAAATTTTGGCTAGCTATTTTATTTTTTATAAATTTTTGAAGTTTCAGGTAATTTAAATTAATTTTTTTATAAAAAGAAATATGCGCGGCGTGCGTTGGCGGGAAGGGAAAACACGTGGCTGGCT
Source organism: Cymbidium sinense (assembly GCA_021442155.1). Classification (NCBI taxonomy): domain Eukaryota; kingdom Viridiplantae; phylum Streptophyta; class Magnoliopsida; order Asparagales; family Orchidaceae; genus Cymbidium; species Cymbidium sinense. The sequence goes on along the minus strand of CM038217.1, from coordinate 100,350,336 downwards.
CACGGACCATCCGTCATAGATCGGATGGTCCATATCGCTCGTGATCGAGAGGCGGATGCATGATTATCGTGTCGAAGCCGGTCCGATCGCGAACCACGCGATCGATCATATCACATCGGGCAATCGAAGGCCGATCCGTGATCAGTGCGATCGAGCCATTCGATCATGTGAACCGCACGATCGGATGATCTATATCGCATCAAGCGATCTGAAGGCCCGAATCATGCGATCCATATGTGATCCGAGCCCATCGATCCAGCGGGGATCGAGCGGTATAGCCGTAGATGATGGTGTTTTATTTTTTTTAGAAAAATTAGATTTCTAAATGAAAACTTGTCCAAATGGACTCATTTTCATGTTGATTCGCCGAAAAATTCTATTTTCTATTGGGATGATTTAAAGTAAAATGCAAAGTATCTAGGAAAATTCTAAAATCGCAAGAAAATTAACACAAAATGCGAAATCTAAGGTTAGCTAGTTTGGCAAAATTTACCTCAGGGATGGTTTTGGCGATGTGAAGATCGAGAACTCTAGGTATGTGAGGAAGCTTTGGAATGATCTTTAACCCTTGACTCCCTTTGAATGTTGTCTTCTTCAATGTTTACCATCGCCTAGAAAAAGTAATTATTTGTATTTTTGAGCTCAAAAATGGTTCAAAGAGGTGGGGGATGGGTTACTTTTTGCTTTGGGAAATTTTTGGAGGCTGAATGGTGATGAGAGCAAGAGATCTAAAGCCTCATTTCCCCCTCTATTTATAATGGCCAAAAATCCACTCTTTTTTGAATTTTTTAGCTCCAAATTGATTGTTATCTTGCTTGGGGTGGTTGGGATGGATGATAGATTGATTGAGGACTTTTAATTTTTTTTTCCAAAGTCCTCTCTTGCTACCATATGATCAGCTCTATTCAATATAAATGTTGGGGAGGAGTTAAGTGCATGTGATGGGGAGAATTAAATGAGGTTGGGTGGAATCCTATGTGGGGGAGGATCCATGAGAATTTAAATGGGTTGAGTTGATTTTGGGCTGATCCCAAATAGGTTTGGGTCAATTTTGATCAGCCCCCAATGGGTTATGGCTTGGTTTCAAAGGATTTGACCCAATTTGGGTCATATGGATCATATTGGGTTAAATTATTTTAAAATTATTATCTTGGGTTATGGATTCATGTTCAATTGGCTAATTGAAGATGAATGTGGTCTTTAGTTTGAATTAATTTGGATTTAGGCCAAATTGACCCTTTAGGCCAATTTGGGCTAGGTTGGGTCAAGTTGACCAATTGAGCTCGATTGATCAAATTGGGTTTAATTATAGCTTTGGTCAAGTTTAATAATCAATTTGGAATGAACTTGAGCCATTGGTTGCAATCAATTTGAGTTAGATCATGATTTGACCGATTTGGTCCTTTAGGCAATTTGGGACAATTGGATCAAATGGCCAATTGGCTTGGTTTGGCCAATTGATTGCAATTGATCATCTAGGGTGATCACAATCATGGTGGAAGATTTTGGTGAGCTTGGTTCAATCCAATTTGGGTTGGATTGGAAGTTGGCTCAAATGGGTCATTTAGGTCACTTTGGATCAAGTGGACCTAAGTGGGACAATTGGTTTGGTTTTGGTTAGATTGAGTTTAGTTGAACTTATATATGAGCCTAGATTGAAATATAAATTCAATCAATTTGGAGTCAAGGATTTTGGCTCATTAAAAGTTTTAAGTCAAAAGGGCTGTTAGGCTTGACTTGGGTTGACTTTGGTTTGATGACTATAGGTTTTATTTATATTTGGATAAATGATTGAATGAATGATTGATTCAAGAGAAAATCCATTAGTTTTGACTTGATTTAGATATAATTTGGCTAAGTCCAAAGAATTATCTTAAAGGGCTTAGATTGAGTTTGGATTTGATTTTTGATATAGTTTTGGTCATTTGAATTTGGATTTCATTTATATTTGTGAATATAAATGAAAGAATAATTGATTTATAAAGAAATCAATTGAGTTTTATTTGATCTAAAGGGAATTTTGGCTAAGCTTATGAATATGGTTCATATGGCTTAAGAAGGGTTTAGGATTTGAATTTTTTGGGTTTCAATCATTTGGAGTCAAATTTGAAATTAGATTTGGAATTTGAATTTGAATTTGAGATTTGGTTTGAGATTGAATGCAGGTTTGATTTGAAAGAATTTGGCTTGAGAATTGAGTGAGTTTGATTTGAAAGTGTATCTAGATTGGGTTTAGGCTATAGATGTAATTTCACAGTAATATATCTTATGATTAACACTTCTAAGTCTCTAGGCTTAGGTTAAGTGTTCATCTAATCACTAGAAATGACTTATGACTTAGGAGTTCTTAGTTTCTAGAAGAGTCCTAAGTTTAAGAGGATGGGGTTGAGAGCTCACTCTGAAAGTGAGGTTAATAGTTCCCGGAGCAGAAAATGCAGTAGTATATGCTTTGGACAAACTTGCCAAGGAATTGGCATGTCTAGAAGATGAGTCCATTCCAATAAGGGTCCAAAATAGACAAGTCCTATCCCTTATTGATGCTGAACTCATTGAGAGACTTTCTCTTGAAGGAGAGGTTGTTGTTACCTATAAGGACAAGGAACTAGATTGGAGGCAACAGTTCATAGACTATTTGAACACTAGTAAACTAATCACAAGCCCATCAGGTGAAACAGAGCTCTCTCATATGCTCTCTTGGATGGCACCTTGTGCTAACGGTCTTTCGATCAAATGTGGTTGCGTTGTTTAGACAAACATGAAGCCCGTAAGATTGTGATCGAGGTACATTCAGGTCTATGTGGTGCATCAGTCCGATCTGAAGATGAAGATAAAGATCAAGAGACTAGGATACTACTGGCTTTCGATGATTACAGACTGCATGGACGTGTCTAGGAGATTCCATCAGTGTTAGGTACATGGTGTAGTCTTACATCAACCACCCAATATTCTACATCCTACATTGGCCTCATGTCCATTTGAGTGTTGTGGTACCGATATTTTGGGTCCTATCAATCTTCCTTCTTCCAAGGGTCATCGGTTCATCTTAGCTACCATGGACTACTTTTCTAAGTGGGCAGAGATAATCCCACTCAGAGAGGTCACAACTTAGCATGTGCTTCAATTTTTTAGGAGCCATGTCATATATAGGTTTGGGGTGCCTCGATGAATTATATCCGATAATGGTATTGCATTCAAAATCACCAAGATCAACAGCTTTGCTAGAAGACATGGTATAGATTGGAGATACTCCACCATCTACTACCCCAGAAAATAGCTAATAAGCATTCAAACTCTCATCTAATTACTAAAGAAGACTTGGCGGTGGTGGGTTGGTTGGTTGAAGCCTGCCACAACACTCCAACTCAATTTTTTTAGTGTATGGGTCCAGCCATTTATTGAAGTTCAACTCCCATCACTAAGGATAGAATTGGGTAGCAAAATCACTAGAGAACAGAATGAAAAGTTGGGTTAGAAGAGCTCGAAGGTTTGAAGGAGAAATGCCTATGAGCGTGCTAGAACCTCAAGTTGTACAAGGCTAAAATGATTCAAAAGACAGGCGGTCCACCCTAGGTCTTTCTAAGTAGGAGAATTTGTGTTAGTTCTAAGGAGACCAATTGTTGCCCATTGAAAGATGGGAGGCAAGTTTTAACCCACTTGGGAAGGCCCCTATGTCATAGAGAAGGCCTACCAAGGAGGATCCTATCAGCTCATTGATTGTAAAAAGGAACATCTGATGCTTCCAATTAATAGGCTCTATTTGAAGAAATATTACTCATAAAACATGTTTAAAAATAATTATCAACAAAAGAATAAAAATCTGATTCCATTTCATCAAAATCTTCTCTTCTTTCAAAGCATTATTTGCTTGTCTTGCAAATCCTCCATGACGTGTCTAGGATAGGTGTAAGAGAACCCAAGAGGCATCCTATCCCTCTTTCACAAAATAAATCAATATTCAGAATAGGTGTGAGGGATCCTGGCATCCTATTTGATTAACCGGGTTATGTGTAAGAGAGCGTAGCGACATCTTTTCTTAGTGGGAATTCTGGTTGCCATCCGTGGCACCATTTCATCTAATTCCCCAAGTGTGTTTAGGGTAGGTGTTAGATAACCAAGCGGCATCCTATTCCCTTTAACACAAGCACAAAAATAAACACAAATCTTTTATCTCTGGCTATTTTGATGTGAGAGCAAGCCCCCTGTGACACTCACTCATTAGCTACTCTAGGTCAAGTTTACATACTACCTCGCTAGTATGTCACTCCAGTGGTCACTTGTTTGGAAGATGTGAGTCCCCATGCTTTTTTCTTAACTTGATCATTACAAATTAATGAGCACTTTATTAGTTTAGTAGACTTCACTGCCTAGCCAGTAAGCTACCTCGTGTTAATTTTATTTAAGAAGATGTGAGTTTCTGCACTTTCTTCTTAAACTAATCATCATGATCTGGCTAGGTTGAGTATATTCGAGGTTTAAGATAAGTCCCCCAGGGGCTCCTTTCCTCTTGACTATATTTGAGTTGATATAAGTCCTCCAGTGGCATTCACTCAGTAGTCGCTCTAGGTCCGATAGCACTTGTCGGAGACTATCCCAACAATCGGGTTTCACTATGAGGATGTGTGAGTCCCAAGCTTTCTTCCTAGGCTGATTGTTGCAAACCGATGGGCACCTTAGGTTGGTTGATGTTCGCTATACTGACAATGACTCACCCGGTGGATACACCACTCTTGGCAGATGTGAGTCCCCACTTTCTCCTTAAGTTGGATACCAAATACCTCTGCATATTATCTTCTCCAAGGTTTTAGGATGAAGACTTTAGCGGCCTTTCCTGCGGGCACTCTATTTGGATCACATCCTTAGCGACCCCATTTAGACACTACTCGGGTTACCTTTAGATTGGACAGTCCCCTTTATAGTAGCCACCCCTGTGGTTGGAGAATTTGTTCAGTAGATGCATAGATTCTCCCTTAATAATCTAAGATAGGTCTAGGCTGATATAAGCTCCTTCTCAGTTTAATCCGTTACAAACTAATTGGGTCCACAATAAATAAACTAAATAAACAAACAAAATATTCTCTTATAGATTAGGAATTTAAGCCTCCAAAGGGCCCCTTTTCCCAAGTAGGCATCCTATATTTAGGGCAATGTCAGCAGAACTCCCTATTGAAATTTCCAGACTACCTGAGTTGAGATAAGTCATCGGGTTGGCACTCACTCCGTAGTCACCCTCAGGTTGGGTTCAATATGTTTTTCCATGAGCAAGTTACCCCGGAAGTCATTCTGCTTTGGAAGATGTAAGCCTATGACACATTCTTTCTAGCATGACATCAAACCGATGGGCAGGTGAGTTGTTATGGCCCAAAGCAACCGATCACCCCATGGTCTATTGTAGTGGAAGATGTGAGTCCCCATGCTTTCTTCCCCTGAATTGACTATTGCAAACTAAAAGGCACTCCTTTTGTTGAATAGGTCTAGGCTGATATAAGCTCCTTCTCAGTGTGATCCATCGTAAACCAATGGAATCCATCAAAATAGACAAATTAAAAATAAAACTAATCTTGACTTTCTTTGAGCTGATTTAAGTCCCCCAGCAGCATTCACTCAATAGTCAGCCCTAGGTCGAGTTCAATTTGTTGCCTTGCCAACCGATCACCCTAGTGATTTTTTATAGTGGAAGATGTGAGTCACCGAGCTTTCTTCCCCTAAATTGAAAATTGTAAATTGAAAGGTACTCCTTTGGTCGGATAGTTCTCCCCTTGACCAGGAAGCTACTACCTTTGGTTCAGTAAATCTGAGATAGGTCCAGGCTGATATAAGCTCCTTCTTAGTGTAATCCATCGCAAACTAATGAAATTCATAAAAATAAATGAATTAAAAAATAAAATTATTCTTGACTATCTTTGAGCTGATTTAAGTCCCCCCTCCCCCCAGTGGCATTCACTCAATAGTCAGCCCTAGGTCGGGTTCGATTTGTTGCCTTGCCAACCAGTCACCCTAGTGGTTCCTTGTTTTGGAAGATGTGAGTCTCCGCTTTCTTCTTAAACTTAACCATTGTGAAAGGCAATCATTTGGTTGCCTAGTCCTACTATGTGTTTGGTAGACTACCCCTTTGGATTGGTAAATCTGAGCTAGCCCATGGCCTCCATGGACCCTACTAAGTGCAATCCATTGCAAACTGATAGGGTCCAGCTCAAAAAAAAAATCTAAGAATCTGAAACAAGTTCAACCCTCCTCCCTCAGTGGAGTAAAATAAAAAAAAAAAATAAGTTCAATCAATCTCCCCTAGTGGAGTCAAAATAAAAGTAAACAAATAAATCTAAATAATCAAAACAATCAATCAACAAATCAAATCAAACCTCTCATCCCTTTGTGGATGACTTGAACATATTTCCCTAGTGGAAGGTTCACATACTCTATCTCTAGTGGATTCCTTCTTTACTCTCTTATGTTTGTGACATGAGTAGAGTCACATTGCACTAAGCTCTAGATTCCTTCTACACCATGGGTTTGGAGTAGATCATTTATGTTAGTGCTTATGATCATTCGGTGTTGTTGATCATTTCCATCCCACCTCAGTACCTTGCACTCACCATCCCTTTGTTGACCTCATTTTTAGGATGAGCTCTTAACCCCTCATCTTAGGCATAAGACTTCTCTTAGACACTAAGAGTTTTCTTAATCTTAAGACACTTCTAGTGATTAGGTGAACACTTAACCTAACCCTAGAGACTTAGAAGAGTTAACCATAGGAATAGGTTATTCCTTAAAGATGTTAGGAAAATTTTCCTATCCTATATCTTTAACCAAATCCTCACTTCCTTCCTTCAAGTCAAATTTCAAAATTCAGATCAAACTCTAAATCAAATAAACTTCAAACTTAAATCAATTCCAACTTGATGGATTTTCTCAAATCATGAATCAATTCCAAATGATTGAAACCCATGATTGAATTCTGAATTCCAAAAATCTTTCCTACGTCACTTTGATTCTATCTTATGGACTTAGCCTAAATCAAATCCAATCAATTAAAATTCAAGAAATTTTCTCATAACTCATTTATATTCTCATTTATATTCAATATAAATTCAAAATCAAATCAATTCAAAATTCAAAAATTTAATAAGTCTTTCAAGTCAAATTCTTGAACTTAGCCAAATCAAATTCAAATCAAGCCAAACCCCTAATTTTTCTTCATGATTCAATCAATCCTTCAATCATGAAACCAAATATAAACATAAACTTCAATCATCAAACCAAAACTAAATTCAAAAATCAAATCCAAATTCAACCAAAATTCAACCTAAGCCTTTCAACTCAAATTATTGAACTTAGCCAAATCAAATTCAAATTAAGCTATACCCTTGATTTTTCTTCATGATTAATCAATCCTTCAATTATGAATCAAAATATAAACACAAAAGTTAATCATCAAACCAAAACTAAATTCAAAACTGAAACCCAAATCAAAATCATGTTCACCCTTTGAACTTGAAATTGTCAAATGAATCAAAACCCATTTGACTCCAAATCACTTGCAAATAGATTTATATTTCAATCATAAGTCCATATGTGAGTTCAATAAAACTTGATTCAAGCCTTGATCAAGGCAATTGACCAACTTAGGCTCACTTGACCCAAAGTGACCTAAAGTATCCCTTATGAGCCAAATTCTAAACCTACCCAAATTGGATTGAACTAAGCTCACCTAAGCCTCACATTGTGAGCAACAATCATCATGAGATGATCAATCACTCAAATTAGGTCAAACCAAGTCAAACTTAAGGGTTGACCAGGTCAACACTTAGCCAAAATGAAACCTAAATAAGCCAAAATCCATCATAGACCAAATTGATTGAAACCATTGATCAAAACCAGCTCATGACCAATGTTTGAACTTGACCAAGTCATCATTTGAGACAAACCTAGCCCAATTGGTCACCTGACCCAGCTTGGCCTAACTTGACCAAAAAAGTCAAAATGTGTAAAAACTTAATGTAAGTGAAAATTGATTGAAATAATTGGGTCAAGTTCATTCCAAATCACTTATTGAACTTGACCAAAGCCTCAATTGACCAACTAGACCCAACCTAGTCCAATTGACCATGAACTGACTCAACCCTAAAGGTCATATTATCAAATCAAACCAAAATTGGTTGGAAAAAAAGACACCAAATCATTTCAAATGACCAACTAAACCTAAAAACCCTGACCTAACTTAAATCAAATGGGTCAATTGGTCAACTTGACCCATTTGACCTAAATGAAATCAAATGAACCAAAACTAAATATAAATCAAATTAAAACAAACCAAAGTGACCAAAATATTTCAAATGGTCATATGAGCTTGATCCAACTCTTGGTTTGACCCAATTTGACCAAGTGGTCAACTTGACCCAAGTTGACCCATTTTGACCTAAATGGGTCAACATGAGCCAAATCACATCAAATCAATTCCAAATTCATTGAAACTTGGCCCAACCCATTTTTCAATCATACCAAACATATTCATACTAAAATCAAAGCCAAATAACTATTTTACCCCTAGGTCAAAGGGTAATCCTTGGCCAAATTCACTTGAAATTTGGTCAAATCCTCTTCATTGCCACTTGACACCCTCTTAGTGAACTCCATGGACAGTAGTAAGAGTGGTGCACTTGACCCAATAGTTTTGGGTCAGGAAAACCAAACCTAATGGACAAACTGCCTAACCCACTCATTTCAAGCACATGACAATCACTCCTCTACACAAAATCAGCATATGGGAACCTTTCCACTACCCCCTTTTGCCAAAAATGAACCATGTGCAAGTACAAATGCTAAAACAACCCATTGAATCAGCTAATTGATCCAAAATGGCAAAGCCATGCTCGGTCATCCGATCCTTCTAGAGGAAGATATACTCCCCATAATTTCACTTCATTCATACACATTCACACTCGATTGACTGAGAGAGACCTAAGGAAAGCTCCCTCAAGTAATCCCCAAGCCATTTGAATTCTCCTCTTCTCGATTTCTTCAAGCCAAAAATAGGGGAGCTCAAGCTTTTTTCTAACTCATCCAATACTCAACTTCAATCCAATTGCTCTTACAAGCACCCTTAGAGGACCTAATCAAACTCATCAAAAGCTTCTTCCAAGATTCAAAGGCAATGGAGTTGGGAGCTAGGCCAAGGTCACAAGCATTTAAAGAGGAGCTTGGTCCATAGGAAGATCCACTCAACCTCAAGCCCTCAACTCTTCAACAGGGCTTCATCTCTACTAAATGAAGCTACCTTGATGATTGGGAGTGCCGGTGATAGCCTCCAGCGAGGTATGCCTTCAAACCAAGCCTAGAATAGGAAGTGTTTTATCCTTTGTGAAGATAATTTTTATCTCAAGTAAAATTGGCCATTAGATCTACTTGTGCTTACTTCTAGATGTTGTGGGTAAAAGCTCAATCGAGCATGGATCATACCCAAAAGAGTGGACGGATGCCCTCTCCCATAGGCGAGCTCAGTGACGGATCATGGACCATCCATCCATGTGTTTTGGATGGACGGTCCTGATCAATCCGCATAGGATCCTCTAATTTATAATATTAGAATTACACATTTAATCTTGACCGTATGATCTTTGATCAGACAGTTGAGGATAAAGTGCATAGCTTTACCACTGACGTGACATTGGATGTGACTACTTAAATAGCAAATCCCATCATCCCACGTAGAAAGTGTGGCATTAAGGTCTCAAAGATTTTCAAAGTTAAGACTATCAAAGGATTGGTTATGTCAGAAAATCAAATGGGATGGACCAAATGGAGAGAGTTATTAGTGACGCCAAAGGAGATAAGTAGGGAATGCTCATGATACTAGGAAGCCTAATGAATATTTGTCCTATAGTTAGGCTTTATATTTTTGAAATTGAAAAGAGTTAATTATTTTAGTTGACATTTTATTAAAATACTAGGACTTATAATCCCATAATAGAAGATTATGGAAATTCTAAGAGGTGAGAATTTATGCTTGTAGCCCACAAACGGAAATAGCAACCTCAGATCCTGAATCTAGGGAGCTTTGGCGAGGGCCAAAGCACAACCTAAATCTAAGTGAAAATAGGTAAATGATTTACCTCCACAAGAGAGAATAAATCACCTGACCGCTGGACTTATTACTGCCTGGAGTGGTAGCCAACTAACTTCTTGTACACTAGATAAGTCATATGATTTGCAAGATGGTTAAGTTGTTATTTATTTAGAGAGAAAACTATGTCCTTAATCTCACTCCCTAAGAGACTAGAGCATGAGTGGTACAAAATCATGACTTAATGTAATGCAAATTTTATCAAATTTATTTCATTTTTTTGGACTCTTTGTTTTGACACAGGCTATGGGATTTTGTATGGTCGAAATCAAGAGAGAAATCAAGAGAGAAATGGGTGTTCTTCCATCAAAGGCTCTTACAGGTTAAGCCTTTATTCTCTGGCACAGATGGAAGCCCCCTCTTAACAAGAGTGGAAGAATATGACATACATGATGTTATACATACAATCATCCAGCTAAGGGGTTGCTAAATATTTTATTATCTTGATTTAATTCATAGGCTTTTATGTGAGGTTATGAATTATTTTAAAATTTTAATTATGAGTTGTTAATTGGGATAAAAAAATTAATTTCATCCTAAGAGCCTACCGCATTGAGGCCACACATTCAAACATCAAACATGAAGAAACTAGAAAAAGCATGCAATTCTAGTGCGCAATCTAAACACAACATCAAATAATTCTATAAACACCTTTACAGAATAAAAGGCCACTATGGTCGGGTTCCACCGTACACCCCAAAAAGAGAAAAAAAAGATGGGTGGTGAGGTCTACCCTTATACAATTAGAATACAAAAATAATACATGCTATGGGGGTCTTCTTTTCTTCATTTCTTTCTTCTCTTACTTTTGATTTGATTTGCTCCAAAGGCATCATAGAGCACCCCAGGGACTAAGCCTTTTGGCCACTGCTCATCCTAATTCTCTATAACACTAATCCTAATTCCTAATGCAAAATTACATTAAAAATATGAAAAGTAAATCTAGCTACACTGAAAATAAATGTTAGCTAAACACACCATACAACCTAAGCAATTATATGAATAATTTGGACTTAGTACCCTATACATGGGTAACCAAGCCCACCTGTCCTAACATGGGTCATGCTTAGGGGCTAAACAACCTGAACAATAAAAGCATTTATATTTTTATTATAGCATCCCCTTAAGCACAACCCCTGCAAAAAATATGATTAGGCTAATAACTGCCTAACATCCAGTCTATGAAACATACACCATAACATCCAATCTAAAATATTACATCACAAAATAAAACACAACATCATACATACAACGCCCTAACTTAGCACTAGAAGTGGTGACTTAGTATTCTAATGTGTGTGCTTAAGGCTTGTGTGACAAGACTTTACTAGGCCTCTTTAGTTTAAGTTTCAATTTGGAGTTTAAATTTGTTTAATATCTTTGAATGATTTTAATTTAAATGATTTAATAATTTATTTTTTTTATTTTTATTTCACTTTGATTTGGTTAAAATGATGTTTAGGTTTTCAAGAATGAAGAGTAGAATGAATTCCATTTGTAGACATAACTCAGCCTATTCTACATCCTAACTCCTAAAGAATCTAACTAAGGTCCTTAAGTATCTTAATTAGCCCATTTGAATTTGTGTAATTCATTTTATTTGATTTATTTGATTTAATTTAGCATTTAGAATTTGAGCTTGTTTAAGTATTTGATTGATTGATTTTGGATTAAATGTGTTGATTTAATTAAATCTTGATAATTCGATATCAATATCAAATGAAGTTTAAGTTTGTTTAAATCCATGTGTTTTGATTGATTAATTTTAGATTAGATATTTTGGTTTAATTAAATCTTAATAATTCAATATCCTTTTAAATTAATATTTTAATTCTTTTCTTTGATTATGGTTATGTGACTTAATTTTATGTTAATTTGATTTGATTACGGTTCATTTATTTGTAATTTGATCGAATTAGATTAATTGAGATTTTATTTTAATTTTTAATTGAGTTTAATTTTTATAATTAGAATTTTATTTTTAATCTCATCCATTTGCCATCTTTATCAAAGTTTAGTTTGTATTTTGATTTTATACATTGGATAGTTAATTAGTTTATCTTATTTAGGTAGGTTGAATGAGATTTGATTTGATTACATATTAAATTGATGAGAGTCTTTCTTTTATTTGATTTAATTTGATTTGATTATTTATGATCTATGAGTTTTGGTTCAATGTGATTATTAGTTTAATTAAGAAGTGTGTTTAGGTTTATTATTAAATTAAAAATGATTCATTTTTTTAATTTGGTTTCATATTTGTTGATGATTTAATATAATTTAATGACTTTAATTTAGGATTTGATTGACATTTAATTGCATTTATGTTATATTCAAATTTATGTTTGCTTAAGCTTAAGTTAAGTTGATTATTTTGATTAACTTAATTAGCTTGTCTAAGCTATGTAATCAAATTAATTAGTAGATTAATTAAGTGCTTAATTTGAATTAATTTTAATGTGATTTATAAAGTTAATCTGGCTTATTAAGATGATGGATTAATTCATTAAGTTTGCATTAATTAGGTGTTTATTCGATTGGATTAGCTTAAGGGTAATTAATTAAGAAGTATGTTTAAGTTAATTATTAAATTAAATAAAGATTTATTTAATTCTTAATTTAGTTTTATATTTATTTAGGTTAATGATGTAATTAATTACTTAATGATTTATGTTTAATTTAGGATTTGATTGGTATTTAATTTCATTTATGCTTGATTAAGCTTTAATTTAATATAATTTGATTAACTTAATTAGTTTACTTGAGATGTGTGATTAAATTAGTAGATTATAATTGCGTTGATTTGATTAATTTTAATGTGATTTATAAAGTTAATTTGGTTTATTAAGATGATGTATTAATTCATTAAGTTTGCAAGTGTTTTCATTGGATGATTTTAATTAATTTAATTAAGAAGTATATTTAAGTTAATTATTAAATTAAATAAAGATTTATTTCATTCTTAATTTAGTTTTATATTTATTTAGATTAATGATGTAATTAATGACTTAATGATTTAAGTTTAATTTAGGTTTTGATTGATATTTAATAGCATTTATGTTTGATTAAGTTTAAGTTTAATATGATTAATTTGATTGACTTAATTAGCTTTACTTAAGGTGTGTTATCAAATTAATTAGTAGATTAATTAAGTGTTTGATTTGAATTAATTTTAATGTGATTTATAAAGTTAATTTGGTTTATTAAGATGATGGATTAATTCATTAAGTTTATATTAATTATATGTTTGATTAGTTGGGTTTGATTAATATTAAACGATTATGATGCATTAGATTTATAATTAATTTAATTTTTGAGTTTACTTAACGATTAATTAGTTTCAGTTTATCTATATTCATTAAGGAGTTTCACAAAATTAAGATTCCATGCTTAATGTAGGTTTAGTTATACTAGTTTGACCTATGTTAAAGTTTCCTATTTAATTTTAAGTTTGATTTAAGATTTAATCATTTGATTAAGTTTTATTAACTTAAACAAGTTTAATCATATTTAATTTAATCTCCTCTAAAGATTATATGATTTTTTTTTATTTGAGGTTTGATTAATGATTGCTTAAGTGTTATTTTATTTATTTTAATTTATTATTAGATTATTATGAATTTCATTGTATTAATTTTAATTAAATATTAACCCTAAATATTTATTGTAGTTCAATAAGTTTTAAAGATCATAATAATAATAATAATATTATTATTATTATTATTATTATTATTATTATTACATATTATTATTATTATTATAGATCTTAGATGTTAACTGAAGTGATTTAATCCATTTTGAAGATTTTTATAAATTTCTGAATTTTTATTTATTTTATTTTATTAAAATAGATAATCTAAACTTCAAATTTAAATTTCTCTCAATGCAGAAGTCTTTTTTAGTTAAGATTTTTATCATAGGTGTGCTTTAACTTTAATTTCAATGCTTGAAAATTTTAACTCAATCCAACTTATATTTTTAGAGTAATTAATGAAACTTTATTTTTACTAAAATCAAATTAAGCTCAAACCATTATGTAAAATTTGGGATTTTGGGTTTGTTGAATTTCTCTCGAAAAGATGAATCCAACGAGCTTTTATTTATAATTTTTGGTAAAGTATTATTTTTTTATGAATTTTTGAAGTTTTAGGTCATTTAAGTAATCTTTAAAATCAAAAAATTGATTTTTTTTATTTAACACAGTTAGCACCGCATGCCGACATGGCAATGCTGCCGATGTGGATGATTGGCCCATGGCACGTTACGCGTACCGCATCATCATTTGAGCGAAACCGTGTCGCTGCAATAATATGACCGTTTGATGGGCCATCCGATCATAGATCGGATGGTCTAGATCAGACCGCACGATCCACAGGCCAGGATCACGGATCGGGGTGTGATCTGAGCCATCTGATCACCTAAACTGTGGGATCGAATGATACAAAATGTATACACCAATCAAGGCATGACGATCAATGCGATCCAAGCCATCGATCCGAACCACGAAGCTGACGATGATGCGAGCGCGTGAATGAAAAATCAGGGTATTTTTAAAAAATGGGAAATCTAAATGAAAACTTATCCAAATGGACTCATGTTCGCATCGATTCACACCAAAAACCTTTTATTTTCTAATTGGGATGATATAAAATATAAAATACATGATTATCTAGGATAAATTTCCAAAATTGCCCAAACAATTGTCAAAAATAAAGGATCCTAAGGCCAGCTATAGTTTTGCAAAATTTACCTCACCGGGGATGGTTTCCAGTGGTGATGAAGATCCGAGCAAGCTCCTAGGTGCAAGAGAAAGCTTTGGAATGAGTGTAGCCTTCCCTTCACTTGAATGATGTATTTTCGGTGCTTATCATTTTATCATCGAATCTACTTGGTTTTGATGTTTTTGGCTCAAGAGAGGTGTGGAAGTGGTGATTGGTTGCTTTGGGAGATCTTGGGGGCTGAATAGTGTTAGGATGAAGAGGAATGAAGCCTCATTTCCCCTCCTTTAATAATGGCCAAAAATCCTCTTTTTTTGAATTTTTGGCTCCAAAGTGTTGTCATTTTACTTGGGGTGGTTGAGATGGATGATGAATTGATTGAGGACTTTGGATTTTTGCTCCAAAGTCCTCTCTTGCTGCCATATGATCAACTTCATTGAATACAAATGTTGAAGAGGAGTTAAATATACGTGATGGGGAGAATTAAATGAGGTTGGGTAGAATCCTATGTGGGGGAGAATCCATGAGAGATTTAATTAGGTTGGGTTGATTTTGGGTTGATCCCAAATGGGTTTGGATCAGTTTTGATCAGCCCCCAATGTGTCATGGCTTGGTTTCAAGAAATTTGGCTCAATTTGGGTCATATGGGTCATATTGGGTCAAGTTGACAAATTTGATCAAAATTGGCCAAATTGGCTTAGGTTATGGGTTGATTCATGTTCAATTGGCTAATTGAAGATGAATGTGGTCTTTGGTTTGAATTAATTTGGATTTAATTTGGATTTAGGCCAAATTGACCCTTTAGGCCAATTTGGGCTAGGATGGGTCAAGTTGACCAATTGGTCAAATTAGGCTCAATTATGGATTTGGTCAAGTTCAATAACAAATTTGGAATGAACTTGAGCCATTGTTTACAATCAATTTGGGTTAGATCATGATTTGACCTAATTTTGTCCTTTAGGCCAATTTGGGTCAACTTGGATCAAATGGCCAATTGGGCTTGGTTTCGCTCAATTGGTGGTCAAATCATATTTAAATATTGACTTTAGGTTGATTCAAATCATTGGTTTCAATCAATTTGGTGTAGGATGAGTTTTGGCTAGTTTTGGTTCATTTGGGCTAAGGGTTGACTTGGTAAAATGACTAAGTTGACTTGTTTTGACCCAAATGATTACAATTGATCATCCTGGGGTGATCAATAATCATGGTAGAAGGTTTTGGTGAGCTTGGTTCAATCCAATTTGGGTTGGATTAGAAGTTGGCTCAAATGGGTCCTTTAGGTCACTTTGGGTCTAGTGGACCTAAGTGGGTCAATTGATTTGATTTTGGTTTGATTTGAGTTTAGTTGAACATATATATGAACTCTGGATTGAAATATAAATTCAATGGTAATTAATTTGGGGTCCAGTTTTGGCTCAATTGAAAGTTTTAAGTCAAAAGGGCTAAGTTAGCCTTGACTTGGGTTGACTTGAATTTGGTTTGATGATTGTAGGTTTTATATATATTTGGATACATGATTGAATGAATGATTGATTCGAGAGAAAATCCATTATTTTTGACTTGATTTGGATAGAATTTGGTAAGTTGAAAGAATTGTCTTAAAGGACTTAGATTGAGTTTCGATTTGACAATTAAGTTTGATTTGATCTAAAGGGAGTTTTGGCTAAGTTTATGAATGTGGTTCATATGGCTTTGGAAAGGTCTTAGGATTTGAATTTGATTTTGGGTTTCAATCATTTAGAGTCAAATTTGAAATTAGGTTTGGAATTTGAATTTGATTTTAAATTTGAGGAATGGTTTGAGATTTGAATATGGGTTCGATTTGAGAAGGTGCATATGGAGTGGGTTTAGGCTATGGGATGATGATAATGGCCTAATCTTATGATTAACCCTTCTAAATCTCTAGGCTTAGGTTAAGTGTTCACCTAATTGTTATATGTGTCTTATGACTAAGGAAATCTTAGTGTCTAGAAGATTCCTAAGTCTAAGAGGATGGGGTTGAGAGCTCACTCCAAAAGTAAAATCAACAAAAGGACCCCCAATAGGTGTGGTGTAACTGACAAGGCACACAACACGTATTGACATTGACCGAAATGATCAATAACATCCAGAAGATTGCAAACACTAATGAAAAATGATCTATACCTAGACCCGAGAGGTTGATAGGATCATGATCTTAGTGCGATGTAGCTCTCTTTATGCCAAAGGCATAAGAGAGCAAAAAGGAACCCAAAACCTTCCACTAGGAAGCAAGTTCAAGTTATCTGCTGAGGGATAAGAATTTGAGTTTGATTATGAATATGATTAATTTGAGTGTGTATCTATTGGGGATAAGAATCTATAACTCGATGGGGATCAAGATCGAACTAATTTTAATTTGTTTTATTTTAATTGATGTGGAAGGCTATCTGCTAGGGATTGGGAATGTTAACCTTCCACTTAGGAAGCAAGTTTGGGCTATCCATTAGGGATAAGAATTTGATTGGATTTCTTTGATTTGTTTGATTAGACTTCACTAGGAAGGTTGGTTTAATTTGTTATGGCTACACTAGGGAGAAGGGTTCTAGAATGAGGGTATATCCGCAGGGAATGTACACGGATAAATTTGTTAGATTTAGATTTAAGCTCCACTAGGGAGGCTAATTTGATTTGTGCCTCACTAGGGAGAAGTTTGGTTTGTTCGATATGTTTAATTTGACTCCACTGGGTAGGTTGGTTTTGAATTTATTTTGTTTTGGACTCTTTCAGTGTGCAATGGACCACACTAAGAAGGATCCACAAGGGTCCTGACCTATCTTAATTGTATAAGTCCAAAGGGGTAGTATTCCTGCCATAAGGTAGGACTATCCAACCTGAAGGGTTGCCTTTCAGTGTGCAACGATTATGCTAAGAAGAAATCATAGCAAACTTACATCTTCCAAAGGAGGGAAAAGTCGCTGGGGTGATCTGTTGGATGGACAACACATCAAACCCTACTTAAGGTGACTACTGAGTGAGCATCGTTGGGGATCTTACTTCAACTCAAGAGTAGTCCTGATGATTAATTTGATTTGATTTAATTTAATTTAATTTGGTGTGTTATGCTGTGGACCCTATTTACGCGATGGACCCACCGAGAAGGGCGGCGTCACTTAACGTCTCGATTTATAAATCAAAAGGGGTAGTCTACCAGCCATTAGGCAAGACTATCCAGCCTAAGGGTTGCCTTTTGGTGTGCAATGATTATACTCGAAAGAAAGTATAGCAGACTTACATCTTCCAAAGTAGGAATCAACTGTTAGGGTGATCTATTGATGGCGCAATAAATCAATCCTGACCTAAGGTGACTATTTGATCAAATGTTGTTGTAGACTCATATTGACACAAGAACAGTTAGAATTAATTTACTTTTAGATGAACCCTATCAATGTGTGAAGGATCTGCTAAAGAGGAGCTAATATCAGCCTAGACCTATCTTTGGTTTACAAATCCAAAGGGATAGTCTACAACCCGTTAGGTAGAATTAACCAAACTAAGGGGTGCCTTTCAGTTTGTAATTGTCGTGTTAGGAAAAAAGTGCAGGGACTCATATCTTCCTAAACAAGGAACCAGATATGTCATGTAATAAATTTGGACCCGACCTGGTCGTTTTGCAGTCGTGGAAAGAATGCATAATCAACTTATATCTTTCAAAGAAAAGACGATCATCGGGTGACTCATTGGTGGTGCAACAAGTTGAACCTGACCTAAGGGTGACTATTGAGAGAGTTCCGACCCGGGACTTATCTCAGCTCAAAAGTAATCAGGCAATTCCTATAGGGAGTTTTGCTGACACTGCCCTAAAAATAAGATGCTTGCTTGGGAAAGCGGCCAATGGGGGATTGAATTCCTAATCCACAAGCGAAGATATATTTCATTTGTTTTAAATTTATGTGGACCCTATTGGTTTGCGAGGGACCACACTGACAAGGAACTCATATCAGCCTAGTCCTATCTCAAACTTATTGGACCAAGGGAGAATATGTGCATCTGCTGAACAAATTCTTCAACCACAGGGATGGTTACTATGAAAGGGGGACTATCCAATCCAAAAATAACCAGGGTAGTGTCTAAATGGGGTCGCTAAGGATGTGATCCAAATAGAGTGCCCACAAAGGAGGTGCCGCTAGGGGTGTTATCCAAAACCTTATAAAAGAAAGCCTGTAGGTATTCAGTGGCCAACTCAAGGAGAAAGCGCAGGGACTCACATCTACCAAGAGTGGTGTATCCACTGGGTGAGTCGTTGTCAGCATAGCAAACATCAACCAACCTAAGGTGCCTGTTAGTTTATAACAATCACCCTATGAAGAAAATTGAGGAATCACATCCTCCTATAGACTCGACATCGATACTTATCCTGACGTATCCGACCTAGTGACTATTGAGTGAATGCTACTCGGGGAGTTACATCAACTCAAATGTAGTCAAGAGGAAAGGAGCCACTAGGGGACTTACCCTAAACCTCAAATATACTCAACCTAGTTAGATTATAATGATTTATTCAAGAAGAAAGCATGAGAACTCACATCTTCTTAAATAAAATCAATATGAGGTAGCTTACTTGCTGAGCAGTGAAGTCTACCAAACTAACAAAGCACTCATTAATTTATAATGGTCAAGTTAGGAAGAAAGCTCGGGGACTCACATCTTCCAAATAAATGACCACTGGGTGACATACTAGCAAGGTAGAATGTAAACCCGACCTAGAGCAGCTAATGAGTGACTGCCACAGGGCTTGCTCCCACATCAAAATAGCCCGAGATAAAAAATTTGTGTTTATTTTTGTGCTTGTGCTAAAGGGAATAGGATCCCGCTTGGGTTATCTCACACCTACCCTAAATATGCTTGGAATTTGATGAAATGGTGCCACGGATGGATGCCTCTTGAGTTCTCTCACACCTATTCTAGTAGCATTAAGGAATTATGTTTGATTGTGTTTATGTTGTGAAAGAGGGATATGATGCCTCTTGGGTTCTCTTACACCTATCCTAAATACGTCATGGCAGATGTGAAAGATAAGCAAATAATGCTTCGAAAGAAGAGAATATTTTGATGAATTAGAATAAATTTTACTCTTTTAATGATGATTATTTCAAACATATTTTTATGGATAATATTTCTTCAAATAGAGTTCATTAATTGGAAGCATCGGGTGTTCCCCTTTACAATCAATAAGCTGATAAGATCCTCTTTGGTATGTCTTCTTTATGACAAAAAGGGCCTTCCCAAGTGGGTTCAAACTTGCCTCCCATCTTTTGATGGGAAACAATTGATCTCCTTAGGACTAATACAAGTTCTCTTACTTGAAAAGTCCTAGGGTGGACTAGCTTATTGTGAGCTTGAATCATTTTGGCTTTGTACAACTCAAGGTTCTAGCATGCTTATAGGTCTCTCCTCCAAACCTTTGAGCTCTTCTAATCATAACTTTACATTTTGCTCGTTAGTGATCTTGCTGCCCAATGCTATCCTTAGTGATGGGAGTTGAACTTCTAAGGGTAGAACAGATTTGGACCCATACACTAAGGAGAACCTGATTAATTAAGTTGGAGTTCTATATGTGGTGCGGTAGGCCCACAAGACTTCAACTAACTGCTCATGTATCTATCATTTGTTGTCATTAAGCATCTTCTATAGTATCTGAATGAGAGTTTTGTTGAATGCTTCTGCTAGGCCATTTGCTCTAGGGTAGTAGATGGTGGAGTATCTACAATCTATACCATATCTTCTGGCAAGTTGTGATCTTGGTGATTTTGAATGCGTACCATTATCGATATAATTCATCGAGGCATCTTGAACCTATATGATATGGTTCTAAAAAGCACATGCCGAATGGTGACCTCTCTATGTTGGATTGCCTCCGCCCACTTGGAAAAGTAATCGGTGGCAGCTAAGATGAACCGATGACCCTTGGAAGAAGGAGGATCGATGGGATCCACAATGTCAGAACCCCAACACTCAAATGGCCATGAGGCCAATGTAGGGTGTAGAATGTTGGGTGGTTGATGTAGGACCACACCGTGTACTTAACATTGATGGCATCTTTAGATACATCCATGCAATCTCTGATCATTGAAGGCCAGTAGTATCGTAGTCTTTTGATCTTTGCTTTCATCTTTGGACCAGATTGATGTGCCCCGCATAGAACTGAGTGTACCTTGGTCACGATCCTATAGGCTTCATGTTTGTCTAAACAGCGTAACCACATTTGATCGAAGGACTATTGGTAGAAGGTGCCTTCCATGAGAGCATAGGAGAGAGCTCTCTATTTCATCTAATGGGCTTTTACTTCTCTTGAGGTAGTTTATCGGTGTTCAAGTAATCTATAAACAATTGCCTCTAATCCAGCTCCTTCTTCTTATTAGAACAACCTCCCCTTTAAGGGAAAGTCTCTCAATGATTTCAACATCAATAAGGGATAGGACTTGTCTATTTTGGACCCTTATTGGAATGGACTCATCTTCTGAACATGCCAATTCTTTGGCAAGTTTGTCCAAAGCATCTGCTACTACGTTCTCTACTCAGGAAACCTTGTAGATGGTGACTTCAAGGATTTGGGCCACCAGCTTCATGGTATACTCATGGTAATGGTGAAGCTTAGGTTTGAGAACCTTATAGGACTTGGAAATCTGGTTGATGACCAATTGAGAATCCCATAGATGTTGATGCTCTTGACACACACTATAATGACTAACTCTAGACCAACAATCAAAGCCTGATACTCAACTTCATTGATGGTGCAGGGATTAGAGATATAGTATGATAATCTCATCACATCACGGTCTAGAGTTAAGAGAACTATTCCTATCCCTACCTTTCCTGGAAGAGTAGATCATGGTTCTTCTCCTTTATGAAAGAAATCCGCACCATCAAAATACATCTCCCAATAGTGTTTGTCAACCTCCCCTAAGTTCATGATTTGTTCATTAGGGAGATCATCACTAAGCAGAGAATCAGCATGAAGTGGCTGTGCTGCTAAAAAATTTGCTAGTACTTATCCTTTTATCGCACAGAGGGGTACAAATGTGATATCAAATTACAAGAGAATCATGGACCAATGTGCCAAACATCTAGATAGCATTAGTCATGTCATGAGATACTATAGTGGATTGGTTCTAGAAATCAAGTTCATGTTATGAGAAAGCATATAGTGTTGTAGCTTTTAGGATGTGAATATTAAAGCTATGTAATGTTTCTCAATAGGTGGGTAGTTCGCTTCAGCAGAAATCAAATGATGGCTGAGGAAGTAGAGACCACTTTCCTTCCCATCATCATTGGCTTGGACCAACAAAGCACAGAGGGAGTCATCCAATGCAGCAATATAGAGGATGAGTGGCCTGTCCAGGAAAGGGGCTGCTAGAATTGGTGACTTCACCAAATACTGCTTGATATCTTCAAAGGCATGCTGGTACTTGGCATCCTTTTTGACAAGTGTTGAAAATGGTTTACATCTCCCCGATAGGTTGGAAATAAAGCATCTTAAATACACCAACCATCCTTAGAAAGATCTAAGTTAATTAAACTTTTATGAAGTGGCATTTATATGAGAGCTTTGATTTTTCTAGATCTATTTCTATTCCCTGGTGTCGGACAACAAACCCAAGGAACTCTGAAGCTACTCCGAATGCACCCTTCAAGGGATTTATTTTGAGGTTAAATTATCTTAACCATTTGAAAACTACTCTCAAGTCAAAGAGATGGTCTTCCTTTTCTTTGCTTTTGACTACTAGATCATCAACATGGCACTCAACCTGATGATGAATGATTCATTGAAGATCTGAGTTATGGCCCATTGGTATGTAGCATCAGCATTTTTAAGGCCAAAAGCATGATCTTATAATAGATTACAATCAGAGTTTGAAAAGTGATGTTTCTTTCATCCTCGGGGCCATCTTGATTTGGTTGTAGCCGGATGACCCATTCATGAAGGAGAATACTGCATGAGATGAGGCAATGTCCATCATTAGTTCTAGTATAGGAAGAGGAAACTCATCTTAGGGCATGCCTTGTTAAATCAATATATGTGAATTTTTCCATTCTTCTTCTTAACTGGTATGACAATGGCTAACCAGGAAGGGTATTTTCTTCCATGATTAAACCAGCATCAATCAGTTTCTTAACTTTAGAAATGACCTATTGTTCGATTTCTAATCACATGCATCTAGGAGCTTGCTTGATATGGTTGGCATTAGGATCTACAAAGTTTGTGGACTGCTATGTCAAGAGATAATCTGGGCATCTCTTCATAGTTCCATGCAAAATAATCCTTAAACTCAATCAATAGCCTAATTAAGTCATTGGTTTCTTCTTCATTCAGCAACAACCGATGTATATTGGACATGGATTTTCTTCCATCCCGAGGTTGATTTCTTTAAGCTTGTCAATTGTTGAATGGATCTCCTCTTCAAATTCTGGCAGTGCATCTTTGATTTGGAGATCATCTGGATCATCCAAAGTTTTTAAACACACATCCTCATAAGATCTAGTGTGGTGTGAAAAGAACCTGTGAGACTCCAAATGATTGGTGACAACTAGGTAGTAATCATCATCATCGACTAGACCCACTACAACTGAATCATAATCTTAATCTTGATTGTGCATCCCTGTCTCTGTTGTTCCATAGCTTCTTGAAGTACTCTCACTTGTGCTTAGACCATCTATAAGGAATCAAACCCTTCTTTGCAAGATTAAGAACACAAGGCGAGTACCAATCAAAAGATAATTCCATTAATTCTTTATTTGAAATATCCTCAAGTCCTATATCAGTTTATAGACTTGAGGTTGATGATCCTAATAATAATCTCTTTGGCTTGACATCCCTGAAAGACTGAGGGGCTTTCTTAACTACTAAACCTTTAACTTTTTGAAGAAAAGTGAGGTTAGAGCTAGGGTTCCTAACTGCTACCTGATAGTTTCACATAAAGTTGATTCGAATATATTTGTGCTTTGTCTGGAGGCCTGGTCTTCATAACTGTCCAACTTGAGTGTCACCTCTAATGAAACCCGCTGAGAGGGTTTGGCTAGTATGCTAATCACATTAGACTCATCCTCTGAGCTGGATTCCAAGTCAATGTGAATAGTAGGGGTACTTTTGTGAACTAGAACATAACCCTTGTTGGCTGGTGGCCAACCATGGGGTGTTCCGACTCTAGGACTGCCTCTGCCTCTGCATGGTGGAGGTTGATTCATCTATCCACATGTCCATATGATGGAATGAATTATGGTTGGAATGTGATATGCAGCTCTACTTCTTCTTTGATTTCCTTTTCTCGTTCACTTTTGTTTTCATTTTTCTTTTCCTTTTCTTTCTATTTTTCTTCTCTTTTTTCTTTTTCTTTTGCATTTAAATTTTAACCAAGTTCATGAGAAAAGGTGTTTTGAGGAAGATAGTAGGTCGCATCTTCATATATCTCAACCTCTCTAATTTAAAATAGCTTTTTATCTCCTTTGACATAATATTCAATCCCATCCTTCTTGAACTTGATACACAGATGAAGGAAGGATGGAATCATCTTGTATTGATATATCCAAGGCTTACCGAGCAAAGTGGTGAATGAAGTATTCAAATTAATGATATAAAATATGGCTTTAGTCTTCCAGTCACCTATCTCCAAAGGTAATACTATAGAACCTAAAGCCCTATCACCTTGTTCATTGAATCCTCTCAATATCATCCGATCTCCTCAGAGTGAGGAGATATTGATCCTCAAATAGGAAATGGTCTTTAGACTCATAATATTCACCGATGCACTTGGATCGACAAGAACTCTAGAAAGATGT
The DNA here is from genome assembly GCA_021442155.1 of Cymbidium sinense. Taxonomy (NCBI): domain Eukaryota; kingdom Viridiplantae; phylum Streptophyta; class Magnoliopsida; order Asparagales; family Orchidaceae; genus Cymbidium; species Cymbidium sinense. Next base: position 100,325,706 of record CM038217.1, on the reverse strand, counting down.
ATTTGTCTATGTCCACTATAATGTAGAGGGACGGTTGTGCTCCATGTCCCCCAAAAGAAAGCCTTCATCTATAAAAGTGACTCCTTGGGCTTCTCTAGAATAATGTGCCTCCTCTCCAATAGTTAATTGAGATACATATCTATGGATCAAGAAGAGTCTTGATTCCTCATCTCTTTGGATAAGATAAGGGCATCATATATGATTAACTTAAATGGCAACTTTCTCAGATGAGAGAGGACATTGTAATCCATCTTGGGCTAATCCTCCACAAGTATATCCAAGAGTGGAGCATCCTGTGGAGGGGCTTCTTGATCATCTGAACCAATGACTTATTTTCCCATATCTTGAGGTGTTGCCCTAGGAGGTAGGACTTTGCCACTATGAAAGTTGACTTTGGTGATCTCTTGTGGTAGGTTAGTGGAAGATTCTACCTACACATTAGGCTCACCTACAGCTTCTCCTATGGGACCCTCAGAATCGGATGATTCCAAGTCAATCTCAAAAGGTGAACTCGTAGTATTTAGAGAAGGAAGCTCCAACTCTGAATCAAAGAGGAAGATTAGAGTTATTATAATTATTATTTAGACTTGGAGAGTTTTCAATAAGAGTAGAATTAGATAACCCATCAGAAGTGACACAAATATAATTTAAACTAGCTTTATTCCTTGATTTCTTGGGTTTTAAGGAGGCACATAGTAAAAATCTAGTAAAATAAGAAGGATGAGAGATTTGATGCCCTCATCCACCGATACAAGATGTCTACTATAGGAAGAGCTAGCTGAAGTAGAGGTGTTCACTGATGTAGTAGTTATAATGGTGGACTGGAGGCTGGGCTCAATTGGTGGTTGCACTACTTGGTTATCTTGGGCTGGCATAAGCTGCTACTACTGTTGAACTCCCACTTTTCCTAAGTTGTCCTGGACAACTTGTAAACCTTCCTTGATGTTGGAGGTTCGAGCTACCTCAGGCACCTACAAGAAAAGTTTCTTGATTTTGGATACAATCTTCTTAGAGGTTCAAGATAAGTAGATATCCCAACCTTCTTTGGTTTTTGAAGGAGATATCCCCAAGGATTACCCTAATGGAACGAGATGGTTATTCCATAAGGTATTCCTTTAGGATAACTATGGCACCTGTCTTGAAGCTATGTTCAAGCCTATCCTTGAATGTAAACAATCCTCCAAAACATGACCTAGCATGTTGTGGTAGGGGCAAAAGTTATGATCATTTCTTTTACCTGCTTATTCCGACCTTCTAGGCTCGAGTAGCTAAAAATCAGGCTTCTTTAAGAGATTCTTAATCTACCTCTCGTTTAAGGTTTAAAATGCATGAATATGGCTGAGGAGGAGGCTGCAAAGGCCTTGGAGGGTACTGTGGCGGCTGGTAGGATGTCCTTAGTGGTGGTAGTGGAGGTGGGAGTGATATAGAGCTCGAGGTTGCTTATCCGCAGCGGTTGCTTCTACCAATCACCTAGCTTCTTCCCATAAGCTTTATGTGGCTTTGGCTTTCTTGATTGATCCAAAAAGGAAACTATTTGTCTTCTCCTTATAAGCTAGCCACCTTGTTGATTAGCTTCTCAAATGTTTTGATGGTAAAACCTTTGAGCATGAAGGCTACCAGGCCATGAATAGTCTTTAGCAGAATTTCAATGGCATGCTATTTAGATAGTTGTGGTTTGCATTTCATACTCAAATTGTACCATCTGATAATATAATTAATGAGAGACTCACCAGGGTGTTATTGAGTCACAACGAGATCACCTACAGTCACCCTTTGTTGAGCTCCGGCAAACCTCTTAATGAAGAGTAGCTCCAACTTAGCAAAAATCTTCACTGAATTGTTAGGAAGTTCAACGTACCAATCGAAGGCTATGCCTGCTAAGCTACTCACAAAATGTTGAAAGAGTAAAGAATCACTACCACCAAAGTGTAATTTCGCTCCTGGCCATCTAAGCTCTTCAAAGAAGGTGGCACGAAACCATTAGGATACTAGATGACATCGAATTCCTTTAGGTAGGGTCTACCCTTTGGAACCGATGATCCTCCTCAGGCTTGAGCCAATGCTTCTCTCACCTACTAGTCAACCATGGTTTTAATGTCCTTTTCCTGTACAGAGGTATTATCCACTACCTTTATATACAAGCTGGTGCTGCCTTACTCTATTTGAGGTAAGTCTTGGTTGGATCTAAGACATGCAATAACTCAGGCTGACCAGTCTCTACTATAGTAGGATGCACTGTCGGGGCTTAGTTCTAAAGTGCCAAAACTCATGCCTGCAAGTCTTCAAGCCTCTTCCCATCCTATCTATTTGTTCATCATTTTGCTTTAATTGCTGAAGGAGGTGTTGGGTTGAGTAGGCTGTGTCTTGCTGCTCAGTTGTAGTATCTTCCAAAGTTTGTTGATCATGAAGGAGGGAACCCCTGGTGTCTACCATGTGTACCCCCATTGAATCCTCTAACAAATCATCTTCATTAGGTTCAAAATTGACCTTATCATCCTCTAAATCGGACAAGGCATATCCTAAGATCTCCTGCTTCTTCACTAGATACTGAGCTGGTAAAAAAGATCGAGGCTAGTGGTTGTAGGATCACTATCATGAATAGATAGACACTTAACCTCCCCTACTGCTGAAGAGCTGATCTTGTGAGGACTATGCTCATAAGAGGAAATATGCTCCTAGCTATTGCTAGATCTAGATGGAGTGATACTCCTAAGAGGATCTATAGCCATGGGGGCGATTGAACTGTCTCCTGCTCCCTCTATTGCTATCTCCATACACTGCCGTGGTGGTGGTGGTGATAGAATGACTACTTTGCTCCATGGTCACCATTCCTTCTTCACCACAACTAGGGTAGAAGGTCGAGTAGGAGAGATCAACCTCACCTCAATCGATGGTGTAGATGGAATGGGATCTATTGATCATAGCCAGATCACCAATGGGGCTCTCTTCTCCCCTGATGTGGCTTTCATGGCCCTTGCTAAACGATAGATGATGAAACATGTATCGGAGATGGTGGGCGTGGAGTAGAGCGATGTGGTGGAGGCACCACTGACTCTCTCTAAGTAGGAGCTCCTCTCCTATGATGGGTAGGATCCAAGATGCTATCAGTATGATTAGCATGGGTAGCATGCCAATCTAGAAAGTCGATAATGGCTGAGGCTATTGACTACCTACTGTACCTTCACCGCTCTCAGCTAGTAATCTGTAGTGATGTACGGGCCTCCCTGGCCCTCTCTTGCCTGATCTGCCTACCCACAGTATGGGGAATGACTAAACATAAATCAAATTGAGTCCTGGACTCTGATCGTTTGTAGGCTCCACAACTCAACGAAGAACTAATTTAAAGCCGGTGAATGACCTCCTCCTCTCACTGATAGGAGCCTGAAACTATACTACTGGTGGAGGTGAAACTAAAATCCTCCTAACATCCTCTCTATCATATCCAAAGAGAGGGTGGAACTTATTTTCTATGATCAGCGGGAAAACCATCCTAGGCAACTCCTCTACTATAGCCTAGGAAACTGCCTCCCACTCCGTGGCTATGCGGGTATGATACCGCTTGATCATACGATTCTTGTTTCGATGTTGGGTCCTGGTAGGTCGAGCAGTATGGGAACTAGACCCAATCTCGAAGGCAGAGGAGACAATCCCTGGAATCAGGGGAGCCTTCCCCTTAGAGGGAGCCAATGAATGGGTGTGTGGAGAAAAATTCCCACACAATATAGTGTCACCTTCAAATATGTGGTGAAAGGAGAGGCAAAATTATATATGTGAAATTCATCTTGGTAAGACGCCACTCAAATCCACAGATGTACTTATGCAGGTGATCAGGTACGTCAACAAGGTATAGTATACTATCTCAAAAGACAGAAATCACTACCCTTTATTGGAACTAATCACCTCAATAAGAACTCCTAAGAATGATGGGTCCAAGATATGTACTGTGAGATTCTTCTCTACTTTACATGAAAAGTAAAGGGGTTTATTTTAAACCGAAGCTCGATAAGTTCTCTGCTGTGGGTAAGTCCCCTTAAGTTATTTTACATCCTAAAGGATGTGATCCTTACTCGATTAAGGTAAATGATCATTGTCTCTGAATATTTTAATAGGAAGGACTATCAATCGATTGATTTATATTTGAAGATCAAACGGATTGATCAAAAGAGAGAGTTATTATCAAAGACAAAATAGGAAATAAGTAGGAGATGCTCATGATACTAGGAAACCTAGCAGCATCTCAAACTATCTAATAGTTTGGCTTTACATTTTATAATTGATTTAGTTTGTTTGACTTGCATTTTCATTAGAAATTTAGGACTTAAAATTCCTTAACACAAGATTAGGAAATGTCTAAGACATGAGGAATTATGTTTATGGCTGCAAGGGGAAAAGCAACCTCATAACCTAAATCAAGGGAGCTTCGGCGAGGGCCGAAAGAACAACCTAAATCTAAGGTGAAAATGGGCAATTGGTTTGTCTCCACATGAGAGGACAAACCACCCGACAGCTTGGACTTACAACCCCTAGGGGTGGCCGCCAACTAACTCCTCTGATTTTAAATACATGTAGGCAAGTCTTTATGCTTATGCAAGATAACTAGGCTATTTTTAATTAGAAAGAGACTAAGTCCTTAAACTCACTCCCTAAAGAGACTAGATCATGTAAGGGATATGCTTCAAATGACCTAAATCTAATGTAATTCAAATTTCATTTAATTTTATTTTTGGACAATCATTTTATGATTAATGTAATGCATGAGAAACTAGATTATTGGCCAAAATTAGTGAGAAAGTAGGAGGTGAGTTTTCACCATGGCCCTCAAAGGTCAAACCGGGTTCTCTGGCAAAGGTGGAAGTCCTCCAATCAAGAGTGAAATAAGATGCATTTGGGCATGATATCATAAAGAAATGCTCATCCAGCTAAGAGGTTGTTAATTCTTTTATCCTTATTTTAGTCCTAAGCATTAGGTGAGGTTATGAGTTATTTAATTTTTTATTTGAATTATTAAGTTGGGTAGAAGATTTTTTTTTCTAAAGAGCTTAATCCACATCTAGGCCAGACATAAAGCAAGAAAGAAACTAGGAAAATCATGCCACTTAATGCAAAAGCTAAACAAATCATCAAACAATTTATAAAGCTAATTGCAAAAAGAATAAATGGCCATTTATGGTCAGGCACCACAGCACAAACCCAAAATTATCAAATATGGCTCTACCCTTACACAACTCGGATTACAAATGAATTGAATTACAATTTAAGCAAAATAATAATTCCTTCAAGCTTTATTCTTCTTCTTTCTTCTTCTTCTTTCTTATTCTTCTTTTGGTTCCACCTTTGGATGGTTGGAAGGTGTATGCTCCAAGGCTTCACATTGTGTATAAGATAGGATCTTATGACCAATGCGTATCCTAATCTCCCATAACAAATCATTCTAAGATCCTAAATATACAAATTTTTACATGAAAAGGAAAAGTATAAATATAACTAACACCTACAAAACAAAGGTTAGTCAAATCACACCACACAAATCCCAAGCATGTATATTGGACTTATCACCCCACACATGGGTGACTAAGTCCACAAATCCCAAGCATTTATATTTTTATTTATGATAGCATCCCTTAAGCACAATCCCCTACAGAAAAGGATTTCATTTATTCTACTAAGCAAGTCCTACCATTCATTCTACGAGCATACACCCTAACATCCAGTCTAAAACATTCATCACAAAATAGAAAATAACATCAAATCATGCACCGACCTAACATAAAGTTAGAAGTTGTGACTTAGGCTAATGGTTTTTGTTGGTATGCTTAGCTTAGGACTTTGGGTTCAAGTTTTCTTAGTGTGAAGAATATTTAAGGATTGTTTAAGTGTTTTGGGTTATTTTTATTTCATATTTTAATTTGGTTTAAGTGAAACCTACAATTAATTACTAAGTTATGAAGAGAGGGAAAGAGAAGAAAACTTCTCTTTCCTTCCCTAATCCTTAAGTAATTTCTAAAGTAAGTTCTCATTTTAATTTCATTTAGGTGGATGTTTTGATAACATCTTTTAATCAATCCTAAGTTTAGACAAACTCTAAACAAACCTATTCAAAAAGAAAGGCATTTTAAGATTAAATAAAATAAATCAAAATTCACATAACACACATTACTTCATTTTTTTCCCAACATATATAACATGCATATGGATAAACCATAAGCATATATATACATGTAAAATGAGAATAGTTAACACACTTTATGATGCATGCTAAGTAATCTATTTAAAAAAATTTAGAAGTTGAATATGCATGATTTTTCTTAAGTAGAAAAGGTTTTCCTTATCCAAAATTTCACATGCATACAGAGAGTATAAGTGAGTACAACGCCATTGTTAACCAGAGGTACAAGATCAACATTATTACTTAAAGCCTCACAACCTGGGGGTTGCTAATATACCACTTTCCTTGAGTACAAACATGTATATAAAAGAAATGAAATGGAGAAGGACTATGCAAAAGTTATTAAATAGTTTCATTTTTATGCAATTTATTCATGCAAGTAGAAAGTAACCCTTCTTATGAGAGAGCATAGAGATGAAGGGTTTGAATTAAGTGAGTGTTGGGTTCTTTTCAAATGAACCCTACATCTTACCAACTCCTATTCAAAACTATGCTAACATAAGAAAGAAAGGAAAGGCTACACCAAACATGCTTTTATAATCCATCACATGCAAGTTTATAATTAAGATATGAATAGAACACTTTCATATTTGATATTTTATTTATAAGTTTTGAAAATATTTTTGGATTTAGTAGTGATAATAGCCACTCATATTTTACTTTAGGCAACACATGCACATTTGACATAAAGTAAACAATTTTAATTTTAAAATTTGAAACATGAAATTATGAATGAATGAATCACATGGCATACAACCTAAAATATTGGGAAATATCTAAAGCAATGAAAGCATGTAAACAAACTCACTTTACTTAAATTCTAAAGACATTCTTAAGGAATAAGAAAATTTAGAATAAATCAAAGTGAATTTCAAAATGATTTTTGTTTAGTTTGAAGTTTGATTTAATTTTAAAAAGAGAGAGTGTTGTTGTTCCTAACCCATTCCCACATGTGTTTTGTATTTTTGTTTAATTTTAGATAATTAAATCATTTTAAACATTGATTAGGTTAAGGTATGAATATTTAATTAACCCTTACCTACACCACCTTAGAAAAATTAACTAAGTAATTATGAGCCAATGAGATGACATAAAACCCACAAGAATTTTAAATTTGCAATGCACCTAATAATGAAAAGGCCTAATGCAATTTGGCTCAATATTAAAAGTTAATTAAGCTAAGGGGTTTAGCTTAAGTACTTTTAAAACACCCTCTCATACTTAAAAGGGGTTTTAATTTCTTTAATTATACTTAGGCTATTAAACACCTAAGCATCTACCTAAGGTAGATTAACTAAGTTCTGGAACTTTTTAAAATTTTTTAAAATTATTTAAAGTGATAATTAATGAATTAACTGTTAATTAAGAGAAGATTAAGAAGAGAAAAAGGGGTCTAAGGAATAGCTTAGGGAACTACCCCAAAATTATTCCATAAAAATCTCTACCATTGGATCTAACCTTAATCAAACTTAATCATGAAATCCACTAATCATACCTTCTTTTCCTTAATTATAAATGAAAGGGGTAATTAGAAATGAGCTAGCAATTTTCCCAATTAAGGCCTCAATAAATCTCAAGAAAATTAGGGAGAGGTCATCCCTAAAATGAACCTTTTTGAGATTAATTGACTTAATTAGAAATAATTACTAATTAATAATTCCAAAGAAACCCAAATTTAGAGAAAAGGGGAATCCAAAATCCATTGAAAACATTTTAAAAATATTCTAGATGAAATTATCTATCCATAGCATTTTTTCCTTTTATTTTTTTGGTTTTTTGAGAGTTATGATTTTAGAAGTTTCTAAATTAATTAGAATTAATTATAACTAATCCCTCAATACTCATGGCATGCGACATGTGTCAACTCGCTTTACACATCATGTGAGCACTTAAAATCACATCAGGAGTACGCGCTTTAATATTTCCCATCCATCAAAGATCGATGATTATCACCCAAAAAATAGATAAAGGATAAAATGTGCCTAATAATCTCAGTAGTCCACCTAAAATGCATAGATGGATGGCTGAGATGATCCAAGTTCTTCCCCGAGAATTAATGGAGACCATCCATGATCCAAGGGGAGATCCGAGCCTGATCTAGCATAGAATCATTCAAGACTCAACCCACACCATCTAGAGGAGTAGAGCAACCAATCCAACGATGGATTTCACATGCAATGAAAATTCCTTTCACAAAGGATGAACACCTCTTAATCTAAGTGGTTGGAAAATCATATACCTTGTCAGAGGAGATCACCGGCGCTTGGGATCGATGAGGTAGCTTCGTCTAGTGGAGACAAAGCCTGAAGTTCTAGCAGGTTGAGTGGATCTATGGACCAACACCTTTGATCCCCCTTGTAACTTTGATCCAATTCCTCCTACTGGAACTCAAATGGATGCTTGGCAGCTCAACTTCATCCTTAGAAAGAGTGTAGAGGAATTGAGGGATCAAGTATAGAAGAAGTTGCAATCACTCACTCCTATTTTAAAAAATGCAAATGAGAAGAGATCAATCCCAAATGGATGCTCGATGATTGCTAACTCTCTTTCAAATCGAGAGTGAAGTGAAGTGAATTAGGGAGTATATCTCCCCATAATCGATGGAACCCATTAGTTGCCATTTTGATCCAATTGACCACATGTAGTGATTGTTTAGCATTAGATCTCACACATGGTCAAGAGTGGATGCCAACCCCATGTGCTTCAAATTGAGCTTGAGGGGAGTTTAAAAATTGAATTTGCTATATGGTCTGGTCTATGGTCAAATGGCTGGCCAAACCCATTGGTGCACCATCATCACTAAGTCCCCTTGAGCTTTTAGGAGCCTCAAGTGATTGTGATGAGTGTATGACCAAATACCCATGGATAGGCCAAAATTTGTTCTATGGCCTAGGGGTAAATGGTCATTTTGCTATTTTTTGACTTTGGGTATGTTTGGTATGTGAGAAAATAGTTTGGCCAAGTTTCATTGGATTTGGAATCATTTGATAGGTTTGCTCATGTTGACCCATTTAGGTCAAATCAACTTGGGTCAAGTTGACCAATTGGTCAAATTGGGTCAAACCAAGGTTGGGTCAAGTTCATATGACCATTTGAAATGTTTTGGTGCCTTTGGTTTGGTTCAATTTGGTATAGATTTGGTTTTGGCTGATTTTAGGTCAAATGGGTCAAGTTGACTATTTGACCCATTTGACCTATTTGGTAGGTCAAGGTGGGTTTTAGGTTTGGTTAGTCATATGGAGTGATTGGTATCTTTATTCCAATCAATTTGGGTTAAGTTTGGCTCAACATGACCCCTTTAGTGTGTCTAAGGTCAATTGGGCTAGGTTGGTTAGTTGACCAATTGAGGCTTTGGTCAAGTTCCACAAGTGATTTGGGATGGACTTGACCCATTGGTTTCAATCAATTTGGCTTAGATCAAGTTTTGACACATTTTGACCCTTTAGGTCAAAATGGGTCAACAGCCAATTGGGCTAGGTTAGGCTCAAATGTTGCTTGGTCAAGTTCAAACATAGGTCATGAGTGAACTTAGATCAATGGTTTCAATCAATTTGGCCTATGGTGGATTTTTGCTATGTCCATTTTAGGTTAAGTTGACTTGGTCAAACCCTTAGTTTGACTTGTTTGACCAATTTGATTGATTGATCATCCCATGATGATTGTTGATCATGATGAGAGATATATGAGTTTGGTTCAATCCAATTTGGTTAGGATCAAAAGTTGGCTCATAAGGGTACTTTAGGTCACTTTGGGTCAAGTGAGCCTAAGTGGGTCAAATTTTGGTCAAAGCTTGATTTGATTATTGATCTTGTATATGGACTTATGATTGAAATATAAATCCATTTACAAGTGATTTGAAGTCAAATGGGTTTTGATCCATTTGAAAATTTCATATTAAGAATATGAAGGGTCTTGGTTTGATTTTGATTTGGGTTTTGATTGTTTGATTGAAGTTTGGATTTATATTGGCTCATGATTGTAAGATTGATTGAACTATGAGAGAAAATCAAGGGTTTGGCTTGATTTGGAATTGATTTGGCAAAGTTCAAGATTTTGACTTGAAAGGCTTAGATTTGATTTTGAGTGGATTAAAGTTTGATTTTTGGAATTAGTTTTGATTGTTTGAATTTATATTTCATTTATATATGTGAATATAAATGAGAATATAAATTGATCATGAGAAAATTTCAAGAATTTGAAAGATTTTAATCATGATTTGGTTAAATCCATTAAAGGAATTTAAAGGATTTAAGAGAATTTTAAATTGAAATTTAATTTTTTGAATTGGATTTGATTGATTTATATTTATATTCATTTATATATGAGAATATAAATGAGAATACAAATAAGTTTTGAGAAAATCCCATGAGTTTGAATAGGTTTGATCAAAGTTTAGGTTAAATCCATTAATGGGAAATTAAGGGATTTAAGGGAATTTCATGGATTTTAAATTTGGAATTTATTTTTTACATTTGATTTGATTGATTTATATTTATATATATGAATATAAATGAGAATATAAATAAGTTTTGAGAAAATCCCAAGAGTTTGAATAGGTTTGATCAAAGTTTAAAGTTGATTTTGGCTAAGTCCTTTAATGGAAAATTTAAGGGACTTAAGAAAATTTCATGAATTATTTTAGAATTTTGAATTTTATTTGATGGGTTTGAATTTATATTTCATTTATATATGTGAATATAAATGAGAATATAAATGGATCATGAGAAAATCTCAAAGATTTGAGTAGGTTTAGATCATGATTTTGGCTAAGTCCTTATGAAAGGGTTAAGGTCTTAGAAAATTTTGAACTTAGGAATTTTGATGGATTTTGTTCATGGGTTTCAATCATGGATTTCGGTCATGGAATTAATTTGAGTTTAGATAAAATCAAATAGAATTGATTTGGAGTTTGACTTGAAAGAAGGAAAGTGAGGAATGGTTTAAGCTAAGGGTAGGAGATTTTCCTAACACCCCTAAGGCATGACCTATTCCTATGGCTAACTCTTCTAAGTCTTTTAGGGCTAGGTGAGAGTGTCCACCTAATCACTAGATGTGTCTTAAGACTAAAGAACTCATAAAGTCTAAGAGAAGTCCTATGTCTAAGATGGAGGTGTTGAGAGCTCATTCTAAAAATGAGGTCAACAAAGGGTGCTTAATAGGTGTGGGGTGACTGACAAGGAACACCACAAGTATTGGTGTTGACCAAAATGATCAACAACACTAAAAGACCACAAGCACTAACAGAAACTATCTATCACTGACCTAAGGAAAAGAGAGAATCCAGAGCTTAGTGCAATGTGGGTTTACTTATGTCCAAGATATAAGAGAGAGGGAAGAAATCCACTAAGGGATAGAGTGTGAACCTTCCACTAGGGAAACAGTTCATGTCATCTACAAGGAGATGAAAGGTTTGCTTTGATTTGAATCTCACTAGGGAGAGATCCACTGGGAAAGAGGGTTGAATTTATTTCAATTATTGCTAGGTTTAGATTTTTAGAAACCCTATTCATTTGCAATGAGCTGTACTTGAATAGGAGGCATGGAGACAAAGACCTAATTCAGATTTACCAATCCAAAGGGGTAGTCTACTAAGCACATAGTAGGACTAGCCGACCAAAGAGATGCCTTTCAGTATGCAGCAGATGTACTAGGGTGAAAATATGATAGACTTACATCCTCCAAAGTAGAGACCAGTTGCTAGGGTAATCTATTGGTAAGGCAATAGATTGAACCCAACCAAGGGCTGACCATTGAGTGAATGCCACTGAGGGACTTAGATCAGCTCAAAGATAGTCAAGATTGATTTCATTTTTTTAGATTTGTTTGTTTATTTTGATTATGATGGATCCCATAGGTTTTTGATGAACTGCACTGAGTAGGGGCCATGGAAGCCTAGACCAAACTCAAATTTATCAATTCAAAGGGAGTAGTCTACCAACCACAAGGTAGGACTATCCAACCAAGGAAAAATGCCTTTTGGTACACAATGGTCAAGTCTTTAAGAAGAAAGCATGGGGTCTCACATCTTTTAGAGACAAGAACTACTAGGGTGATTGGTTGCTTCGGGAAACAAATCACACCCGACCTAGGGCTGACTATTGAGTGAATGCCACTAGAGGACTTAGATCAACTCAAGAATAGTCAAGATTAATTTCTTTTTTAGTTTGTTTTATTTTGATGGATTCCATCAGTTTGTGATAGATCACACTGAGAAGGAGCTTATAGAAGCCTAGACCTATCTCAGATTTACTGAACCAAAGGGAATAGCTTCCCCGCCAATAAGAGAACTAACCGACCAAAGGAGTGCCTTTCGATTTGCAATGATCAATTAAAGGGAAGAATGCTCGAGGACTCACATCTTCCACTAGAAAAGACCACTGGGGTGATTGGTTGCTTTGGTTAACAAATCAAACCCGATCTAGGGCTTCCGTTGGTTTATGACAATCATATTAGAAAGAATGCGTCATAGTCTTATATCTTTCAAAGTGAAATGATTTTCGGGGTAACCTGCTTGTGGAAAAATAGATTGAACGACCTCTACACTATGAGTGAGTACCACCAGGAATTTATCTCAACTCGTAGTCGCAATTCATAGGGGAGTTCTACTGACACCCTAAAGATAGGATGCCCGCTTGGGAAAAGGGCCCTTTGGGGCTTGAATTCTAATCCACAAGTGAATTAATTTTGTTTATTTTAATTATTTATCTGGACCCTAGTTTGAGGGATCAAGAGAAAGAGCTTATATCGCCTAGACCTATCTCAGTTTATCAAACGGGGAGAATCATGCATCCGAACAGATTTTCCAACCACAAGGGTGGCTACTAGGAAAGGGGGATTGCCCAATCCAAAAGTAACCCTGGTAGTGTCTAAATGGAGTCACAAAGGACTTGATCCAAATAGAGTGCCCAGGGAGGGGGGGCTTAATCCAACACCTTGGAGATGACATGGCTAGTCATATATCAATATTTGGTGTCCAACTCAAGGAGAAAGTGGACTCATATCGCCAGTGGTACACCGTGAGTCGCCACAAGATAGAGAACATCAACCAACCTAAGGTGCCCGTCGATTTGTAATCGCCTCTGGGAAGAAAGCTCTGGACTCACATCCTCTTATAGCATTGATTGCTGGATATTCTTCGACTCGACAGGTACTATCCGACCTAGGGCGACTACTGAGTGAATTCCATTGGGGGACTTAGATAGACTCAAAAGTAGTTAAGAGAAAAGGAGCCTCTGGGAGACTTATCCTAAACCTCAAATATACTCAACCTAGTTAGAACATGATGGCTAGTTCAAGAAGAAAGCATTGGGACTAACATCTTCTTAAGCAAAGTCAACATGAGGTAGCTTACTAGATAAGTAGTGAAGACAACCATACTAACAAGGCGCTCGTTGGTTTACAATGATCAAGTTAGGTAGAAAGCATGGACTCACATCTTCCAAAATAAGAGACCACTAGGGTGACATACTAGTGAGGTAGCATGTAGACACGACCTAGAGCAGCTAATGAGTGAGTGCCATAGGGGCTTGCTCCCACATTAAAATAGCTTGAGACAAAAGATTTATGTTTATTGTGTGCCTGTATTAAAAGTAATAGGATGCCTCTGGGGGACTCTTACACCTACCTTAAAACACATTGGGGAATTATGAAATGATGCCACGAATGGCAATAAGAATTCCAACTAAGAAAGGATGCCGCTTGGGTTCTCTCACACCTAACTTAGTCATGCTAATCAAAATAGATGCCTCTAGGGTTCTCTTACACCTATTCTAATAGCATCAGGAGATTATGTTTATGTTGTGAAAGAGGGATAGATGCTACTAAGGGACTCTTACACCTACCCTAAACACATCACAACATATTCACAAGATAAGCAAACAACACTTCGAAGAAGAGAAGATTTGATGAATGGAATCTGATTTTGTTCTTTTTATTAATGAATTATTTTCAAACAAGTTTTATTTCATGAGTAATATTTCTTTAGATAGAGCCCATTAATTGGAAGCATCTGGTGTTCCCCTTTACAATCAATAAGCTGATAAGATCCTCCTTGGTAGGCCTTCTCTATGACATAGGGGCCTTCCCAAGTGGGTTCAAACTTGCCTCCCATATTTGAAACAATTGGTCTCCTTAGGACTAACACAAGTTCTCCTACTCGAAAAGACCTAGGGTGGACCAGCTTGTTGTGAGCTTGAATCATTTTGGCCTTATACAACTCGAGGTTCTAGCATGCCCGTAGGCGACTTTCCTCCAAACCTTTGAGCTCTTCTAATCATAACTTTGCATTCTACTCTATAGTGATCTTGTTACCCAATGCTATCCTTAGTGATGGGAGTTGAACTTAAAGGAAGAACGACTGACCCATACACCAAAGGAAAATGGGGTAGTCTGAGTTGGAGTTTGATATGTGGTGTAGTAGGCCCATAAGGCTTCAACCAACTGCTCATTGCACTATCATTATCATCAAGAGTCTTCAAGATGATGGATGAGTTTTGTTAAATGCTTACTAAGCCATTAGCTCTGGGGGTAGTAGATGGTGGAGTATCTCCAATATCATGTCTTCGCAAAGTTATTGATCTTCATGCTTTTGAAATACCATTATCGATATAATTCATCGAGGCACCAACCTATATACGATATGGTTCCTAAAAATTAAAGCACATGGTGATGTGACCTGAGTGGGATGGCTTTTCACTTGGAAAAGTAGTAAGCTAAGATGAATCGATGCCCCTAGGAAGAAGGAGGATTGATCGGACCTACAATGTCGGTACCCCAACACTTAAATGGCCATGAAGCCAAAGTAGGGTGCAAAATGTTGGTTGGTTGGTGGAGGACCACACCATGCACCTGACACTGATGGCATCTCCTAGCTACGTCCATGCAATCTATGATCATAGAAGTCCAGAAGTATCCAAGTCTTTTGATCTTCATCTTTGAGGACCGATGAGCTCCATGAATTAAATGTACTCGTTAATGCCGCTTTGTGTTTGTCTAAATAATGTAACCACATTTTGGTCAAAGGATTGGCGGTGCCATCAACAAGAGCATAGAAAGAGCTCTCTATTTCACTGATGGGCTTGAGATTTCTCTTGAGGTAGTTTGTCGGTTCAAGTAATCTATGAATGGTTGCCTCCAATCCAGCTCCTTGTCCATTTTGGCAACCTCCCCTTCAAGAGAAAGTCTCTTGATGAGTTCTCAATCAAAGGGATGGACTTGTCAATTTTGGACTTATTGAAATGGACTCATCTTTGACATGCCAACTCTTTGGCAAGTTTGGCCAAACTGCTACGTTCTCTCAGGAACCTTGTAGATGGTGACTAGAATGGGCCAACTTTCATGGTATACTCATAGTAATGATGAAGCTTTGAGACCCGTAGGACGAATCGGTTGATGACCAAGAGAATCCCAAAGATGTTGATGCTCTTGATGTTGATAGTGATGGCTAACTCCAAAATGGCAATCAAAGCCTCATACTCAGCTTCATTATTGGTGCAGGGGTTGGAAAGATAGTATGAGAATCTCATCACATCACGGTTTGGAGTTAGAAGAACTAATCCTACTGCTGCCTTTCCTGAGAGAATAGATCATGGTGCTTCACCTTTAAGAAAAAAAGTAGCACCATCAAAATACATCTCCCATCAGTGGTTGCTGCCTCCCCTAAGTTCATGATTTGTTCATCAGGGAGATTGTCACTAAGTGAGAATCAAGAAGTGGGTGTGCTAAAAAATCTAGTCTATCCTTTTACCGCATGAGAGGTACAAATGTGATATCAAACAGGAGTATCATGGACCAATGAGCCAAACGTCTAGAAAGTGTTGGTCTGTCATGAGGTACACAAGTGGATTTGAGATCAAGTTCACCTTAGAGAAAGCATAGTGTAGAGATGCAAAGATCAAAGCTAAGCAATATTTCTCAATAGGTGGATAGTTTGCTTCAGTAGGAATCAGATGATGATTGAGGTAGTAGAGTGCACTTTCCTTCCCCTCATCATTGGCTTGGGCCAACAGAGCATGGAGAGAGTCATCCAATGCACCAGTGTAAAGGATCAATGGCCCGTGATAGGGACGAGAAGGTGGCTTCACCAAGTATTCTTTGATGTCTTCGAATGCATGCTGGCACTTATCATCCCACTTGAAACTTGGCATCCTTTTGACAAGTGCGAGAATTTGCATCTCCTAATAAGTTTGAGATAAAGCATCTTAGATATGCCACCATCCTTGAAAGGATCAGGTTGAGTTAAACTCTTAGGAGGTGGCATTTCTAAGATAGCTTTGATCTTTTAGATCTATTTCTATTCCTTGAACAACAAACAAAAAGAATTTCTTGAAGTAATTTGAATGCACACTTCGGGATTCATTTTGAGGTTATATCTTAACCTTTCAAAACTACTCTCAAGTCAAAGAGTAGGTCTTCCTTTTCTAAGGTTTTGACTACTAGATCATCAATGTAGCACTCAACCTAATGATGGATGAGTTCGTTGAAGATCTAAGTCATGGTCCGTTGGTATGTAGCACTAGAATTTTTAAGGCCAAAAGGCATGACCCTATAACAGAAGATTTTGATCGGGGTTTAAAAGTTTTCTTTCATCTTCGAGACATCTTGATTTGGTTATAGCGATGACCCATCCATGAAAGAGAAGACGCATGAGATGAGGCAATGTCCACCATTAATTGTATAGGAAGAGGAAACTCATCCTTAAGACATGCCTTATTTAAGTCCCTAAAATTGATGCAATTTGGCCATTCTTCTTCTTAATTGGGATGACACTATAACTAGGTAGGATATTTTTCTTCCCCGATGAAACCAAGATCATCGCTTTTTTTGACTTTAAATGACCTATTGTTCAATTTCTAATCGCATGTGTCTAGGAGCTTGCTTAATAAGGGTAATGTAGTCTATTACTAGCTTGTGGACTATCATTAGAGATAATCTAGGCATTTCTTCATAACTCCATGCGAAGTAGTCTTTAAACTTAGTCAATAGCCTAACTAAGTCATTGGTTTCTTCTTCATTCAACAATGAACTGATGTATGTCGGGTGAGGCTTTTCTTCTATCCTGAGGTTGATTTCTTTTAGCATGTCAATTGTTGAATGAATCTCCTCTTCAAATTTTGGTGGTGTCTCTTTGACTTGGAGATCATCTGGATCATCTAAGATTTCTAAACACACATTCTCATAAGAGTTGGGAATGTGTGAGAAGAACCTATCATATTCTAAATGGTTGGTAACAACTAAGCAATCTTCATCATCAACCCACTGGAATCAATCCTACTCTTGATTGTGCTCAGTATTGTTCCATAATTTTTCAAAGTATACTGTGCTTGGATCAAGTGTGAGGAACTAAACCTTTATGTATAAGATTTTGAACATAAGGTGAGTAAAAGTCAAAAGGTAATTCCATTAATTCTTTAAATGTATCTTCCTCAAGTCCTACATCAAGCTTTGGACTTGAGGATGATGAACCCAAAAAGAACCTCTTCTACTTTGTGTCATTGGAAGACTTAGGGACTTCCTTAACTACTATACCTTCAACTTTCTAGGATGTAAGTTAAGTAAGAGCTAAGGTTCCCAACTACAGCCAAATAGTTTCACATAAACTAGATTCGAATACTTTGCTTTGCTTGGAGGCCTGGTCTTCATCTCTGGATCAAAAGTCACCTCAATGGAACCGAGAGAGTATACTAAATCACATTAGACTCATCCTCCGAGATTCCAAGTCTATGTGAATAGGGGGTACTCCTATGAACTGAACATGACCTCATAAAGGCCAACTAGGGGTCTTCCACCTCTAGAAATGCCTCTATTTCTGCCTCTCTACTTGGTGGAGGTTGAGCCATCCTACCCACATGTCCATATGATGGAATGAACTATGGGTGGAATGTGATATGATCCACTTCTTCTTCAATTCCCTTTCTCACTTGGACTTTTCTTTTCTTTTCATTTTCTTTTATCTTTCTTTATTTCATTTTCTTTTACTTTTGCATTTGAATTTTGTCCAAGTTCACAAAAAAGGATGTTTTGAGGAAGATAGTAGGTCGCATCCTCATAAATCTCAATCTCTCTTACTGAGAATGGCTTTTCATCCCCGTTGACACGGTACTCAATTCCATCTTTTCTGAACTTGATGCACTGATGAAGGGAGGATGCGATCTTTTGATGTATCCAAGGCCTACCAAGCAAAGGAACAAAGTATTTGAATCAATGATGTAGAACTTGGCTTAGTCTTCCACCGATCTCTCCATTATAGAACCTAAAGCCCGCTCACCTTGATCGTTGAATCCTCTCAACATCATCCTATCTCCTGAGTAGAGATGTTGATCTTCAAATAGGCAAGGGTCTTTAGACTCATAATGTTTACCGATGCACCTAATCCATGAGAACCCAGCGAGTCTGAACATCCATGTCATGAATGTGGGGACTTGTGCTCCAAGTCCCCTAGAAGGTCTTCATGTGAAGGTGATCCCTTGGGCTTCTTTTTGCATAATGTGCTTCCTCACCTATATCAGAACCAAGAGCTCATGATCAAGGAGCCACGATTAGTGATTCCCTCATATAGATAAGGGCATCATATATGCTTAGCTTAGATGGCAACTTTCTTAGATGAGAAAGGACGTAGTCCACCTTCTGGTCTTCCACAAGCATATCCAAGGGTGGAGCATCTGTGGAAGGGCTTCGATTTACTACCACTTGTTTCTCATCTAGAGGTGCCCTAGGAGGTAGAACCTTGCCACTATAAGGTTGACTTTGGTAATCTGGAGGCAAGGTGGTGGCTACCTACACTTCAGCTCACCACATAGCTTCTCCTATGGGACTCGAATCGGATGATTCCAAGTCTATCTCAAGAGGTGAACTATAGTATGAGTTGGAAAGTCCAACTCAATCGAAAAGAGGAAGATCAAAATTATTATAGTTAATTAGACTTGAAGAGTTATCATTAGAATAGAAGAAGACAACTCATCGAGAGTATGTAATTCAAATCTTTATTCTTCAATTTCTTGGAAGTATTTGGGGTACAAAGTAGAAGTCAAGTAGAGTGAGTGGAGTAAGGGATTTGATGCCCTTATCCGCTAATACAAGAGTTCTACTAGTAGAAGAAATAAGAGCTAGCTGAAGTCACCGGTGGAAGCAAAAGGTTTGGAGTCGACATGGTCGGTGGTGCGGGCTACTATCTCTGCCAACACATGATGTTGCTACTTGAGCTCCCACTTTCCTAGAGTTGGCACCGCAACTTGCAAACCTTCCTTGGTGTTGGAGGTTTGAGCT
Organism: Cymbidium sinense; assembly: GCA_021442155.1. Classification (NCBI taxonomy): domain Eukaryota; kingdom Viridiplantae; phylum Streptophyta; class Magnoliopsida; order Asparagales; family Orchidaceae; genus Cymbidium; species Cymbidium sinense. The sequence goes on along the minus strand of CM038217.1, from coordinate 100,306,277 downwards.
AAGCACCTACAAGGAAAGCTTCTTGATCTTCTGAATTATTTTCTTAGAGGTTTTAGACAAAGAAATGTCCCAACCTTCTTTGATTTTGGTAGGATCACTTGTATCCCCAAGGATTACCCTAATGGAACTAGAAGGTTGTTCCATAAGGTATTCCTTTGGGATAATGACAACACTGGTCTTGAAACTGTGTTGAAACCAATCCTTAAATGTAAAGCAATCCTCCAAAATAACAAGCACAAGGGTAAAAGTTTGGATCATGACTTTGCATACTTTCTAGTCTCCTTTCTAGTAAAATCAGGTTTCTTTAAGAGATTCTTAAAGATTTTCGATTACCTCCTTAAAAGAATAAGGTTTGTTTAACTTATCTAATAGAGTAGGACCATAGCTACTGGCGGGTATGCATGCTATGCTAGTGGTATGGAGGCTATGGGCATGGGAGGTCGAGGTGGAGGGAGGCCTCGGGTGACAAAAGGAGGTGGAGGTCTATGGTCGCCGATGATCTCTAGACCGCTTCCCTTATCAACGCTATTACCCGTGTTTTCTTCACATAAACCTTTTGGGATTGCTTTATAACCGATCTGAAAAGACAACCATTTGGCCCTCTCCTTGTATAGCCTTGTTGATTAGCTTCTCAAATGTCTTTATGGTGAGCCCTTAAAGCATGAAGGCGGCGGGCCATGGATATTCTTCAAGAGAATCTCAATGGCATGTTGTTAGAATTTGTGGATCACACTTCATACTCGGGTTGCATCGAGAATATAATCGACTCACCAGTGTTGTTGGGCTAATGAGATCACTGATAACCCTTTCTTGAGCTCCAACAAATCTCTTGATGAAGAGTTGCTCTAACTTCAAATGTCTTAACTCATTGGGCTTTATACCAATCAAAGCTTTGGGCTCTTAACAAAAGTCTAAGAGTAAAACATCCTTGCCACGTGTTGCAATAGCGGCCCAAAGTGAGCTATATGTGCCTCGTTCCTTGTCAGCTTTTGAAGGAAGGGCACCCCTTGGGATACTTGGATAGCATTGAATTCCTCTAGGTAGGGTCTACCTCTTTGGAATGATGATCCTCCTGGCTTGAGCCAAAGCTTCCTTCACTTGCTTTGCTCAACCATGGATTTAGATCTTTTCATGTATGGAGGTACTTTCCACTACCTTCTATACAAACTAGTGCTACCTTTCTCAATGAGGTAGAGTCTTAACTAGATCTAAGACATGCACTAGTGACATCGGTGTACTAGGATGAACTGGAGGGCTTGCTTACTTGACACTGCGCTAACAAGTCACCAATCTTTGTGCCATCATCTGTCTATTCATCTTTCTACCTTAGCTTAAGTGGAGGTGATGGGTGATAGGTGTCTCCTTGATCAATCTCCTTCCATGGCTTTTCTCCTAAGAGAGACCTCTAGTTTTAACCATGCATACTAGAATCCCCATCAAGTCATCTTCATTGGGATTAGGCTCTTTCTTCATCAGACCATGCATACCTAAGATCTCCTTTTCTCCATAAAATAGTGCAACTATCTCATCTAAGGATCGATCTAACTCTGGTACAAATATAGCTTGGGTTGTGATGATCTCTATCATGCGAGAGCATCAGACCTCTAGGGAGTCAATCTTGTGTGGGCTGTACTCACTAGAAGAATGATACTCCCTTGCTAGCGTAATAGGGTAACAATCCAGGATGATCCTCTACCACTTTTGACTATCATAATATCCATGATAGTCATCACCATCTCATCAGGCATGGGTGGAGTTGGTGAAAGGAACCACCATGATTCTCCATGGTGCCACTCCTTCCGCACCACCACTCTTGAAGGTCGGCGAGAAAGCCTACCACGATGGGTGTAGGAGGTAGGATCCCCAGCCATATGGATCACCCAGTACATTTTTTCCCCGGATGGCCCTTCATGGCCTTGGATGGAATGATCTTTGAAACACTGCGATGGCGTGGGGTAGAGTGGGGTGGAGACACCTGACTCTCATGTATAAGCCCTCTATGATGGTGGTCCTAGTGAGAGAATCTATTAGTATGATCGATGTGTGTAGCTGGAAAATCAACCAAAGTAGAAGCGGTGACTGAACCTTCCTCTTGTGTATGATGTATGGGCCCTCTCCATGGATCACCTCCCCCATGTGGGGATAATAGATCATAAATCAAATTGTAGACTTTGAGCATCCTGCTCCCTACAGCAGAATGAAGGGCGGCGACCTCCCCACTAGCTGTAGATGCACCTGAGGAGGATGAATGGATCCTCGGCATCCTCTCTATCGATCAGAGAGGATGAAACTGGTTTTCCATAACCGGTGAAGTGATCATGAGACTCATCCATGGGCGTCGACAAGCGCCTCGGCTCTCAGCTATCAAGTATGGGCATTTGACCATACAATTCTTATTCATCTTTGGGTGGAGGAGAGAGGTGTGAGCTAGACCCATACTCAAATGTGAGGGGTAAGCCTTGGGAGCACTTTGGGATGAGATGGTGGGCTTGCTGAGGAAATATACACTCAGGATGAGCTGGCAGCTAATGCGAAGTCATGTGCTTTCCTCTTCTTGTGAGGAGATATCATTAGAGGTAAGTCCCACGATGGTACTTCTTCCACCTTCTTCATGTGGTGAGGGAATGCCCTCACAAGTGATCTCCCCTCAAATCCATGGCCAAAATGGATCAAATGGGTATGATCCAAATGAGGAAGTCAACTGATCTAAGGCTAGATCCATGTGTGAGGGAAAGTAAAGATGAATTTATGAGAACCATAAGTAAACTAACAATGCGAATCTGAATGAGAAATGAACTTGCATCATTTTCTATCTCCATAGATTCTGAATTTTGAATTTTGAAAATTTGAACCCACATCCAATAACTTGGAATTGTTAAGTGGGGTTTAAATGAATTTGGAAAGATTGATTGAAAGAGGAATTTGAGTATGAATCAAAACTTCAACAAATTTAGGTATGTTGAAATATGGATTCAAAATTTTGATAGGATGCTTGCATAGGTTCATTTGTTTTGAATTTGAATTTTTTTTGATTTGAGGACCCTTTCCTTTAACAAACTTGGGTATGTTAAAGTAAGGGTCAAATTGATTTTATTTTGTTTGAATGTTTTGGAATTTTCACTTACTTAGCAAATTTAGGTGTGCTAAGTGAAGTAAAAGTGATTGTTTTTTTTTGTTAATTTTGTTTTATTTTGATTTTGGAAAATTTTGGAATTCTTACTTAGAAAATTTAGGTATGCTAAGTGAAGAATTCAAGTGTATTTGTTTGATTTTGAAAAATAGGATTCTTAGCAAATTTAAGTATGCTAAGAAAATCCTAAGTGTTTCATTTGTTTGGAATTTTTTATTTTTTGAAAGGGTAGGATCCTTTAGCAAATTTGGTATGCTAAGGAATCTAAGTGTTTTGTTTTGTTTTGAAATGATTGAAAGTGGAGATTCAACTTTAGCAAATTTGGTATGCTAAAGATGAAGTCCACTTGGTTTTATGAAATGGAAATTTCACTTAGCAAATTTGAGTATGCTAAATGAAATTCAAATGGTGTGTTTAAATTTTGATTTCATTTTGTTTGAAAATGGAAACTTCTCCTTAGCAAATTTGGTATGCTAAGGAAGAAGTTCCAAAGGTGTTTGAAAATTTTGTTTTGAGTTTGGAAACTTTACTTAGCAAATTTGAGTATGCTAGGTGAAGTTCAAATATGTTTTGAAAATTTTGAATTTTGATTTGGAAATTTTACTTAACAAATTTGGGTATGTTAAATGAAGTTCCAAATGTGTTTGAAAATTTTGAAATGTGATTTTGATTTTATTTTTTAAATTTGGTTTACTTAACAATTTGATTATGTTAAATGAAAATTCCAAATGTTTTTTGAAAATTTTGTTGATTTTAAATTTGGAGACTTCACTTAACAAATTTGGGTATGTTAAATGAAGTTCAAAATGTGTTGATTTTGATTTTTTTTGGAAACTTCACTTAGAAAATTTGAGTATGCTTTGAAATTCAAATGTGTGTTTGAAATTTTTTTGAAATTTGATTGTTGATTTTGATGTTTTGAAGAGGACTCCATTAACAAATTTGGTATGTAGAATGGAGATCCAATTTATTTTTTTGAATATGATATTTATTTTGTGTATGATTGTTGCTTTTTTGAAAGAATTCCAACTTAAAACATATGTGGGATATGTTAAGTACAATTTTCTAAATGATATTTTATTTTTTAGTTGATGAAATCTTCATTTAATAAATTAAGTATATTAAATGAAGATGTTCATGCTTTTGAAAATTTTAATTTTTTGTTTATAAATGAATTTTTATTCAATAAGTGTGAATATATTGAAAGAGACAGATCCATGTGTACTTTTTAAAAAAGTTTAATTTTTGTTTACAAATGAACTTTCAATTCAATAAGTGTGAATGTATTAAATAGAAAAATTCATGTGTGCTTTTTGAAAAGTTTTATGATTATGATTGTGATTTTTGAAAAAGGTGATTGTTTATTTTATTTTGAAAATGAAATCTTCATCAAAATGAATTGAAAGAAGATATTCATTTGCTTTTGGAAAATGTTATTAGTTTTATTTTTGAAAATCCTACATGTAACAATTATATGAATTGTTAAATGAGGGTGACAAAATTTTTTGAAAAATATTTTATTAAGTGCATTTTTGAAAAGGTGCTTTGAAAAGCAAAGTTCTTTATAGAAGATTTATTATTTTAGGATGAACCTTTCCTTATCATGAAAATGATAGGGAGGAAGTCTTTAAGAAAGTTTCTTTTTTTATTTTAGATCCTTTCATTTTACCCATTGGAGAACCCAATAGGGGTTTTAAGACCAACAAGGAATGCGACCCTAAAACCTAAGGATGTTGACTAACTCAACTCAAGAGTGAAATGAGCTAAGTGTATGAGAAGGATAGTCTTGGATTCATACCAAAGTACAAACCACTATCGATACTCAAGACAAGATCATTTACCAAAGATGGAGAGGAACCATCCCGTGAAGTCAAAAAATCTGAAAAATTCTATAAGGGAGTCACCTTCAAATCATGGGGGTGAAAGAGGCAAAATTATAGAAATTCATCTTGGTAAGATGCCACGAGATCCACAGATGTACTTATTAGTGATGAAGTCATCAATATATGTGTACTATCTCAAAAGACAAAGTCACCTTTAAGATTCTTCCCTACTTTACATGGAAAAGTAAGCGTTTATTTTAAATTAAGTTCATTAAGTTCCTCTGACAAGCCCCATAGTTAATTACATCCTAAGGATGGGATCCTTAGAAAACTCTCGATTAAGGTAAATGATTATTGTCTCTGAAGATTTCAATAGGAAGGACTATCAATTGATTGGTTTATATTTAAAGATCAAATGGGATTGATCAAAAGAGGGTGTTATTATCTAAGCAAAAATGAGAAATAAGTAGGAGATGCTCACAATGCTAGGAAACTTAGCATCTCAAACTATCCAGTAGTTGGGCTTTACATTTTAGAAATTAATTTAGTTTGTTTGAGCTATTTTCATTAGAATTTAGACTTAAGATTCCTTAACACAAGATTAAGGAAATGCCTAAGAGGTGAGGAATTATGCTTATGGCCAAGAAAAGCAACCTCGAACCTAAATCTAGGGAGCTTGAGGGGGCACCTAAATCTAAGAGAAAATGGGTAATTGGTTTGTCTCCAGAGAGGACAAACCACTCTGGACTTACAACCGGGGTGGCCAACTAACTCCTATGATTTTAAATACATGTAGGCAAGTCTTTATGCTTATGCAAGATAGCTGCTATTTTATTTAGAAAGAGACTAAGTCCTTAAACTCACTCCTTAAAGAGACTAGATCATGTAAAGGGACATGCTTCAAATGACCTAAATCTAATGCAATCCAAATTTCATTTTATTTTATTTTTGGACAATCATTTCGACTCATGCTAATAGGATTTTTTTTTATGAATAATGCATGAGAAACTAAATTATTGGCCAAAATCAGGGAGAAAGTAGGAGGTGAGTTTCCACCACTCTCAAGGTCAAGGGTTCTGGAAAAGGTGGAAGCCCTCAATCAAAAGTGAAATAAGATTTGTGCATGATATTATAAAGAAATGCTCATCTAGATAAGGGGTTGCTAATTCTTTTATCTTGATTTTAGTCCTAAGCTTTAGGTGAGGTTATGAGTTGTTTAATTTTTTATTTGAATTATTAAGTTGGGTAGAAGATTTATTTTTTCCTAATCCACATCCAGGTCATACATAAAGCAAGGAAGAAATTAGGAAAAGTATGCCACTTAATACAAAAGCTAAACAAATCATCAAATAATTTATAAAGCTAATCACAAAAAGAATAAATGGTCATTTGTGGTGGGCACCCACCAAAATATCAAATTAGTAGCTCTACCCTTATACAACCATTACAAATGAATTAAATTACAATTTAAGCAAAAGAATTCATTGTTATGGGGTCTTCAAGCTTTTCTTCTTTCTTCTTCTTCTTTCTTCTTCTTCTTCTTCTTCTTTGGTTCCTCCTTTGGATGGTTGGAAGGTGGATGCTCCAAGGCTTCACATGGTGCATAAGATAGGATCTTATGACCAATGCTCATCTAATCCCCATAATAATCATTCCAAAATCTAATATACAAATTTTACATGAAAAAGGAAAAGTATAAATCTAACTAATAAAATAAAGGTTAGTAAATCACACACAAATCCCAAGCATGTATATTGGACTTATCACCCACACATGGGTGACTAAGTCCACGCTATGGATTATGCAGGGTATAAGCACACACAAGAAACATTTATATTTTTATTTATGATAGCCCTTAAGCACAATCCCTGAGAAAAGAATAGTTAGTTAGACTAAACGTCCTACCATTCATTCTATGAGCATACACCTAACATCTAGTCTAAAACATATATCAAAATAAAACATAACATCAAACCATGCAGACCCTAAAGCTAGAAATGGTGACTTAGGCTAATGTGTGTGCTTTGAAGGTTTGTGTATGCTTAGCTTAGGACTTTAGGTTCAAGTTTTCTAAGTGTGAAGAACATGTTCAACTTAGAGGATGGTTTCATTTAAGTTGTTTAAGTGTTTTGGGTTATTTTTATTTTATGTTTTAATTTGGTTTAAGTGAAACCTACAATTAATTACTAAGTTATGAAGAGAGGAAAAGAGAAGAGAACTCCTTTCTTCCCTAATCTTAAGTATTTTCAAAAGTAAGTTCACATTTAAATTTCAATTAGGTGAATGTTTTTATTACATCTTTTAATCAGTCCTAAGTTTAGATAAACTCTATATAAACCTATTCAAAAAGAAAGGCATTTTAACATTAAATAAAATGAATCAAAATTCACATAATACACATTGCTTCATTTCTTTCCCAACATATATAACATGCATATGGATGGACCCTAAGCATATCTATACATGCAAATGAGAATAGTTAACACACTTTATGATGCTAAGTAATCCATTTAAGAAAATTTAGAAGTAGAATACGCATGATCTTTCTTAAGTAGAAAATGTTTTCCTTATCCCAAATTTCACATACATACATGAAAGTAAGAAAGGCATAAGTGAGTATAGCGCCATTGTTAACCAGAGGTGTAAGGTACAAGACCTACTTAGGGCTACTTAAAACCTCGCAACCTTGGGGTTGTCCAGACTAATATACCACTTTCCTTAAGTACAAACATGTATATAAAAGAAATGAAATGGAAAAGAAAATGCAAAAGTTGTTTAATAGTTTCATTTTTGTTTATGCAATTTATTCATACAGTATAGGCAATCCTTCTTAGATGAGCATAGGGATGAATAGGGTATAGAATTAAGTAAGTGTTGGGTTCTTTTCAAATGAACCCTACATCTTACCAACTCTATTCAAAACTATGCTAACATAAGAAAGAAAGGAAAACTACACTAAACATGCTTTATAATCCATCACATGCAAGCTTATAATTAAGATATGAATAAGCACACTTTCAGATTTGATATTTCATTTATAAGTTTTGAAAATATTTTGGATTTAGTAGTGATAATAGCCACTCATATTTTATTTTACTTTAACACATGCACATTTGACATAAAGTAAATAATTTTTTTTAAAATTTGAAACATGAAATTATGAATGCATGAATCACATGGCATACAACATGTTGGGAAAGATCTAAACAATGAAAGCATGTAAACAAACTCACTTTACTTAAATCTAAAGACATTCTTAAGGAATAAGAAAATTTAGAATAAATCAAAGTGAATTTCAAAATGATTTTTTGTTTAGTTTGAAGTTTGATTTAATTTTGAAAAGGTGAGATGAGTTTGTTATTCCTAACCCATTCCACATGTGTTTTGTATTTTTTTTTAATTTTAATAATTAAATTTTTTTAAGCATTGATTAGGTTAAGGTATGAATTAAGTGGCTTAATTAACCTTACCTACACCTTAGAAAATTAACTAAGTAATTATGAGCCAATGAGATGACATAAAACCCACAAGGTATTTAAATTTGTAATGCACCTAATAATGAAAGAGGCCTAATGCAATTTGGCTCACAATTAAAGTTAATTAAGCTAAGGGTTTAGCTTAAGTACTTTTAAAACACCTTTCATACTTATGAAAGGGTTTTAATTTCCTTAATTTTAGGCTATTAAACACTAAGCATCTACCCAAGGTAGATTAATTAAGTTTAGAACTTTTTAGAATTTTGAAAATTGTTTAAAGGGATAATTAATGAATTAACCCTTAATTAAGAGGATTAAGGAGAAAGAAGGGGGTTTAGGGAATAGCTTGGGAAATGCCCAAAGTATTCCATGAAACTATCTACTCATTGGATCTGACCTTAATCAAACTTAATCATAGGATAAGCCCACTAATCATACCTTAATTACCCTTAATTACATGAAAGGGGTAATTAGATAATGAGCTTCAATTTCAAATTAACTCAATAAATTAAAAGGGAGGAGAGGTCATCCCCTAAAATGAACCTTAGAAATTTGAGATTAATTGATGACTTAATTAGAGAATAATTAGCTAATTAAATTTCTCAAAGAAACCTAATTCAGAGAAAAAGGGAATTCAAAATCCATTGAAAATATTTTTAAAATATTCTAGATGAAATTATCTATCCATAGCATTTTTATTTTATTTTTTTGATTTTTATTGAAGGAATTAAGATTTTTAGAAGATTTTTAAATTAAGTAGGAATTAATTAAAATCCCTAACTAATCCTTTGCTTAATCACTCGGTGCGCGTGGATGGGTTAGCATGTTTTACAAAACATCACACCCAAGCCACTCACTTAAATGTCATATCAAGGGGGTGGTGGCACGCATATCCTTCATGGCTTAAAATAGAAAAGGGATTTATAAAATGTAGATAATAATTTCAGTCATCCATATAAAATGTGTGGATGGATGGCTGAGATGAGCTGAGTTCTTCCTTGAGGATTAATGGAGACCGTCCATGATCCAAGGGGAGATCCTGATAGCATAATCATTCAAGACTCAACATCATCTAGAGGAGTAGATCGGCCAATCCAACGGTGGATTTCATATGCAATGAAAATTCCTTTCACAAAGGACCAACACCTCTTAATCTAAGTGGTTGAAAAATCACATACCTCACCAAAAGTGATCACCATGGTAGCTTTGTCTAGTGGAGCTTGAAGTTCCTAGGCCGTTGAGTGGATCTTCCTATGGACCAACACCACTTGATCTCCCGTTGATCCAATTGAGGCTTTCTGTGGGAACTCAAATGGATGCTTGGGGCAACTTGGTCCTTATGATGAAGGAATTCAAATGGGATCAAGTATAGAAGAAGTTTGCTAATCACTCCACCTCCCCTATTTTTGCATAGTGCAAAATCGAGAAGAAACAATTCTAATCTTCCTTAGAAGGCTTAGGGATGCTCTCTGATGATTGCTAACTCTCTCTAGGCCTCAATCGAGTGTGAGTGAAGTGAATTTTTAGTGAATTTGGGGGACCATATCTCCCCTATGGCAATTGGATGCCGACCCATTAATTGCCATTTTGATCAAATTTACCATGTGGAGTGAGTATTTAGGATGTTAGATCATTGCACATGACCGGTTTAGCCAGAGGAGTGGAATGCCAACTCCTCATGTGCTTCAAATTGAACTTAGGAGGGAGTTCAAAAATTGAATTTTAAGCTATATGGTCGGGTTTGGTCTATGGGTCAAATGGGCTAACCAAAATTCATTCGGTTGGGTGAACCACTCATCTTTTAGGAAAGCCTTGTGATGTGATATGATGAAAATACCCATGGACTAGGCCAAAAATTTTTCTATAACCTAGGGGTAAAATGGTCATTTTGCTATTTTTCACTTTGGTTATGTTTGGTATGTTGAGAAAATAGGTTTGGCCAAGTTTCATTGGATTTGGAATCCATTTGATAGGGTTTGGCTCATGTTGACCCATTTAGGTCAAAATGGGTCAACTTGGGTCAAGTTGATCAATTGGTCAAATTGGGTCAAACCTAGGCTTGAGTCAAGTTCATATGACCATTTGAAATATTTTGGTGCCTTTGGTTTGGTTCAATTTGGTATAGATTTGGTTTTGGCTTATATGACTCATTTAGGTCAAATGGGTCAAGTTGACCCATTTGACCCATTTGACCCATTTGACCTATTTGGGTTTGGTCAAGGGTAGTTTTAGGTTTGGTTAGTCATATGGAGTGGATTGGTATCTATGTTTTCAATCAATTTGGGTTAGGTTCAATTTTGACTCAACATGACCCCTTTAGGTCATGTTGGGTCTAAGGTCAATTGGGCTAGGTTGGGTCTAATTGACCAATTGAGGCTTTGGTCCAGTTCCACAAGTGATTTGGGATGGACTTGACCCATTGGTTTCAATCAATTTGGCTTAGATCAAGTTTTGACACATTTTGACCCTTTAGGTCAAAATGGGTCAACTTGGGTCAAGTGGGCCAATTGGGCTTTCTTAGGCTCAAATTTTGGCTTGGTCAAGTTCAAACATAGATCATGAGTGAACTTAGATTAATAGTTTCAATCAATTTGGCCTATGGTGGATTTTAGCTATGTAAAGTTTCATTTTAGGTTAAGTGTTGACTTGGTCAACCCTTAGGTTTGACTTGGTTTGACCCAATTTGATTGATTGATCATCCCATGATGATTGTTGATCATGATGAGAGGGATATATGAGTTTGGTTCAATCCAATTTGGTTAGGATCAAAAGTTGGCTCATTAGGGTACTTTAGGTCACTTTGGGTCAAATAGGTTGGTCAAAGCTTGACTTGAGCTTGATTGATCTTCTATATGGACTTATGATTGAAATATAAATCCATTTACAAGTGGTTTGAAATCAAATGAGTTTTGATCCATTTAAAGGAAGAATATGAAGGGGTCTTGGGTTTGATTTTTGATTTGGATTTTGATTGTTTGATTGAAGTTTGGATATATATATATATATATATATATATATATATATATATATTGATATATATGTAAGATTGAGAGAAAATCAAGGGTTTGGCTTGATTTGGAATTGATTTGGCTAAGTTCAAGATTTTGACATGAAAGGCTTAGATTTGATTTTTAGTGGATTTGAGTTTGATTTTTGGAATTGGTTTTGATTGATTGAATTTATATCTCATTTATATATGTGAATGTAAATGAGAATATAAATTGATCATGAGAAAATTTCAAGAATTTGAAAGAGTTTAATCATGATTTAGGTTAAATCCATTAAAGGGAATTTAAATGATTTAAGAGAATTTGTAAATTGAAATTTAATTTTTAAATTGGATTTGATTGATTTATATTTATATTTCATTTATATATGAGAATATAAATGAAAATACAAATAAGTTTGAGAAAATCCCATGATTTTGAATAGGTTTGATTAAAGTTTAGGTTAAATCCATTAATGGGAAATTAAGGGATTTAAAGAAATTTCATGGATTTTAAATTTGAAATTTAATTTTTGCCTTCGATTTGCTTGATTTATATTTATATTTCATTTATATATGAATATAAATAAGAATATAAATAAGTTTAGAGAAAATCCCATTGATTTCAATAGGTTTGATCAAGGTTTAGAGTTGATTTTGTCTAAGTCCTTTAATAGAAAATTAAAGGGACATAAGGAGATTTTTTTGAATTATTTTGGAATTTTGAATTTGATTGGATTGATTTGAATTTATATTTCATTTATAAATATAAATATAAATGAGAATATAAATAGGTCATGAGAAAATCTCAAAGATTTGAATATGTTTGAATCACAATTTTGGTTAAGTCCTTAAGGGAGGCTTAGGGACTTAAGAAATTTGGACTTAGGAATTTTTGATGAATTTTGATCATGGGTTTCAATCATGGATTTCAATCATGGAATTGATTTGAGTTTGAGAAAATCAAATAGAATTGATTTGGAATTTGACTTGAAAGAAGGAAAGTCGAGGAATGGTTTAAGTTAAAGGGTAGGAGATTTTCCTAACATGCCTAAGGCATGACCTATTCCTATGGCTAACTCTTCTAAGTCTTCTAGGGCTAGGGGAGTGTCCACCTAATCATTAGATGTGTCTTAATACTAAGGAACTCTTAAAGTCTAAGAGGAATCCTAAGCCTAAGATGGGGGAGTTGAGAGCTCATTTTAAAAGTGAGGTCAACTGGGTGCTAGCCCGTATTAGGGTAGCAAGGGGAACAACTGGGCGCACTTGGAACTGCTACTACTGCGGGAACTGCCATAGCTTTCCTCTTCAGTGAGGGGATCTCTGAATCAGATGGAAACTCAACCTGGATGACCGGCTTCTGCCCGATGACCACGCTCCTGCTGACTGTCATGAGGGTAGTCCCCTCACATGTGATCTTTACCCCCTCAAAACCTAGGAGAAAATGGATGAGGTGGGCAAAGTCATACTGAGAGAGGCTACCCGACACAAGGCTAAGTCCATCCCAAAAGGAAATGTAAGACATACTTTTGTGCTACCATTTTAAACTGACTGACTGAACTGAAACTAACTGAAAACTGACTGAGTGTCTATAATGTTGAAAATAAGTTTGAATTAGATTTCTATTTTGTTGATTTTTTTTAATTTTGATTTATAATTTGAACTCACGCTCAACAACTTAAAAGTGTTAAATAAGGCTCAAATGAATTTAGAAGAGAGATTTTAAATTGATTGGAAAGGGAATTTTTTGAATGTATAATCCACTTTCAACAAATTTATGTTTGTTAAAAATGGGTTCAAATATTTTTGGAGAGATTGATGCTCTATTGGTTCATATTTGATTTTTGATATTTGGGGACCCTTCATTTCATAAATCTGAGTATGTTAAAGTAAAAGATCTATTGATTTTGTTTTGATTTGTGATTTTGAAATTTACTCACTTAATAAATTTGGGTATGCTAGGTGAGGTGTTTGAAAATAATTTTCTTCTTTTGTTTGCTTGTTTGTGAATCATGTGTGATTTTGAGAATGAAATCTTTACTTAGCAAATTTGGGTATGCTAAATGAAGAATCCAAATGTTTTATTATTTTTTGAAAAGAGGATATTTACTGAGCAAATTTGGATCTGCTAAATAAAGGGCCCAAATGGTTTTTGAAAAGAGAATTATTTACTTAATAAATTTAGGTATGCTAAATAAAAGAAATCCAAATGTGTTTTGTTTTGATGATTTTTGAAAATATGATTCTTAGCAAATTTAGGTATGTTAAGGAAATCCAAGTGTGTTTTGTTTTTGATGATTTTTTAAAAGGATTCTTAGAAAATTTATGTATGCTAAGGAAATCCAAATGTGTTTTTTTTTTTGTTGATTTTTTTGAAAAGAGGATTCTTAGCAAATTTAGGTATTCTAAGGAAATCAAAATGTGTTTTTATTTTTGTTGAATTTTTTTTTGAAAGAGGATTCTTAGCAAATTTAGATATGCTAAGGAAATCCAAATGTTGTTTTTGATTTTGATTTTATTTTTTTTGAAAAGAGGATCCTCATTTAGCAAATTTGGGTATGCTAAATGACAGATCCAAATGTTGTTTCAATTTTGATTTGATTTTGATTTTGATTTTTGATTTTTATTTTCATTTCTGATTTTGATTTTGGCTTTTAAAAAGAGGATCTTCATTTAGCAAATTTGGGTATGCTAAATGAAAGATCTAAATATTGTTTTTGATTTTTGATTTTGATTTAGGGGATCTTCATTTAGCAAATTTAGATATGCTAAATGAAGGATCCAAATGTCATTTCAATTTTGAAAAGATGATTGTTAATTTTGATTTTTGAAAAGATGTTTATTGATTTTATTTTTTTTAAATGTGATTGTTGATTTTATTTTGAAAATAAAATCTTCATTCAATAAAGATGTTCATTTGTGCTTTTGGAAAATATGATTGTTGCTTTTATTTTTGGAAATGAAATCTTCATTCAATAAATTAAATGAAGATGTTCATTTGTACCTTTTGAAAATATGATTGTTGATTTTATTTTTGGAAAGAGATTTGTTGATTTTCTTCCTGGAAAAGATGATTGTTCATTTTGTTTTGAAAATGAAATCTTCATTTAATAAATTGAATGAATATGTTCATTTGTACTTTTTGAAAATATGATTTTGGATTTTATTTTTGGAAAGATGATTGTTGATTTTCATTTTAAAAATGTGATTGTTGATTTATTTTGAAAAATGAAATCTTCATTCAATAAATTGAATGAAGATATTCATTTGTGCTTTTGAAAAAAATATGATTTTGGATTTTATTTTTGAAAATAGATGATTGTTGAATTTTATTTTGAAAATGAAATCTCCATTCATCAAATTAGATGAAGATGTTCATTTGTGATTTTTGAAAATATGATTTTGAATTTTATTTTGAAATGATCCTACAAATAACAATCATGAAGATTATTAGATGAGGGTGACTTATGAAAATTTTTGTGCAAATATGTTATTATGTGCACTTTAAAAAAGTGCTTTTTGGAAATTGATATGTTTGTAAAGGATTTATTTTTCTTTATTTTTGGAATGAACCTTTCCTTACCATAAAAAAATGGTAAGAAGGAAGTCTTTAGTTATTTCTTTTTATTATATTTTTATTTTCACCTATTGGGAAACCCAACAGGGGTTTTAAGACATTCACGGAGTGAAGTCCTAAAACTTAAAGGATGTTGGCTAGCTTAGCTTAAAGATGAAATAAACTAAGTGCCAATGAAAAAGAAAGATAGTCTCAAACTTATACAAAGTATAGATCCACTATCGATACTTGGAGACAATGATCATTTACAAAGATGGAGAAAGGAACCTTCCTCAACGGAGTCACCAAAAAATCTATAATGAAATTAATTTTCTAATTCTTCATTTAATCTTTTTGAAAAGAAAAAGAGATAAATGAAGAACCAAAAAAATATTTAAACACTTCTTGTGTTGGACACCTTGCAGATCTGCAGATGTTCTTATTAAGGTGATTGAGTACGGCATTGAGGAATGATGTACTATCTTGAGAGACAGAAGTCACCATCCTTAAATGGACCTAATCACTTTAATAAGGACTCCTAAGGACTATGGGTCTTTGGAATGTACCAGAGATTCTTCCCCTACTTTACATGGAAAAGTAAAGTAGGGTTTATTTTAAACTGGGTTCGTTAAGTTCCCTATGGAGGCAAGCCCCCATAGTTAATTACATCCTAAGGAATATGATTCCTTATGAATACTCTCGATTAAGGTAAATAATCATTATCTCCAAAGATTTCAAAGATAGGACTATCAATCAATTGGTTTATTTTTAAAAGATCAAGTGGGATTGATCAAGAGAAGGAAGTTATTATCAAAACCAAAAGAAGATGAGTAGGGGATGTTCATGATACTAGGAAGCCTAGTAAGCATCCCAAACTATCCTATGGTTGGGCTTTATATTTTTGAAATTGAGGGGAATTATTTTTTTGAGTTAAATTTTTCTTAGAAATATAAGGCTTACAATTCCACAACATAAGATTATGAAAATTCCAAAGAGGTGAGGATTTATGCTTATAGCTCACAAGGGGAAGTAGCAACCTCTAAACCTAAATCTTGGGAGCCTTGGCGAGGGCCGAAGGATGACCTACTAAGGAAAAATGGGTATTTGGTTTACCTCCATAAGAGAGGATAAACCTGACTGTTTGGACTTACAACTGCCTGGGGTGACTGCCAACTAACTCCTCCTACAATTTTAAATACATGTAGGCAAGTCATATGCTTTTGCAAGATAGCTAGATTATTGTTTATTTAGAAAGAGACTAAGTCCTTAAACACACTCCTTAATAGACTAGATTATGTAGTGCATGATTAATGACTTAAATCTAATGCAAATTTTTGTTTATATTTTATTTTCATTTTTGGACAATTCATTTGACACGGGCTTTAGGATTCATATGCCTAATGCATGAGAAATTAGATTATGGGCCAAAATCAGCAAGAATTTAAATGTGTTTTCACCATGGTTCTCAAGTTCTCTGGCAAAAGTGAAAGCCCTCCATAATAAGAGTGAAACAAGATGCTTTTTTTTATGATGATATGAAAATACAACATCCATAACGCTAAATCTTTTATCGTTCTTTATAACCTAGGCTTTAGGTGAGGTTATGATTTGTTATTTTTGGTTTTGAGTTTATTAGTTAGGTAGAAAATTTATTTTTCCTAGAGCCTAATCATCAAGCCATACATCAAAAAAGAAGAAACTAAGAAAATATGTCATCTTAATCTAATCAAACAACAAACAATTTATAAAGCTAGCGCAAAAGAAGAAGAGGCCTTTTGTGGCAAGACTCCACCGCACAAACCCGAAAAAAATTGGGTAACCAAGCTCTACCCTTATACAACCCAGATTACAAATGAATTAATTACAATCAAGAAGGAATTCATGTTATGGGGGTATTCATTCTTCACTTCTTCTTTCTTCTTTTCTTATTTTCTTTCTTCTTTTTTCTTTCTTTCTTCTTTCTTCTTTTGGTTAGTTGGAATGTGGTTGATCCAAAGGCTTCACATGATACTCAAGACATAATCTTATGATCAATGTTCATCCTAATCTCCCATAACAATCATTCTAAATTCTAATTGCAAAATTACATGAAAATGGGAAAAAAGTAAATCTAATTAAAACCTATAAAATAGAGATTAGCTAAACAAATCACACAATCCCAAGCATGTATTTGAATAAATTAGACTTAACACCCCACACAAGGGTAACTAAGTCCACATGGCCTATTTTGGATTATGCTTAGGGGTATAAGCAACCTGTCCAGCAAAAGCATTTATATTTTTATTACAATGCCCCTTAAACACAATCCCCTGCAGAAGATAATGATTAGACTAAGATTGTCCTATCATTCAGTCTACGCACATACAGCCTAACATCCAAACTAAAACATCACATCACAAAATAAAGTCAAGCATCAAACCAAGCACCGCCCTAACATAGGACTAGAAATGGTGACTTAACCTAATGTGTGTGTCATTTAAGATTTGTGTGGTATATCTTAGCTATGCTTTAAGGTTAGAGTTTTCTAAGTATGAAGGGTTCAACTTAGAGGGTGGTTTCATTTAAGTGGTTTAGTTGATTTGGTTAAATTTTATTTTATTATTTGATTTAGTTTGAATGAACTTACAATTAATTACTAAGTGTTGTAAAGAGACTTCTCTTTCCTCCCTACCTTAAGTAATTTTTATAATAGATTCATTAATGATTTTTGTTTTATTGAATGTTTATTATATGTTTTAATTAATCCTAAGTTTGGATTTTCCCTAAATAAACCTATTCAAAGAGAAAGGCATTTTAAGATTAAATAAAGTGAATTACTATCAAAAAACACACAACACTTTATTTCTTTCCAACATATGTAACATGCATATGGATGAATCCTAAGCGTATCTATACATGTAAATGGAAATGTTAGCACACCTTAAAGATGAATGCTTCGGGTTTTTTATTTAAGAAAAATTTGGAATGTTTCATGTATGCATATTTTTTCTAATTAGAAATGTAAGATATTCTTTTCTCCATTATTCATATACACATTTACATATATGAAAGACATAAGTGAGTACGATGCCATTATTTTCTACACTAGGGGTGTAAAGTACAACACCTACTTAGGGCTACTTAAAGCCTCGCAATCCTGGGATGTCCAGACTAATATACCATTTTTTTTCTTAAATACATGTGCATGTATAAAAAGAATGAATGGAAAAAGAGCCATGCAAAAAAGTTTATATTTGTTTGTTTGATTTGGTTATGCAATTTACATGGGTAAATGTGAAGATCCCTCTTAAAGGATAACATAGAAATGAATAGGAATGGATTTAAGCATGCGTTGTGTTCTTTTCAAATGAACTATACACTTTGCAAATGCTATTCAAAACTATGTTAAAAGAGAAGAGAAGAAAAAGTCACATAATGCACATTTTATATTATACTCACATGCAAACTTATAAGTAATTATAAGTAGCATACATTTCATTTGTAATATTTGATTTCTAAGTTTTGAATATAATTTTAGATTTAGTAGTGATAATAGCCATTTATATTCTTAAGCCAAAACATGCTATTTGACATAAAGAAAACATTTCATTTTAATTTGATTTTTCAAAAGACATGAATGCATGATTTTCATATGACATGCACATTTAGCATGTCAGGAAAAAAATAAAGTGATGTAAGAATGTAATTTCATTCATCTTAATTAATTCCTAAAGACAAACCTATAGAATAATATCATTTAAAGTGAATCAAATTATTTAAAGAAATTTTTAGTTTTATTTTGAGTTTGATTTGAATTTAGGGAATGTGAGAAGGTTTTCTAGTTCAACCCATCTCCCACATGTGTGTGTTATTTTAGTTTAATTTTTAGAACCATTAAATTATTTTTATGTTATGTTTAGGTTAAGGTGTAAATTAAGTTCATTAATTACCCCTTACCTACACCTCCTTAACATAATTATTCAAATAATTGTGAGCCAACATATAACATGCAACCACATTGAATTTAAATTAGCAATGCACCCTAAGAAAGAAAGGGCCTAATGCAATTGGCTCATAATTGATGATTAATTAAGCTAAAGGATTTAATTAAGTACTTTCATAACCCTTGCCACACATGTAAGTTGGATTTGATTTCCTTAAGCTTACTTAGGTTATTGAACACCTAAGTATCTACCCAGCAAAGAATTGATTAAGTTTAGATTGATTTAAAAATTTTGATTAAGTTAATTAAGAAGATTATTAGTGGATTAACCCTTAATTAGGTTTGGATTAATGAAGAAAGGGGATTTAGGGAATAGCTTAAGAGAAATATCCCAAAATTATTCAATAAACCTTCTAATCCCTTAAATGTTTAGCTTAATTAAATGATTAAGCCACTGTTCATGCTTAATTATCCTTAATTATATTAAGAGAGTGATTAGGGATTCATTAATTGATTTTCTAATTAACCCATAATAAACTACAAGAAAATTAGGAGAGACAGAGGTCATCCCCAAAACATGCCTAAGATGTTTGGAATTAATTAATGAAGTCATTAGGGAGTAATTAGGATTATTAATATTTTAAATAAACCCAAATTAAGGAAAACTTACTGCTCAAAATCAAGTGAAATTAATTTTATATTATTCCAACTTTAAATATCTTTAAAATGAGCCCTTATTCATATTTTTTTGATTTTTCTACATTTAGTTATGTGTTTTTGAAGTTTTAGTGATTAAGGATAATTAAATAGCCCTAATTATATAATTAATGTCCTGACTGGCCGATGCGAGCGTGCATTCCGTACACTAAGATTGGTTATTTAAGTCACATCGATTGCATAGTCGGTCAGATATGCGCTTTCCTTTGGACCGTCCGATCAAAGATCGGACGGTCAAGATCAAGCCCGCAGTATCAAAGAGATAATCATGAAATCTAATGTGGATTAATCAGTACTGTCCATCCAAAATATGTGGGATGGATGGTCCATGATTCATCCCCGCCTGGAGGGAGCCCATCCATTCCTTAAGGCTTGATCTGCTTGAGCTCGGATTGAGCTAAGATTGAACCCACACCATCAAGAAGTAAGAAGAAGATCCAATGACCAATTTCACTTGGGATGAAAGTTCCCTTCACAAAGGACCAAAGAAAATCTAGATTAAGCTTGATTTTGATTCATACCTTGCTGGAGGCTATCATTCAGCTCCCAACCCACGAGGTAGCTTGTAGAGGCAGAAGCCCTGAAAGTTTGAAGGATTGAGATCAAGTTGATCCTCCTATTGGCCAAACTCCTCTTCAAGTGCTTGCAGCATTAGTCTAGCTCCCTCTTCCCGTAGCTTGAGTGCTTGGGGTTTGACTTAGGGGAAGTCGACTTGATGCCTTGAAGTTTCTTGCAAGAGGAATTGGCTTGTGATGGTGAATTGAGCAAGTTGGAATTTCCAATGAGCTCCCCTATTTTAGCTTTGAAGAAATCTAAAAATGGAGAATTCAAAATAGCTTGAGGAAGCTTCGAGAAACTTGGAGAAGGTTGCTCTGAGTTCCTAAGGCTCAATCGAGTGTGAGTGATTGCAAATGAAGCGACATTATGGGGAGTATATCTCCCCCTACAAGGATCGGATGGCCATGCTTCTTCTTGCTGTTTTGATCAAATTGATCAGATTGATTGAGTTTGTTAGGTCATTTTGGATGCCACGTGATTCAATTTTGGCAAATGGAGGGAGTGGAGGAGTTCCCATTTGTTAAATGAGGTGTGGGAGGTGATCCCATGTGCTCATTTTGAGTGGAATGGTCGATTTTGCCTTTGGTTGAGTTTAACTAACCCAAACCCATTGGGTCATGTGCACCACACTCATTAGTGTCCATTTGGCCCACTAAGAGAGTGTCAAGTGGCCACAAAAAGTATATGACCAAATTTTAAGTAGAATTGGCCATAGGTTACCCCTTGACCTGGGGGTAAAATGGTCATTTGGCTTTGGTTTCAATTTAGGTAGATTTTGAATAATTAGTCAAATTGGGTCAAACTAAGGGTTGGGTCAAGTTCATATGACCATTTGAAATGTTTTGGTATCATTGTTTTGGTTCAATTTGATTTGTATTTGGTTTTGGTTCATTTGAATTCATTTAGGTCAAATGAGTCAATTTGACCCATTTGACCTAATGAGGTTAGGTCATGGGTTGGTTTAGGTTTGGTTAGTCATTTGAAATGTTTTGGTAGCTTTGGTTTCAATCAAATTTGGTTTGGTTTCATTTTAGGTTAATTTGATCTTTTAGGTCAAGTTGGGTTCATGGTCAATTGGGCTAGGTTTGGTCAAGTTGGCCAATTGAGGTTTTGGTCAAGTTAAACAAGTGATTTGGAATGAACTTGACCCATTAGTTTCAATCAATTTGTCTTAGATCAATATTTGACATATTTTAATTTTTTAGGTCAACTTGGGTCAACTTGGGTCAAGTGGCCAATTGGGCTAGGCTAGGCTCAAATGATGAGTTGGTCAAGTTCAAACATTGATCATAAATTAGTTTTAATCAATGGTTTCAATCAATTTAGCTTATGATAGATTTTAGTTAATTTAGGTTTCATTTTGGCTAAGTGTTGACTTGGTCAACCCTTAGGTTTGACTTGGTTTGATCCAATTTGAGTGTTGATCATCTTATGATGATTGTTGCTCACAATGTGAGCTTAGATGGGCTTAGTTCAATCCAATTTGAGTAGGACTAGAATTTGGCTCAAAAAGGTACTCTAGGTCACTTTGGGTCAAGTGAGCCTAAGTGGGTCATTTCACTTGATCAAGGCTTGATTCAATTTTTATTGAACTCACATATGGACTTATGATTGAAATATAAATCCATTTGCAAGTGATTTGGAGTCAAATGGGTTTTGATTCATTTGAAAATTTCAAGTTCAAAAGGTGAACATGAGTTTGATTTGGGTTTGATTTTTAAAATTAGTTTTTTTGATTTGTGATTGAAGTTTGCATTTATATTTGGATTCATGATTGAAGGGTTGATTGAATCATGAAGAAAATCCAAGGGTTTGAATTGATTTGAGATTGATTTGACCAAGTTCAAGCAATTGACTTGAAAGGCTTAGGTTGAATTTAGGTTAGATTTGAATTTGAGTTTTGAATTTAATTTGGGTATTTGAATTTATATTTCATTTAAATTTGTGAATATAAATGAAAATATAAATGGGTAAAATCTTAAATCAATTCCAACTCAATTGATTTTTTCAAATCTTAAATCATTTCTAAAAACCCAAATCTTAAATCAATTCCAACTTAATTGATTTTCTCAAATCATAAATCAATTCCAAATCAAATCTTAAATCAATTCCAACTTAACAAATTTTCTCAAATTATAAATCAATTCCAAAATCCAAATCATAAATCAATTCCAAATCAAATGATTGAAACCCATGATTGAATTCAACTCCTAAAATCTTTCCTACGCCCTTTGATTTCATCTTATAGACTTAGCTCAAATCAAATCTAAATCACTCCAAACTCAAAAGATTTTCTCATAATCCATTTATATTCTCATTTATATTCACAAATATAAATGAAATATAAATTTAAACAATCAAAATCAATTCAAAACTCAAATCCAAATCCAACTTAAATCCAACTTATACTCTTTCAAGTTAAATCCTTGAACTTAACCAAATCATTCTCAAATCAATTCAAAACCTTGGATTCTCTCTTCAAACAATCACTCCTTCAATCACATGCCCAAATATAAGCATAAACTATAATCATCAAACCAAAATCAAACTAACCCAAATCAAACCCATATTCATCCTTTTGACTTTAAATTGGCAAATGAACCAAAACCCATTTGACTCCAATTCACTTGCAATTGGATTTATATTTCCATCATAAGTCCATATGTGAGTTCAATCAAACTTGAATCAAGCCTCGATTAAGTCAATTGACCCATTTAGGCTCACTTAACCCAAAGTGACCTAAAGGACCTTTTTTAGCCAAATTCTAATCCAACCTAAATTGGATTGAAATAAGCCCATCTAAGCCTGACATTGTGAGCAACCATCATCCTAGGATGATCAATCATTCAAATCGGGTCAAACCAAGTAAAACCTAGCCTTTGACCAAGTCAACACTTAACCTAAATAAAACCTAAAATAGCCAAAATCCACCATATGCCAAATTGATTGAAACCATTGATCTAAATCAATTCATAATCGATGATTGAACATGACCAAGTCATCAAATGAGTCAAACAAAGCCTAATTGGCCACTTGACCCAAATTGACCTGACCTAAAAGTCAAAATAGGTCAAATCTTGATCTAAAATTGATCAAAATGCCTCAAGTTCATTCCAAATCACTAGTTGAACATGACCAAAGCCTCAATTGACCAATTAGACCTTCTTGACCATGAACCCGACTTGACTTAAAGGTCAAATCAACTTGAAATCAAATCAAACTAAAATTGATTGAAACCAAAGCTTGCAAAATATTTCAAATGATCAACCAAGTCTAATCCAACCCATGACCTAACCCAATTGGGTCAACTTGACACATTTGACCTAAATGAACCTAAATGAATCAAAACCAAATCTAAACCAAATTGAACCAAACCAATTTTACTCATAAGCTCTAAATGATCATTTAAACTTGATCTAACCCATAGTTTGACCCAATTTTACCAATTGGTCAACCTAACCTAATTTGACCCAACTTGACCTAAATGGGTCAAATTGAACCAATCCAAACCAAATGAACTCCAAATCACTCAAAATTGGGCCCAACCCATTTTTGAATCATTTTAAATCTACCCAAATCAAAATCATGGCCAAATGACTATTTTACCCTTAGGTCAAGGGTATCCTATGATCAAATTCACTTAGAATTTGGTCATTTCTTTCTCAAGGCCACTTGGCATCCTCCTAGTGGTCCACATAGACACTAAGGGAGGTGGTGAACATGACCTAATGGGCTTGGGTCAGCCATGACCCAACCCAAGGCTAAATTGACCCCTCCAATAGGAATTGAGCACTTGGATCACCCAATGCACTCATCTAGCACATGAGCACTCACTCTACTTCCCTCCACTACCTAAAATGAATCACATGAGATGCTAAACAACCCAAACCGATCAACCAATCTACTTCATTGATCAAAAATGGCAAAATTGCTCTTCTTTGTCTGATCCAAGAAGGGGGAGATATACTCCCCTCATTCCCACTCAAACAACAAGCACCTTGAGCTAATAAAATCAAGCATTCCTAAGCTTCCCAAGGCCATTTCCAAGCTCCCTTGATTTCTCCTTCTCGATTTTGCTCAAAGAGGAAATAGGGGAGGTCCATCCCATTTCCAAGTCACTCAATTCTCCACCAAAACTAAATTAAACTCACAAGCACCTTCAAGGGACCTCGTTGAGCTCAATCAAGTTGTTTTCCAAGTCACCAAGCCATGGGAAGGAGGACTTTGATCAAAGCATATTTCCATTGAAAATGGGGACTCAATCCAACCCAACTTCCCATCACCCAACAAGCTTGATCATTCACGTGGCGATAGATTAGGGTTTTAATTAATTTATTTATTTTTTATGCTAAAACTTTAAATTAATAATTAGAAAATTTCAAAATACAAATTCAAGTTCATTTTAAAGATAATTCAAGGAGAATAATATAAAAGTTTAATTAATTTTGAATAGAAACCTTTACTCAATTTGGGTTTTATTTAATGGCTAATTGAACTCATACTTAATTAATTCCAAACTTTTTGGGGTTAATTAGTGGGATGACCTCATCTCCCATGATTTTCTTAGAATTTATTGTTGGATTAATTAATAATTGTACTTAATCTCTCTTAAAGTAATTAAATGATTAATTAACATATTAAATAGTGATAAAGTCATTAATTATAAAATCATGAAATAAATTGAATACTTAGGAATGAGGTTTTTTTTCCAATATGTTAAGTTTATTTCATATGGATAAACACTTTAATTTGTATTGATTAATGATTTATTCACTTCATTAGATGGCTTAATTAACAAAATTAAAACCAAATTATTTAACTTAATCATCTTCTTGGTAGATTCAGATGTTCAATAGCAAAAGAGCTTCAAAATCATAATCAAACTATATGTGGTATGGTTAAGTTCTTAATTAAACCCTTTAGCTTAATTAATCAATAATTGTGGTGTATTAGGCTCCTTTATTTCTTAATTAAATGATTTAAATTCCATATAGTTGCATATCATGTTAGTAATTACTTATTTAATTATGTTAAAGTTGTAGGAAGTAATTAATGGATTTGATTCACACCTTAACCTAAATAAACATAAAATCAACCTAATTGTTCTAAAATTAAACTAAACCAATTCACATGGGAAAATGGATTAGATTAAACTCTTTTCACATTTCCTAAGTCAAATCAAATCCAAAATAAAAATCTCCTTAAGGAATTTTGATTCACTTTAAATGATCTTATTTTATAGGATTTTCTTTAAGAATTAATTAGGGTGAATGAAGTCATATGCTTACATCACTTTATTTCTTTCAGAGCATGCTAAATTTATTTTCCATATGAAACCATGCATTCATCTCTTTTTAAAAAAAATCAGTTAAATTCTTTTTTGTAAAATTGCATGTGTTGGTTAAAGTTAAGAATATGAGTGGCTATTATCCCTATTAAACCAAAAATTATTTCCAAAACTTATAAATTAAAGATTATGAATGAAGTGATGCTACTTATAAGTACTTATAAGCTTGCTTGAGATTATAGCATAAGATGTATTTTGTGTTGTTTTCTTCTCTTCTCTTAACATAGACTTGTATAAGATTTACAAAGTGTATAGT
This sequence comes from Cymbidium sinense, assembly GCA_021442155.1. Classification (NCBI taxonomy): domain Eukaryota; kingdom Viridiplantae; phylum Streptophyta; class Magnoliopsida; order Asparagales; family Orchidaceae; genus Cymbidium; species Cymbidium sinense. Next base: position 100,280,506 of record CM038217.1, on the reverse strand, counting down.
TCATTTAAAAAGAACATAACACTTGCTTAAATCTATTCCTATGCACTCCTATGTTATGACTTAAGAAGGATCCTCACATTACACATGTAAATTATACAACCAAATCAAACAAAAATCTTTTGCATGATTCTTCATCCATTTGTTTCTTCTTGTACATTTACATGTATTTAAGAAAAATGGTATATTAGTTTGGACATCCCGGAGCTGCGAGGCTTTAAGTAGCCATAAGTAGGTCTTGTACCTTACGCCCCTGGTGTAGAAAATAATGGTGTCATACTCATTTATATCTTTTATACAGTGGATGTACATTTTATTAATGGATGAGAAATCTCTTTTCTACATAATAAAGACAAGCATTCATGGAATATTCAAATTTTTAAATCATATCTCTTAGCATTCATCATCAAAGTGTGTTAAAATTTGTATTGCATGTATATATATATATATATATATATATGCTTAGGACTATTCATATGCATGGTATACATGGTGGAAAGAAATAAAGGGTTGTATGTTATGTGATAGTAATTCACCTTAATTAATCCTAAGATGTATTTCTTATTGAATAGAGCTATTTAGAGCAAATCTAAATTTAGGGTTAATTAAAACATATAATAAAACATTCACTAAAGAAAAATTATTAATGAATCCACCTTAGCAATTACTTAAGGTAGGGATGAAAGAGATGTTCTCTTCTCTTTTCTTCTCTTTACAATATTTAGTAAATAAATGTAGGTTCATTCAAACCAAATCAAATCATCAAATAAAATTGACAAATCAATTAAATCACTTAATATAAAACCACCCTCTAAATTGAATTCTTCACACTTAGAAATTCTTAAAGCCTAAGACATGCCACACAAGCCTTAAATGGCACACACATTAGGCTAAGTCACTATTTCTAACTCTATGTTAAGGCGGTGCATGGTTTGATGCCTGATTTTATTTTGTGATGTAATGTTTTAAGACTGGATGTTAGGGTGCATATGCGTAGACTGGATGTTAGGTCGATATTAGCCTAATTATGCTTTCTACATGGGGTTATGCTTAAGGGACACTATAATAAAAATATAAATATTTTTGTTGTGCAGGTTGCTTATACCCCTAAGCATTATCCAAACTAGGATAGGTGGACTTGGTTACCCATGTGTGGGGTGCTAAGTCCAAATTATTCATATAACTACTTGGGTTGTGTGATATGTTTAGCTAATCTCTATTTTGCAGGTTTAGTTAGATTTATCTTTCCCATTTTGATGTAAATTTTACAATTAAAATTTGGAATGAATGTTATGGGGGCATTAAGGTGAACATTGGTTATAAGACCATGTCTTAAGTACCATGTGAAGCCTTGAAGCAAACCACATCTCAAGTCAAATCAAAATAAAGAAAATGGAACAAAATCAAAATAAAGAAATGAAGAAATGAAGAAATGAAGAAATGAAAAAATGAAGAATGAAGACCCCCATAACATGAATTCCTTTTAATTGTAATCATTTATTTATAATCTGGGTTGTATAAGGGTAGAGCTTGGCTACCCATTTTCTTTTTCGAGTTTGTATAGTAAAGCTAGACCACATCGGCCTCTTATTCTTTTGCTAATTTTATAAATTGATTGATGTTTTGTTTGTGATTGTGCAATTAGGATGGCATGATTTTCCTAGTTTCTTCATTGTTTGATGAATGGCCTTGATGCAATTAGGCTCTTAGAAAAACAAATTTTCTATCCAATTAATCAACACAAAATTAAATTAAATAACTCATAACCTCACCTAAAGCCTAGGACATAAATCAAAATAATAAAGATTTAGCAACCCCTTAGTTGGATGTTATATATCTCACATCAACATAAAACATATTTCTTCACTCTTGCTAATGGAGGGCTTCCACCTTTTCCAGAGAAAATGGCTTGACATTTGAAAGGCATGGTGGAAACACACCTCCTTCTTTCTGATTTTGTCCCATAATCAATCTTCTTATGCTTTAGGCATATGAAATCTCATAGCCTGTGTCAAATCAAAATGTCTAAAAATTAAAACTTAATAAAATTTGTATTAGATTAAGTCATTATTCATGCCCTTCATGATCTAGTCTCTTAGGGAGTGTGTTTAAAGATTTAGTCTCATTTCTAAATAAACCATAACCTAGCTATCTTGCAAAGCATAAGACTTGTCTATATGTATTTAAAATAATAGGAGGTGTTAGTTGGAAGCCACCCCCAGGTGGTTGTAAGTCCAACACTCGGGTGATTTATCCTCTCTTGTGGAGGTAAACCATATACCTATTTTTTTGCCTTAGATTTAGGTTGTGCCTTGGTCCTCGCCAAAGCTCCTAGATTTAGGATTCGAGATTGTTGTTTCCTTTTTCAGGCTACAAGCATAATCCTCACCTCTTAGGCATTTCCAAGATCTCGTGCTGTGGAATTATAAGCCCTAGATTTCTAATAAAAATTCAACTCAAACATATAATTCCTCTCAAATTTTAAAAATATAAAAACCCAACCATAGGATAGTTTGGGAAGCTTACAATGTTTCTTAGTATCATGAGCATCCCCTACTCATCTCCTTTTGGTTTCGATAATAACTTCCCCAGTTTGATCAATCCCACTTGATTTTCCAAAAATAACCAATTTGTTAATAGTCCTATCTTTGAAATCTTTGGAGACAACGGTCATTTATCTTAATTGAGAGTATTATTAAGGAATCTCATTTCTTAAGATGTAATTAACTATGGGGGCTTTCCTCCACAGGAAACTTAACGAACTCATTTAAATAAACCCTGCTTTACTTTTTCATGTAAACTAGAGGAAAGATCTTTGGTACATTAGAAGAGTCATTCTCCTCAGGAGTCCTTATTAGGTGATCAGGTCCATTGTAGGATGGTGATTTATATCTCTTGAGATAGTACATCATTCCTCAATGTCACTCTCAATCACCCTAATGAGTACATCTATGCATCAACGTGGTGTCCCAACCACTACACATTTTTTAAATCCCATAATTTGAGAAATAAAAATAAACACCACAGATTTTTCTGGCGACTCTGCTGTAGATGGTTCCTCTCTCCATCTTTGGTAAATGATCATTGTCTTTAAGTATCGATAGTGGATTTGTATTTCATATGAATCTGAGACTATCCTTCTTTTTCGTTGGAACTTAGCTTATTTCATTCTTACGCTAAGCTAGCCAATATTCTTTAGGTTTTAGGATCTCACTCTATGTTGGTCTTAAAATTCTTTTTGGGTCTCCCAATAGGTGAAAATAAAAATTTAACTAAAAGAAATTACTAAAAACCTTGTTGAACTTCCTTACCATTTCTATGGTAAGGTAAGGTTCATTCTACAAATAACAAAAAATAAAATTCCTCATAAACTTTTCAAAAGCACTTCTCTGAGGTTCACATAATAAAATACTTACACAAAAAATTTTCATAACTCAACCTCATCTAACAATCTTCAAGATTGTTACATGTAGGATCTTTTATAAAAATCAAAATTAAGAATCATCTTTCAAAAAAGCACAAATGAAAATCCTCATTCAATATACCCAAATTTATTGAATGAAGATTTCATTTCCAAATAAAATCAAAATCATCTTTCAAAAGCATATATGAACATCCTCATTCAATATACTCAAATTTATTGAATGAAGATTTCATTTCCAAATAAAATCAAAATCATCTTTCAAAAGCACATATTTGAAAATGAACATCCTCATTCAATATACCCAAATTTATTGAATGAAGATTTCATTTCCAAATAAAATCATGTCATAAAAATTGAAATTCCATTCTCGGCATATTTCACATATGTTGAAGTTGGAATTTCTTTCTTTTCAAAAAAGTACAATTTTGAAGGTAAGCCTCTTCATTCAATATATCCAAAGATGTTGGATGGAGATTCCATTTTCAAACAAAATCACACAATTTGAAATTACACTCAACACATTCCACATGTGTTAAGTTGGATTGCCATTCTTTTTAAAAAAGCAATAATCACACAGAAAAATTTCATCTTTAAAAATAATAATAATAAAACATGATTGACTTCCATTTTACATACCCAAATTTGTTAAATGGAAATCTCCTCCACAAAAATCATGAAAATCAAAATACATTGGAATTCCATTTGACATACCCAAATTTGTCAAATGAGAGTTTCATTTTCAAAAAAAAAATTGAAAAGATAAAATGGATTACATTTAACACACCATCCTTGTTAAATAAAAATCCCTCCTTTCAAAAATGACACAAAATTAAAACATAAAAATCTAAACAAAAATATTTGGACTTTATTTAGTATATCCAAATTTGCTAAGTAAAGATCCTCTTTTCAAAAATCAAAACAAAAATATTTGGCATACCCAAATTTGCTAAGTAAAGATCCTCTTTTCAAAATCACAAAAAATCGAACACATTTGGATTCTTTATTCAGCAGACATAAATTTTCTAAGTAAAGATCACATTTTCAAAATCAAAACACAAAAATAAACACACTTGGACTTTATTTAGCATACCCAAATTTGCTAAGTAAAGATCCTCTTTTTAAAAATCAAACAAAATCATATAGGTTTTATTTAACATACACAAATTTTCTAAGTAAAGATTTTATTTCTAAATTCACACATGATTCACATCATGGGCAAACAAGCAAAAGAAAAAAATTATTTTCTAACAACTCATTTAACATAACCAAATTTACTAAATGAGTAATCCCCAAACAAAATCAATTGACCCTCTATTTTAACATACTCAAATTTGTTAAATAAAGGGTCCCCAAACATAAAAAAAATTTAAATTCAAATATGAACCAGTGGAAGTATCAAAAATCTCTTTAAGACATATGAACCCATTTTCAACATACACAAATTTGTTGAAAGTGGATTCTAAACTCAAAATCTCTTTTCCAATTCATTCAAAATCTCTCTCCTAAATTCAATGAACCCCACTTAATATATTCAAATTGTTGAGTGTGGTTTCAAATTATAAAGAAAATTAAGATATAAAATCTAATTTGAGTTTGTTTCCAACAATTGCAAAGTTCTAGTTCAATCTCAGCTTTTCTCAAAGTTTAGTACAGTTCAAATGGATGCCCAGAAGTATGTGTTCATTTCCCCTTTGGGATGGATTTGGCCTTGGATCGGCCTCCCACAAATTGATTTTTCTCATCTGATACACTTTAGCTGAGGATTTGAGGGGACCAGGATCATTTGTGAGGGGGCAACCCTCACCACCTTCAGTAGGATTATGGTGACTGGGCAGAAGCCAGTCATCCATGTTGAGATGTCGTTAGATTCTAAATTTTCCTCACTAAAGAGGAAGGTGGTGGAGATTTCCATAGCAGCCATAGCTCCACTGTACATTCAATTTTTCTCATTACTGCCTCGCATGGGCTAGTACCCACTCACTGGCTTCTTCCAAGGGGAAGGCTACCCTAGCTTCAGGGATAGTCTCCCTTACCATTAAGATAGGGTCTAGTTCTCATACTGCTCCACCCAGCAGAACTCAATGCTGCAATAAGAGTCATAAGATCAAGCAACATCATGTGCGCATAACCAAAGAGATGGAAGCAGTCTCTCATGCTAGTGAGGAGTCACCCAGTGTAGTTTCTCCTCTGATTACATAGAACAAGTTTCATCCTCTTTTCGGATTTGATGGAGAGGAAGATGTTAAGAGGATTATAGTGTCACCTCCATCTACAGTTCATTATGAAGCTTATTAAAGATAGGAGGAGGTCCTACACTAGCCTCATGATAGTTCTACATCGAGTTAGTGGGGCTTACAAACAGTTAGAGTCTGGTGCCCAGTTGGATTTACGATCGATTATTCCTCACAGTATGGGCGAGCATATATGTCAGGAGAGAGTCAAAGAGGCATGTATTAGTTCATGTTACTAGTAAAGAGAGGCGAAGGTATCCCAGGCAGTCAGTAGCCTCCATCCACGTAGATTTTCCCGATCAACGTGCTACCATGCTAGTCACACATTGGTATTCTATGGTACTACCCATCATGGGAAGAGAGCATAGAGTGTTATCCATCACACCACTCCACTCCACATCTTCCATCACCAGTACAAGTCCCATCTTCTATAGTTCCATCTAAAGCCATGAAGGAAGCATCAGAGAAAAAGAAAGCCCCACTAGTGATCGGGCTATGGCCAAGAGATCCCATTGCATCTACACCTGCCAGGGTGAGTGAGCTCTCTTGCTCGACCTCTACCATTCTTTGGCCAGAAGAGAGCATGGAAATCAGACATTGGAGGAGAAGTTCCATTATCCCATGGATAGATCCTCCAGGAGTAGCACTTGGGAAGTTGAATGAGCATGTATCCTCCAAGCATAGCCCTCACAAGATTTGGTAGTAGGTCGGATGTATTCATGAACATGATCCCACGGTCGATCATAATCATTTGTGCTCATGATGGACCGCTCCTTAAATGATATTGTAGCAGAGTATCTTACTAAGAAGAAGGAAGTCCTGGGGTATAACTTATGACCTGAGGAGAGAAGGTTAGCTTTGATCCCAATGAAGATGATTTGTTGGAAGACTCAGCAGAGGTGCATATAGTTGACACTAGATGTTCTCTCTTTTGGGATCACCAGATTTTGGAAGGTGCTACGGCGAACAAGATGATATAGCCTATTCAACCCAACACCTCCTTCAACAACTCAAATAGAAGGATGAGCAGATTGATAAGATGGGAAAGAGGTTTGAAGATTTGTTAGTGGCAGTTCTAGCACTTCAGAATCAAGCTCCAGCAGCACATCCTACCATTGTGGAGACTGAGTTATTGCATGTCTTGGATCAACCCAAGAGTTCACCTCCAATAGAGCAAGGCAGCACTAGCTTGCATAGGAAGGTAGTGGATAGTTCTCCATACAAGAAAAAGATATCAAACTCATGGTTGAATAATAAGTGAAAGAAGCACTAGTGCAAGCTTGAGGTGGTTCATCAGTTCCAAAGGGTAGATCCTACCCAGAGGAATTCGATGTTATCCAATATCCTAAGGGTTTTGTACCTCCTTCTTCCAAGAGTTTTGATGGTAGCACTCTCCGATATAGCGCACTTGAGCCAATTGTAACATAGTGGTAGTATGCTATTACTTTTATCTCTTTGTGATTAGTAGGCATAGCCTTTGATTGGTAATGAACTCCCAATAGTTGATGAAGACTTTTGTTGAGTTGGAGAAACTCTTTATTAAGAGGTTTTTGAGCTCAAAGAAAGGGTAGCTATAGTGATCTCATTGTAGCACAACAACACCTCGGTGAGTCCCTCATTGATTATATTTTTAGATAGCACAATCTGAGTATGAAATACGAACCACGGCTTTCTAAACAGCATGCCATTAAAATTCTACTAAAGAATATTCATGGTCTGGTCTCCTTCATGCACAAGGGTTTCACCATCAAGATATTTGAAAAGCTAATCAACAAGGTGGCTAGTCTATAGGGAGAGGCCAAACAATTATCTTTTCAAGATAAATCATCAAATCCAAAGCTATAAAAAGCCTATGAAAAGAAAGCTGGGGTAGAGCGATTGGACAAGGGAAAGCAGGTGAGAGATCATATGAGACCTCGAGCTCATCACTTTCACCTCCTAGCACCATACCATCTGCCACCATAGTCCTCCACAACCTTCGTCACTCCTCCTCAGCCATACTCTCAACAGCGGTACACATACCCACCCCTTGGTAGCTATCATCCACCTACTCTTTTGGATAAATTAAACAAAACTTATTCATTTAAGAGGATGGTAGTCAAGAAAATCTTTAAGAACCTCTTAAAGAAACCTAATTTTCAGCTACCCAAGCCTAGGAAGCCAGAGGAAGGGGGCAGGAGTAATGATCTTAACTTTTACCCCTACCATGCATGCTAGGCTATATTTTGGAGGATTACTTTATATTTAAGGACTGGCTTGAGCATAGCTACAAGTCAGACACTATAGTTATCCTTAAGAAATATCTAGTGGAACAACCATCCAGTTCTGTTAGGATAATCCTTGGGGATACATGTGATCCTCTCAAAATAAAAGAAGGTTGATATATTTCTTTATCCCAAACCTTTAAAAAGATTATTTCAAAAATCAAAACTTTTCTTACTGAGGTACTCGAACCTCAACATCAAGGAAGATTAGTTGCCAAAGACAACTTAGAAAGTAAACTCAGTGGCAGCCCTACCACAGGGATAGCCAAGTAGTGCAACCACCAACCGAGCCCAACTTCCATTCCACTATTGCAGCTACTACTTCAGCCAGCATTTCTACTTCAGCTAGCTCTTCTTCTAGTAGGCATCTTATTTTGGTGAATGAGAGCATCAAATCTCTCACCCACATACTTTACTAGATTTATACTATGTACCTCCTTCTAAATCTTAGAAATCGAGAAATAAAACTAGTTTGAATTACATCTGTGTCACTTTTGATGGATTGTCTTACTCTGCTCTTTTAGAAAACTCTTCAAGCCTAAATAAATATAACAACTTCGATCATCCTCTTTTTGATTTAGAGATGGACTTTCCTTCCCTGAATAATATGGGTTCACCTCTTGAGATAGACTTGGAATCATCTAATTTTGAGGATCTTATAGGAGAAGCTATAAGTATGCCTGATGAGCAGGTATAATCTTCCACTAACCCACCATAAGCGGTCACCAAAATTAACCTCCATAGTGATAAGGTTCTACCTCCTAGAGCAGTACCTCAAGATAAAGGAAAATAAGTCATTAGTACTAATGAGCAAGAATCCCTCCATAGATGCTCCACCTATGGATATGCTTGTGAAGGATCAGCCCAGAGTTGATTACAATATTCTTGCTCATCTAAGAAAGTTGTCAGCTAAACTAAGCATATATGATGCCCTTGTCTTATCTAAAGAGATGAGGGAATCACTGATCAAGGCTCTTCTTGATCTAGAGATATGCTTAGCTCAGCTGACCACTATTGGAGAGGAGGCACATTAGTCAAGAGAAGCCCAAGGAGTCACATTCATAGATGAAGACCATTCTTTAGGGACATGGAGCACCGTCCCTCATCACTGGATATATGGGTCAGACTTTATAAGGTTTTTGGTTGATCCAGTGCATCGGTGAATATTATGAGCACGAAAACCTTATTTGAGGATTGACATCTCTAAGCTCAGGAGATGGATGATATTGAGAATTCAATGAACAATGAGAGGGCTTTAGGCTCCAGTGTTACCTTTGGAAATATTTGAAAAAGCCAAGTTCTATATAATTGATTTGAATACATCATTCACTACTTGCTCGGTAAACCTTGGATACACTAGAACAAGATGATTCCATCCTCCCTTCATCAGTGCATTAAGTTTCGAAGATATGGAATTGAATAATGTATTAAAAGAGATGAAAAGCTATTTTCAGTTAGAGAGGTCGAGATATATCAATATGCGACCTACTATCTTCCTCAAAATCAAAATGTATATTTTCACAAACTTGGTCAAAATTCAAATACAAAAGAAAAAGAAAATGAAGAAAAATAAAAAGAAAAATAAAAGAAAAAGGAAAGTACAAGTGAGCGAGAAAGGGACACCAAGGAAGAGGTAGAGCCGCATGTTACATTCCACCCATAGTTCATTCCACCATACAGGACATATGGGTAAGATGACTCGACCTCCACCAGGTAGAGGGGAGAGAGAGGCAATTCCATAGGTGAAAGACCCAGTTGGGCGCAATAGGAGTTATGTTCTAGTTCACAAGAGTACTCCTGCTATTCACATAGACTTGGAATCCAGTTCGGAGGACGAGTCTCATACCAGCCAACCCCTCTCAGCGGGTTTCATTGGAGGTGAAACTCGAGCTAGATGGTGATGAAGACCAGGTTTCCAAGTAAAGCATAAATGTATTCGAATCAGTTTATGTAAAACTATTAGGCAGCAGTTGGAAACTTTAGCTCTAACCTCACTTTCTTCTCAAAAAGTTGAAGGTTTAGTATTTAAAGAAGCCCCTAGGTCTTCCATGAATGTCAAGCCAAAGAGATTCCTATTGGGATCATCATCTCAAGTCAAAGATGTAGAACTTGAGGATCATATAAAGATTTAATGGAATTACCTTTTGAGGTACTCACCTTGTGTTCATAATCTTGCAAAGAAAGGTTTGATTCCTTATACATGGTCTAAAAGTTAGTATTTCAAGAAGGCTGGAACAACAAAGGGGGATGCATAATCAAGAAGGACTAGGATTTGGTACAGTGGGTCGATGATGATGATTCTTGAGTTGTCACCAATCATCTAGAGTCGATAGGTTCTTCTCAAACCACACTAATTCTTATGAGAAGTGTGTTTAGAAACTTCGAGATGATCAATTCAAATCAAAGATGCACCTCCAAAATTTGAAGAGAAATTCATTCAACTATCGACAAGCTCAAAGAAATCAACCTCGACGTAAGAAGATCCACCCACACATTAGTTCTCGAATGAAGAAGAAACCAATGACTTAGTTAGGCTATTGATGAGTTTAAGGACTGCTTTGCATGGAGCTATGAAGAGATGCTCGATTATCTCTCATACGTGTACCCATAAACTAGCAATAGACCCTAATGCTAACCCTATCAAGAAGCTCCTAGACATGATTAGAAATCAAAACAGTCATTTTGAAGTCAAGAAATTGATCGATGTTGATTTCATTGTGAGAAGAAAAATACCCTACTTGGTTAGCGTCATGCCGCTAAGAAAAAGAATAGCCAAATTCGCATATGCATCGATTTCAGGGACTTAAATAAGGCATGTCCTAAGGATGAATTTTCACTTTATATACCAGAATTAATGGTGGACATTACCTCATCTCATGCAGTATTCTACTTCATGAATGGTCATCTGGCTACAATCAAATTAAGATGGCCCCCGTGGATAAAAGAAACACTACTTTTGAATCGACGGAAATTGTTATTATCATGCCTTTGCCTTAAAAAAATGTCTCTACATACCAACGAGCCATGACTCAGATCTTCAATGAACTCATTCATCATCAAGTTGAGTGTATGTTGATGATCTAGTAGTCAAAAGCAAAGAAAAGAAAGACCATCTCTTTGACTTGAGAGTAGTTTTCGAACGGTTAAGATAATTCAACCTCAAAATGAACCCCCTGAAGTGTGCATTCGAGGGGAAGTTCCTTGGGTTTATTGTCGACATCGGGAATAGAATAGAAGAAAAGATCAAAGCTATCTTAGAAATGACACCCCCTAAAAGTCTAACTCAACTCAGATCTTTCCAAGGGCAGTTGGTGTATCTAAGATGCTTTATCTCCAATCTATCAAGAAGATGCAAGCCATTTTCAGCACTTGTCAAAAGGACAAAGTTCAAGTGGGATGACAAGTGTCAACATGCTTTTGAAGACCTCAAATAATATTTGGTGAAGCCGCTAGTTCTAGCAGCCCTTATCCTGGGCAAGCAAGTTATCCTCTACACTACTGCATTGGACGGCTCCCTTGGCATTTTGTTGGCTCAAACTAATGATGAAGGGAAGGAAATTACTCTCTACTACCTCAACCGTCGTCTGATCCCCGCTGAAGCAAACTACCCACCTATTGAGAAACATTGCCTAGCTTTAATCTTCATCCCAAAAGCTATGACACTATATGCTTTCTCATAAGGTGAACTTGATTTCAAGAATCAATCCACTGTATCTCATGACATTACCGACGTTATCCGGACGGGGGTTGGTCCATGATTCTCACAATTGATGTTACATTGTACTCCCTCCGTAAAGGAAAGGACGCACTAGTGATTTTATAGAAAGACACCCACTTCCCCGTTGATTCCGCTTAGTGATGATCTCCCAATGAATAAATCATGAACTTAGGGAGGTTGACAAGCCATTGGGAGAATGTATTTAATGGTACAACTTTCTTTCAAAAAGAAGAATAACCGTGATCTACTCTTCCAGAAAAGGCAAGGGTAGGAAGCGTTCTCTTAACTCTAGACCGTGATGTGATGAGATTCTCATACTATCTCTCTAATCCATGCACCAATAATGAAGCTAAGTATGAGGGTTTGATTGCTGGTCTGGAGTTAGCTATTACAATGTGTGTTAAAAGCATCAACATCTATGGGGATTCTCAACTGGTCATCAACCAGATTGTTGGATCCTATAAGGTTCTAAAACCTAAGCTTCATCACTACAAGTACACCATGAAGGTGTTGGCACAAATCCTTAGGTCACCATTTACAAGGTCCCTCGAGGAGAGAACGCAATAGCATATGCTTTGGACAAACTCACAAAGGAATTGGCATGTCCGGAAGATGAGTCCATTCCAATAAGGATCCAAAATGGACAAGTCTTATCCCTTATTGATGCTGAACTCATTGAGAGATTCTCTCTTGAAAGGGAGGTTACCTTTGCCAAGAAAGACAAGAGTTGGATTAGAGGCAACCATTCATAGACTACTTGAATACAGGCAAACTACCTCAAGAGAAATCATAAGCTCATCAGATAAAGTAGAGCTCTCTTATGCTCTGATGGATGGCTTGCAGATCTTTTGATCAAATGTGGTTACTTATTTTGTACAAACAGCTCGTAAGATGGTACATTCGTCTATCGAGGCATTAATCCGTCCAAAGATGAAAGCAAAGATCAAGAGACTAGAATACTACTGGCCTTCGATGATCACAGACTACATGAATGTAGCTAGGAGACACTATCAGTGTCAGGTACGCAGAGTGGTCCTACATCAACCACCCAACATTCTGCATCCTACATTAGCCTCATGGCCATTTGAGTGTTGGGGTACCGACATAGTGGGTCCTGTCGATCCTTTTTCTTCCAAGGGTCATCGGTTCATCTTAGCTGCCACCGACTACTTTTCTAAGTGGGCGGAGGCAATCTCACTCAAAGAGGTCATAGCTCAGCATGTACTTCAGTTTTTCAAGAACCATATCGTATATAGGTTCGGGGTGCCTTGATGAATTATATCTGATAATGGTACTGCATTCAAAAGCACCAAGATCAACAGCTTCGCTAGGAGACACGGTGTAGATTGGAGATACTCCACAATCTACTACCCCAGAGTGAATGGCCTAGCAGAAGCATTCAATAAAACTCTCATCCAGATACTAAAGAAGACACTCGATGACAACATGTGATAATGTCATGAGCAGCTAGTTGAAGCCTTATGGGCATACCACACCACATACAGAACTCCAACTCAATCTACCCCATTCTCCTTAGTGTACGGGTCTGAAGTCATTCTACCATTAGAAATTCAACTCCCGTCACTAAGGATAGCAATGGGTAATAAAATCACTACAGAGCAGAATGCCAAGCTGCTGGTAGAAGAGCTCGAAGGTTTGGAGGAGAGATGCCTACGGGCATACCAAAACATTGAGTTATACAAAGCCAAAATGATTCAAGCTCATAACAAGTTGGTCCACCCTAGAGCTTTTTAAGTATGAGAGCTTATTTTAGTTCTAAGAAGACCAATTATTTCCCATTGAAAGATGGGAGGCAAGTTTGAACCCACTTGGAAGCCCTTTTGTCATAGAGAAGGCCTACCAATAAGGATCTTATCAACTTATTGATTATAAAGGGGAACACCTGATGCTTTCAATTAATGGGCTCTATTTGAAGAAATATTATCCATAAAATCATGTTTGAAAATAATTATCATCAAAAATTCTATTCCAATTCATCAAAATATTCTCTTTATTCAAAGTGTCATTTGCTTATTTATGAATCTGCCATGACGTGTTTAGGATAAGTGTAAGAGAATCCAAGAGGCATCATATCCCTCTTTCATAACATGAACACAAATCAAACATGATTCCCCAGCGCTACTAGAATAGGTGTGAGAGAACCCAAGAGGCATCCTATTTTGACTAGTACGACTAAGTTAGGTATAAGAGAACCCAAGTGGCATCCTGTCCTCCTTTAAGACAAACACAAACACAAACACAAACATATATCTTTTTCCTTGGGCTATTTTGATATGGGAGCAAGCCCCCTATGGCACTCACTCATTGTTAGGCTCATAGTGCTAACATCTTTATAGTGGTCACTTATCTGGCGATGTGAGTCCATGCACTTTCTTCCTGACTTAACCATTACAAATTGATGAGCACCTTGTTAGTTGGTAGACCTTACTCCGCAGCCAATAAGCTACCTCATGTTGACTTTGTTTAAGAGGATGTAAGCCGACACACTTTCTTCTTGAACTAGTCATCATGCGCTGACTAGGTCGATTATATTTGAAGTTTAGGATAAGTCCCACAGTGGCTCCTTTCCTCTTGACTACTATTAGGTTAGTATAAGTCCCCAATGGCATTCATTCAATAGTCATCTAGGTCGGATAGCACTTGTCAAGCCAAAAATAGACTATCCCGACAATCAGTCCAGCTGGAGGAGGATGTGAGTCCCCGATGCTTTCTTCCTAAACTGATGTTACAAATTGATAGGCACTTTAGGTTGGTTGATGTTCGCTATGCTGACAGCGACTCACCTGTTGGATACACCAATCTTGGAAGATGTGAGTCCCCATGCTTTCTCTTTGAGTTGGCCACCGAATACCTATAGATATTGTCTTCTTCGGGATTTTGGATAAAACCCTTAGTGGCCCCTTCTCTGGGCACTCTACTTGGATCACATCCTTAGGGACTCCATTTAGATACTACCCAGGTTACTTTTAGATTTGACAGTCCCCCTTTTCTAGTATCCACCTCTATGGTTGGAGAATTTATTCAGTGGATGCACATATTCTCATTTGGCTAGTAAATTTGAGATAAGTCTAGGCTGATATAAGCTCCTTCTCAATATGATCCCTTGCAAACCAATAGGTTTCACGATAAATAAATAAAATAAACAAACAAATATACTCAATTAGAATTCAAGCCCCGCCCCTTTCCCAGCGCATCTATCTTTAAGGTAGTGTCAACAGAACTCCCTATAGGAATTGCCTGACTACACTTGAGTTGAGATAAGTCCCAGGGTCAACACTCTCTCTGTAGTCACCCTTAGGTCGGGTTCAATCTATTTTTCTACAAATAGATTGCCCCAGCAGTCATTTCACTTTGAAAGATGTAAGTCTACTACACATTCGTTCTAGCATGATTGTCACAAACTGACAGGTAGCCCTAGGTCGGGTTGACATGTTACCTTGCTAATGTGTTACCCCAGTGGTCTCTTATTCAGAAAAGATATGAGTCCCCATGCTTTCTTTCCTTAATTAACCACTGCAAATAGAAAGGCACCATTTTGGTTGGATAGTTCTCCCTCAGAAAACTATTCCCTTTGGATTGGTAAATTTGAAGTAGGTCAAGGCTGACATGGCCCCTACTCAGAGCAGTCCATTGCAAACCAATAGGATCCATCAAATATAATTAAAAATAAAATTAATTTTGACTATCTTTAGCTGATTTAAGTCCCCAGAGGCATTCACTCAGTAGTCAGCCTAAGGTTGGGTTCAATCCATTGCCTTGGCCATCATCCCAGGTGATCCCTATTTTGGAGGATGTAAGTCTACTACACTTTCTTCCTAGTACAGCCGCTGCACACCGAAAGGCAACCCCTCTGGTTGGATAGCCTTAACATGTGGTTAGTAGACTACCCCTTTGGATTGGTATTCTAAAGTAGGCCAAGGACAACATGGCCCCTAATCAGTGCGGTCCATCGTAAATCGACAAGGTCCATCTCAAAATTCAAATTTTAAAATATGAAATAAAATCAACCCTCCTCCCTAGTGGAGCCAAACTAAACAATCAAATCAATCAGCTTCTTCTCAGTGAAATGCAAACCTTTCCAATCTCCCTAGTGGAGTCAATTCAA
Source organism: Cymbidium sinense (assembly GCA_021442155.1). Classification (NCBI taxonomy): domain Eukaryota; kingdom Viridiplantae; phylum Streptophyta; class Magnoliopsida; order Asparagales; family Orchidaceae; genus Cymbidium; species Cymbidium sinense. The sequence continues at coordinate 100,264,746 of CM038217.1, read as the reverse complement.
TCCAACCCAAATATATTCCCCAATGGAAGGTTTTCATTTTTTATCCCTGTAGGATTCCAAATTTTAATCCCCTAGCGAATTTCACAACCTCTTATCCCCCAGTGGATAACTTGAGCCTTTTCCCCTAGTTGAAGACTCGCATACTTAATCCCTAGTAGATTCTTCCTTCACTCTCTTATGTTTTTGACATAAGTAGAGTCGCATTGCACTAACTTGATTCCTTCTACACCTTGGGTTTTGGAGTAGATCGTTTCTGTTAGTGCTTGTGACAGTTCGAATGTTGGTCATCTCATTCAACACCAATACGTGTGGTATGCCTTGTTGATCACACCACACCTATTGGGCGCCCTTTGTTGACCTCACTTTTGGAGTGAGCTTTCAACTTCTCCATCTTAGACATAGGACTCCTCTAGACACTAAGAGTTCCTTGGTCTTAAGACACTTCTAATGATTATGTGAACACATATCCTAACCCTAGAGACTTAGAAGAGTTAGTCATATAAATAGGTTATGCTTTAGGGGTATTAGAAGGACTTGCCTACCCTATAGCTTGAACATAATCCTTGCTTTCCTCCTTCAAATCAATATAAAATCAAATCTTAAATCAATTCCAACTTAATTGATTTTCTCAAATCATAAATTATTTCCAAAAACCCATATCTTAAATCAATTCAAACTCAATCGATTTTCTCAAATCATAAACCATTTCCAAAAACCCAAATCTTAAATCAATTCTAACTTAATTGATTTTCTCAAATCATAAATCAATTCCAAATTCAAATCTTAAATTAATTCCAACCCAATTGCTTTTCTCAAATTATAAATCAATTCCAAAATCCAAATCATAAATCAATTCCAAATCAAATGATTGAAATCCATGATTGAATTCAAATTCCAAAATTTTTCCTAAGCCCTTTGATTTTATCTTATAGACTTAGCTTAAATCAAATCCAAATCACTCCAAACTCAAAAGATTTTCTCATAACCCATTTATATTCTCATTATATTCACAAAGATAAATGAAATATAAATTCAAATAACCAAAATCAATTCAAAACTCAAATTCAAATCCAACTTAAATCCAACTTATACTCTTTCAAGTCAAATCCTTAAACTTAACCAAATCATTCTCAAATCAATCCAAACCCTTGGATTCTCTCTTCAAACAATCACTCCTTCAATCACATGCCCAAATATAAACATAAACTACAATCATCAAACCAAAATCAAACTAACCCAAATCAAACCCATATTCATTCTTTTGACTTGAAAGTGTCAAATGAACCAAAATCCATTTGACTCCAAATCACTTGCAATTAAATTTATATTTCCATCATAAGTTCATATGTGAGTTCAACCAAACTTGAATCAAGCCTTGATCAAGTCAATTGACCCATTTAGGCTCACTTGACCTAAAGTAACCTAAAGGATCTTTTTGAGTCAAATTCTAATCCAACCAAAATTGGATTGAACTAAGCCCATCTAAGCCTCACATTGTAAGCAATAATCATCCTAGGATGATCAATCATTCAAATTAGGTCAAACCAAGTTGAACCTAGCCTTTGACCAAGTCAACACTTAACATAAATGAAATCTAAACTAGCCAAAATCCACCATATGTCAAATTGATTGAAACCATTGATCTAAATTAATTCATAATCAATGATTGAACATGACCAAGTCATTATTTGAGCCAAACCAAGCCTAATTGGCCACTTGACCCAAGTTGACCCAAATTGACCTAAAAAGTCAAAATGGGTCAAATCTTGATCTAAGCCAAATTGATTACAACCAATGGCTCAAGCTCATTCCAAATCACTTGTTGAACTTGACCAAAGCAATTGACCAATTTGACCCAACCTAACCCAATTGACCATGAATCCAACTTGTCCTAAAAGGTCAAATCAACTTGAAATCAAACCAAATCAAAATTAATTGAAACCAAAGCTTGCAAAATATTTCAAATGATCAACCAAGCCTAAACCAACCCATGACCTAACTTAATTGGGTCAAATAGGTCAAATTGGCAACTTGACCCATTTGACCTAAATGAACCTAAATGAACCAAAATCTAAACCAAATTGAACCAAACCAATGATACCCATAGGCTCCAAATGATCATTTGAACTTGACCTAACCCATGGTTTGACCTAATTTGACCAATTAATCAACCTAACCCAATTTGACCCAACTTGACCAAAATGGGTCAAATTGAACCAATCCAAACCAAATGAACTTTAAATCACTTAAAATTTGGTCCAACCCATTTTAAGTCATTTCAAATTCGTCCAAATCAAAATCATGGCCAAATAACCATTTTATCTTTAAGTCAAAGGGTATCCTATGACCAAATTCACTTGGAATTTAGTCATTTCTTCTCAAGGCCACTTGGCATCCTCCTAGTGGTCTACATGGGCACCAAGGAAGGTGGTGAACATGACCCAATGAGCTTGGGTCGGCCATGGCTTGAGCCATGACTCAAGCCAAGGCTAAACTAACCCCTCCAATGGAAATTGAGCACTTGGATCACCAAATGCACTCACCTAGCACATGGGCACCCACTCTCCTTCCCTCCACTACTCAAAATGATTCACATGGGATGTTTGGCAGCCCAAACCGTGAACCTAATCCTTGCCATTGATCAAAAATGGCAAAACTACTTATCACAGTCCGATCCAAGGAGGGGGAGATATACTCCTCCTCTTTCCCACTCAAGCCACAATGACTCATTTCCACATAGCAAAGGAGATTCAATTAAAGCCTCTCTAAGCTTTTCCAAGCCATTCCCAAGCTCCATTGATTTCTTATTCTTGGTTTCACTCAAAGCCAAAATAGGAGATCAATCCCAAGCTAAACTCATCCAATTCTCCATCAAAATTAAATTAACCTTGCAAGCACCATCAGTGGACTTCGTCGAGCTCAGCCAAGTCATTTTCCAAGCCTCTAAGCCACAGGAAGCGCTACTTCGATCAAGGCCAATTGCCATTGAAGGGGAGCTTGGTCAACTGAACCATCCACTTCAAATCAAGACCTAATACCTTCAACAGAGCTTCGTCTCTACTAGACGAAGCTACCTCCTCCATTGAAAGTGTCGGTGATAGCCTCCGGTGAGATAATTGCTCAAAACCATAACCATAGAAAATATTGCTTGGTCTTTTTTGAAAGAAAGTGTCATCCCTTGAAATCTTGACCGTTGGATGTGCATCCCCCCTCCTTCTGAAGGTGTGGGATCATTTTGATCCCAATCCGAGCTTGAGTGAGCTTAAATTGAACGGAGAGAGACGAACGATGTTGGTCTCTCATCACTCGCGAATGAGAAAGATCACACGTCGTCCATTTCACATGATTGGAATAGATGATTGTGATTAGATCACGCTAGATCTCCTTTGATTTAAGCCTAAATCATGGGATTAATCCCAGCCATCCGATCTTAGATGGACGGAGAAAGCGTCACCTGGCGACTTAGTGCGGATGTGACAAATTAAATAACATATCCCGTCATGCCATGTGGAAAGTGCTCCGTCGGTGCATGCGTACGCCATGGCACAAGATTAGTTAATTAGGCATAATTAATTCAATTTTAATGCTGAAACTTTCTTAAAATCATAACTAATTATAGAAAATCTAAAAAAATATAAATAAACTCTCATTTTAAAGATAATTCAGAGAAGAATAAAAAAAATTAAAATTAATTAATTTTAAATAGTGATTTTAACTCAATTTAGATTTTATTAGAAATATAATTAGGCTAATTACTTCTTAATTACTTCAGCAATTAGTTCCAAATTTCCTAAGGTTGATTAGTGGGATGACCTCTACCTCCCATGATTTTCTTGGAATTTATTATTGGATTAATTAGGAGAATTGCTTGTTTCATCCCTAACCACTTTTTAAATTAATTAAATGATTAATTGACATATTAAACAGTGATAAATTCACTAATTAAGCTTGCTAATTATCATGAAACAGTGAATTGACTTAAGGAATGAGATTAGGATTTCTTTTCCAATCTTTTCCCTTATGTTTATTTCATTTGGATAAACACTTAACTAATTTGCAAATTGATTAATGGCTTAATCACTTCATTAAATAATTTAATTAATCAAATTCAATACCAAATCATTCCAGAACTTAATCACTTAATCTTGGGTAGATTCTTAGATGTTCAATAACCTAAGAGAACTTTAAAGAAAATTATAATCTAACTACATGTATAGGATGATTATGAAAGTACTTAATTAAACTCTTTAACTTAATTAATCAATAATTGTGAGTCAATTGCATTAGGCCCCTTCAATTCTTAGGTGCATTGGTTTAATTTTTATGTGGTTGCATATCATATGTTGGCTCATAATTACTTGAATAATTATGTTAAAGTGGTATAGGTAAGAGGTAATTAATGAATTTAATTCATACATTGCCTAAATAAAACATAAAATCAACCTAATTATTCTAAAATTAAACTAAACCAATTCACATAGGGGGAAATGGGTTAGGATCAACAAACCCTTTTCATATTTACTAAGTCAAATCAAATTCAAAAATAAAAATCTTCTTAAAGAATTTTGATTCACTTTAAATAATCTTATTCTATATGATTGTCATTAGGAAGTAATTAGGGTGAATGAAGTCATGTACTTACATCCCTTTATTTCTTTCCAAGCATGTTAAATATTATTTGCCATATGAAGTCATGCATTCATTTCTTTTGAAAAATCAATTAAATAAAATATTTCCTTTTATGTCAAATTGCATATTTTGGTTAAAGTTAAGAATATGAGTGGCTATTATCACTATTAAACCAAAAAATTATTTTCAAAACCTATAAATCAAATATTATGAATAAAGTGATGCTACTTATAAGTACTTATAAGCTTACATGTGATTATAGCATAAGATGTGTTTTATGTTATTTTCTTCTCTCCTCTTAACATGGATTTGAATAGGATTTACAAATGTATAGTTCATTTGAAAAGAACACAACACTTGCTTAAATCTATTCCTATGCATTTATATGCTATGACTTAAGAAGGATCTTCATATATTGCACATGTAAATTATACAACCAAATCAAACAAAAATCTTTTGCATGATTTTTTATCAATTTGGTTCTCTTTGTACATCTACATATATTTAAGAAAAGTGATATTTAGTCTGGACATCTCAGGATTGCGAGGCTTTAAGTAGCCCTAAGTAAAAAATAATGACGTCGTACTCACTTATATCTTTTATACATGTGAATGTGCATTTAGTTAATGAATGAAATCCTCTTTTCTATATAATAAAGACATGCATCAATTGAATATCCAAATTCTCAAATCATATCTCTTAGCATTCATCATCAAGTTGTGCTAAAATTTGAATTACATGTATATGTATGCTTAGGATTATTCATATGCATGGTATACATGGTGGAAAGAAATAAATGGGTGTGTGTTATGTGGTAGTAATCCACCCTAACTAATCCTAAGATGTCTTTCTTATTGAATAAGACTATTTAGAGCAAATCTAAATTTATGATTAATTGAAAATACATAATAAAATTTTTCCTAAAGAAAAATCATTAATGAATCTACCTTAGAAATATTTTAAGGTAAAGATAAAAGAGAAGTTCTCTTCTCTTTTCTTTTCTTTATAATATTTAATAAGTAAGTGTAGGTTCATTCAAATCAAATCAAATCATCAATTAAAATTGACAAATCAACTTAATTACTTGAACTGAAATCACCATCTAGATTGAATCTTTCACACTTAAAAAATTTCAACCTTAATGCTAGTTAAGACATGTCACACAAGCTTTAAATGACACACACATTATGCTAAGTCACCATTTATAGCTATATGTTAGGGCGGTGCATGGTTTGATGCTTGATTTTATTTTATGATGTAATATTTTTAGATTGGATGTTAGGGCACATGTGCATTGTCTAGATGTTAGGCCGATATTAACCTAATCATACTTTTGTAGGGGGTTGTGCTTAAGGGACGCTGTAATAAAAATATAAATATTTTTGCTATGCAGGTTGCTTATACCCCTAAGCATAACCCAAATTAGGACTGGTGCACTTCATTACCCATGTGTGGGGTGCTAAATCCAAATTATTCATATAAATGCTTGGATTTTATGGTATGTTTAGTTAATCTCTATTTTGCAAGTTTAGTTAAATTTATCTTTCACATTTTGGTGTAAATTTTACAATTAAGATTTGGAATGAATGTTATGGGAGAATTTAGGATGAACATTGATTATAAGACCATGTCTTATGTACCATGTGAAGCCTTGGAGCAAACTACATCCCAAGTCAAATCAAAAGAAAGAAAGAAATGAAGAAAGAAAGAAATGAAGAAAGAAAAAAATGGAGAAAAGAAGAAATGAAGAATGAAGAATGAAGAATGAAGACCCCATTATTTGAATTCCTTCTAAATTATAATTATTCATTTATAGTTCTGGTTGTATAAGGATAGAGCTCGGCTACCCACATTTCTTTTCGGATTGTACGACGGTACCCGACAGCACCAGCCCTTTATATCCTTTTACTGTAATTTTATAAATTGATTGATGTTATGTTTATGATTGCATAATTAGGATGGCATGATTTTCTTAGTTTTTTAATTGCTTGATGGTTGTTGAGTGGCCTAGATGCAATTAGACTCTTAGAAAAAAAAATTTTATATTCAATTAATTAACTCAAAATTAATTTAAATAACTCATAACCTCACCTAAAGCTTAGGACATAAATCAAGATAATAAAAGATTTAGCAACTCCTTAGCTGGATGTTGTATGTCTCACATCATGCATAAATCATATTGCTTCACTCTTTCTAATTGAGGGCTTATACCTTTGCTAGAGAAAATAACTTGACCTTTGAGAGCCATGGTGGAAACACACCTCCTTCTTTCTGATTTTGGCTCATAACCAATCTTCTTATGCATTAGGCATATGAAATCTCATAACATGTGTCAAATAAAAATGTCCAAAATTAAAATAAAACTTAATAAAATTTGCAATTAGATTTAAGTCATTATTCATGCCCTTCATGATCTAGTCTCTTAGGGAGTATGCTTAAGGACTTAGTCTCCTTTCTAAACAAACAATAGCTTAGCCATCTTGCAAAGCATAAGACTTGCCTACATGTATTTAAAATCATAGGAGGAGTTAGTTAGCAGTCACTCTTAGGCAGTTGTAAGTCCAACAGTCGGGTGATTTATCCTTTATTGTGAAGGTAAACCATATACATATTTTTCCTTAGATTTAGGTCATGCTTTGGCCTTCGCCAAAGCTCCTTAGATTTAGGATCCGAGATTGCTATTTTTCTTTGTTGGCTATAAGCATAAATCATTACGTCTTATGCATTTCCATGATCTTGTGTTGTGGAATTGTAAGCCATAGATTTCTAATAAAAATTCAACTTAAATATATAATTCTTCTCAAATTTCAAAAATATAAAGTCCAATCATATGATAGTTTGGGATGCTCACTAGGTTTCCTAGTATCATGAGCATCTCCTACTCATCTCCTTTTGGTTTCTATAATAACTCCCCCCTTTTGATCAATCCCACTTAATTTTTCAAAAATAACTAATTTGTTGATAGTCTTATTTTTAAAATCTTTGGAGACAATGATTATTTATCTTAATCAAGAGTATTTTTAAAGAATCTCATTCTTAAGATGTAATTAACTATGGGGGCTTACCTCCATAGAGAACTTAATGAAACCGATTTAAATAAACTCTGATTTACTTTTTCATGTAAAGTATGGGAAAGATCTCTGGTATATTCGAAAACCCATTGTCCTTAGGAGTCCTTATTAGGTGATTAGGTCTATTGTAAGATGGTGACTTACTCTCAAATAGTACATCATTCCTCAATGCGATCACCCTTAATAGTACATCTACGATCTATGGCGTCCAACAATATTTCTCCTCCAACAAAATAAAACACTTTTTTTTTCGTTTGGGATTCTCTCTCCATCTTTGGCAAATGATCATTGTCTCAAGTATCGAGTAGATTTATATTTCATATGAATCAAACTATCATTCTTTTTTTATTGGCAGCTCATTTTATTCTTAAGTTAAGCTAGCCAATATCTTTTAGTTTTTAGGATCTCACTCTATGTAAGTCTTAAAACCCCTGTTGGGTCCCCCAATAAATGAAATAAAGATTTAACCAAAAGAAATGACTAAAAATTTTGTTGAACCTCCTTACCATCTCTATGGTAAGGAAAGGATCATTCAATAAATAAGAAAAATAAATCTTTTATAAAAATATCACTTTTCAAAAGTACTTTTCAAAAATTTCACACAATAAATTACTTGCACAAAAATTTTCACAAAATATATAACTCAACCCCATCTAATAATCCTCATGATTGTTATATGTAGGTTCTTTTCAAAACCAAAATAAAACCATCTTTCAAAAGCATATGAACATTCTTTCAATATATCCAAATTTATTAGATGAAGACGTTATTTTCAAATAAAATCAAAATCATCTTTCAAAAAAATTGGACAACACTTATTACTTATAAAACTTGAGAACATTTGTATAGTATAAATGGTCTCCGATTAGGAGAGGACATTTTTGGGAGTCCCACCATACTGACATTTTGAATATCTTCTAAATAAGAAACTATCTTAAGGAAAAAAATCTTATGCATGCAAAATGATGCACTTAGGACAAAAATTTTAAAATAATTATGATTTAAAATCTAATTAATAATTTGAGTATTAAAAAAAATAGATATAGGTATAGTCAGCCCGTTTAACGAGCGACTTATAGTGTTTATGAAAGTCACCCATTAAACGGGCAACTTACCTGTAACTATTTTTTTAAGTATTTTATAAAATTGGTTGGATTTAGGTTCTACTTTTATTTGTCATTGGAGCTACTCCAACCTTCTGATGCTTATATAAAGTCTCAAATTCTCCCGATCAATATTTTATTAAATTTTTAATGTTTTATCTCAAATTGCATAAATATATGAAGTTGTTAGTTTATTTTATTTTGATGAAAATTTTACAAATAGGTATGTTTTTAATGATCTACACATTTTTTTGTGCTATATTTTATAATTATTTGATTAATTAGTATATAAGTATAGTTTAAATGGCTTTTTATTTAATTTCAAATTTGTTTAAGTTGAAAATTTTTTATTGAAAAATAATGATATTGTGAAAAGTGTAAAACTACCTGAACTACTCTTAAGAATTTCTTTAACATCACATATATATATATATCTTTAAAATTTTATCCGATAATAAATGATTGTAAGAGTTACTTATATAATTCCACTCTCTATACCTTCAAACGTTAGAGATGATTATCCATGCAATTTGAATTAACTTTTTCCCTTAATTTCTACATATTTATGTATATGTATATGTCTCTTTATACACTAATGATCTATATATTATGTCCATCATTAAAGATATTATACTAAATATTAATATTTATTCTTATTCATGTAGACAAACTTTTAATCTTAGCATTATTCATAGGATAAATCTAACATTTACCATTCAAACAAAAGGGTTTTCAAAATTCAATATATTCAATATATTCAAGGTTGATTGACTCCAATTTATATATAAACAAATTTGGAATTAAATAAAAATCATTTAAACTATATTTATCTACTAATTAATCAAATACTTGTAAAATATAATAAAAAAATATGTGTAGATAATTAAAAATATTCCTATTTATAAAATTTTCATCAAAATAAAATAAATTAACAACTTCATATATTTATATAATTTGAGATAAAATATTAAGAATTTAATAAAATATTGATCGAAGGAATGAGAGGTTTTATATAAGCATCGGAAGATTAAAGTAGCTCCAATGACAGATAATAGTGGAACCTAAATCAAACCAAGTTCGCAAAATACTTTAAAAAAATGGTTATAGATAAGTTGCTCATTTAAAGTACATTACAATCAGCGTTAAGCGTAATTATATTAGACTCTTAAACGAGATACTTGGCGTTCGTCAGTTACATTGTAAATAAATTCGTTAGTTAAGCGGACGATTATACATATATCTAATTTTATTTTAAAATTCTTAAATTATTAATTTTTAAAATATTTAATACATATGTAAAATGATTGTATTTTAAACTTCTTGTTTTTATTTAGTTTATATAAAGTTTCTCTTGGTATTTGACTTATGGCTTTTTTATAGGAACACATAAAGGTAGATGGAATAAAAAAAAAATAAAAAAAATAAAATAAAATAAAAAAAGGTACATGGATTTGAACTTAGGGATTTAGTTAGATCAATTAGGAGTGTAAAGTGAATATGAGAGTTTTAAGACTTCGAGGTTTTTGCATTTTTATAAAATAAATATATAAAATATTTATGGTGTATTTGCAATTAATCTAATTTGAGCATTCAAATATATTAACAAATTTATTGCTACTCAGTCACTCATCTACATCATGCTATCATCACTACTTTCATTTTGTGTGAGAAATAGTTTATATTATATTTATTCTATCAACAAAAAGAAATATATTCAAATTTTTGTAAAGTTTTCTATCTAACAATCTAAAGTAAAACAAATACATAGAAAATATATATTTTTTAAAATAAGGAAGCACCTAAATTTATTTTTTAAATGTTTTTAATATAAATTATTAAGCTTTGAATATGAAAAGTGAGAACCAATTTAACAAAATAAATTTTTTTTTAAGTGATCCCATGCTCCGTGACAGATTTACTTTTCATTTTTCCTATATACCACATACAAATAATTCTTATTAATATCAAAAACTAAATATTTATTTGAATAATATTTAAATGTAATAATTATACAAAATATATACTTAAAAATATATTTATAAAAATATATAAAAATTATATGATGCGTATTTAATTAAAATTTTATTTTGCATAATCAAATTTATTTTCTTGCTTAAAATTTTTGCTGATAAGTTTTTTAAGAAATTTTTTTTTTGGGTAAGATATTTTGATTTAATAGTTGAAACTTAGACTGTTGATCAATAAATTTTGAGTTTAAATTATTAGACATATATTACGTAAAAATTTGAGATTAAATTCACTTTCTAAAAATGATTCAGTTAACTCGAGACTGCTATCTCGCTTACAAACACCGTGGGACCGTGACCCGATCGACCCGCAAACCGACCTGTGATATTCCCCAATCCTTTGGGAGCTGCTAAATACACGCCATTTCTAACAAAAATACAGGCTGAGCCCTTGTCCATCCGGAACATGCCCAGTATTTGCAGTCGCAAGGGTTCAAAGCACGTCAGTACGAGTTCTCGGCGATTACAGGTGAAATATAAGCAGGGTAAGGATATCGTGATTTCGATTTTGTTTGGGGACGGAAAACGTGACGGATAAATCCTTCTTCCATGGCGCTGTGACTTGTCCAGGGATCTTCCTACAGCGCAGGGGTTAGGTTTTCTTCCAACTCTTCGAGGTTTCCTGTGCAAAACGAGCGAGGGTAAGGATGGCAGATCGCGGTGGTCGCGGCGGGGACGGGTGTTGCCCTTCGATGGATCTCATGCGGTCGGAGCCTATGCATCTAGTGCAGATCATCATCCCCATGGAGTCTGCCCACCTCACCGTCTCCTACCTCGGAGATATCGGCCTCGTTCAATTCAAAGATGTACGCTTCCATTTCTCGATCATTATTTTTCCTAATTATTGCCTCTTTCTTTCATCTCGGGCTACGATTTGTTAGCTTAGGCATAAAGTAAGAGGGGCAACCTTTTTTTGATTAACGATAGAAATGTGCTGCATTTATGATGATATATTGCCAATCACATGCTCTAAAGGTGCCAAATTGTTAATTGATATGTCGGTCACCTGACTGGGGGTGGGGATGGAAGTTATAGCTTCTGTGAAGTGCAGAGTTTTCTGGTTGTAGTTTATTTATTTGGTCCTTGTTCATCCAAGCACACCAGTCCTTTCATTTAAGCTTTAGATGAAGATATTTTATTAGCGGTCTGCTTTCTGATTGGTCTTCAGTTAAATTATTTTTTCCGAGGATGTGTGTCTCGTGGAACTTCACTTTCTACTTTTTGGCAAAACTGAAATTTGCAGATATTCACTATGTTTTTTGAATTTTCTTTTCAACGATACATCATTGTTTTGCTTAATTTCAATTTTTTCCATGTGGAGAAATTGAAGCCATAAAGTTTACCCACTTTCCATTTTCAGCGTTTATGAATTATCTAGGCTTATTTTTATTTATGTATAAGGCTTTGATAATCTTCGTGCATCCCAATGAGAAAAATTCTCCAGCTTTAGGAACAATGGCTGTGATTGTTATGCCTCTGCAACTTTATAGCACAAACGATGAGTTGATGAATAGTTAGTACAAGCATCAGCATATTCACGCATTAAACACTTTAAGCATACATTCACAGGCCACAAAGCTACACCTCTTTCTGGTCTGCCACTCTTGTGCCTAAAAACTTTGTATAACCATAATGCTGTGACGTTCGTGCATTTTAAGATGATTATAAAACTTGCTATAAAGTTGAACCTTAAATGGAGATAGGAGGGATTAGCCATCTCCTCTGTTTCTGCTTCAAGCTGATTTTCCTCTTCTTTTACATACCTCAGGGCACAGCTCAATTAAATTTTGAGGCAGAATAAAGTATACACATTAGTTAATTGAAATAGCTTTGCTATATTATAGTGTCAACCAAATCTAGAAAGCTTTTAAAAAATGTTTTTGCTGCAAATCTAGGATAACGTTGATGCAAGAGTTCAAATATTTCGGTATCATGACACAAAATTACTAATTGATGTTCATTGAGCATTTGAATTCTATAATATTTAACTTGATTTTCTCCATTGCATCATACTTATTATTTCTTTATGGTTGATAAGATGCGCTTTTCATTTCTTCATATAAGAGACATGCTTTATCTTATTCTTGCTATTAGCCTTTCTTGAATAATGCTAAAAGAAACATTGATAGTTTATTAGAGAGGAATTTATTCTTTGTGTTTTGCAATAAAAAGGTATTTTTCTGTGAAAAGAAATGTATACATATTTGATTGAGATTACTGGTTAACTAAGCACACTATTTATGCATGCACATCTTATTAGGTTTAACATTTTGAATTTGTATCCTTTAAAGAAAATATCAATGAAAAATGAAAAATACCTTTTTGAAACTTTGTGAGTTTTAGATCTGATTTGATATTGCTATAGACACTTGTTCTTGTTTGTCTAATAGTAGTTATCATACCTGTATGGATACATTATTTTTAAGATGGGCTGTAAATTGTAGCTTAAACTGTTCATTTGTTTTTTTTTTTACTTTTTTTTTTGTTCTTATTCGAGGGCTTATACAGTTGGTATAATTAATCATTCCATAACATGTTCAGATGATGCACAATACTTTATATAATTGTCAATATTTTTGACCTAATGCCACTTTCTTTTCAGCTTAATGTAGACAAGAGTCCATTCCAACGAACATATGCTAACCAGGTAACATATTTTCTAGTTCATGATGAACCTAGATTTTTTATTAATATTTGCTCCTATCATTATGAGGCTTTGTAGGGAAAATAAATATTTTGATTGTAGAAATTTAAGGGGTTTAGAAGCCTTGAAATCAAATGGTATTTTTAAGTGGTTGTTTGGTTGTTAGCATTTGTAGTGTAGTAAATGAAATCCATGCATTTTGAAAATTCTATTGTTTGGTTTGCTATATTTAAAATGCAGTATATTTTGAGAGTGTATTTGAATTACACTCTCTTGTTCAAATGTAGTGTATTTGGAATTCATCAAATTTGAATTCCAAATTGCACGAGTAAGTGTAAATTGAGGCCACTCACTTTCTTTGCCTTAGTCGCTCATTGTAAGCCCCCGCCGGTTGCATCTACTCGCTGTTAGTTGCATTTGTGAATGCCCTCTCATATGGTCCAGACAGACTGGCCTTCCTCTTCACTACTTTTGTCACCTACCACCACCGCCACCAACAATTCTATTTTACTTTGCATCACTTTCTTAACAAAAAAAAAAAAAATCCTGCATTTGTGAAATTTTCAGCTAAATAATTAAAATTATTTTAAATATATTACTTTCACTTTATACGATATTTTAAATTCAGCCGATCAAACAACCCCTCCTAAGTTTTTACATCAAAGAGGGTGTCTCATGGAAACTCTTGATTTTTTTCTTTCTGTGTTGTTTCACATTTTGAACTTTTATGGTTACAAAAATTAGTTAAGATAGTTTAGGTACCAATGGAAACATCTCCAATAATGCGCTTGTGATCAACTTGTTATTTATTTATCTCATATATTGTCAGTAACTATTAACAATTATTGTACTTCAGATTAAAAGATGTGGAGAGATGGCACGAAAGTTACGTTTCTTTAGGGAACAAATGCTGAAAGCTGGTATTTCTTCATCAACAACACCCATGACACGAAACAATATTGATTTTGATGATCTAGAGGTATACTTGAATTATGGTTATTTAAGCTTTTATTTTTTTGTTGTGTTTATAAGTGCTCTTTATTACTTCTTTTTTCATGTTACCTAGATAAAACTTGGGGAGCTTGAGACAGAGTTAGTAGAAGTTAATACAAATAGTGAAAAGCTGCAACGCACATACAATGAGCTGCTAGAGTATAAACTTGTACTTCGGAAGGTAAGGTTCGCTTATTGCTAAATAGCCGTAACAGTTGTTTTTAAATTCACCCTAAGTGGCATATCTAAAATGTTGGTTTTGGTTTTAAATATTTTGCAATGAACTGTTAGACTGTAACTTTTGCCTCATAACGTGAATTTTGTATTTTACTAACAAGCAATACATGTTGGTCTTCCATTTGATCATATATAGAAGGGTTAACTTGAAAAATACAAGAAATTGTAGTCTCTAAGTTCTCACTGTTGCCTTGGAAAACTGATTTTTGTAGCAAAAAATGGCGTGGTCGTTCTGATGAGATTATGGCTTTGTTCAGTATGGCTTTTACTTTTTAGCAAAGTTATCTCAACGATAGCATTCATAAGTTCAGTTGAGAGAATTTATTTTGGATGGGTGGGAAAGTCACCTGTTCGTGCATTAGCAAACTATTTATGTGCTTGGTATGGCCGTTTATGCTGGTGTCCCACTCACTGAAATACTTAAAAAAAATAAAAAATAAAAAAAGAAACAAAACGTGGGGGAGATGGAGTTTTTTAGAGGGTTGAAATGTTATCTCGACAGAGTCCAATTAAATCTTCTTATGGAGAGAGAAAGAATAGTTGGCATGCTAAGTGATTCCAAGTCAGCTTATCGAGAGTTTCTGGTACAAAATGCAATGGCATTTTATTCAGTATGCAATAATCTGAGATAAAGGTTAGGAGAGGTATGGATAGATGCAGAACTAGTACAGTTTGACAACGAACAAGTTCAAGTTCAATTTAATTACCTTGATTATGTCAAGGGTGAATCAGTTATAGTAGTCGGACAACGTAAAATTTGTCGAAATAATCATGACGTATCCTTTAAATCATTTGTGTTAATCTTAGGCGTCCCACAGGCGGCAGCGTTGTATGAAACGAATCTGATGAAAAATGTCTAGGGCATTGCATTAGTCGATGTTAAATAAGCAGGTTCCCATTATGGCGGATGCGAGCAAAGTTAGTCCATGAAACTATTAGGTTAGGATCTTGGAATATAGGTACTTTTGCGTAAATTAATGAAATTAATAGATATTATGGTTCATAGAAAGATAAATATTTTATGTGTTAGAAACTAAATGGGTTGGGGAAAGGCCAGGAGATTGATAGTTTAGGTTTTAAACTTTGGTATTTATTGAGTAAAAGTCGAACTAGAAATGGTGTAGGTGTGATTATAGATAAAAGTTTGAAGGATAATGTTATAAATATTAATAGATGTGGAGATAGAATTATACTTTAAAGATTATTGTTGATCTTAAGATTATCAATGTTATAAGTGTCATGTTATTCAGGTTTAGAGGTAGCGTAAAAGAAAAATTTTGGAATTAATTAGAGGATTAATCTGAAAAGATCTCTTGAAAAAGTTTTTTATTGGAAGAGATTTAAATGGGCATGTTGGTAGAGTGGTAGAAGATTTTAAAAGTATTTGGTGGTTATGAATTTGGAGTGATTAATGAAGAAAGTAGGAATATATTAGATTTTCTCTTTTATGATTTTGTAGTTCTTAACACTTTATTTAAAAAGAGATGAACATATTATTACTTATAAAATGGATCTAGTAAAACATGATTGGTTATTTTGATAAGAAAAATAGATCGTTTAGATTGTAAAGATTGTAAGATCATTCAGTGAAAATCTAAGTATCCAACATCGATTGTTAGTTTTAGATTTTAAGATGAAAGGTTGTAAGAGAAAAAATAAATTATTGTCCTAGAATTAGATGGGGACACTTAAGAACACAAATAAAATATTTTTAAAGCAGTATAAGAGATTAGAATTTGGGATGTTCAAAGAGAAAATTATGTGGGAAAAAATAGTGAAATTAAGTTCTTAAAGATGTCTTGGAGAATCAAAGGAAAACTTCTTTTAATAAGAATAGTTGGTGGTGAGTGGAATTAATGCAGAAAAGATAAAAAATAGAATATTGTTATAAATTTGGTTTAAATATAAAACTTCGGAGAATTGGGAAAATATAAAGTGGCGTAGAGATTAAGAAAGCGTATATGATGCAAAAAAATTTAGCTTTTAGTGATTTATACTGATAGATTAGATCCAAGAAGGTGAAAGATGTATGTATAAGTTAGCCAAGAGATAGGAAAAACAAGACAGTTCAAGTGAGGTGTATTAAGGATGAAAATAATAAAATATTTTTTAGAAAAAATATTGAAAATAGGTGGATGAGGTATTTTGATAAACTTTTGATGAAGGATCGAAAGCGATTGATTTTAGCATAATACCTAAACAAAAATAGAAATTTCATTTTATCATGTATTAGTAAATCGAAGTTAGTGAAGCTTTAAAGAAAATGAAAAAGCAAAAGGCCGGGATAATATTCCAATGAAGTGTGAAAATGTTTAGGAGATCAAGAATTTCTTGGCTTACAAATCTTTTAATGTTCATTTTAAAGACTAAAAGATGTCGGATGAGTGGAGAAAGAGTTTGTTGGTTCTATATTTAAGAATAAAGGTGATGCAAGAGTGTGCAAATTATAGAGGAATTAAGTTAATGTGCATACATTAAAATTATGGAGAGAGTAATTGAGCATAGGTTATGATGTGATACGAAGTTTCTCACAGTTTGGTTTCATGCGGTAGATCTACTATGGATGTTATACATTTGTTAAGGGGTTTGATGGAGAAGCATAGAAAGTAAGGAGGATCTACATATGATATTTATTGATTTAGAAAACATGATAAAGTTTGAGATGTTCTTTGGAGAGTTCTAGAAAGAAAGAGTTAATATTGGTTATATTCAAGTCATTAAGGATATGTATACTAGAGCATTACTTGTGTCCAAACACAAGGAGGATTGACAAAATATTTTCCTATTTGGTTGGATTACATCAAGGATCAACTTTAAGCCTATATTTTTACTTTAGTTATGGATGTTCTTACAGGCATTTACAAGAAGATGTACCTTGGTGTATGCTTTTTTTGCTTATGACATTCTTCTTGTTGATAAGACTGAGAGGGAGTCCAACAAAACTTGAATTATGGAGGTCAACTAGAGTCTAAAGGTTTTAGTTTAAGTAGATCTAAAGCGAATATATGAAGTGTAATTTTAGTTGTAGAAGTTCTAGTGGTAGTGTTGTGACTTTAGGTGATCAAGTCATTAATAAGAGTGGCGTTTGATATTTAGGCTCTATTGTTCAAAATGATGGTGAAATAGATGGAGATGTTATTAGTAGAATTCAAGTTGGATGGTTGAAGTGGAGGAATGCATCGGCTATTATGTGATAGTTCCACTTAAACTTAAGGAAAAATTTTATAAGATGGTGGTAAGACACTGAATGACTTATGGTAGAATGTTGGCCAATAAAGAAGCATAAGACTAAGTTAAGTGTTCTGAGAGATGAGGATGCTTAGGTGGATGAGTGGCTTTACTCTTAGAGATAGAATGCAAAATAGGTATATTCGGAAAAAGTTGGAGTAGCTCTAGTGGAAGATAAGATTAGAAAGTATCGCCTTAGATGGTTTGGCCACATAAAGCGTCGGCCGTCTGATGACCTGGTTAGGAGAGCAGATGCATTAGATTTGACTTATGTTAATAAAGGTAGATGTAGACCTAAAAAGACTTGGTTAAGATGTATAAAAAATGACCTTAGTATACTTGAATTAAATGAGAATTTGACACATAATAGGACACAATGGAGACGAAGGATTCATGTAGCCGACCCCACCTAGTGGGATTAAGGCTTGTTGTTGTTGTTGTTGTTGATTATGTCAACTTGAGTTGATTGTGATGCATAGTCAAGGCCTATAGCTCTAGCATTAGAGATGAAATTTTCATGGCATTGATGTAGTTCAAGTCTATTCTAAATTTCCACTGAGTTAGTGTAATCATGGAGTTTGTAATTAAAACGTCCAAATTCTTTTTTTTTTTTTTTTTTTTTTTTGCATTGGATCATGAATTTTTTTGCAGTTTCTGTATTTGTAGTACTGTACAATCTTTACTATTATATGGTATGCTGTGATGGTACTTTCAATCAAAATTTTCAGTTGATATGATCGAAAATAATGGTGTCAATCCTCTGTTTTAGAAAATGTAATGTAGCACATTCTTAACTTATCTAATATTCCAGTAGAAATTCTGGGACCACTTTGTGTTACTATGGATCCAAAAGTAGGTTGATAATGATGTAACTTACGGTTAATGTTTGTGAAGATACTGATACTTCAGCATTTTAGATAGATTTTTTTTCATTATTTCTTTATTGTATTTGCTTAACCCATCTTTCTATTGATATGGGGATTTGAAATTTTGTACACACTTTTGGCCATTGAATAAAATGGTGTTATTTGGTTTTGAAGATTCTGCTTCCTTCCAATTCTTTTCAAGGTGCACTGTTGTTGTTCAAGCAGAAGGCATGGTTTATCTAATTCTTGTTTTGTTTTCTCCTGGCATATGCGGAAAATTAGAAATTGTTTGTTGGTGTGGTTGAGTTTATTTATATATCTGAAAATGAATTATGTGACTGATTATGAATCTACTTTGGTTATGCACATGTTAGAAAGTTTTTGTTGTTTCTTCTTGGAGGTCTTTTTTTAATTCACTTTGAACTTGAGTTTTACTGTTTATTTCATGAATCATTTAAGGTAACTAGTAGTTTATCTTTTGGTTTTGCTTCTTCAGTAATCTTTCCATTCTTATTTTTGCATTTGTTTTCATTAATTTTGATTTTATAGCTATAGATTTGTTTTAATTTTGCATTTTAAATAATTTCACAAAATTAGATTTTTCTTGGCCCTTATTCTAAATTGTACTGCATGAGATTGCCTTGCACGCAGTTTTTCTTTTGTTTATGGTCCTCCTGTACTTTGATACAGTATATAATCCTGCTTTTAAATAACTTCGATCCTATATGTATAGTGAAGTTAGAATTTCCTATTTCATAATGCTAGAGTTTTTTTTTTTTTTTTTGATAAAATTTTTGTGATTGTTCTTTTTTGTTATCAGTATAATACAAAATTATGATCGTATGCTTGTATCAGAAGAGAAATAACTCTGGCCAGCATTCTGATTCTATTATTAGGACTGAGTAGGGTGTTGTATGTACTGGGCACACCGCTTAATCAGGACTGAAATGGGCTTTCTAGCCTGTCATTTTAACAGAAGATAATGCATAATCAGACCCTCGACTTTTTGATGCAGCCTTCCATCCTTTTTGGTTTTATCTTTGAGTTTTTTTAAAGGATACAAATGATTTGTAATTCACTTAGTGAAGGCCCTCTCCTCTCTTTGTTTCAGGCTGGTGATTTTTTTCATTTTGCTCATAGTGATGCTGCAGCCCAACATAGAGAGATGGAAGGACAACAAGTTGGTGATGCTTCTCTTGATAGTCCTTTGTTGTTGGAACAGGTGCTTTTTAAGGGATTCTAGTTTTTATTTTCACTATATTCATCCGTGAATATCTTCAATAGTTTATATAATTGTTTACAAATAATTCTGTTCAGGAGATGCAAACAGACCCATCAAAGCAGATAAAACTTGGATTTATTAGTGGCCTGGTACCAAAGGAAAAATCATTGGCTTTTGAAAGAATCTTATTCCGAGCTACCAGGGGCAACTTATTTCTTAAACAAGTTCCTGTTGATGATCCAGTTGAGGACCCCGTTTCAGGAGAGAAGGTTATTCACTTGAATTGTTTATCTGTTTCATATGTCATCAAGAATACGTTTATTCTTCAGGATTTCATAATTGCTTGTGATCATGCTTGTCTTGTTATGTTCACATGGATTTGCATGCTAGAGTTTTGGCATTCAAGCATCAGTTAATTACTGGCTTTTATGTTTGAGAAATTTCCAATTTATGCTGCCATATATTGTTAAATAAATTGACAAGTAATAGCTTCTTTTTGTTGCTTAGTTCTATTGAGTTAATCATATTTTAACAATTGTGTATCCAGAAGGAAATAGTCAATGGTTCCTAGTCAAAGGTTATTCACTTAAATTGTGTTACGTTGTGCCCCAAGCGGCGTGTTGAATACAAAAAAAATGTGCTGAGGGCCGTGATCTAGTTAAATGCAAAGTTCGCTCACATTATGACGGCAAAGAAGTTAGTCCATGAAACTAGAATTAGATCTTGGAATATAGGTACTCTTACGTAAATTAATGGAATTAATAGATGTTATATTTATAGAAAGATAAATATTTTATGTTCAAGAAACTAAATGGGTTGAGAAGGAGATTGATAGATTTTAAACTTTGGTAGATTCGAAAAGTAACTGGTGTAAAAGTGATTATAGATAAAAGTTTGAAGGATAATGTTATAAGTATTAATAGATGTGGAGATAAATTATACTTTAAAGATTATCAGATACCAAGATTATCAAGTTATAAGTGTCTACGCCCTCAAGTAGTTTGGAGGTATCAAGAAAAATTTTCGAATTAAAGGATTAATACAAAAGATACATCTCAAAAAAAGTATTTATCGGGGAGATTTAAAATGTTGGTAGAGTGGTAAGATTTTAAAAGATCCACGGTTATGATTTGGAGTTAATGAAGAAGGTAGACTATATTAGATTTTCCTTACATGATTATAGAATGTTAATACTTTATTTAAGAAAGAGACAACATATTATTACTTATAAAATGGATCTAAGAAAACACGATTGATTATTTTTGATAAGAAAAATAGATCGCGTTAGATCAGAAAGATCAGAAGGCCATACCAAGTGAAATTTTAAGACCAACATCGACTATTAGTTTAGATTTTAAAATGAAAGGTTGAAGAGAAAAATAAACTAAATTATCATGTGAGATTAGACACTTAAAGAACACAAATAAAAAATATTTTAAGAGAAAGCTACAAGAAATTAGCGGATGTTCATAAAGCTAACGCTTATGTGAAAAAATATCAGTGAAATTAAGCAGTTCTAAAGACGCTGAATCAAAAGGAAAACTTCTTTAATAAGAATAATGGTGGAATGAGTCAGAAGAAAAGATAAAATAAAGAAGATTATTATAAAACTCGCTTAGATGTAAAAACTGAGAATTGGGAAATATATAAACTCAGAGATTCTAAGAAAGAATATACGAAAAAAATTTAGCTTTTAATGATTTATACAATAGATTAGATACCAAAGAAGAAAAATGTATGTATAAGTTAGCCAACCAAAGAGATAGGAGAAGAAAGACATACCAAGTGAGTATTAAGGAAAATAATAAAGTGTTTTCTTAAAAGATATCAAAATAAAATATGAGATTTTAATAAACTTTTCAACGGAAGGATCCGAAACGATCGATTTTTAGCTAATACCCTAAACAAAAATAGAGAATTTCATTTTTATCGTCAGATTAGTAACGTGAAGCTTTAAAGAAAATGAAATGTGGAAAAGCAAGAGGACCGATAATATTCTAATAGAAGTGTGGAAATGTTTAGAGATCAAGGAATTGGCTTACAAATCTTTTAATGTTATTTTAAAGACTAAAAGATGTCGATGAGTGGAGAAAGAGTTTGTTGGTTCCTATATTTAAGAATAAAGGTGATGCACAAGAGTATGCAAATATAGAGGAATTAAGTTAATGTGCCATACATTAAAATTATGGGAGAGAGTAATTGAGCATAGACGATGATACGTAAGTTTCTCACAATCGCTTGGTTTCATGCCGTAGATCTACTATGGATGCTATACATTTGTTAAGAGGTTTGATGGAGAAGCATAGAGAAAATAAGAAGGATCTACATATGATATTTATTGAGAGAAAGCTTATGATAAAGTCTCAAGAGATGTTCTTTGGAGAGTTCTAGAATGAAAGAAGTTAATATTGGTTATATTCAAGTCATTAAGGATATGTATACTAGAGCTGTTACTTGTGTCCAAACACAAGGAAGATTGACAAAATATTTTCCTATTTCAGTTGGATTACATCAAAAATCAACATTATGCCCTTATCTTTTTTACTTTAGTTTTGGATGTTCTTACGAGGCATTTACAAGAAGATATACCTTGGTGTATACTTTTTGCTGATGACATTCTTCTTGGATAAGACTAGAGAGGGAGTCCAAATGTAAACTTGAATTATGGAGGTCAACTTTAGAGTCTAAAGGTTTTCGCTTAAGAGATCTAAACCTAATATATGGAGTGTAATTTTAGTCATAGGTTTTAGCAGAAGGTTGTGACTTTGTGATCAAGTCATTAATAAGAAATGATCTGCATATTTAGCTTGTTCAAAAAATGGAAATAGATGGAGATGTTATTAGTAGAATTCAAGTTGGATGGAAGTATAACGATCCGCCTATTATGCTGATGTAAGCTCCACTTTAAACTTAAGGAAAAATTTTATAAGATGGTGGTAAGACCCGCAATGATTTATGGTGCGAATGTTGGCCAATAAAAGAGAAACATAAGACTAAGTTAAGTGTTATAGAGATGAGGATGCTCAGTGGATGAGTATTTTTACCCTTAGAGATAGAATGCAAAATGAGTATGTTCGGGAAAAAGTTGGAGTAGCTCCAGGTAGATAAGATTAGGAGTCGCCTTAGATGGTTTGGCCATAAAGCGTCGTCAGATGACAGAAAGTGTAGATGCATTAGATTTGTTTTATGTTAAGAAAGGTAGAGGTAGACCTAAAAAAACTTGGTTAAGATGTATAAAAAATGATCTTAGTATACTTGAATTAAATGAGAATTTGACACATAATAGGACACAATGGAGACGAAGGATTCATGTAGCCGACCCCACCTAGTGGGATTAAGGCTTGTTGTTGTTGTTGTTGTTGTTGTTGTGCACTTTGTGATTATTGTTTCTTTATGTGTTTGCATGATAACTTTGTCAACTTGGAGGTTTCTAGTGCCTATGTCAAGTTTAGCTATATATATATATGGCATTGCATTTAGTGTTATGCCAACTGTTTAGGAATAGCTTTATGAATTCTCATTCTCTATTTTTTAATTTTGTTTTCCAGAAGGTATTAATTTTTTATTTTTTTTGGAAAAATCTTTTGAGTAACCTCTACCCATGCACTTTTGTTGTATATTTTTTTTCTTTTAGATTTTTTTTACAGATATTTTATTGATTGATCTTATTATTGATTCCTCTCTTCACCAGTGCATGTCAAAATCATTTAAATCTAGTTTTCACTATTTTTTAGTAGGTGCTATTCCTAAAATTCACCTCTTATACTCATTTCTCTATCAATCCTTTGTAGTTTTGTGATATCCAGTTTACCGCCATTTTTATAATCAATTTATCTTTCAATTAATTTCTTATGATTCAAGACTTTGATCTGCATATTTCAAATCAAAAGATCACCCCGAATGTAGAAAATGTTCATGAATGTATATCAGCATCTATAATCTATTGATCAATTTATGTTTTAGCAAGTCTACATTCTTAATAGATTTTGCTTCTCTCCTTCTTTATTTCATTAGTAAATGAAAGATATTGAAAGTAGTTTCTTTACATCCGAGTTTCCATAATATTAGTGCATAGTAATGTTGAGGTATTATTCCATTTTAACTACCTAACATTAACTCTAGAAGCTATAATCTCATGCACATACACACCATTCTTTTGTAAATTAAATCTTAGAAGCCTAAATATATCACAGTTATATGTTATTTGATCATTCAACAATATTGATTCATAAATATCGATCTTATACTCAATTAAGTTGCATATGATATGTCTAGTTTTTGTTTTGATAATCCTAAACCTTTCATCTTGTAAACATTACCAACATTGTTCTATTTTTCACTTATTTAAGCAACATTCCATTGACTAGAACTAGGTCATTTATTAATAGCGTGCACCTCAACCTCATTATGAATATTCTTTATAACTATCTCATTAACCAATATATAAAAATATATTCCAATGATGATCTTTGATATAATTTTGCTATGATTGGAAACTCCTTATTTTTTATTTCCTATCCTAGTTAGTGTCCCATTATATATATATTAAATAGCTTCAACGTGCTTTTGTTATACTTCCTTTTATCGCCTTTTTATCGATGGTCGACATAATTAGTTATTGTGATATTTGATGGTATGCCTTTTTAATATCAATAAAAATTATATGAAGTTTTCCTTTTTTAACATTCTCTATACTTTTTCATTAATTATCTCAGCAGACAAACTGTCTCCATGGTGGATCTTTAAACATATATTCAAATTAATTCTCTAAGTCTGTGTTCCATCCATTTCTTTCATATAATTACCACAATCCGGTAGTCTTAAATGTTAGTACCAAAATGCTTATTTGCCAATAATTTGCTATCCTATTAGTTTTGTAAATTTATTTTTATATTTCTCATAAATCTCTAAATCTCAAGATGTACCTTGTCTATTCCTAAATATTTATATCATGTATCTCCTTCAGAACTTACTCATATTTATCCATCTGAATCAATCTGTAATATAATTTATTTCTATTAACATATTTCATGTCTCTTTCCATTCTACTTTTTTAAAAAATTTCTCTCTTGAAAGTCTTAGTTAATAATTTTGTAAAATAGAATTTATATTTGCTTTTAGAGAGTACAAATAATCACCAGTTTCATCCAAACATTTTTTTTATTTGGACATTATAACTGATTCAACAAAAGTAACAAAAAATAGAAGACATGGTTTAAAAATTTAAATTATTAAAGAAACCCTTAAATTGTACTATCCTTTTCTTTTTCTATGCAAGTTGAAGTGTGGTAATTGTATTGAACTGCTTCACTCGTGATGCTCCTAAGTTAAAGTGTTATCGTCATCGCTATTACAACAGTTGTGATTTAGTTAAACTTTTCAGACTGCTATAGGTTAAGATGTTGTCCAAGGTAGCCATGGATTATGGTTTATTGTTTTAAAGCTTAGGAAGGGATAAGGATAGGTCAGAACTATCGTGGTTAAAAATTTGAAATTGTTTTGCAAAAAGGGGAAGAATAACAGTATGCAGCTTTTTATTGGAGCAAATTTGGAACAAGAAATGATAAAGCTAACTCCAAGTAGTCACTGCGCTACTTGTTCTTATCTAGGTTTTGAGTTTGCAGTATTGATGTCATTGAGTACTGGTACCATATAAATTTGATTATCAAACGTTGTTCCTTCTCGCAACAGGTGCAATTGTTAAAGTTAAATTCATAAATAAAAGATTTAAATGGTTTTGTGTCAAGGGATGGGGGTCCAGAGATGAATTACTTTTGTTTTTGAAGAATGAAATCACACTTCCATTGTTCGTGCTACTTCACTCTTTGTATTGTGGTTTGGTTATTACAAATTTTTTTCAATGAAGGGTTTAGAATTGAAAGAGGTTTTATTAAGCTTCTTTGTGCATTATGATGGATTTTTGCTAGCTCCTTGAAAGTCGAATATTCCAAAATTATTATATATTTTAGTTAAAGTTTTAAAATAATAATTTTTTTTTTTTTGGTTTTTATATCCGGATGTTACCAAAATAAATGTCTAGATGCCTTTGGTTAGAGATAAAGATGTCTGCTTGATTGTACACTTTGTTATGTGCCTTAAGCTTAGTGTTTTAAACATATTTAGGGAATAAAATTTGATATAGAAAAAGTCTTATATTTGATTTTATGCGTCACATGGATCTCGTTAGTTGACATCAGTTCATATTTCTTTGTCCACATGGTGAGAGAGTTTAATTGAACTGGGTTCCAATGGGGTTATGTTTGCAACTGAAACAAAATCTAATTTTTTGTTGGTGTTGGGGAATTTGATTAAATTATTGACTATTTTGAATCGACCACAGCTATTTCTTCTTGTGGTCTTATGATGATAAGTATCTCTGCCAGATTAATGAGTTACAGGAGAACTTATTTCTTCTTCTATTGCTGTTTTTTTCAAAAAAATTTAGTCGTTCTTCTTTTGAAACTAGAACATTTAAAGTTCTATTTCATATACGCTAATTACTTGTTCTTTTTGCATGATCAATAATTTTATCTAGTCATGCAGCCTATACATCTATGCAATGCTTTCAGTTGGGAAACGGGATTTCACCTTCTTGTATTTCTATACAGATCGCTAAAAATGTGTTTGTCATCTTCTATTCTGGAGAAAGAGCCAAGACAAAGATCTTAAAGATCTGTGAAGCCTTTGGTGCCAATCGGTATCCATTTAATGAAGATGTTGGCAAACAACTGCAGATGATAGATGAGGTTTTGCCTTTCTTTGCTACATAGATGATTATTTTTCTGCTATTACATTGTATCATCGTGAAAAGAAGATTGTGGAGTATTTTGTTGCAATATCTTTTATTTAGCAAATGTTTTGGAATGACTAGTGACTATAATTTCTGTAGAAAATAAAAGAATAAAAAAAATTGTAGAGAATAAATGAATAAAGATAAGTTTCGAGAATTTTTTTTACTCTTACTTTGTATGTGTGTATGTGTGTGTACACACACTCACAAGAGGCATTACAAAATAGGAAGAAAATTATAAGGGGGTAAAATAAGAGGGGATTGGTGGTCCTATGAGGTGGCACATGGATTGTAATTCAAGGGTGAAAGAGTAATTGATTCAACGATGCAAAGCCTTGATCCATGTGCTTTATGCTTTTTACTATGATTGGAGGGTTAGTGTGCCTCACATTAGCTATAGTAACTGCAAAACTCAATACTCCCCCTCTCAAATTGGATGGTAGAGATCCACCCTTTCATGTTTGTCAATAGTATTTTTGAATGTGGGATTGCATAATCTTTTAGTGAATATGTTTGTTATGTAATTCTCTATAGGCACATATAAAGTTCAAATTAGCCCATTTTCTAATTTCTATTTTCTGATGTGCCTATTAACCTCAACATGTTTGGTATGATCATGTTGTATTAAATTATGTGTAATGTTGATGGTCGATTTATCATCAAAGTATATTTTTATAAGCTCATTTTACTTGATTTTTTTAATCTATGTATGATTTTGATCCATAGAAGCTTTCACATTCATTTGGTAATAGCTTGAACTCGGCTTTAACACTTGCTACACAAGTTGTATTCGGCTGCTCAAGTTATGAGATTTTCTCTCAATAATGTACATTATCTTGAAGTGGGTCTTTGATCTACTTATGATCGAGCATAATCTACATTTGTGTATCTTTCAAACTATCGGATATCATTTCTTTTGTATAGAATTTCTCTTCTTAAGCTAGACTTAAGATATCTGAGAATTATATAGATGGCTTAAAGATGTGACTCTTTGCGTTCATACATAAATTGACTGACTAAATTTACTACGAATGCAAGGTTAGAATGGGTGTGAGGTGAATAGATTAATTTTTCTACTAATCTTTGATATTATCTTGCATCTATGTAAATTTCTTCTCCATCAATGTCTAAGTTTTGTCTTGCTTTAATTGGAGTTTCACATGACTTGCACTCTATCGTCTTAATTTCTTTTACTAGGTCTGCAATATATTTTTGCTATGAGAGAAATATCCCTTATTTAGATTGAGCCTTTTTTATGCCAAAAAAAAAAAAAAAAAAAAAAAAAAGAGTAGAGTTTAACTAGTTCTTTGATTTTGAATTCCTTAGTGAACCTTTTTTTTAGAGCTTATTTGTACATCACTATCATCTTCATTATCATCTTCTATAATAATTATATTATTAATATATACAATAATGATTGCAGTTTTGCTATCAGGAGAATACTATATAATGACAGTATAATCTCTTTAGTCTTGTTTGTATCTAGCTCCCACCATATTTTGGTAAACTTAACAAATCAAGCTTTTGGTGATTGTTTTAGTTCGTACGAGACCTTCAATTTGCATTCTTGATTCTTTTTGAAGGAGCTATCATATTTTGATGTTGGATTCATATAAACCTCTTCTTTGACATCCCCATATAGGAAGGCATGTTTTACATTATATTGTTGTATAGGACATCCATGATTAGTCTCTAAAGATATTAAAATGTGAATAGTATTTATTTTAGCAAAAAGAGCAAAAGTTTTTTGATAGTCAATCTCATATTATTGAGTATATCCCTTTACTATCAATTTTGCTTTGTGTCTTTCTAGGTTCCTATGTGCTTTGTATTTGATAGTGAAGATCCATTTACATCCGGCTACTTTCATATCTTTTGGTAATTCAGTGATTTCCCCTATATGATTTTTTTCTTAGGCATTCATTTCTTTTTTCATGGCCTCCTTCCAATTCTAAGGCATTCATTCAATGAATTCTGGTTTTTTAAGTGTCTAAAATAGTGTTTGTGGGATAAAAATGAGGCTCATGTTGATGTTAGTTAGGAAGATTTTATAATGGATAAAATTTATGAAGGGAGATTTATTGAGAGATAGGATTAAATGAGTACTGATAAACTAATCGATATTCTCTAGTAATGATTCCAAGTCTTGGACTTGCTAGAGATCCTAGATGCTTGTTCTTTCTTGTATAGATTTACAGGGTTATAGATATTAAGATTAAAAATATCATTAAATTTATCTACAAATTTTTGGAGAAATTTTTGAGAAACTATTTGTAGAAATGAATTATACTGGATAATTTAGGAGAATTTTTGAATCAATTATTTTAGAGAGTATTATATTGATTAAATAGGTAGTTGTTAGAATAGTTTTTTCCTAATATGATTTTGTCAATGGATAAGTGTCCAAGTGACTTCCAAAATGTGGCAGTTTTTCTTTTATGTCACACTATTTGTTGAATAGTATCAGGGTAGAAGGATTGTTAATACTTTTTTTTTTTGAAAGAAGGACGATAATGTGTAATTGAAATAATTTCGAGCATTATTACTTTGAAAAAATTTGATGTTAAATAATTGATTATCTATCATTACACTAAATATAAAGAGTATAGTACTAACATTGGACTTCTATTTAATTAAATATATTCATACATCAATAAAGGTTATAAACTAAATGACTCCAGAGATATTGGAGATTTTAGAGGGTCCCCAGTTGTTAGAATGAATCAACGTAAAATGATTAGATGATTTAGTTGTTTTCAGGAAAAGACATATGATGATGTTTAGAAATTTAATAAGTTCTATAATGAAAATCTATTATTATTATTATTATTTTTTTTTTTGCATTAATGAAAAGAGAAGTAAACATATGTTAAAGGTTTAAAAAAAAAAGTGTCCTAATCTATAATGGTGTGCTCAAATGATGTTAGTTGTGCAAGAGATGGAGTATAAAAGCTGATCTCTATCTTCAAGAAGGTATAATTTATTATGTAATGTAACTTACCAAATTGTCTTAGACTCACATAGAGTAATTGATTCAATGGTACAAGGCCTTGATCTATATACTCTAAGCTTTTTACTATGATTAAAGGGTGGGTGAATCCCACATCAAGAGAGAGAAGAGGTGGTATTTTATCTCAATTATAGTAACCCCGAAATTCATTAATTTCTTTTGACTGAATGTTTTAAAATTTAGTATTATTATACATTTTATATTATGTATTTAAAAACAATTTGTTCTTTTTATTTTATGGAATTTTGCACTATAGATATAAACTCAAAAGTTGATTTGTTGTGTGTTTGTCATAAAACGTGATGTTGTGGGATAGATTGGATGGAAAGATAAAATAGTTTTATAGTAGGATGTTACATTTGAAATCCTAAATTATTGTAAATAAGTGAATTCTCAATCTTATCATTCTCAAAACATGCTTGAGGATAGTCAAATATTTTGAAAATTGATGAAACTCCATTAAAAAATAATTGAAAATTATTGCAGTGTGATGTTACTTTTGAAGATTACAAATTGTTGATTTGAAAACAAAATCAAAGAAGAAAAATTTTAATTGGAGTATGATTTTAATTGGAGTATGAGGGATGGCCGAGCTAGCCAAAAATCAAAGGCTTACTAGACATCAAGCGAGCAAACAACTATGACATTGATTCAAAAAGAATTAATAATTAATTGCTTGCTATAAAGGAAGGAGCCCACAGATTTTCCGCTTGGGGGGTGGCAAATGTGTAAAAGTGGAAATTCAGAGCACAAGATTCAAGGGTCCTTAGGAAATGTTTTAAATTGTAATTATTATGAAAAAATAATGCTAAATTGTGGTGTACTCCACCTTCAATACAAGGTTTGACTATCTTGTCTTCAATATAAGCAGTGTACTCCTTCCAAATCGCCATTCACATCATCATATTTCATTATGTGCATTATTTTGAATGTCACTACTTTTTTATATAATGGCTAGTACAACATTTTATAAATCCATATAACACAATATAGTTGATCCAAATATTTGCATATCTAGCTATGAATGCCCATTCCCTTAAGCATGTATTTTTTTTCTAAATAACCAAGTATCATGTAAGAGTATTTCATTCAAGAAATAATTAATTTATTTGTACTTGTGTTCAAGTGCTTCAAGACTAATTTAATTGGAATAAATTTGGAATTCTTCTCATCCCTTGAAGTCCTTCGGTAAGGCCTTCAAACCCTTGTGATTGTTTTGTAATTTTACGATGAGATTACAACATAATCATAGTTCTCTCTTCCTCTTCTTTATTATTTGCATTCCACCTTATCCACCCCATTTGCAAGCTTAATTTAAAAAATTCAGCTATCATTTGTTATCCATGAGATATAGTTTAACTTGAAAAGTGCATCTAGGATGCAAGTGCGTTTGATGGTTGGTGAGTGAGCATGGGCTAGCTTAATGTCACGACAATGTGAACCTTAACTGCAGATGTTATGTGAGGTGCACCTCCCTAAATCGTAGCAAAATATTTTGTTTATTATTGATAATGTTTGTTAGGAGGCATTTGGTAATGTATAAAGACTTTTGCTTGAGTCACAACCTCTCCATGACTGCTTAAAAAATATATATATATAATAAAAAAAAACCTCTCCACAACTGCTTCCTCTGATTCCTCCAAGGCCTTAATTTTGACTACATCGGTCAAACACACTTGCATTGTTGAGAGAGTTTTTTCATCAATATTTATTTTATCTTCACGTTTCTTATTGTTTTTGGCAAATCTAAATGGCCTATGAGTACTTTAATAAGTTTGTTGGATTAGAACACTTTGTAGCTTGATTCTCGAAAGTTCAAAACTCTTTTATTTTTTAAACACTTCGATCTCATATTTCATATCCATTTGTATTTGTGCTAGACTTTAATAGTATTTGTTAGGAAAAACTCTAAATTTTTATTCAGGAGCAGGGACACAAATGTACAAAACCAAGGGACACAAGAATACACTCTTCCTCATTCATGTACACCCAATCTCACCAACAAGGAGAAGCTCTAACTCTCTCAAACCAATGAAAAATGAGAATAACTTGAGATAAATAAAATAAGGAGTAGTTATCTGATGTCATAGAATTTTTTAAGATGCACCTGATACACTTGTTTATGGAAATTTTTTTTTGGAACAACCGTATTTTTGCCATGTCAAAATGGTGATACATGGTGATGAAAATTTTTTCCTATCTTTCTCTTCTAGTTTTCCTCTTTCCATTTTATTCCAAACTTGCGCTTTTTTCTTCAAAACATTAGCTACCTACTTCCAATCTATCACTAACGAACTCTTTAGCATCCTCAAGCTCATCTCTTTGCACACATACCAACACAATCTAATGTACCACAAACATTTTAAATCTGTGTCATGTTTATATTTTGACTTGATGCTATGCAAAATAATAAATATTATTACAAACTTTCAAATTTGATTTTTCTCCAAAATAAATATATATAGATTTTTTATTCTTAAAATATTGCCTGCTTCAATTGTGTATATTTTGACTGTTGATTGAGGCAGAGCCTGATCATTCTTTGCAAAATAAAAACAAACAAAAGAAAGAAAGAAAAGAAAAAGGAAAAAAAAAAACTTTCTTAAGTAAAAAAGAAATCTATTTGTGATCTGGTTGGTTTACTTTTTGAAAATAATTAACTGTTCATGTCATTTATTAAAGTGTGTGCGTTAGTGTATGATCATAGACTACTGTGAAATTAAATATAATTTTTTCCATTACATTTTTATCCCTTATTTCGTGCTCATTCGAACTAGAGAACATACAGCTCAAAAGTATTGTTTTCTTCATGGCGCCTATTGAAGCAGTTGCTAATAGGTAGTAACCAACTTATGATTAGCCTTTAATATTCTAAGTGCTGTTAAGTCCTCGTTTGTTTCCATTTCAACTAAATATTTTGGAGTCTTAGATTAATTGGATTAAAATTTAGGCGCACATTAAAAAAAAAAGCTAAGCTTTTTGGACATTTTTGGTGCTAGAAGCACTATCTGAATGTACCTGAAGGGAGAACAATATGAAGATATTTTGTGGCTTTTCCATGGACTATATGTTGGCCTTCCTTTAGAAACTGCTGATTTTTGCAGCATGTGAGTATTACTAGAATCTCAAGCTTACTGGCCTTGTCTGAGCTTGTGATTCTTAGTTGCTACGAGGAATTTCTATCAGGAATTAGAGTATTATCAAAAGTGCTTGAACAAATGTGGCTTGCATTTTCTGAATTTGCTAACTCATTTTCGTTTAATTATGATATTTTAAGTGTTCACCTTTCTAGCAGGATTGGAATTGAGTTGATTATTTGACAGTTTTAGAGAATCCAAATCCTAAAATATGAACAAGATATCGAATCGATTGCATTGCCTAATTACATAGAGAAAGCAAAATTGAGCTGCATTATGAGTTAAATATGTTAAAAGTTAGAAAGAGGATAATGAAAGATCCCATGGGAGAAGATTTGTTAAGGAGCAAGGGGTCTTACACAGATGAATTTTTACCCCAATTTTCATCAAAGGTAGATCTGAAAAGAACAATTTCATGAAACAAACATGGTTAATAAATTTTTAGCAATATTTTGGCATGTAGTTGATAATATCCTTACACTTTGGCTTAATTGAGGACCAGCTTTGGATGATTCAGAGCAAACCGGGAAGCACATTTTTTAAACTTACTTTGGCACATTAACTGTGGAGAATTTTTGTATAGATTTACTTGGAAACAAATAGTTCCGAGCTTTGAATTCAAACTAAAGTGTGAGGCAAAACTTCTATTATTATTATTATTATTTTTTTTTTGTAACAATGGTTTGATAGTCATAAAATACGTGTCTACTATGTTGAGGACCATTTGGTTGTTCTTTGTGTTTTAGCAACTCTTCAAAAGTTCGTAAATGATAGTTTCTTAATTGGATAAAATTTCTTATAATTTATATCTTTTCAATTTAAAAAAAAATTTCAATCATTTGCATTTTCAGGTCTCTGTTAAAATTCAGGAGTTGAAAACAACTATAGACATTGGATTGCTTCAAAGAGATAACTTACTGAAGAACATCAGTTACCAGTTTGAGCAGTGGTATCATTTGGTGAGTATAAAAACTGTATCTTTGGTGTCCTATTTTTCCTGTTGATAAGTAAAAAAAATTCTGTCAGAGGCATATTATTCAAGAGGTGCATAAATTCATTCAGTTTAAGAAAATTTTTAGGTAAGGACGGAGAAGTCTGTCTACCACACTTTAAACATGCTAAGCTTCGACGTTACAAAAAATGTCTAGTTGCTGAGGGATGGAGCCCTGTTTTTGCTGCAAATCAGGTATTCACTAGTCATATTTATATTTCAGAACCTTGTGAACTCAGATCTTCTTGTAGATTTACAGTCATAACTTGGAACCACTCAACTTAAAATCAGTCTTGCAGATTCAAGATGTGCTACAGCGGGCAACCTTTGATAGCAAATCCCAAGTTGGATCAATTTTTCAGATTTTACACACAAAAGAATCTCCACCTACGTATTTTAGAACAAACAAATTCACTTCTGCTTTTCAGGAAATTGTTGATGCCTATGGGTGAGTTCAATTCAGGAGAAACCTGGAGGAAAGCACTTTTTTATATGTCTAGGGTTCTGGTGGAATTGTTTATCTGTTTGACTTTTATTAAAGTAAATCTCGGAAATATTTACTTGTGGATAACTCTTGATAGAAGTCAAATTATATGTAAATGTAAAATCTTCCTGAAATACTTGAAACTGTATTCCTTGTTTATATGTATGTTTGGAAGGGTGATTTCAAGGCATAAAATTGATTTAAGTGAGATTCAAAACAAGGATTGCCTTACAAGTTCTTCACAAACTAAGTTAATTAGCACCCACATATTTTATATTGGAGATACATTTAACATTAGTTATGAAATTTCTAAATAGTGATAATCCAAGTGCCATTCTGTATGGTTTAATTTGGTAGAAGAGCACATTTGCTTCTCATTTCTTAGAAAATTTAAGTAAAATTCATGTTTATGGAGCTTGTCTAAGTAGGTTTAGAAAACAACATCATATACATTTGATATGCATCTATTTCAGCTGATGAGAGTGGTTGTTCTGTATTATTAATTTGTTCGTTGTTTCAGTTCCTTAGCTTAAGCTGAGAGGTTAGTAAGATTGAAGTACAGAGTGGTAGCAACATATTGATCTCAGTTTTCTTAATTAGAAAACAAAAGGTTTTGTATTGATAATCTTCATTGCATAGACATTCTGGGATTGATATTGTCCCTGATTTGGTTTCAACATCTATAAATGTTTGATAACAATTGAGGATTATTTTTGTGAAAACCTTGCGAGAAAACAGCTTTCATGTCGTTATGTTCTTATTTTAAGGTCAGCGCTATCAAATTAATAGTAGGCTCTATCACATTGTAAGAAGACTGCTAGGTCTTATTAACACAGCCATCCTTTTTTATACAGAGGGGCAATACTATATAAATATGCAGTGATTTTCTAATTTTTATTATGTGATGTTGTTAGTTTATTTAGATAATTGAAAGGATGAAAGTAAATTGACCTTCAACTTCTGAGTAGCATTTTATTTATTTATTTATTTTTGTGGTTTAGTGCCTAATCATGTTCTTCCCTGATTTCAGGGTTGCCAAGTACCAGGAAGCAAATCCTGGTGTATATTCCATCATTACATTCCCTTTTCTATTTGCTGTCATGTTTGGTGACTGGGGTCATGGGTTGTGCTTGTTAGCTGCAACATTGTTTCTACTGTTCCGAGAGAAAAAATTGTCTTCGCAGGTTAGTTCATGCCCTCTATTTTCGGCAGTATGCCGCAATGCCTGTTTTGCGGTTTACTTCTGTAAAACTATCATTTGTAAGTTGGGGGATTTACATACATAGCACCTAAAACATTAGATTTTACATATTTCACACCCAAATTTCAAAAATTATATTTTAGCACCTAAAGCATCTAAATTAGAACAAAAATAATATCACCGTTAAAATACCCTAGCTCCCGTTACCGCGCCTCCGCCTTCTCCACTGGAGAAGCTTGTCGCGAGGATTCGCTGGCAAAATGCCTCGTTGGAAATGCTAGAAAGAAGAAAGCTGAGGTTGACAGCCATACTTTCTCTTTGCAGTTCATCATCCCCAAATAAAAAAAAATTCCAAAAAACTGATTTAGACGCAAAGTTCAAGAAGACAGTTCCTTGGAGGGTTAGGTTACTGGCTCTTGAAAGAGGGCAAGTGATGGTAGAGACAATGAGTTGAGGTGCATGTGAGTTGTGTGAAATTGAGAGAGATCCAGATTGGATGAGGTTGGGAAGGCATGCGTGAAGATGGAATCGAGCTGTGCAAGGAGAATGAGAGAGACGGAATGAGAAGGGCATATGGCTGCAGCAGCTTGGGGAGGGTCGTGCCTGGGAGAGGAGATGGTCCTAGCTTTGCATGAGTCTCTTGTGTCGATGAGATCAATAATGATTTCTTTCATTATCGACTTCTTATATTCTAGAATAGTAGTCAAATAACTTCAACCATCCAATCCACCCAACAGTCAAATAAGCGATGAGCTCAATGGGGAAGGGGGTGGCACCATGACGGATTGAGGGTATCTTACGGTGATGTTATTTTTGTTATAACTTAGATGTTTTGGGTGCTAAGAATGTAAATTTTAAAGTTTTGGTGTGAAATAGGTAAAATCTGATATTTTGGGTGCTATGTTTGTAAATGCCCCTTGTAAGTTTTATCTTGAATGATTTTTTGTTCTAGTATTGGATTCCTCATATGTGAACTTTACTAGCTATAAGTCCAGCGCACTAAAAGGTTTAGTGAGTATTTTCGTGCAGAACATTTTGATGTTAAGCAAAATTTTTCCACAAACCATGACGGTGGTGTCACTTCATTCTGAACTAAATTTTTATGTGTTCTGACTTTTCTTATGAGATGATTTGAAACTTTTGCGGCATGCCTGTTGCTTAATTTATTAAAAACATGATTTCATTTCTTAATCTTCCAATTTAGTTAGTTTCTAGTCTAAATCCTTCCAGCTACTTGCTTGGAATGAGAACAAACTCATCCATATCTAAGCATTCAAATTGAGAATAACAGGACGATCCACAATCATCTACAATTTTGGTGAATTATATAATAATCAATTAATATCTGTTGTTAATTAAGAGAATATGATGGAGACAGAGCGAAGCAATTAAAATGGAGAAGGGACCTTGTGTATTTGACAAGAACATATCATGAGCTATGAAGGTGATGTATCGTACATGGCAATATACTTGCTCTGTTGTATAGATGTAGTGCTGAACTGAAAAGAAGGTACTGACCCAGTTAATTGTGGTCTAAAATGTTAAGATATATGTGGAAAACTAGAAAAGATAGAATTCAAAATGATTATATGGAGGTAAAAATGTAAGATAAGGTTATAGGAAAATCTCTAAAAAGAGCAAAAGTCCACCATTTTTTTACTTAACATCATTTTAATACTAGTAATTAACATGAGTACATTCTAAGTCAATTATGAAGACTTACTGAATTAAAAAAAGGTACTAATAACATAAGGCACAAAATCCTTTAATTTAATAAAAAAAATAAAAACTCTTATTTGCGAAGCATTGCTTGAAGTCTGATGAATATTTGGGGAGTGATATTAGATTTTTTTTCTTATACTTTCTCCTACAAAAAAGATTTAAAACCTTTTATCCACAAAATGACAATGCTCTACAGACTTCTAATGGGATCATAAGGACACTCTGAAATATGATTAACATTTTCAATAATAGGACAAGGGGCAGCCATATTGAGGGAACAAGATCAATGTTTATGTTTGTAGGTGTTGAAGTGAGTTTTTCTTGAGGCTAGCAGGCATAGGCATAGAAGGTTCGAATCCTTTGAAATGTCTAAAGTTGGTTTCATATTTTGATTGCAACCCTTTGATATGAAGCAAGAGTGACTACAATCATCATGTTAGAAGGTAGAATATGATCATTTGTGTTCTCTTCTTGTGTTTGGATGCTTGGTTTCCTCGATTTTGTATGAGCTTGGAAATATTTTAAAATAGCTAGCCCAAAAATTTTGCAATAAGTATAATATTAAGGAATATCTTTAAATACTACTTTCTGCTAATAGTCACAAGAAGAAAAACCAATTTACACGTTTTCCAAAAGAATATAAATGTCCAATTCAACCAAAACTCTTAACAATAGATGGCTATAGGGACATGCTATTAGCAACATTCACTTGCAATGATTTACCAAAAATAGAATCTAAAGAGTATAAAGTAGATTGTTGAAAGAATGTAATCGACAACAAGATAAATATATTAAATACGAATGGTAGGTATTTTTTAGAGGAATCAAAATAATGAAACCATTTTTGCATTCACATTAGATTTCCACTGATATAGTCTAATCGCCATGAAAAAAGTATAGTGTATTATACTTTCAAAGATAATCCTGTATTGAAATGATGAGAATCAATGAGCTGAACAAAGAAGCCTCTAATCAAGTATTAATCTTACATCAATTTGTAAATGATCTTTAGATTGGGGTAAGCCCCAAGAAAATTTTCCTTTAAAAGAAAATGAGAGTTGATTTACTCTTGTTGATAAAATAATAAGAAATGCTTGGATGAGGCTAATAAATTTCTGAAGTCTTCGACTCAACATTTTTAACCAAAGATCGAGGAGCGTAACTAATTGGCGAAACAGAACTAAATGATTTTTAAGCAGGAGGAGCCTTATAAAAAATAGGGGTTAAGAATGGTGGTAGTGATGAAAGTGGTCGAATGCTAGGGCAGTCTCTGTATAGGAGGAGTTTGATTGGTGGAGCAAAGATAGGGAGATCTATCACTTATAAGATCATTTTGAAAGAGACGATTGAAACATAGATGCTTGTGGTATTGATTTTGATCAAGGAAATGCAAGTGATGCTTAAAGAGGAGAGACAATTGGTGAGTGAGAAAATTAGGGATGCCATTCATGATGTAGGTCGAGAATGTCGGCGCTAGCTAGTGTTAATGATCAAAAGAATGCCAAGAGGTTGCATCAAGCAATCAGTACTGCATTAATGAAGTGGTGTTGACTAGATATACCTAAGGCAAACTAGCCAGTAGAGTTGTGTCAATGAGAAGAACACTTTGGTGAGATGAGGCCGCTACAAACAAATCAGGGAGCCCATTCGAACGAGCCAGAAGGAAACACAAGCCTAAGCAAGGAAATCACGTTGAGCAAGCAGAGGCCCGATGACTAGCAATGAGGGATATCAGATATTGGGATAGAGCGTTTATTGCAGGCTATCATGCGGCAAGCTGTGAGGAGGGAGAGGTCTGATAGGGCTTCAGGTGAGTGAAGGAGGGGAGACTAATAAATTTTGACAAAAATAGATATAATTTATGTTAAGAGATTAGAATTGAAATTATTGTAAAAAATGATAGGCTGTAAGAAGATTTATGTAAACTTGAGTTAACAAGTATGGAATACTTGAGGAGACAAAATGGCCTAGAACGGTTGATTAAGCTGAGTGGGGTAATGCTAAGGATGATGATGCAGGTGTACTAAACGCCTGGCAGCTTAGGTTGATTCTAAACTATAACCTGTTTAGTAGCTGGCTTCTCTTACTTACATTAACATGTTAATTGTTTATGCTATCCTGTAAGGTGGCATTTCCACTTTGAACTTGTTCGGTTTAGAAGGATGAAGATGATGCAAATGTACTAAATGCATGGCAGCTTGGATTGCTTGTAAACTATAGTCTGTTTTGTATCTGGCTTATTTTAGTTACATTAATATTATAATCGTCTATGCTACATGGTAAGGAGGTATTTCCAGTTGTACTAGTTGGGTTAAAAGGATGATGAAGATGATGCAAATGTACTGAATTGATGGCTGTTAGATTTCTTGTAAGCTATAATTTGTTTTGTAGCTGGCTTGTTGTAGTTAACAATATTAATTGCTCTCTAGGTGTCTCTCAGCATGCCTAGTTTATTCTACAAAATTCAGGGGTTAATGTTAATTTATTATGGTTATAATTTGCATTTTTACTAAGATTTATGTTTATAATATTCTAGTGCTTTAATTTTTTATCTATTATTCTTTTGATGAGCAGAAGCTTGGAGATATTATGGAGATGGTATTTAGTGGCCGTTATTTGATTTTGATGATGGCTGTATTCTCTATTTATACTGGGTTGATATATAATGAATTTTTTTCTATCCCGTTTGAGATTTTTGGGCCTTCTGCCTATGCATGCCGTGATGCTTCCTGCAGGTAATTTTTATTGATTGATTTGATGAAAATGTTCAGCACTTATGGTTGTCCATTAATATAATTTCGTTCTTGTCTTTTTAGGGATGCTACTATTGATGGCTTAATTAAGGTTAGACGTACCTATCCTTTTGGGCTTGATCCCACATGGCATGGTAGTCGAAGTGAGTTGCCATTCCTCAACTCTTTGAAGATGAAGATGTCAATCCTTATTGGAGTAGCTCAGATGAACCTTGGAATCGTGATGAGTTATTTCAATGGAAAGTTCTTTAAAAATGCGCTGAATATTTGGTAAACTGCTCTGCCATCCCATGGTTTTTAATATGGTTGTTTTAGAGTTTCTTGATACTGTGAGATAATTATATGTACGTGATATAAATTGTTTTTATGATTTCGCTTGGTTATCAACTCGTGTTATTACTGCATTGCTTAAAAGTTTTGAATGCATCCAATGGAATTTTTTTGGCTCATTTAGCTTTCTCATCTCAAAGGGTTTTGTTCTGAATGCTCTAGACAAGTTCTTTACTTTTGTAGTTTTGTGGTTTGCCCGTTAAAAACTTTTTTAAAATCAAAGCATTAGTTCCCTTTCTGCTTTTTTGATAATAGATTATCATAGACGTTTTTTGCAGCGGTATGATATATGGTCTCCAACATATTCTAAATTTGCTCAATTTAACTCTCTATGCTGTGCAAATAAATTGGAAATTTCTTTTATTGATGTATTTGCCTTGCATAAGACTGTCTGCTTAAACCGGGCTGAATTGAGGTTACCATGATTGATTTTCTTGTGTTCTTACCTGATGTATTTTACTTCCTAATCATGGTTAATGTTGACTACCCATGATTGTATGGGATGGAGAAGAGCAAGACGTTTTTCATATGGGCTTATTTTCATCAGTCTGAACTGTTGATGTTTCCACATGGGCTTGTGTGGAAACCTATTGAATGTCTCAGCTCCACTAAC
The DNA here is from genome assembly GCA_021442155.1 of Cymbidium sinense. Taxonomy (NCBI): domain Eukaryota; kingdom Viridiplantae; phylum Streptophyta; class Magnoliopsida; order Asparagales; family Orchidaceae; genus Cymbidium; species Cymbidium sinense. The sequence continues at coordinate 100,223,695 of CM038217.1, read as the reverse complement.
TTGAATTGATGATTATTAGACATTTTTAATTTAATATAATACATGCTCTAATCTTAATGATGGCTTGATTTCTATGCATTGGTGAAGTGCAAAACCAAGCTGCATGTTATTTATTTATTTTTTAATATCTGTTGTGAGAAGCTTCATGTGCTAAAATTTGAGTCACATAATTGTCTGTTGTTTAACTGCTGCAACTTTTGAATTCGCTGATCTTTTGCATGCATTGTAGGTTCCAATTTATTCCCCAGCTTATCTTCCTCAACAGCTTGTTTGGGTACCTATCACTCCTTATCATTGTGAAATGGTGCACAGGTGCTACAGCTGATCTATATCATGTGATGATATATATGTTCCTTAGTCCAACTGATGATCTTGGAGAAAACCAACTTTTCCCTGGTCAAAAGACATTACAGGTTTTTTTTTTTTTTTAATAACTTGTTTTAAAAGAAAAGCACTCACTTTATGAAGCCATGTTTCCAGCTTGTGCTGCTTCTCCTAGCCTTTATTTCAGTTCCATGGATGTTACTTCCTAAGCCATTTCTCTTGAAGAAGCAACATGAACAAGTATGTTTTATGCGATTTACGTTTTGGTTCTCATGATTTTATGTTCCACTTCATTGATTGCTTTTATATGCATTTTCCTTTTAGAGACACCAAGGCCAGGCATACGCCAGGCTTCAGACCACTGACAATGGCTCTCTTGAGGAGCAAGATCATGATTCACATGACCATGAAGAGTTCGATTTCAGTGAAACTTTTGTGCACCAACTCATTCACACTATAGAATTTGTTCTTGGAGCAGTCTCAAATACTGCATCATATCTTCGGCTTTGGGCTTTGAGGTATCTCTCCTATATGATTGATTATTCAGTGACTGTCTCGCTATACCAAAATAACAACCCATAGGTTCATCACATTGTTTTTTTTAGCCATAATAGAAGTTCACGCTCGATTCTAGAGTTGCGAATGGACTGTGCTAAGCTGATGTTTGTGTAAGCTCGAATTTGTTTATAAAAATCTTATTTGAACTCAGCTTGAGCTCGGTTCATATTGGGATTATCGAGCTTATTAACTAACAGCTCCTTCAACAAAATAAACAAGCTTTAATTAAGCTTTAATCTAGCTTATTCACCAACAACTTACTAGGTAGTATAAATAAGCTACATCAAATAAAATTTCTTGGGCCTAAAAAATAAAATTTTAAACGATACTATCTTACTTTTTTCTATTATAAACTGCCGTATCTTTAAATAATTTATGTAACTTGTGTATTTTTTTTATTTAAATGACATTTTTCTGCAGTCTTGCTCATTCAGAACTGTCCACTGTGTTCTACGATAAGGTTCTTCTCCTTGCATGGGGGTATAAATCTTCTCTTCCTCACACTCTGATTATTTCCTTTACTTCTGAATCTCCCATACCCAAAATCTGACAAATTTGGCTACTTAGGTTCAACAATATCATCATTCTCATCATTGGCTTCATAGTCTTCGCCTTCGCGACTGTCGGTGTTTTGCTCGTAATGGAAACACTTAGCGCATTCTTGCATGCCCTGAGGCTTCACTGGGTGGAGTTCATGAACAAGTTTTATGAGGGAGATGGATACAAGTTCTCGCCATTTTCTTTTGCTTTACTTGTAGAGGAGGATGATTAGTGCAATTTGTGCAGAGTCTGTATTACTAGAGGTTCGAGATATTGTATTTGTTCTATTTTTACTTGTCCTTAGCAGCAAAAATGAATGTCGGTACAGTCTGGAGAAACGAGTTCTTTATTACTCAAATAAATGTTGTTCCTTCATTAAGATATGATAAAATAATTTTTGTATTTATGAGTGATTGATGAAATAATATGCATGGAAGAAAGCCGGTGCTACGTGTTTAATACTCGGCCGAACTCCTTAGTAATGATTAAGATTGTAATTGAGTTGAGCTGAACAGAGTACTTATCGGATTGGATTTGGCTTGGGTAAATTAAAAATTCATGTTCAGTTCAAGTTTGAGCTTAGTTTTTGTATGGATGTTTAACTTTGCTTGTTTAATTTTATCTATGTTCAAGTTTGATTTGCATTTGACTTGTTTGAAATATGTAAATAAATATATAATCAAAATAATGAGAGACAACAATCAACTGGCAGAAATCGAAGAGGAAAAAGAGGAAAGTTGAAAAGGAGAGGTGGGAAGTCTAAGAGGAAGAGAGAACGATCGGTTCAAGTCATGGTTTATCTTTGTTTTATCTCATGAATCGGCTAAAAAGGATGGAGGGATCTGACGGACGAAAGTTGATAAGAAGATGATGGAATGTTGGCGGTTCAGCAAGTTAGGGTTTTGATGTTTTGCTTCAAGGGACAAATTGATAAAGCTTAGGTGTGAAAGCTTGCAATTGTATGAATATGAATGTAAGAATAAAGCCTTAGCCCTTAACGGCTTAAGCTTTAATTGAGCCATTTATGATCTTTTTATTTGGGTGACTTGGTTCACTCATTTGGTTATTTATAATTAAATAAATTAACTTGTTAGTTTTAATTAAAAATTTTAATAATAAAAATATGAGTTTTTCTTATGTTTTGTGTATTTATTTTATAATTTATAAAATAATGGTATCAATTATATTTTATAAATATTTAATTATATGTATCATATATTTTTATAAATTATATTACTAAATTGAGTAAATTATTATATTTTTTTATTAAATATATAATCAAAAAATTCTAAGTTATATTTACTCATATTTTAAAGATAATATATGAATTATTATTAAACATAATATTAATTATTTAACAAAAATTTATTGAACAATAAACGAGTATGTTCATGAACATTAATATGTCAGTAAAAATTTTACTAGTTGAATCACGAATCTTGACATTGAAAGCAATATGATCTTGATTTGAGATTAGACAAGCACTTAAAATATCATTGAAAATTTTGAGATATCAGTCAAATCCTTAAATAGCTCATAAATATGGAGTGTTTATAGTCAAATCGAGCGTCTTGACGAGCCGGATCTAATAAGTCTAAGATTTCATAATTTTTATTTCATTTGAACATTCAAATATTTAAAATGCGTCACATGATCGAATGAATCATTTTGAGTCGTCTCATGGAGTGATTTGGATTTTGCCTGTATTTATAGAAGTCACTCTCATAATCTATAAATAACACCTCATTCTTTACACGAGGGGGGTCCTGAAGTTAAAGAGAAGAGAGAGTACTAAGACTCGAAGAATCTCAAAACATAATCAATGGGCCGATCGTCGTCGGATCGGAGTCTACCGGCTGGTTATTACCACCGCCAGGACATCGCCACCACCACCATTGATCATCGTCGCCAGCACCGCCATGCCACCACGTCATTATCGCTGGCCAACCACTATCGTCGGTCATCGCCATCGCCAACCACCGCCGATCATCGTCGTCGGTCACCGCTGCTAACATCGCGGCCGCCACTACCGGACACCACCGCCAGCTACTACTGCCCGACAGTCGACCATCTTTCCGTAGTTGGATCATCATACTAACACCTCAAACAAAGCCTTCACCGTTAATCCAGCGAAGCACGTCACAAAACTTACTATTGTAAGCTTTTCTTCTCCTACTTTGGAGAAAATATAATAATTAAAACAAAAGTTGATATAGTGAAATTATTCCTAAGTGGGTTAGGCCCCATTGTTTTTTCCTTTTTTAGGTTTTTCACATAAAAATTTTGAGGTCTCAAACTTTTACCGTGTAACTTTATGTAAGATATCGGGCTTTACTACTGACCCAAATCTTCCTACGCATAATATAAAACAAGCGTAAGATTATATTCATGTTCAGTTCATTTAACTTTCGAGTTTTAAAAAATTATTCAAATTTATTTTTTTATTAATTTGAACAATCATGAATAAGCATTAATTGAGCTGAATTCGAGTATTTCAAACTTTTGCACTGATTGATTTACAGCCTTAGTAATGATTATAGATTGGGCTTGAAGACAAAAAGATGAAAGCAGTTATCGTTGCTTCGAAGATGGTATTAAAATTTTAAAATATTTTATTAAATTGTAAAATATATATATATATATATATATATATATATATATATATATATATATATATATGACATTAGATCACGTAGATTAGTAAGATAATTAATCGCTTATGAAAGCACTTATAAATTAAAAAGAGTCGCACGCCTACGGCTGTGTGTGAATGCAAGACCTTTGAATTAATTCAATTCATTTTCAATTCCTAGCTTTTGATTGCTTATTTGCTGGAACGGTCTAAAGATCAACTCATTTAATTCTCACCGCAAATTTATCGGCGCCCACATGTGTAATTATGATACATAATAATAAAAAAAAAAAATGCAATATTTAATTAGATGGACAACGTTCATGTACATTGGTATACTCGGTGGGGCGGATGTGCTTAAATCGATGTAGTCTAATGCGATGACTCACCAGTTCCACTTATGGTAAAGCAACTGGTCTAGGAAGATCTTGGCTTAGGAGATACTTGCCTTTTACGAAGCTCACTGGACATTTTGCAGAATACAATGGTAAACCTTTTGAAAAACCTTTCAAGTTTAGCATAAAGGTCACCAAGAACTTCAAAGAGGGCTCACTACTCTCATCCCGAGTACTTGCTTTGGACACTCGCTATGGAGATTTGCAGCAAAGCCTCACCTCTCATACTTATATCGAAGAATCATCCAGGGCACTCACTTAGTGCAATCATCTTCAGCAGTCAAGTTAGATGCTCACTCATAGAAAGAACTTTTTTTAAGATTCTTACCACGTAAGTTGTTCAAGTGCTATAACAAATTTTCTGAGTTTTTTTTTTACCTGCCCTTACTTGATGTGACACTTAAAATATTAATATAAATAATCTCGATTCTAAAGCAAGTTTGATCCCAAGTGAAAAAGATCAAACACTTAAAATATCCTCTAAACTCAGGATGTCAAAATCCTTAAATAACTCACAAACATGGAGTGTTTATAGTTAAATCGAGCGTCTCGACGAGCTGGATCTAACGAGCCCAAGATCTCATAATTCTGATTTCATTTGAGCATTCAAATACTTAAAATATATCAACTGATCAAAGAAATCATTTTGAGCTGTCCGATGAGATGGAGTGGTTTAGATTTTGCATGTATTTACAGAGATGTCACTCCTCCAATCTATAAATAGTCCCTCATTCTTCATATGAGGGGAGGTCAAGCAAGAGAGAGAAGGGAGCTCTAAAGCTTGAAAATCCTCCAAGCAATCGATGTCACCACGTTGTCAACGCAGCCGCCACGTTGATCCTGTCGTCAATCTCCGTTGGTCACCATCATGACGACCTTCATCTTCAGTGGTTATTCCCTGTTGTTCACCATCATCTGCTACCACTAGCAACTGTTACAATCTGAATGTGACTATATAGCTGTTGTTGTCTGATTTTGGGATTCTCATTATCAGCCCTTCTCATATGCAATTATGCAATCCCGTTATCGGGAAAACTTGTACTCCAAAACAAATATATAATGAAAGCTTTTTACTGGGCTAGGCCCCGTGGTTTTTTCCCTCTTTTCGAGGTTTTTCACGTTAAAATTTTGGAATTTTCTTGTTCACTCTTTAAATACATGTGTGTGTGTGTGCTGTATTTCACAAACAAGGCTAAAGCGTAAACTTTCACTCTACCGTAGCTGCTTTTCTAGCACACAATAGTTTGGCGCCGTCTGTGAAAAACTGATTCTCATTATTTCATCTTGTATGACGATCAAATTTCCCAACAAGATCAAAACTATTATCGAGGTGGAGCATTTCAAGCTTTTAAAGAGCGCAAGCGAAGAATGAAGATTCACCAAACTTTGTTCTTTCAGATTTTGTTAGAAACTGGGGGGCAACTCTTAATCTCGTAAGATCGCTTAGCAAAGCATCTAATCGATATCCCAAGAAACAAGTCAAAGTTGGAGGATATTTCAACATTGAGAAGAGATATAGCTTTACAAATTATGATTTTTCAATCATACTCATGGAAAAACAAGACCAAGGTTAAGGAGCAACTTTGGCTATAACCACAAATAGATATTTTGATTCGACCTCTTCCATATAGATTAACGTCATCGAGCAAAGACTTTGACAAACAACCTAGGATAAGTCAAAAGGTCCTTGGTGGACTTCTCGCGGCCGCTTCCACACAGGTTAATGTCATCGGGTAACAATCTGACAAATAACCTCGGATGGATCAAAATCCTCAGTGGATTCAACTCAACCTCTTCAACACAAGTTAACGTCAATGAGTAACACTCTGACAAACAACCTCGGATAGGTCAAAATCCGGATTCAATTCAACCTCTTCCATCTGTTAACGCCATCAGTCACACTCGACAAACAACCTCGGATAGGTCAAAAATCCTTAGCGGATTCAATTTAACCTCTTCCATACAGGTTAACGCCATCTAACACCGACAAACAAACTGGATAGTCAAAATCCCGGATTCAGTTCAACCTCTTCCACATAGGTTAATGTCATCGAGCAAAGACTTTGACAAACAACCTTGGATAGGTCAAAAATCTTTAGCGGATTCAATTCGACCTCTTTCATACAGGTTAACGTCATCGGGTAACACCCTGACAAATAACCTCGGATAGGTCAAAAATCCTCAACGGATTTAATTCAACCTCTTCCACATAGGTTAACGTCATCGAGCAAAGACTCTGACAAACAACCTTGGATAGGTCAAAAATCTTTAGCGGATTCAATTCGACCTCTTCCATACAGGTTAACGTCATCGGGTAACACCCTGACAAACAACTTCAAATAGGTCAAAATCCTCAGCGGATTCAATTCGACCTCTTCCATACAAGTTAACGTCATCGGATAATACTCTGACAAACAACCTCGGATGGGTCAAAAATCCTCTGCAGATTCAATTCGATCTCTTCTATACAGGTAAACGTCGTCATGCAATGACTTTGACAAACAACCTCGGATGGGTCAAAATCCTCAACGGATTCAATTTGACCTCTTCCATACAGGTTAACGTCATCGGGTAATACTCTGACAAACAACCTCGAATGGGTCAAAAATCCTCAGCTGATTCAATTCAAACTCTTCCATACAGGCTACGTCGTCATGCAAAGATACTAACAAATAACCTCGGATGGGTCAAAAATACTCAGCGGATTCAATTCAACCTCTTCCATACAGGTTAACGTCACCGAGCAAACACTCTGACAAACAACCTCGGATAGTCAAAATCCTCGAGGGTTTACCAACACAGTTAACGCCATCGTAATACTGAAAATAACCTCGAGGGTCAAAAGTGATTTAATTCGACCTATATAGTTAACGCCATATCGAAGTCACACTCGATAAACAACTCGATAGTCAAATATCGCCGCCAACCACCATTGTTTGCCATCGCTGACTACTGCCGGTAAACTATTGCCGACCACCCGTCGGCCGCTAACCACCATCGCCGGTCCACCGCTTCAATTGCCGCCGTAATCTCGCGGCCACCACCATCGTCGCCGGTCATCTCGCTGACATGCGAAGTCGCCACTGGATTCATTGCGCTGGCTGGCCAATTACCCCTCGGCTCGCAACTACTATCGCCATTACCGCGCAATTATCGCGCAGCATTTTTCGCGGTCACTCACATCATCGCTGGTTATCTCGATTACTGACGCTGCTAATTGCTGACTACGCTGCTGTTGCTACCACTCTCCGGCTGCTAACCACTGTTGGCCGCTAACCATTGGTTGCTGGTTACTATTGCTGCACTGACGCTGGTTACCGTTTCCGATCATATTTGCTGGTCATCATCTGACATGCATTGATTACATATCGCTGGTTTATCTCGCTGATTACTGACCGCTGCCACTGTTGCTTCATTGCTGCTGCTGACCACTTCGTATTGTAACCATCAGTGCTACTGCTGATTACTATCGGTCGTTGCCACTTATCGCTGATAATTATCATGGTCACCACATTATCCGGCTATCTCGCTGGATTACCGATGCTGCCGCTAATTGCCGCTATTGTGCCGCTACCATTGCTTAACCATTATATCCGGCACTGCTGCTGATACTATTGCGGCCATCGCGCTAATTATCGCTGCAATCTTTTCGCCACTTATCATCGCTGCTTATCTCTGACTACTGACGTTGATGCAATCATTGACTACGCCGCGGTAACACACGTTGGCCGCTTACCACTATGCCGGTTACCACCTGTTTAATTTCTGGTTACCATGCCACTATTATCTCGCTGATTAACGCACCGCCACTACTGCCATTGTTAATCGCAATTACCTCGGCGCAACCACTGCTGCTGATCATCGCCGCCATCCGCTGGCTTAAATCGCTGGGTCATCCTCACTGACCATCGACGCTCATCGCATTATCACTCCAAACTCGGTCGGTCCGACAAGTACAGTTGATGCCTCTTTCGAGGGAAAACTGTAGACACGACGTATGTACCGTGGGCCTTGATCTCCTCCAAACCTGGTCGGTTCGACAAGGGCCGTCAACGCCTCTTTCGAGGGAAAACCGGAGCCTCGCCGTATGAACTATCGGCCTTGATCGCGTACAAACCCGGTCGGTCTGATAAGTGCAACTCTTCGAGGGAAAATCGAGCATGAACTACGGCCTTGATCGCCCAAACCTGGTCGGTCCGACAAGGGCGCAACTTTCGAGGAAAATCGGAGCCTCGCCGTATGAACTACGGGCCTTGATTATCTCCAAACTACCTTCTCTCAAGAAGAAGAGAAAGTGCCTTCTCCCTTGGCCCTAAGGGGGTTTTTATAGACCCCCTATAGGGGTAAAAATGTCAAAAATCATCAAAAATTGCCTAAAATAGCTCAAATCGTCAGAAACGGGCCAAAATGGGTGAAAACGACGCTGCTGGCATCGCGGTCAGCTGTCGCTCGGCCGCCTGGCCCCACTCCTCTGTCAGCCGCCGACATCATAAGCTCACGTGTTCTGCTGACTCACGCAATTCCCGCTTCAATCTGGACGCCACCGCCCACGGACTACGACTCAGGCCTCTCTCCCCTCCACCGCCACAGATCCATTCCGCCGCTGCACCCGCTGCTCATGAAGACGCCACTGCTGCCGCAAGCCGCCATGAACAATGCCCACTATCGCAACGCAGCACTCATGAGCCTGCTGCACCGGATGGGTCAGAATCAAATCAAGACTCGATACCTACACACATCCATGCCCCGATATGCTTCAGAGTCATAATCTTGTACTCACAAGACTGCTCATCAAAATGTGTGGTTAATGGACCCTCAAATTTCATTGAAGAATTTACTATTTTCAAGTATTTTACATATATATTTTTGGATGATTGAGATAATATCATCCAAAAATAGGGGACAACTGATATGACACATAAAATACTACTAGTCGAAGCACGAATCTTGATGCTAAAAGCAAGCTAATCCGAAGTTGAAATTGGTCGAGATCAAGCACGTAAAATATATTTAGAAATTATGGGATGTCAGTTAAATCCCTAAATAACTCTCAAACATGGAGCCAAATCGAAGTGTCTCGACTGCGATCTAACGAGCCCAAGATCTCATAATTAACTTCATTTGAGCATTCAAATACCAAAATACATCAACCGATAAAATGAATCATTTTGAGCCGTCCGATGAGATGGAGTGGTTCTGATTTTGCATGTATTTACGTAGATGTCACTCCTCCAATCTATAAATACCTCATTCCTCATGAGGAGGCAAGAGATAGAGAGCTCTAAAATCCTCCGCACAATCGTGCCACCCACCGCCGCCGTCGCCACATCCTCGCTTGTCAATCTCCTCTTCCACCATCATGACGACCTTCATCGCCAATGGCATTCTCTTCTTCATCATCATCGCTACCACTAAGAATCGTTACAACCTCAACGTGACTATATACATTGTTGTCGATTTTGGGATTCTCATTGTCGCTCTTCTCATACACTATGTAATCCCGTTATCTAAAAACTTCAGATTTCAAAAAAACAAATATATAAATTTTTGGGTTAGAGTTTTCCTCTTTTCGAGGTTTTCCACATTAAAATTTCTGGAGTTTTCTTGTTCACTCTTTAAATACCTGTGTGTGTGCTGGATTTCATAAATAAGGCTAAGACGTAAACTTTCACTCTACCGCCTAGCACGCAACATTACTCTTCTTCCATATTTTATTAGAATATTTACATACATACACACAATCCTTATGCATTTATATATCTAACATATAAATTTTAATATTTACTAATCAAATATTTTCCTATATTTGAAAATATGTATTTCACATTAAAAAAAGTTGATGATAATAGTATTTTTGATGTGACATTAAAGATTAAGGTATTATATATATATATATATATATATATATATATATATATATATATATATATATATATATATATATATATATATATATATATAATTAAAATTTATATATTAGATATATAAATACATAACAATTATGTGGGAGTATATGTAAATTCTCCTATTTCATTTTGTCCAACTAGTCTCATAGAGTAGGGTTAGATGTTGCCCCGGACATATCCAAAGTAAATAGCTTCATAAAATTATGACAAATTTATCAAATTTAGAAATATAATATTTCATCGGAGACAACAACATAAATTTACATAATATAACTCTTTTTTTATATTAGAGTAATATAACATAACATCTCCTAAGCCTCGCTAGTACACACAGCTTGGGACACTAGCCCATTGTCGACCACATTATTTGTGCTCTCTTATTAATGTGGGATTTTGCATTCTTGATAAATTTTCAATTAATTTTAATGAACATATTTTGAGAAATTTCTTATCCACTTAAAGATCATCTTGATCATGCATTCATGTACATATATAATTTCAATCTCCTCCCATTACAAAATTTAGATTAGTCACACTATCACTTTTATGAATTGAGTCTCATTCAAATTTAAATCACAAAAAGATCCTCATATATTATTATTTTTAAATAATACACCCTTATTGACATACAAATAATAATTAATAATATGTTAATTAAGTACATTAATTAATTATCTTAATACTCACACTAACCATGCCAAAAACAATCATATTTATTAATTAATAGGCAGGAATGTGTTTTTTTGTGGTTTTCCTTCCACAAACGGTCAACTTTATGCTGCCCTTTGAATATGCTTCATAAATAAAAGACAAGTTGGCCAACTAGATTGGGGTCATTCTCATTGCTTTTCATTGCGATAGGAACTGCCATTTTAATTTATTTATTTATTTATTTATTTTTGCATTAAAAGAAAGGATAGAGGGTACTTTGTAAGGTCCACAATGGCAGCTGATGGAGCCTAAAATATGGATAAATAATTAATATTAATATATTATTGAAGCATTAATTGTCTGAGTTGAAAATAGGATGGATAATAAATCATTTAATAGTGTAAATTGAAACATCAATATCATATAGATATAGGAGCAGGTGGTCTTATTTTGAGGCAGGAAAATGGCGAAATAATTTTGTGTATAGACCAACCCCATTGGAGTATATGGATTCTAGCGGTTATTGAATTAATGGGCAGTTTGATTAGTTGGTTTAATTTGAAATACAATACTAATTAAAATTAATATATTTAAAATAACTTTAGATTGTTTGAATAAAAACTCTATTAATGCATGATTTCATTTTATTTTTGTTTTATAAAATTTAAATAATATAAAGTATTTGTCGAATAGCAATGACGAGAGACAACAATAAATAGTGGTTGTCAATAGTAGTCGATGATGAGCAGCTGATGAAGACAGTGAGCGATCTCAATCTACATCGAATGATATATTTAAATTTCGCCAAAATTATATTAATTTTAAATATATTAAAATTGAACCAACCAAATAATAGAAATTTAAAAATATAAGTATTTGACTTAAAGCACACTACATTTAATTCCAATCAATTTATCCCTGTTGCATGCTAGAAAATCAGTTGCGATAGAGTAAAAGTTACGCATTAGCTTTGTTGCGGAGTTCAGCACACACAGATATTTGAAAAGTTAATAAGAAAACTCCAGAATTTTTACGTGAAAAAATCTCAAAAGAGAGAAAATCACTGCTACAAAATCTTCCACTATGTCTTTGAGTACAAAATTTCCCGATAACGGATTACATAATGTATATGAAGAGTAATGATGAAATGAGAAGCGTATATAATTAAGTATTCGTTGCGATTCTAGTGGTAGTAGATGATGATGGTGAAACGAATCAACGATGATGAAGTGCGTCGTGGTGATGACCAGCGATGGTGGCGAGCAATGGCCGCGATGGTGAAAGCGGTGGCAACCGGTGGTCGATGATGGCCGGCGGCGATGCAGCGACGCAGTGATGATGACGTGAGATTGGCGACGATGAGGATCGGCGGTGGCGGTACCGGCGGCCGGCGTGGTTGGCGAAGGAGGTGATAAGCGGCCGTCAGTGGTACGATTATGCTTTAGATTTTTCAAGCTTTAGAGCTCTCTCTCTTTTGCTTGGGCACCTCATGTGAAGAAAGAATATATTTATAGATTAGATGGTGACATTTTTGTAAATACATGCAAAATCTAAACCACTCCACTCCATCGGACGACTCAAAATGATTCATTCAATCAGTATTTGAATGCTCAAATGAAGTCAGAATTATGAGATCTTGGGCTTGTTAGATCGGCCAGACACTCGATTTATATAAACATTCCATGTTTAAGAGATATTTAGGAGATATCAAAATTTTCAATGATATTTTAAGTCTTGATCTGGTAGTTTCAACTTAGATCAACTTACTTTTGACATCAAGATCCGTGCTTCAACTAGTAGTATTTTAAGTGTCATATGAGTTGCCCCTTTATTTTTGGATGACATTATCTCAATCATCCAAAAATATATACGTTAAATACTTGAAAATAGCAAATTCTTCAATGAAATTTGGGTATTAACCATACATTTTGAGAGAACATCTTCATGAGCACAAGATTGTGATCTCGAGCGTGCGACCCGGATATGTATGCAGGTACCGGAGCAAGTTTTGGGGTTATGGACCCATCCGGACATTTAAGGCTCGTAGTTCATATGTCGAGGCTCTGATTTTCTCTCGAAAGAGGCGTCAACTGTCTTCATCGGACCGACCGGGTTCGAAGACGATCAAGGCCCGTAGTTCCTACTTCTTTTTGTAGGAAGTTAGATTTCTTGAAACTTCAATGGATGGTTCAACAGTTGACAACTGCCAAGATGGCGGGGAAGCATTAATTAGGAACCGTCATTCAAACGACTTAGAAAGTTTGACAGGTAATTTCATATCCATAGAGAGGAATAACTTCTTTTTTTTATATCATATGTATGCGTATCCTTTTCGTGAGATCGTAGGTGAAAAATTTTATCCCAAGTTGTCCGTGAGCGACAGAGTCAGAAAAGGATATGCCCAAGTATTGGGGTGAGTGAGTTGCTTCACAAAATTCTCAGATTTTTGTCATTTCTCTCTCTTTTTATTTATTTATTATGTAATTTCACAGGGTGATGGTCGAAAGAAAACCCATAGCGTGACAGTTATAGACGATATACCGTCCACTGTCACATCAGATAGTTTAATGATATTCCGTAGAAAATTTTACTTCCCTAATGAGTTGGTGACTATTGTTGCCAAAAGTCGTCGAGCGTTCACCTCAAGATACTTTCTCAGATCATTCTTCGTGCGAGTGATTTCCTTTGGCTCCCGAGTTGATTGAGATCTTTAAAATATGTGGTGTAGTTTTGTCACAATTTTTATTTCGAGCTTTAGTGATCATCGTTGGTTTGACTGTCTTCTTTAGAGAGCGTGGTGTTACTTTGAATACCAAATACTTGTGTTGATTGTGTAGATTCACATGTGATGCTCAGGGATGTATTTTTATCGGGCTATAAAAAATTGGATAGAATTTTCAGCATGGGATCTATCTAGAAATTGGTCTAATGGATTCTTTTTTTGTGAAAAATGAGTGTGGCCTCCTTGAGAGATGGGGAAGATTGAATGACCTTCCAGATCCATTGCTGATTGAAGAAAATGAAATCTTAACAACTCTTAATATTCATGCGGGGCTTACAACATGAGTTACGTCATTAGCAAATATATAGTTGAAGATAGAATGTTCAAGGTTGGCCTTTCCATCCAAGCAGGGAGATCTCATGCTCTTCCACTGAAGAGGTCAAGTAAAGGTGATGAAATCTTAACAACTCTTAATATTCCTGATGCAGGAAGCTTACAACATGAGTTACGTCACATTAGCATAGTTGAAGATAGAATGTTGGTTGGCCTTTCCATCCAAGCGAGATCTCATGCTCTTTAGTAAAGGTGATGAAAGGTCTCCTCATTCATAGGGTTCTTTCAAGCGTTATCATGGTAGCAATGTTTACACATGAAACTACGTCAAATATCTACAGAGAAAATGTTCGCCCTCAGTTGGCCTCTGAGAGTTTAGTTGTTTCAACTCATAATGGGGGAGTTCGTTTCTCGAAGCTATACATTCCTGAAGAGGTGTTAAAGCACGTATGCACTGGATGTCAACGAGCAGATGAATTAGTATGTTGTCTTCTCTTCCTTCTTCTTTTCTTCTTTTTCTTTTTTCTTTGTATAACATTTGTGATGATTTTTTTTTTGTAAGCAGCTCAAACATTAGGGCTGATGACTCATTTGGGTGTTGCTCTAGACGTGTGAAAGACTGAATTTATAAAAGTAAGATATCTGCAAGGTGAGTATGAGCGAAAGATGAGTGTTAAGGCCAAAGAAGTGACGACTCTGGAGGATCAGCTAACCGGGTGTAGAATTGAGCTAGCGAATATGTCAACTTCTCTTTCTCTCCAGTGTCAGGAGATGGAGCACACTCATGATGAGCTGATTGAGGTGAGGGCAGAGACTTGCCAGAAAGAGAAAAGACTCAAGACACTTGTAGTGGAGAAGAAAGCTCTCGAACTGGAGAAGAAAGCGTTACAAGATCGTCTTTCTAAGAAGGAGCTTATAATGTCAGAAGCAGAAATAAATGAAATCTTCTTGAAGGCAGTGGAAGACTTTAAGAACTCCCTGGCTTATCATAATACTATCAAGACCATGTCCAGGAAGCTCGTAATCATATTCTAGATGTTGAAGTGAAGGACTTGGAGCATCAATGTTTAGAGGAGGGCTTCATCCGAGGATTCTAAAGGAATCGAGTATATCGCAAAACCAAGTATTGAGAATATATCTCCCGGTAAGTATCGAAGACCCCATGATCCGAGATGAAAGAGAGTGAGTTCAAGGGAGCATCTCCTAGTGGTGAGGAGAACATTGATATCATGTAGTGTCACTTGAGGATGTATTTTTGTTTATGTATTGTTATTATTTTGTATCAGAATTTTGATTCTTTTTTATATCATCAAGTTAGTGCTGTCAATGATATAAATTTTTTTTGGGTGATATACTCTTATTTTGTTTTTACTTATCCGGGATGATTGGTCGGAATATTATTCGATGACGCTAACCTATATGGATGAGGCTGTGGGAAGTCTACCAAAGACCTTTTGACCTATCCTAGGTATTGGCCAAAGTGTTACTTGACTTCTTACCCGTATGGAAGAGGTTAAATCGAATCTGCTGAGGATTTTTGACCCATCCGAGATTGTTTGTCAAAGTATTACCTGATGACGTTAACCTGTATGGAAGAGGTTGAATCGAATACGCTGAGGATTTTTAACCTATCCGAAGTTGTTTTTCAAAGTGTTACCCGATGACGTTAACCTGTATGGAAGAGGTCAAATTAGATCTGCTAGAGATTTTTGACTTATCCGAGGTTGTTTGTCAGAGTGTTACCCGATGACGT
Source organism: Cymbidium sinense (assembly GCA_021442155.1). Taxonomy (NCBI): domain Eukaryota; kingdom Viridiplantae; phylum Streptophyta; class Magnoliopsida; order Asparagales; family Orchidaceae; genus Cymbidium; species Cymbidium sinense. Next base: position 100,207,881 of record CM038217.1, on the reverse strand, counting down.
TAACCTGTATGAAATAGGTCAAATTAGAATCAGTGAGGATTTGACTATCGAGGTTGTTTGTTGGGTGTTACGATGGCGTTAACTGTATGGAAGAGGTTGAATTGGATCCGCTGAGGATTTTTGACCTATCCGAGGTTGTTTGTCAGAGTGTTATCCGATGACGTTAACCGAATTGAATCCGCTGAAGGTATTTGACCTATCCGAGGTTGTTTGTCAGAGTGTTACTCGATGACGTTAACTTGTGTGGAGTAGGTGCGAAGTTTTGACCTATCTGAGGTTGTTTGTCAGAGTCTTTGCTCGATGACGTTAACCTGTGTGGAAGAGGTTGAATCGAATCTGCTGAGGATTTTTGACCCATCTGAGGTTATTTGTAAAAGTATTAATTGATGACGTTAACTTGTATGAAAGAGGTTGAATCAAATTCGCTGAGAATTTTTGACCTATCCGAGGTTGTTTGTCAAAGTTTGACCCAATGACGTTAACCTGTATGGAAGAGGTCGAATTGGATTCACTGAGGATTTTTGACCTATCCGAGATTGTTTGTCAGAGTGTTACCCGATGATGTTAACCTGTATGGAAGAGGTCGAATTGGATCTGCTGAGGATTTCTAACCTATCCGAGGTTGTTTGTCAGAGTGTTACCCGATGATGTTAACCTGTATGGAAGAGGTTGAATTGAATCCGCTAAGGGTTTTTGACCTATCCGAGGTTGTTTGTCAGAGTGTTACTCGATGACGTTAACATGTGTGGAGTAAGAGCGAAGTTTTGACCTATCCGAGGTTGTTTATCAGAGTCTTTGTTCGATGATATTAACCTGTGTGGAAGAGGTTGAATCAAATCTACTTGAGGATTTTTGACCCATCCGAGGTTGTTTGTCAAATTATTACCTGATGGCGTTAACCTGTATGAAAGAGGTTGAATCAAATCCGCTGAGGATTTTTGACCTATCCGAGGTTGTTTGTCAGAGTATTACCTGATGACGTTAACCTGTATAGAAGAGGTAGAATTGAATCCGCTGAGATTTTTTGACCTATCCGAGGTTGTTTATTAGAGTGTTACCCGATAACATTAACCTGTATGGAAGATGTCGAATTAGATCCGCTGAGGATTTTTGACCTATCCGAGGTTGTTTATCAGAGTGTTACCTGATGATGCTAACATGCATGGAAGAGGTCGAATTGAATCCGAGGATTTGACCTATCCAGAAATTTGTTTGAGTGTTACGACGTTAACCTATATGGAAGAGATTGAATCAAAACATCCATTTGTGGCTGTAGCCAAAGTTGCTCATTGATCTTGGTCTTATTTGTCCATGAGTATGATTGAAAAATCATAATTTGCAAAGCTATATCTCTTCTTAATGTTGAAATATCCTCCAACTTTGACTTGTTTTCTTGGTAATCAATTAGATGTTTATATTAACATTAACAGATCTTACGAGATTAAGAGTTGCCACCGGTTTCAACAAAAGTTGAAGAATCAAAGTTTGATTAATCTTCATTCTTTCATGCGCTCTCAAGTATGAGTTCTCACACGGTGGTTTTGATCTTGTCGGAAACTTGGATGTCGCGACATGATGAAATAATGAGAATCGGTTTTCAGACGACGTCAACTATTACGTCTAGAAAACCGATTCGCAGAGTAAAAGTTTACGTCTTAGCTTTGTTCCAGTTGACACATGAATGTTTGAAGAGTTAATAAAACTCAGAATTTTACGTGAAAAAACCTCAAAAAAGGGGAAAAAATCACAGCTGGCAGTAAAATCTTCCACTATGTATATTTAGTACAAAATTTCCTCGATAACGGGATTCTGAGAAATTGTATATGAGAAGAGTTGCACAATGGGAATCGTCGGGGCGGCGGCAGTATATAGTCGCGTTCGGGTTATGATTCTGGTAGTAGATGATGGTGACGTGTTAACGTGCGATGAAGGTCGTCATGGCGATGACCGGCGATAGTCGGCGGCGATGGCAAACGATGATGAATGCGGCGGCGTCGGTAGTCAGCGATGATAATACGGCGATGGTTGGCAGCGGCGATAATGGCGGTGGCGATCGGCGGAGATTGAAACGATGAGGATCGGCGTGACGGCCGCTACTGGCCGGCGGCGGTGGTTGGTGGCCAGAGGTGGTGGCGGCCGTCGAGTGAGCGATTATGCTTAGAAGATTTTCTTTAGAGCTCTCTCCCTCTCTTTCCCCCTAAGAAGAATGATGATTTATAGATTAGAGGAGGCGTTCTACATGCAAAATCACCAACCATCCACTTCGGACGGCTCAAAATGATTCCTTCGATCATTTGATGTATTTTAAGTATTTGAATCTCAAATGAAATTCGAATTATGAGATCTTGGATGTCGATCTTTATTTTATAAACACCGTGTTTAAGATATTTAGGGATTTAACCGATATCCCAAAGTTTAATAATATTTTAAGTCTTGATCCATTTAGTTTACTTAGGATCCAACTTTGACATCAAGATTCGTGTTTCAAATAGTAATATTTTAAGTGACATATCAATCTCTAAATTCAAATTAGTTATTTTATAGTATGTTTAAAAGGTCAACAATGCGTACTGAATATAGTATATTTCATCGAGTACTGTTCAGATAGCCTTGATTTAGTTGCTATATGAATAATATTTTTTTATTTTGCCTAAAAATTATTTAAAAAGGTTTGTATATATATATATATATATATATATATATATATATATATATATATATATATATATATATATATATATATAAAATATCATCGAATAAAATAATTTAGTCACATGGAATTGAAACATCACGGCAGATTTTTTATGGAATCTTCGAGTAGAATATGCTAAAATGATTCATTAAACAATTACTTGAATTTTTAAACTATATTAATTATGTGGATAAGGTCCTATTCATCGTTGAATATTGATTTTTGTGTGATTGCAGTGAAATTCAAATCTTACACAGTATCTCTATTATAATTCTGTATAAAAGATAAATGAAAGGCTATCAACTTATCATGTGGCTCTATATATATATATATATATATATTAAGCAGGAGAATATTCTGAACTATTTCTATAAATAATTAGTCAAATAAATTATCAATGCTACAGAAAATTTTTCATTAGAACATCTTAGTAGGAATGGTCTAAGAGTAAATATTTTGAAGGTTATAGAAATAAAGAAATATTATATAACAACAATTGGCTGAAGTTATAATGATGTGAGCGTGAAGTTTTCATGTGAAGCTTTTAATTAATTATTATTATTTTTTTTTTGCAATTCATTTTGTGGACAGGATGAGCTGTTTTTTGGTCCACTAGATTATTACCATAGTATCTTTTTAGTTTGAAAAGGCATAGAGGATTGGAGTTAATAAATACATAACTACTACTCTGTCAGTTAGATAAGATTTTTTTTTAAAATATTTGAACGAATTTAATCTTAAATTTATATACATCACGTGTAAGAATTTATACCCAAGATCTCTTGATTGAAGTCAAAATTCTCAACTATTAAGCTAAGATGTCTTACATATTAATTCAGATTTTAAGCTGTTGCTTGCCTAACGATTGTAATTTCCAATTAATATTAATGCACGTGTTTTATAAATATAGTATATATATATATATATATATAATATTTTTTTATAATTATCTTAAATGAGCAATCCAATAGCCCAATTTTACAAGATACAAATTATTATCTTATAAAATATACAAAACTTTTGCATGTAACCAAAAAAAATAAAATAAAATTAAAGTGTTTAACTTGTTTTTAGGAAGACTTACCCACCAACAACAAAATTTTTATATATTTACATATCTAATACTTAAAAATTTGATATTTATATTTCTAATTTATGCATGAAAAAATATATTTAATTTTAAGTAAGTAAAAATAGTGATATTTTTTATGTAATATAAAAAATTTGAGTGTTAAATATATAAATATTAAAATTTGAATATCAGATATATAAATATATAAAATTATGTGATATGTATGAAAATACCTTTTTTTAAATAATATAAATACCAATAAAATAACTATGTTGAGAATAATTATAGTATAAAATTAAAAAAAAAAAAAAGGTCTCAACATCTAAAATGGTTTTGAATTATACTCAATTAGTCATCTAATAATTTAACTTTTATATATGCGTTATCATCCAATTTAAATAATCATACATTATATTTTTTTGTGGCATTTAAAATTTTTTTTTAGGAATTCATTCTTATTAAAGATTGATATATTTCTATGAAAGCATACTTCGTGGAAAAAAAATCTTCGATTTAATTTTTTTTTTTCTAAATTTAGTCAGAACTAATTTTAAAATTGCAGAAATTTTCAGTCAATAATATGAGAGACAACCTGACAGTGCTTTAAAATGGACAGGTTGTTGCCACAGTAAGGGCTTGCTTATGATTGGACTACAAGAGAAGTCTAATATGATGCATTATTGGGTTAGAATCTAAGGGGCAACCAATCAAATTTAGATGATGAACAATTAGGTTTGTTAAAGTATTTAGAGAATTTTTAATACTTTAAAAAAATTTGAAATACTATGATTTAATTGATTGATCAATTTTTATATTAAACTTTTTTTCAAACAATTGTAATAGCTATAAACATATTCTATCAGATTTGAATTATACTAACCTTCTTTCGAAGTATTTGCATGTTACAATACTTCTTATGAATCATTTTGAGAATATATATATGCTCAAAATTTTAGAATATTCTCATCAAAATTAGTAGATTTAATTAAACTAAAATCATTAATTATTAATCATTTTAGATAAATATAATATTAAGATCAATTAGTTAACTACATATTAGATTATCTTTGTTGCGTCTTTGAAAATTAATTCTTGGGTAGAATAAAGTTTACGCGACTTTTGTTGTAAAATCAAGCCTGTACCGAATATTTGAAGAGTGAATAAAATTCAGGATTTTTTATGGAAAAACTCAAGAAAGAGAGAAAAAAAATTAGCTGGCAGGTAAAATTTTTTTTATATATCTGATTTTAGACAAAGTTTTCCGTCTGAGATTCTGAAATTGTATATGAAAGCAATGATAAATCCAGAATCGAATGCTGTATCTATCGACAATGGTTAGGTTATAATAGTTGTTGGTGATGGTGAATGCCGACACGACAATGGCAGATGACCGGCGAGATGGTGAACGATGGTCAGAATGAGTGACCGACGGTGATCGATGACGAACGATGGCGGTGACGGAGGCCGCTGATGGTTCATGGCGGACGGTGATGGGCGCGGCGATGACCGATGGTGGTCGATGACGACGATGATTGATGGGCGGTGATCCACGCAATGACGAGCGTAATGCCTGGTATGATGACGGACCAATGATGTGTGGCACGGTTAGCGGATGACCAACGGGCGAAGCAAGACCGGCGGTGGTGGTACGCGATGATGATGTCGACCACGGGTCGCGGACCGCCGAGTGGTATGATTATGCTTGGAGGATCTTTGAGCCTGAGCCTCTCTTTCTTGGGCCGCCCACTCATGTGAAGAATGAGAAGTTATTTATATTAGTGAGCCGTAAAATACGCAAAATCAAACCACTCCATCGAATGGCTCAAATGATTCATTCGATCATCCGATGTATTTTAATGCTCTGATGAATTAGAACTTAGCATTAGATCCAAGTCGTCAAGACGCTCGATTTGATTATAAACACTCCATATTTAAGAGCTGATTGATATAGTAAAATTTTCAATTATATTTTAAGCGATTAATCTGGATTAGTCTTGACACATAATTAGATTGCTTTCAACATCAAGATTCGTGCTTCGATTAGTGGAATTTTCAGTGTCATATCAGTTGTCCCCTATTTTTAGATAACATTACATATTTCATCCAAAAATATATTAATTTTTTTAATAAAACAACTTTACTTATTATTACGATTTATAATTACATGTGCTATATGTATTAATTCATTATTAATTAATTAATTATCAATATTTATTTATTTAATTATATATATATATATATATATATATATATATATATATATATATATATATATATATATATATATATATATATATATATATTTACCAGCATTTAGTCTTGAAAGAGATGGAGTTTTCTTTAATTAAACGCTATAACGAGGAGAGAGTTTTTTTTTTAATTAAATGTCATAATAGGAAGAGAATTTTTTTAATTAAATATCGTAATGAGGAGATGATTTTTTTTTTAAATTAAATATCATAATGAGAAAATGAGTTTTTTTTTTAATTTATTCTCTCTTTCCCCCTATAGTGGATCTATAAAAACCCCCCTATGGTCAAGTAAGGAGACACAACTCACATATGTTCTAGTGTTCTTCTGCGTTGGATGAGAAATTATCTAGCAGAAGTTCAAGGGCTAGGATAATAATAAAAATTATTATTATTTTTATTTTGTTAGCGAAGCTCTGACTTTTTTCTTAGAAAAAGGTTATTCACTTTGTTGATCAAGACTCGTAGCTCATACGGCGAGGCTCCGGTTTTCCCTCGAGAGAGGCATCATTTGTCCTCGTCGGACCGACTGGGTTTGGAGGCGATCAAGACTCGTAGTTCATATGGTAAGGCTCCAGTTTTCTCTTGAAAGAGGTGTCAACTGTCCTCGTCGGATTGACTGGGTTCGGAGGCGATCAATGCCCGTAGTTTATACGGTGAGACTCTGATTTTCCTAGAAAGAGGTGTCAACTGTCCTCATCGGATTGACTAGATTTGGAGGCGATCAAGGCCCGTAGTTCATACAGCGAGGCTTCAATTTTCCTCCAGAGAGGCATCAATTGTCCTCATCAGACTGACCGAGTTCGGAGGCTATCAAGACCCGTAGTTCATGCGACGAGGCTCCAATTTTTCCTCGAAAGAGGCATCAACTGTCCTCGTCGGACCAACTGGGTTTGGAGGCAATCAAGGCCCATAGTTCAAATGACGAGGCTCTGGTTTTCCCTCAAAAGAGGCCAACCGCCTCGCCGGACCACTGTGTTTGAGGATCAAGACCCGTAGTCATTCGATGAGGCTCTGCTTTTCTCAAGAGGAGTCCCTCACCTGACCGACCGGGTTCCAGGCAATCAAGACCCTTAGTTTATATAGCGAGGCTCCGGTTTTCCCTCGAAAGAGGCGTCAACTGTTCTCGTCGGACCGACTGGGTTTGAAGGCGATCAAGGCCCGTAGTTCATACAACGAGGCTCCGATTTTCCCTCGAAAGAGCCGTTAATTATCTTCATCGAACCGACCGGGTTTGGAGGCGATCAAGGCTCGTAGTTCGTATGACGAGGCTCCGGTTTTCCCTTGAGAGACCCGTCAATTGTCCTCGTCGAATCGACGGGGTTCGGAGACAATTAAGGCCCGTAGTTCACACAGCGAGTCTCCGGTTTTCCCTCGAAAGAGGCATCAACTATCCTCATCAGACCAACTGGGTTTGGAAACGATCAAAGCATACCATACGAGGCTCTAGCCTCGAGAGGAGTCAACTGCCTCATCGACCATCACCTGAGGTGATCAAGGCCTATAGTTCATACGACGAGGCTCCGATTTTCCCTCAAAAGAGACATCAACTATCATCGTCAAACCGATTGGGCTTGGAGGAGATCAAGACCCGTAGTTCATACGGCGATGCTCCAGTTTTCCCTCTAAAGAGGCGTAATCCCTCGCCGACCACCGTGTTTAAAGCGATCAAGGCAGTTCATGTAAAATTAATTTTTTGAAACTCCAATATAAAAGCTAGGTGGTGGGAAGCATTGATTAGAAAATATTCCTAAAAAAACTCATAAATTCTAGTAGATAATTTCAGAGTGTCATTTTTCATGATGTTACTTTATGTTGTTGACTTGTATGGAATGGGTAGAATCGAATCCGCTGAGAATTTTTGACCCATCCAAGGTTGTTTGTCAAAGTGTTACTTGATGACATTAACTTGTATGGAAGAGGTTGAATCAAATCCGCTGAGAATTTTTGACCCATCCGAGGCTGTTTGTCAAAGTATTACTTGATGACATTAACCTGTATGGAAGAGGCTGAATCAAATCCGCTGAAATTTTTTGACCCATTGAGGTTGTTTGTCAAAGTATTACTTGATGAAGTTAACTTATATGGAAGATGTCAAATCGAATCAGCTTAGGATTTTTGGCCCATCCAAGGTTATTTGTCAAAGTGTTACTTGATGACGTTAACCTGTATAGAAGAGGTCGATTCGAATTCGCTAAGGATTTGTGACCCATCCAAAGTTGTTTGTCAAAATAGTACTTGATGATAGTAACCTGTATGGAAGAGGTTGAATCAAATCTGCTAAGGATTTTTGACCCATTCGAGGTTATTTATCAAAGTGTTACTTGATGACGTTAACCTGTATGAAAGAGGCTGAATCGAATTCGTCAAGGATTTTTGACCCATCCGAGGTTGTTTGTTAAAGTCTTCGCTCGATGATGTTAACCTGTGTGAAGTAGGTGCGAAGTTTTCACCTATCCGAGGTTATTTGTCAGAGTTTTCGCTCGATGATATTAACCTGTGTGGAGTAGGTATAAATTTTTGACCTATCCGAGGTTGTTTATCAAAGTCTTCGCTCGATGACGTTAACCTATGTGGAGTAGGTGCGAATTTTTGACCTATTCTAGATTGTTTGCTAGAGTCTTTGCTCAATGACGTTAACCCGTAGAGTACCGTTATCCAAAGTTGTTTGTCGAGTCTTCGCCGATGACGTTAACTCGGGAGTAAAGTTTTGACCAATCTAAGGTTGTTTGTCGATTCTTATCGACATTAACCGTGTGGAGTAGTAAGCATGACCTATTGAGGTTGTTTATCAGAGTCTTTGCTTGATGACATTAACTTGTATGGAGTATGTCTGAAGTTTTGACCTATCCGAGGTTATTTGTTAGAGTCTTCGCTCGATGACATTAACCTCTAGGGAGTAGTTTGTATATATGAGGTTGTTTGTCGAGTCTTCGCCGATGACGTTAACTGGAGCATTTTTTGACCTATCCGAGATTGTTTGTTAGAGTGTTTGCTCGATGACATTAATCTGTGTGGAGTAGGTCTGAAGTTTTGACCTATCCGAGGTTATTTGTCAGAGTCTTCACTTGATGATGTTAACTTGTGGGGAGTAGGTGCAAAGTTTTGACATATCCGATGTTGTTTATCAGAGTCTTTGCTCGATGATGTTAACTTGTTTGGAGTAGGTCTAAAGTTTTGACCTATCCAAGGTTATTTGTCCGAGTGTTACTTGATGACATTAACCTGTATGGAAGAGGTTGAACCAAATCCGTTAAGAATTTTTGACTCATCCGAGATTGTTTGTCAAAGTATTACTTAATGACGTTAACTTGTATGGATGAGGTCGAATCGAATCAGCTGAGGATTTTTGGCCCATCTAAGGTTGTTTATCAAAGTGTTACTTAATGATGTTAACATGTATGGAAGAGGTCGAATCAAATTCGCTAAGAATTTGTGACCCATCCAAGGTTGTTTGTCAAAATATTACTTACGACAACTGTATGGAAGAGGTCAATCAGGCAAGGATTTTGACCCATTCGAGGTTGTTTGTCAAAGTGTTACTTGATGACATTAACCTATGTGGAAGAGGCTGAATCGAATCCGCCAAAGATTTTTGACCCATCCGAGGTTGTTTGTCAAAGTCTTCGCTCGATGATGTTAACTTCTGTGGAGTAGGTGCAAAGTTTTCACCTATCCGAGGTTATTTTGTTAAAGTATGACACTAACCTGTGTGAAAGAGGTTAAATATTTTGATTCTTCTGAAATTATTTGTCAGAGTATTACTTGGTGACATTAACTTGTGTGGAGTAAGTACAAAGTTATGACCTATCTGAGATTATTTGTCAGAGTTTTTGCTCGATGACGTTAACCTGTGTGGAGTAGGTACAAAGTTATGACCTATCCGAGATTGTTTGTCTGAGTTTTTGCTCGATGACATTAACGTGGTAAAGTCAAATCAAAACATCCGTTGTAGCCAAAGTTGCTCTTGATCTTGGTCTTATTTTTTCCATGAGTATGATTGGAAAATCATAATTTGCAAAGCTATATGTTGAAATATCCTCCAACTTTGATTTGTTTCTTAGGCTGGCAATCAATTAGATACTTAGCATATTAACATGGGTGATCTTCTCAGATTAAGAGTTGTCCCCTAATTTCTAACAAAAGTTGAAGAATCATAGTTTGGTGAATCTTCATTCTTCACATACGCTCCTCAAAAGTATGAAGTGCTCCACCTGGCTAGTGGTTTTGATCTTGTTGAAAAACTTGGTTGTCTGATATGATGAAGTAATGAGAATCAGTTTTCATGACGGCTGATCATGCGTTAGAAAACCGATAAAATAAAAGTTTACGCCTTAGCCTTATTGTGAAATCGAGCACACACACAAATATTTGAAGAGTGAACAAGAAACTCTAGGATTCTTATGTGAAAATATCCTGAGAAAAAAATCACTGGTCTGCAAAGAAAATTTTTCACTATATATCTGTTTTGGAGTACAAAGTTTTCCCGATACGGGATTACAGAATTGTATATGAGAAAGCCTGACAATGGGAATCCCAGAATCAGGTAACAACATCTATGCAGCAATGGTTAGGCTGTAATAGTTGTTGGTGATGGTGAATACGGCTACCGATCAGAATGGTTGGTGCGTGATGACCGAAAGATGGACTGCAATGATCGGCGTAGCGGTGGTGACCAACGCGTGGTCGAGCACATGATGATCGATGGTGGTACTGACGGCAATGGCGATGGTGCCTGGTTAAGTGGTGATGACCGGCGACGGTGGTTGATGACGATGATGATCGATGGTGGTGTCCGATGGTGGTGGGCAGCGGTGACCAGCGACGGGGGTCGACGGCGGTGACCGGCGATGGTGGTTAGTTGTGATGACCACCGACGGCCGGCGGTGGTCGGCGACCGTCGAGTGGTTGCACGATTATGCTTGGAGGATCTTCAAGCCTTAGAGCTCTCTCTTCTTTAGCTTGGGCCTCCCCTCATGTTAAGAATGAAGAGCTATTTATAGATTAGAGGAGTGACATTTTTGTAAATACATGCAAAACCAAACCACTTCATCGGAGGGCTCAAAATGATTCATTTGATCATCTGATGTATTTTAAATATTTAAATACTCAAATGAAGTCAAAATTATGAGATCTTAGGCTTGCTAGATCCGGGTCATTAAGACGCAAGATTTGACTATAAACACTCCATATTTAGGAGCTGATTGATATCGCAAAATTTTCAATTATATTTTAAGCGCTTGATCTGGGTAAATCTTGACACAGAATCAGATTACTTTCGACATCAAGATTCATGCTTTAATTAGTGGAATTTTCAGTGTCATATCAGTTGCCCCCTATTTTTGGATAACATTACTTATTTCATCCAAAAATATATTAATTTTTTTAAAAATAAAATAACTTTACTTATTATTACGATTTGTAATTACATGTGCTATATGTATTAATTTATTATTAACTAATTAATTATTAATATTTATTTATTTGATTATACACACACACACACACACACACACACACACACACACACACACACACACACACACACACACACACACACACATATATATATATATATATATATATATATATATATATATATATATATATATATATATATCGGTATTTAATCTTGAAAGAGATGGAGTTTTTTTTAATTAAATGTCATAATGAGGAGATGATTTTTTTTTAAAATTAAATGTCATAATGAGGAGATGTGATTTTTTTTAATTTATTCTCTCTTTCCCCATAAAGTGGATCTATAAAAACCCCACTATGGTCAAGTAAGGAGACACAACTCCCATATGTTCTAGTGTTTTTCTGCGTTGGATGAGAAATTATCTAGCAGAAGTTAAACGGCTAGGTTAACAAAAAAAATTTAATTTTTTTATTTTGTCAGGGAAGCTCTGACTTTTTTCTTAGAAGAAGGTTATTCACTCAATCAAGACTAGTACATAAGGCTCTAGTTTTCCTCAAGAGAGACGCCACCGTCCCTCGCACCAGTTTTGGAGGAGATGGGACCCGTAGTTCATACTGAGGCTGATTTTCCCTCGAGAGAGTGTCAACTGTGACGACCCTGCCTCGGAGGAGTTCAAGGCCCATAGTTCATACGGCGAGGCTCAGGTTTTCCCTTGAAAGAGGTGTCAACTTTCCCGTCGGATTGATTGGGTTTGGAGACGATCAATGCCCGTAGTTCATATGGCGAGGCTCCGGTTTTCCCTCAAAAGAGGTGTCAACTGTCCTCGTCGGACCGACTGGATTTGGAGCTGATCAAGGCCTGTAGTTCATACAACGAGGCATCAATTTACCCTCGAGAGAGGCATCAACTATCCTTGTCGGACCTACAGAGTTTGAATGCGATCAAGACCCGTAGTTCATGCGGCGAGGCTCCGGTTTTCCCTCGAAAGATCAACCCCTCGCCGGTGACCGGTTGGAAGAGATCGCTCGTAGTCATCAAGGCTATGGTTTTCCCTCGAAAGAGGTGTCAACTGTCCTCATCAGATCGACCAGGAGGTGATCAAGGTCCGTAGTTTATATGGTGAGGCTCCAGTTTTCCCTCAAGAGAGGAGTCAAGTATCCTCATCGGACTGACCGGGATGGTATATCAAGTCCCGTAGTTTATATGGTGAGGCTCCAGTTTTCCCTCGAGAGAGGAATCAAGTATCCTCATCGGACTGATTTTCTCTCGAAAGAGGCATCAACTATCCTCGTCGGACCGACTGAGTTTGGAGGTGATCAAGACTCGTAGTTCATACGACGAGGCTCCAATTTTTCCTCGAAAGAGGCGTCAACTGTCTTCGTCAAATGGACCGGATTTGGAGGCGATCAAGGCCCGTAGTTCATATGGCGACGCTCTAGTTTTCCTTCGAGAGAGGCGTCAATTGTCCTCGTCGGACCGGTCGGGTTCAGAGGCGATCAAGGCCCATAGTTCATACAGCGACGCTTCAATTTTTCCTTGAAAGAAGCGTCAATTATCCTCATCAGACCAATTGGGTTTGAAGGAGATCAAGACCCGTAGTTCATACGACAAGACTCCGGTTCTTCCTAGAGAGAGGCGTCAACTGTCCTCGTCGGATCTACGGGGTTTGGAGACGATCAAGGCACGTAGTTCATACCAAGCTCATTTTCCCTCAAAGAGACGCCAACCGTTGTTGGATTGACTGGCTGGACATGCGGCTGTAGTTTATACAGCGAAGCTTCGGTTTTCGCTTGAAAGAGGCCTCAACTGTCCTCGTCGGACCGACCGGGTTTAGAGGCGATCAAGGCCCGTAGTTCATAGAAAATTAATTTTCTTGAAACTCCAATAATTGACAACTGTCATGGTGGTGGGGAAGCATTGATTATAAATCATTCATAAGAAAACTCATAAATTCTGATAGATAATTTCAGAGTGTCATTCTTCATAATATTACTTGATGCTGTTGACTTGTATGGAAGGGGTAGAATTGAATCCACTGAGAATTTTAACTCATTCGAAGTTATTTGTCAAAGTATTACTTGATGACATTAACCTGTATGGAAGAGGTTGAATCGCCACGAGGATTTTGACCTATCCAAGGTTGTTTATCAAAGTATTACTTGATGACATTAACCTGTATGGAAGAGGTTGAATCAAATCCACTGAGAATTTTTGACCCATCCGAGGTTGTTTGTCAAAGTGTTACTTGATGAAGTTAACTTGTATGGAAGAGGATGAATCGAATCAGGTGAGGATTTTTGGCCTATCCGGGATTGTTTGTCAAAGTATTACTTGATGACTTTAACCTGTATGGAAGAGGTCGAATCGAATTCGCTAAAGATTTGTGACTCATCCAAGGTTGTTTGTCAACGTATTACTTGATGATAGTAACTCATCAAGGTTGTTTGTCAAAGTGTTACTTGATGACGTTAACCTATATGAAAGAGGCTGAATCGAATCTGCCAAAGATTTTTGACCCATCCGAGGTTGTTTGTCAAAGTCTTCGCTTGATGACGTTAACCTGTGTGGAGTAGGTGCGAAGTTTTCACCTATCCGAGGTTGTTTTGTCAAAATATAACGTTAACCTGTGTGAAAGAGGCTAAACATTTTGATTCTTCCGAGATTATTTATCGGTATTACTCGACGTTAACTGGAGTGGTGGTAAAGTTACCATCCGAAGTTTGTTTGTCAGAGTTTTTGCTTGATGATGTTAACCTGTGTGGAGTAGGTACAAAGTTATGACATATTCGAGGTTGTTTGTCAGAGTTTTTACTCGATGACGTTAACCTGTATGGAAGAGGTTAAATCAAAACATCAATTTGTGGTTGTAGCCAAAGTTGCTCCTTGACCTTGGTCATATTTTTCCATAAATATAATTGAAAAATCATAATTTGTAAAGCTATATCTCTTCTCAATGTTGAAATATCTTCCAACTTTGACTTGTTTCTTGGGCTGGTAATCAATTAGATGCTTAGCATATTAACATGGGTGATCTTCTGAGATTAAGAGTTGCCCCCCAATTTCTAATAAAAGTTAAAGAATCAGAGTTTGATGAATCTTCATTCTTCGCATGCGCTCCTCAAAAGTATGAAGTGCTCCACCTGGCTGGTAGTTTTGATCTTGTTGGGAAGCTTGATTGTCTGATATGATGAAGTAATGAGAATCGCTTTTCAGACAAGGTCAAACCTACAGACTAGAAAACCAGGTTGGGTAGAATAAAAGTGCCTTTTGAAATCCAAAGACACACAGATATTTGAAGAGTGAATAAGAAACTCCAAGATTTTTACGTGAAAAAACCCCAGAAAGAGGAGAAAAAAATCACGGGGCCTAGCCCAGCAAAATTTTTTCACTATATATCTGTTTTGGAGTATAAAGTTTACATACCGATTGAATCAGATATGAGAAAGCTTGATAATGGAATCGAATCGTAACAACATCTACGCTAGAAGGTTGTGTAGTTTGGTGACAATGAGATGAGAACAATTGGTCGATGGCAATGGCGTGCGAGATGATGACCAAGAACGAACCAGAGGCTGGTGACCCGGCAATCGATTATGAGATGTGCGGTTGAAATGGGTCGGGCTATGTCAGTGGCGACCGGCTGATGATGATCTGGGTCGATGACGACGATGATCGATGATGGTCGACGGCAGGGCCGTGGTACAAATGACCAACAATGGTACGCGGCAGACGTGACAACCGAACGCTGGCGGTGGTGGTGGTGATGACCGCGACGATGGTTAAGCGAGATGGGTAGTAAGCCACGCACCGATGGTTGTATTCGCCGACGCACGGCTGGTCGACGCATTGGTGGTTGCGTCGATGGCATTCGGACCGAGTGGTGGCACGATTATGCTTGGAGGATCTTGCCTGAAGCCTCTCTTTAGCTTGGGCCTTCCCTCATGTGAAGAATGTAGAGTTATTTATAGATTAGAGGAGTGACATTTTTGTAAATATATGCAAAATTCAAACCACTCCATCGGACGGCTCGAAATGATTCATTCAATCATCTGATATATTTTAAGTATTTAAATGCTCAAATGAAGTCAGAATTATGAGATCTTAAGCTTGTTAGATTCGTCGCCAAGACGCTTCGATATATAAACACTCTATATTTAGAGCCAACCGACATCGCAAATTTTTCAATTATATTTTAAGCTTGATTGTTTGACACTAATGGGATTGCTTCATCAAGATTCTTTCTATTAGTGGAATTTTCAGTGCCATATGAATGCTTAAGGCATGCTTAATGATTAAAAATTTATCTTAAGTAAATATAGGCTAGGATATTCTAATACAAAGTTAAAAAAAAAGTTAAAATTTTGTATGCATAGTTGGTAACAATTTTATAAAATGTTAATGCCTTCATTTGTGTTAATTATAGTTAAGATGAATATAATAATTTTAATTCAGATATAATTTATTACTAGAGTACCCAAGCAAGTAACATAACAAATTAGCTATCATATCCGCTAATGAAAATTTTATTTATTCTATTTATTTATTTCTTAGGATATGTGATGTAATTATGTGTAAAAGATATAAATGAGTGGATAAGATAATCTCACTGATGGAAAGACATGCAATGGGGCCTTCTTGGCGCTAAGTGTGCTGTGGATTAAGCTATCTTAGATTGATTTGTCAAAGCTAAACACTTAATTAAGCTATATATATTTGATTAATGACAACTAATAAAATATAGTTTTTAATCCCGCTTAATTGAGATCAACAAAGATGATTTCAACTCCTTTCTTTCACAGCAAATGGTGATCATTAATTATTCAGTTATAGAGGCTATAATTAAGAATTGATTATTTCAAAAGAAAAACAAAAATATAGAATAATTAGCATGATGAATCCTATAATTTGTTAAGTTTAAAATCTATGATTGCATTGTGTGAATCTGGGATGGCTAAATATAGAGGGCTAAGTTAAAGTTTTATGAAATCTCATCCAACCTACTTTATTTTAAGTAAGCAATGTAGAAACTTCATCTAGATGAGGTAAATGAAGTCTGAGCATTGTAGGCATTAACCCCTTTTTGATGAGTGCATCAACTAAGTTGAGCTTGTGTCCTTTCTAGAGGTGATAAGAGTCTATGGATAAAGGCAATGAAAAAGCATATGACATGCTCAGAATCTCTTAGAGAGGAACGATTAAACTCTAAAAATATTATAAGAAACCTCAAACTATATCACAATATAAAATTAAGTTCTTCCTTCTAAATAATTCTAGCTTATTTTGGTTAAGGGGTGATTCAAGAAAAAAATTGACCAATAATAATTGTAAACAAACCAATGGGTGTTTGGTATTCTAAAGAGTTAGGGGCGTAAGGTTTGCCTCCATCTCATCCTTCCTTGGAGATTTGCTTAGAGGACATCATATTTCAAGATATTGCTTAAGAAAGACAAGTAAGTTGGCTAGAGCAAATGATGGCTAGGATGAGGTAGAGAAAATTTGAAATTCAATTTGGTTGGTGTTGGCTAAGTTAAGTGAGCTAGGTTTGATTATATGAATTTATTAGGGTGCTAAGTTGATTAAGAAATATGTGAGATCGACCACATGTTTAATTTGGGGTTCTTGTTGAGTGAATTTGAGTGTTTGGCCTAAATGGGTCAATTTGGGTCAAGTATGAGTCAAACTACTTGATGCTTAATCATAATCCCTAAGCTAGGCAGTTTTATGACCAATTAGAATAAGTTAGCCTAATTGGGTCTATTGGGATCCATTGCGCTTGGATTAGTTATGAATGATCTCATGCTTAAAGGGTATGTCCTATGGTATAATTGAAGTGAAATGGGTGAGTTGAGGCTGAACTAATCCTAATGGGTAAATTGAGCATGGTCCACCTAAAGTAGAATGAAGTGATTCCACTTAGTTTTAGGAAGTCCATAGTGACCAAAGTGTGGTCAATTTGAGCTTGGATTGATTTTAAGTTGTGCATTATTTTGATTAATACATTCTCTCATTTATATTATTGGAAAAAAATTTCTCTTAATTTTTAAAAGGCTTAATGATCTTGATTTAATTTTAAATGGTCTAATTTTAACATAAAAATGTGACTTTAATGTTGATTTAATTTAAAATATTAAAAAATTTAAATTATTCATATAATATTTTAATATTTGATAAAATAATCTACCATTTTAATCTATGCGTCTAGAAAACCAGAGAGTGAAAGTTTACTAAATTTTTAAGTCGATACAATACACGGTAATTAAAGAGCGAAGACACCCAATTTTTTTAATGGAAAACCTCAAAGAGGAAAATCAGGGCTAGAAAAGTTTCCACTATGTACCTGTTTCAGATACAAAGTCTTTCATGGGAAGGAATTGCATGAGAGACAATATAACAATGATCAAATGTAATTCTTGGTGGAGATGCTGGTAACCCGGTGGAATGTACAATGTGAGGGGTGGTGGTTGATTCGACGTGGATATCTTGCCTTGAGGATCTTGTGAGCTCTCTTCCTCCCTCACTTGCTTTCTTCTCTTCTTCCGCTGACTCTTCCTTCTTCCTTTTCTTTCCTCCTCTTCTTCTTCTTCTTTCTTTTGAGCTTTCTTTTCTTCTTCTCTTCTTCTTTGATTCTTCCTCTTCTTCCTTTATTCTTCTCCTCTTCTTCTTTACCCTTCCTCTTCTTCCTTCTGACCCTCTTATGTTTCAGCTCATCTTCTTCTTCACTTTCTTTCTTCCTGCTTCAGACCTCCTCTTTTGTTTTGCCTCCTCTTCTTCTTCACTGCCCTTCCTCTTGTGAGGAATGAATGCTTTATAGATGGGAGGAGATTCTCTAATTTTGTAAAGCGCCACTCCTGACATGAAGATGATTCCTTGATCATTTGACGATTTTGAGCATTTGGATGCCCAAAATGAAGTCTTAATTAAGATCTTTAGGTCTCATTCGAGACGCCGATTTACTATAAACACCATATTGAGAAGGATTTAATTGATGTGATTTAAATGATATTTTAAGCTGATCTAATTCGACTAAAATCATATCAAATTTTTCGATAAATTTTTTTTGATTTTGAGTCATATCAATCTAAGATAATTTATATATATTAAATTGTTTAATTTTATTTTGAAGTTATAAGGTGATTTTTTTTTTATCAATTACATCTTTATAAATTAGATTGCCAGAATCAAATCAAAATTTATATCAAAATAAAATATTAATCTCATGAAATGAATAAAAAATAAAATTATTAATTATCAAAGTTAATAATCTTTTTATTGCGTATAATTTATTAAATTATTTTAAAAAAAGTAAGATGATGCTTAATTTATTGTGAATTAAGAAACCCAATAAAACAAAAGTTTATTTTGGATAAATTATGGGGGATATAGATTTTATATTGTGAACATATATTTTAACGATGACGTTCAGTGTCTCACATGCCTTACCGGCTTACCATATAATTTTATAGACGATTTCTTGAGAGTTCCAAAATAAGTATAATTCAATAGAGCCAACCAAGAAGGCAACTAAAAGAGCTGAGATACCCACTTCTTGTAGGTAAGTGGGAGCTAGAAAGGCCTCTGAGACAGTGAATGGAGAAAAAGAGTCAAAAACACACAGAGGTTTCCCACGTGCAGCTGCTCAGCCTTTTTTTTTTTGTTTTTCCTTCTAGTCTTCAAGGAGGATAAATTGAGTTTAACATTAACCAATATGATCTGATTTATTTGAGATTAATTTTATTTTGTATTTCTATTTTTATTTTAATATTAATTTAAAAAATATTTATTTAATATATTTTTATTTAAAAATATTTGAAAATTATTAAAAGTGTGTAATAAAAAATGAAAAGTCTTCTTTGCGACCAGCATTTGAGTGGGACTTATCATCATTAACTGTTAATTTCTGTTTAAATTAGAATTATTTTGCCAAAAGTCTGAAAAACTAATATTTAAAAAGACCATAATCTAATAGTTAAAATTTTAATTCTTTCCGATTATTAATTTGATCCGCATATTTTAAAAGATAGTATCTTCTTTATTTTGACAAATTATAGAGTAATGATTATTTGAACTTATTATTTTTATTTTTAATAATTTTTGAAGAACTATTTTAAAAGAAAAGTTGCAAGTATTTTTCCCTCCATTAAAATTTTTTTTTTTGATTCTATTATTTAATTTACTTTGAGATATATATAATATATAAAAAAAATTTATCTAGCATTATTATTAAATACATAGTATATAACAAAATAGATCGATTACTAGTAGTTTAGTTAGTAAGGCTCACACCTTAGTTGATAAAAGAGAAAATTATTTTCTTAAGATCACAAATTTGAGTCATATATGTTGAATTTATTATTTATTATAATTTTAAAATAAATAAATTATTTTTTATAAGAAGAAAGATTTAAATTTATGCATGTTTCAATGATTTGAACCTACTTTCTAAAAGAAAAAAAATATGTTAATTTAAGGAAAATGTGATTCAACAAATTTTTTTAAGATTTACATACATATCACATAATTTTTATATATTTATGTATTTACATATCAATAATATTTGGATTTTAATAGTTATAAATATAACACTTAAATCTTTACAATTACATCAAAAATATCATTATCATTTTATGAAATTTTAGATGTTAGATATCTAAATATATAAAAATTGTATCTAAATATATAAAAATTGTATGGTAGTAGGTAAAATTTCAGCTCATTTTTAGCATCTTTGCAAAAAAGGGAAATAAGAAATATATTCATTGAATCATCCACAAATTTACACAAAATAGATAGAAGACCTGAATCGAAGAACAATTTCGATGCCATTCTTGCAACAATACGCCAACCTTTCAATACAATCCAACAAACAAATAATCAAAATCAATACGAAAAACTGGGGAAGAAATAAAGCGAAAAAATTAATTAAGAAGCTAGAAAAAAGCTCCCAAGTCGAATGGGAAAACTGGCAAATCACAATCCTTTTCTTCCAAACTTGCGTCCATTTGAACGCTCACAATCTCATTTCCCCTTCTACTGAATCTCTTCCCCCGCCGCCATGGATTCCGATACCGAGGCGAGTTTCTTTAGATTGAGCCGGACAACCGTATCGGCGAAAAGCCGTGTATCGTCTTCCGTATTCCCTTCGGGAACATCGACGATATATGACTCGAGCACCACCGTCCAGTCATCGCTGCCCTCTTCCCGATCCGATCTCCCGAACTTCGTCACCGTCCTCCTCGATGTGTAATTTGTTAATCGATGCTCTCCGCCGATGATGGTGAATCCGGTGACCCTCTGGTCTTCATCGAGGATGTCTAGGCGCTCTATGGAGTTACTTCCCGGGAGGCCAGAGATGACGCTGACGTCCCGGAGGCAGCCTACTTGAACCTCGCCGTCCCCTTTCATGGCGCAGCTGCGGATAAAGTGTTTGTAGATTTGGGGAATATCGAAGCGGCGAACCACCGACCAAACTGTGGCCGCCGGCGCGTGGATTCGCTGCGCCATGAGGGAGGAGCATTGGCCGGGACCCAACTGGTACTGGTGGTGAGCCTCGATGGTCGGCTGGAGTGCGACGTACTCATCTGCCGTTAAGCCCATCCGAAGTTCGCCTGCATCTGGCGGCGGCGGCAGGGATTGCGGTGAGACTCTATTGTGTGCTCCGCTGCTGTCCATCGCCTTTCTCGCAGCTGATTTCGTTGATGGTGAAATGGATCAGGTGGGGATCCTGATTTATATCACGCGGCGAGCACTTTCGTAACGAGTAAATGATTGCATACAACTATTAGTATCACTCGCGTGTGCTTGTACATTTAGTAGATAAAGATCTTCAGTTTTATCCACATAATTTTTTATTTGTACGCTCATATTATAATTAATATTTTTTTTTTCAAAATTATCTTCTCCATAATACCAATTAGTAATAGAAAAACTTATTATACTTTCTGTTATATACCAATTTAGATCCACCCCTGATTATCACATAACTGTTCATTTATTCAAGTTTAATTCAAATATAAATGATTTATCAATGGGAGACCTACACTAACCCTATATAATTCTCAGAAGTCAACGAGGACAAATCTGGGCAGCTAAAAAATGATCATGATATGCCTTAAATTTTATGACGAAATATTTGTCTCCAGTGTCGACTATAATAAAGCTCGCGACTTGTAAATTGAGCACCAGATCCTCAACTGTGGGAAGGCGGCGAGCGGCAATTGTTTCCTCTTGGGGCAGGTCAAATTAATGCTCTATTAGGATAGAGAAGAGTGGCCATATTGCCCCTTTTACTGGGCCAAATCGGTCCAATTTGACCTGTTTCTATGGGTTCCAGGCCTAATCATGCCCATAAAATTATCGGAATCGTTGCATCTGTGAAAAATAAAGATTGAAATCTGTTTCAGCCTTCGATTAATTTTTATAAGTTTTTAATTTATATTTTAAGTGTTTGAATTTTCGTAATTTTATGCCGAAAAATACGTTCGGCGGATGGAGTTTTCGCTAACACAGAAAAATGCAGCGTTTATCAAATATTTTCCTAAGTTGACTTTGCATCAAAAATCTCGGAAGAAAGTCAGTAATTGTGTGGAAACTAATATCCTGCATGAAATTCTAAAAATTGTGAATTAATCTGCCTTGTAAATTACGGTTTTGCCATTCATTGAAACTTAGGCTTCGTTTGTGAGGGCTTTTTTAGTGCGTTTTATTTTGAGTGAATTTTTTCATACCGTTTGAATACTTTTGAATCAGAGTCCATCTCATGAAGTTTCGCACTTTTCAAAAGAAAATAAATACTTTCGGTGAATCTTTAAACAAAGTTTTTTCGAATCAAAATTTAAATAAAAGCTTAATGCACCTCTTATATTGGTTTCACAAGACAAAATAGCTTACAACAAACTTGCTTTAAAATCATTCTTCGACACTCTCTTACTTCGAAGATGGTTAATCGCAAAGCACATCGTACCGCAACCATCAGATGGATTATAGGAAGTTTCCTGCCCGCGCCGTGCAATTGAAGTCACTTAGGCCAGCACAATAAGTGATGTTGACAATTGTATCAGCTTGCGCCGTGCAATTCAAAATAACGTACATAGCAAGACATGTTGTATCAGCTTTTCAAAACGCTTTTGATTTGTGCGATAGGCATATGAGACGTTTTAGCTTCTGCAGAATTGAGTAAGCGTTTTAGCTTCGGCAGAATTTAGTAAGCGTTTCAGTTTCCGAAGTTCTCGGAATGGCTAGGAAGTAAAATCACGCAGTGTGAGACAGCAGAGCCTGTTGGTTAAGAACTTTATTGGATATATAAATACAAAAAGAATTACTTTTTGATAATTTTTTTTGACGATTAGTAAAATTGGGATTGATTTTTAAAGGAGATAGTATAGGGATATAAGGAAAACACAAATGAAGAATAATTAAGGATTAGAATTAGAAAATTAATAAATCATTTCTAATAATATTATATATTGTAAAAATAATTTGGATTGAATTTTAGTTTATTAAAAAATTGATTAAACACTATTCTTATTAGTTATTTGTAATAATTTAATCTCAAGTATTATATTTTTAAATTTATTTTTTGATTATATAAAATTGATGTAAAATAATTTCTCAATGACTACATTATGACCAATTTTATATAATTAAAAAGTAAACTGAAATTAATTATACACTATGTTTTTTATGAGAGATTATTTTGAATTAATTTTGTAAGTGAAGTAGATTAAATTTGTGAAATGTTAAAATTGACGGCACACAGATAAATATGGGCGAATAATTTGACATTTAATCTTTTAATGCACATTAACAGTATTATTTGGTATGGTAAATGATAAGTATCCTTTTAAAACCACGCATGCTATCCCCACCCCTCGGCACACGAGTAGATTACTCAATGCTCTTTGGAAGAATCGAAACGAAATCAAGGAAAAACCTTTCGACTTCGAAAAGCGATTATATAAGCTTCAATTCTCAACGCACCGGACATTCTCTGGTTCGGACCTGGTGCTGCTTTAGATTCGAAAATGGAGGAGGAAGACGATAAGAAAAAGGTTGTGAAAATAGCCATTCCACAATCCGAGGAAGAAGATGACGACGGTGACGATTGCTATGAAATCGATCCAACCGATTTCACCCGAGAGCTTACACTCAGCTCTTCAGACGACGACGGCGTCGCCATTCTTTCCGAGAAGGGTCATGTGAGTGCGTCAAAGCGAGCAGTCTGTGGCTTTTTTTTAATTTTTAGCAAACAGTCTGTGGCTTATTTTGTTCTTCGGTTGTTCTAATGACTGATGAAAAATAGGTGGCTCTCAGGGATTTTCCACATCCAAGGCATCTCTGCGGCAACTTTCCTTTTAGTCGAACTATGCATGAGGCCTACTGCAGTAAGGTTTGATTCTGATAAACCCTTTTTACTTACGTTGTTTGGGAACTCAGTTTGGGGAATAGGTGTAAAACCTGTTTTCCTTGTCTCCTTAATTGAATTTCTGAAAGGAATTGTGTTGCAGTGCTTTTGTTGTAAATGCGAGGTGGCTGCGCCTTGCTCGGAGTGGTGGGGACGAGAAGGTCACTGCAATCTCACCCAGAAGGCGTTGGTGATTTGTTTAGTGTAGATTTGAGAATTTGGACATTATTGCGCGCGCAATTATCCAATCCTGAGCAAGCCATTTCCCTGAAAAAAAGAGAAAAAAGAAGAAACAAATCTTGTTCGAGGAAAACCTGGAATCAAAGAAACTTTTGGAGCACAATTGTCAAGGATTCTTTCTAGTTAATGAATTGCTATGGAATCTATGGATCTTCTGATTGCGTTCTAATCATTTTAGGGCTGTTTTCTCCATTTTTATTTCAAGTTATCCATGGAAGCAAGATGATGATTCTGTTTGGCCACAAGTTGGGTTTATTTAATCCTGTAAATTCAGATTTTAAAAAAATTTGACAGTTACATCGCATGAATTATTATTAATTCCCGTTAAATTTTTATAAAATTTTTGGTATTCAGAATTTAAAATTTGTGAGGGGATAAATTTTTAACTTTGCTAAATTGATGTAACAAATTCGGGATTTAATTTAATAATATGGTGAATGAAAATTTTCAAAATAACAAGTGTTTCAACGAATCTATTTTTCAGCATTTTAAGCTGTCTTGCTCAAATCGAGCCTAAAGTACCAAATAGATATTGAATCGTCTATGAGTTTGTGACCTATGTTTGAGAAGGAAGGAAATCAAAAAGCATACATGAAAAATCAATTCAAGTGTTTTAGAGCATACAAGAAATAAATGAAAGGCAAAGCAAAAGAGTCACACAAATTTAAGGTGAAAAAAAAAATTCAAGAATGGGTAAAAATCATTGAGTCATATTACCAAAAACTTCACTACGAAAGAAAAAATTAAGAGAATAGTATAGATTGTATTTATCTGAAATTTCTTCACACTTTAGTCATCTGAAGCTATGTTATATTTTAGTCACTTTAGGGCACAACCTTCACTCTCATACACAAAAGAAAAGTGGCATTCAATTTAAATTTGCAAAAAGAACTGTCAAAATATGAAGTTTCCTGACTCGTAGAGTTGCGATGTCAAGATCTCAGCGTTGGCTCTGCTATCCTCTAGCCTTTTATGCAAGGGTTCAAATGTCGAGGTACTATGCTCTTCATTTAAGCCTTCTGGTGCTCTAATCCTAGTGTTAAGATGCTGTGACCCAGAGTTGTGGTGTTGCCCCCCTCGGCTCCGAGGTGTTGCCTCTAATTTTGAAGTTGAAATCTCATGTTTCAGTGCCAAGGGCCAAGGCGTAGTCTCCTAGAAATAAAATTAGGCTCTACCATATAATAACTTAATAATCAACTTCTCGGTGATATGAGGTTATCTATTATTTTAAAGTGTATGTCACATAATTGGTTATACTTTGGTGTCATGAGCAACTCACTTATTTTTCGTTTTTACTAATGTGGAGTTGTAAGACTTATCTTTCACTCAAGTATTCTCATACTAAAGGGTTGTTTGATTTCTTGCAAAATGAGTGTATTGTATTTAGAATGTAGTAGTTTTGAAAATTCGAGTGCTTTGTTTAATAAATTTTGATTGTAATGTAAAATTTTATTGCATTTTAAATTCATCATTTAGATCAAATTCGATGTATTTGAAATTCTCACAATTTAAGTAAATTTCAAATACAACGCTCGGAATAAAATGAGGACAACTGTCGTTAGCCATCCACTACCATTATGCCATCCGCTATTGCTCGCATAGTTGTCCATTACCACTTCTATTATCAGCTGCCGATCATCACTTAACGCCACCACCCATCACCACCGCCACCAATCATGGTCAAAAACACATTGCTAACCACCACCCCACGCCGCTTTGACGCCACCACTGACATCCATCATTGATCATCACTACAATTTATCAGCACCAAGTCACCATTGCAGGGCTACTGCGTTGCCACTCACTACTATCCATCACGACCATCTACCATCGCCTCATCGACCATCACTACTATAATTGATTATCGTCCACTATTTGTTGTCGATCACTATTAATTTACACTACTTTTTTATGCAACCAGACACCCTCTAAGCTAATCTTTTACCTTGATTTTTGGGCATCCACTATTTATTCTTTCTTTTTATAATAAAAATATATCCTATATTTTTTAGATGCCTTTTCACAATTAGTTAACTTACCATTACATAACTTTTCATTTCTTGGACGGTAATCCAATAGCATAAATGGCTTATGATTGGGAGGCCTGCACAAACCGCAAATATAATTCTCAGAAGTTAATGAAGATAAATCTGGGCCGCTAAAAAATGATCATTATATTCCTTAATTTTCATGAAGAAATATTTATCTCCGGTGTGCAATCTATTAAACCATGGGACTTGTGAATCGAACACCAGATCCTCAACTATGGCAGGGGCGGCGAGCGACTATTGTTTGTTCTTGGGGCACATTAAATTAGTGATCTATCAGGATAGGGAAGTGAGGCCACATTGGCCTTCAGTCTGGGCCAAGTCGGTCCAATTTGACCAGTTTCTGTGCCTAGTCTTTCTATAAATTAATAAATTTATATTTTAAGTGTTTGAAGTATCGTAATTTTATGCCAAAACTCACGTTTGACGGATGGAGTTTTTGCTAGCACATATAAAATGGTAGGAGAGACGAAGCAGCTCGAATTGGAAAACACTTTTGTAAATGTTTTAAAAGAAAATTGACATTTTCTTAATAAAAGGAGAAGCTCGATAAACCCGAATAAAAGTTTAATTAAATTTATTTTAATCAGACTCCCAATAAAACCATTAGCTATATTATATTTTAGATAATTTACATGCATAATACATAATTCTTATATATTTACATAATTAATATTTAAATTTTGATATTTATTTATATAATATTTTAATATCATTTATATTGAAAAATAAATACTGGATATTATCTTTTAACACTTACAAAATTTTAAGATGGAATTAAAAATAAAATATTTTTTAGTCTTCATATATTTAATCTTTTATATTAATAAATTCTAACAAATTTTTTTAAAGTACCCAATGTCGTTCAATCTCATGAAAAAAGTTTGTTGCAGACTAGAAAATCAGTTGCGTTAGAGTGAAAGTTTACGCTTTCTATTTGTGAAATTCGATACATCTATTTAAAGATAACAAGAAAACCCGAATTTTACGTAAAACCTCGAAAAGAGGAAAGAAATCAATGCACCCAATAAGCTTCTACTATATATTTTTTTGAGTAATTTTTCCATAACGGATTACATAATTATATATATGAGGCGAAGGAATCCCAAAATCGATAACAACAACCATATAGCTTCAAAGAATAAATGCAGAATAAATGATGGTGAGCTAACGATGAAGGTTGCGAAAGACAAAGATTGACGACGACGGATCATTGGCGTATATGACGGCTACCGTGGTTGGTAACTAACGGGGGTGGTGGACCGTCGAGTCATGACGATTATGCTTGAGGATTTTCAAGCTTTAGCCTCTCCTCTATTGGCCTCCCCCTCATAATGATGGGTTATTTATAAATTGGAGGAGTACATCTGTAAATACATGTAAAATGAACCACTCCTCTCCATCTGACGGCCATGATGATTCCCTCGATCATGATATATTTGTGTATTTGAATGCTCAAATGAAGTCATAATTATGAGATCTTGGGCTCGTTAGATCCGGCTCTTCGAGACGCTCGATTTGACTATAAACATTCTATGTTTGAGAGTTATTTAGAGATTTAACTGACATCCCAGAGTTTCCAAGGATATTTTAAGTGTTTGATCTCGACCAGTTTTAACTTCGGATCAGCTTGCTTTTAGCATCAAGATTCGTGCTTCGACTAGTAGTATTTTAAGTGTCATATCAAAGTTGAAATTTTTGAAAATTTTACTTTATTCCTAAGCAAGGAAAAAAAAAGGATTTGACACTTGTGCCTAAGCTTAATCGATGACATTGAGGGGGAGTTGACAATATTAACCCAATTGATCGGCATAATAAAACTCCACAAAATAACATATTGATGATGTTGTTGCTCTTACATAAGCTGGAATGATTGATGCAATTGAGAGTACAAAACTTGATATAATTAGAGTTGTGCATTATTTGATTTTAACTAAAAAATTAAAGCGAACCGTGGGCTCTGAAAACTCGCCACCAACTTCTCAATGAAAATAGTAAATTAAATGTAGGTGAAATTTTTAAAAGTAGATGGAATAGTAGATAAGACACTACCTAGAGATTTCACCATCATTTTGTGAGGACTTTAGATTTGGTTAGGGTTTTCTATAAAGCAAGCACCTATAATTACATTTCAATACCGGAGGAGCACTTCATTTAAAACGATGAATCGTTAAATAACGAGTATATAATAGCAGTGAGTGGAGTTTAAGATTTATGAGATTTATTATTTTAATTTAAAGCTTATGGTTGGGGGAACGATGACACGCTTGATCTAGATCCCATGGTTCCGATCAAGTGGGTCCCTACCTACTTAAGAGTATAACCCAACTGAGGGATCCTTGTCGCCACCATGAGTTGCGTCGTCCAAGAGAATCTTGTAAATCTGGGATAGAGTTTGTCTAAGGGGACAAATACAAGTCAACCTCAGCTAACATATGGCTTTTTGCCCAATCAAACACATTCTATAATTCACAGCTCAAAGAGCAAAGTCGAACATAATGAGGTACCATATAATTAAGTAGTGTCATATCGGCAAACCACCGTTAGGCTCTACCATCACCATCATCATTTATGTGGTGTCATTTTAAGAAAAAAAATTCACGCGGACAGAACACGCCACGCCCCACGAAGTTTAAGATTATTTGAGTGTGAAAATAATTATGCATTTGATTTGACATTAGCACTTTGTGAGCAAAAAGTTTCTTAATTTGTCACCCCCAGACAAACAGCTGTGGAGTGATGGATGGTTTTAACTTTAAATTTAAATAATTAATTTTATTTAATTTATTTTTTATTTGAATATTTGATCATTTTATAATTGATTTTAATTTGAATATATAATGATTTGACATTAAAATTTGAATAGATTTTATTATTATCATCATGAAAATCCCTTCAGTTGAAATATTCAGTCAACACGACCATCATCAGGGTGTTGATCACTTAGTTTATTATTTTAGATTCTGTCAACTCTATTAATTTAATAATAGAGAATGAGATTTAATGTCATACGATCTCAAAGATTTTATCAGATTAAAAATATTATGATATAATTATTAAATTTTTAGGTTTTGTTAACCTGTACCAAGTCCTAAAATCAAGTCAGGAATTAACTCACGCAACATCCTCAGATACTAAGTTTAAGCATTCAACATAGTGTCGGGGCCCATGCGGGTGATCATTTAGAATACTTGTACAAATTTTGGAAAGATCAAATTTAATTGACCATTACTTTATATTACGTACAAGAATTCATTTCTTTTAAATGATTGCAAAAATTTTGAAGCACTTAAATTGAGTGATAGTTGGCTCCATAATTTATACAAAATTAATACATTTGACGTCTATTTAGAATTTAAGCTAACAACTTCTGTCTACTAGCACTAGTGTGGTGCATATCCGGTGGCTAAGAAATTTGAAATTAACATATTACTTTTAACTTGATTTCATTTTAAATTCCTAGCAA
This sequence comes from Cymbidium sinense, assembly GCA_021442155.1. Lineage (NCBI taxonomy): Eukaryota > Viridiplantae > Streptophyta > Magnoliopsida > Asparagales > Orchidaceae > Cymbidium > Cymbidium sinense. The sequence continues at coordinate 100,178,295 of CM038217.1, read as the reverse complement.
GATGCTCTTTCAAAAATTTTGGTTTTACTTGGGCTGAAATTCATCTTTATATAGCTTATTTTATTTTAAGTGGTCCCCATAGAACATCTTTTCCTGTCTATAAATAGACAGACTGTTCAATTCATTTTAATTCAAATCTATTTAGTCATGTTAAGTCATCTGAAGATTCTGAGTGTGAGAAAGTTATGCTTGCCTTTTAGAGTGAAGTTCTAAGTCTCTTGGTAAGTTCTTTCTTTCTTTCTTTTTTTTTTTCAATTGATTTTATTTAGCAAATAATTTTTTTGTTTCTTAATTTTTTATTTTAGTTATTATTATGCATTTTTTTAGTTTATGAACTCTTGCTTAAGCCTTTTTTTAAGCTATATTTATATTATACTTAAGTTCATTTGAGTCTATTATGGGGGGCTATTTGACCTTCCCGTCAGCTCTACTGAGCATAACGGTCAGTATCTTGGGACACTGCGGTCGTGGTCTTCTACCTGTTAGCTCTACTGAGCATAACGGGGTCTTCAAACTCATCAGCTCTACTGAACATAACAAGATCTTCAAATATCTGCATAAAAGAAAGCATAATATATACATGTTTTTTCGTCTCTCTTCATTTCTTTTCTTGTTTACAATTATACGGATGAGTTTTGAGTAGATATGCTAGATGAGTCAAAAATTAATCCTAGCTTGCGAAAAAAAAATTTGCACTTCCAATCATTTAAATTTATCTTAAAATGTGATCATTGTTTGCTAGAGAGAACTTAGCAGGATGTGAGTGGGATCTAACTCTAAATTATCAATCGACAAGATGATATCTTTGCACCCTACATAAACATGACTTCTGCTTTGTTATACTTTGAATGTCATCAAAGTAAATTGCAGAAAATTTAATTATATTTAAGCCATAGTTTAAAATCTATTAGAACATGATGAAAATAATGCACAATCTTAAGTCCTACTGAATCTGAAATCTCGCTTCTATGTTTTTCCTCTAATGCGATGGATGAGAAAAAGAGAGATATGGTAAATAAATAAATAAAATGAGACTTAGATCTTGCAAGTTGGCTTGTGATCTTAGAAAAAAAAAAGTAGAAGATGGAGGTGATCAGGTTGTATTATTAGAGGGTCTGTAAGAAATAATAGCTTGTGGGTGTAAAGCTGAGGTGAAAAAGGAGAGTTGAACGGGGAGCTTCGGCTAGCTAAGTTGGAGATTTTGGCGGCAAGATTTGCCTCTATTGCGTGCAAAAGGGATGTCGAAAGAGAGAGTGGGAGAGGTTCTGGTAGATAAATCGGTCAGCTGAGAGATTGGAGATGGAATTATGAGGTTCATTTGTGTAGTGTGACGGGAAGGATCAGTAGAATAGAGATGATCGGTGGTTTGAGGGCTTCGATAGCTTAATTTTTTATTATATTTGACCTTCCCACTTTACGAAGATAATCTTGGACACTAATCGTTTACTCATACCTGAACATAACGGTCTTCAAACTCATACCACAACATAATAAGATATTCAAATATCTGCATAAAAGAAAGCATATATATACATGTTATTTCGTCTCTCTTCATTTCTTTTCTTGTTTACAATTATACGGATGAGTTTTGAGTAGATATGCTAGATGAGTCAAAAATTAATCCTAGCTTGCAAAAAAAAATTTGCATTTCCAATCATTTAAATTTATCTTAAAATGTGATCATTGTTTGCTAGAGAGAACCTAGCAGGATGTGAGTGGGATCTAACTCTAAATTATCAATCGACAAGATGATATCTTTGCACCCTACATAAACATGACTTCTGCTTTGTTATACTTTGAATGTCATTGAAGTAAATTGCAGAAAATTTAATTATATTTAAGCCATAGTTTAAAATCTATTAGAACATGATGAAAATAATGCACAATCTTAAGTCCTACTGAATCTGAAATCTCGCTTCTATGTTTTTCCTCTAATGCGATGGATGAGAAAAAGAGAGATATGGTAAATAAATAAATAAAATGAGACTCAGATCTTGCTAATTGACTTGTGATCTTAAAAAAAATAAAGAGTAGAAGATGGAGGTGATCAGGTTGTATTATTAGAGGGTCTGTAAGAAATAATAGCTTGTGGGTGTAAAGCTGAGGTGAAAAAGGAGAGCTGAACGGGTAGCTTCGGCTAGCTAAGTTGGAGATTTTGGCGGCAAGATTTGCCTCTATTGCGTGCAAAAGGGATGTCGAAAGAGAGAGTGGGAGAGGTTCTGGTAGATTAACCGGTCAGCTGAGAGATTGGAGATGGAATTATGGGGTTCATTTGTGCAGTGTGACGGGAAGGATCAGTAGAATAGAGATGATCGGTGGTTTGAGGGCTTCGGTAGTGGGATTGGAGCGATGTTTGGCTCCTGCTGTGTATAATCCAGAGATGGATGAAGGAGGGACCCTACAAGAATAGGGAGAAAGAAAGAAAGAGAGACGATAGGCTTGGCTTAATTTCTCTAAATTAATTTATATGATAATTCTCTTTTTTTATTATATGGATGTTACACTTTCAATGGATTAAATATTGGTATTCATCTTGAATTATGTGTCACTACACTTGCATATCTACAGATTGTATTAATTCTCACTTGCACTAATCTTTAGCAATTTGAGCGTCTTTAAAAATAATTTTAATATTCTGAACTCATCAGCGTCATCTATTTCATGAGTGAATGTAGTCTAATGGGCTTTGAAGAGAATTAAAGTATTTTCAATCTAACTCATGTGATATTAGTTTATAATCTATCGTTGTTATTATACTTGTTCGATTAGACTGTCATATACGAGGGTCAACAAATGCCCCGCAACAAAAATGGTGCACAAATAGCGGATCATGTTTGTTACAACTAGTTGACCACGCTTTATAATTTGAGTTAGGCATGATGCCATTTAGACTTCATTAGTCTTGTGATTTTCTTTATAACTTGTTTTTAATCTCCAACGCAAGTTATGAATTGAGCTTCAACATCAGAGCAAAATTTCATGCAATTATCGCTTTCCTCCATATGCATTTGTTATATCATTATTCCTGCCCTTATGAATGCATCATCTTATTGGCTTAATAGGAAAAAGTTCAACTGGAGGAGGTCTGAGGGCATGCCCTCTAATGAGCTGAGCGAAGAGGCTATTTGGTCTGTTATTGATGCTCACAACCTTCAAGGAGAAGCTGATATTACAGATAGGATTGAACAACATAGAGATATGCAGAGCGAACGAGACGCTTTGTGGGCTCCAAAAATTCACCATCGACCTCTCGACAAATTGAATGAGAGAATATGATTTTAAAATATCAGTGTAATTTTTAGAAGGTAGATGAGATAGTAAATAAGACACTACTCAGAGATTTCACCCTCATGTAGTGAGGACTTTAGATCTGGTTTCAGGTTTCCTATAGACGCAAGCCCCTATAGTTAAGTACCCTCTCAATGTAGTGAGAGAACTTTCGATTAAGGCTAGTCGTTAGGTTGCTTAATACATAGCATATAGTAGCAACATATGAAGTTTTAGAATTTAAGATTATGAAATTCATCATTTCAGGTTAAACTAGATGGTTGGGGGAATAATGATGTGCCCGATCTAGATCCCATGGTTCCGTCATCCCCGTCGGTCCCTGGTCTACTTAAAATGAGAATGAATCTAACCTCGATCAAGGATCCTCAAACACATGGGTTACATCATCCAAGAAATCTTTGTAGACCTGGGCTAGTGTCTATCTAAGAAGATAGACTTAAGTCCACCTTAGTTGACATAGGGCTATTTGCCCTATCAAGTATACCATATAAGTCACAACTCAAATGACTGAGCCATTGGGGAGCATACGGGCTACGGTCGTGATGGTAATATAATAGAGCCTTACCGGCTAAACCACCCGATCAAAGGACTCGATCGAATCATTTGTGGAGACCACGACGTGAAGTCATGGGACATGAGTCACGCCCCATCGAATGAGATTGAGTGAGAGTGAACATAAGAAAATACTTGATTTAACATTGACTCCTTTGTGAGCTAGAGTTTTCTTAATTTGTCACCTCTAGCAAACAATTATGGAAGGTGGATAGATTGAGTTTTATTTTAAGCTTTTAATGATTGAATTTTATTTAAGCAGTTTTTAGATTGCTACTTAATCTGAGTTAATTTGATTTAAAATTAGAATCACATTTTGATGGAAATAACCCTTCTATTGAAATCACCATTCAACACAGCCATCATCGGGGTAATTAATTGATTGAATCGTATATATTTGAGAACTTTAGATCTTGTTAACTCTGTTTAGCTCCTAACAAAGGATCAGATCTACCGTCACATGATAGAATTAACTTCTCAGATATTTTACTAAGTGAAAATTCTTATAATAGATTTTTAGATTTTGTTAACCCGGACTCAGTCCTAAGACTAAACTGAGAAGCACCCCACGCAGCATCCTGAGAGACTTGAATATAAACATTCAGCATAATTTCGAGGCCCATGCGAGTGTATTTAAGAATGTCTTAGTTAAAGCCTTTTGTTCACTTGTACGATGTGTTGTGAATCCGATGGCATTTTAGAGCAGAATTAAATTTTTATCTGCACTCAAAATATTGTGTCTTTGCTTACACTCAAAATATAATCAACCCATGCAGCATCCTCAGATATTAAGTTTAAGCATTATGTATAGTGTTGGGGCCCATGCGAGATAATTAAAATTGCTTGCACACTTTTCAAGGCATTGAGTTTAAACATGGATTTGCCTTGAAGCATGTGCAAAGTTGATCTCTTTAAGTCTTCTATATGCATTTTGATGCAATAAAATTCAATATGAAGTTATCTCATAATGAATATAAAAATCTCATTTGAAGCTTGTAAGTTTACATGAGTTTTAAAACAAGTAAAAAAATGATATGAGGTTGTTTCCAAAATGGATGCAATGAATTTATTTTCGTTTAAGTGCAGACATGTATTTAAAGTGGTTTGGTTAAACAAATATATATTTCAAAATATATGTATGGATTCAATTCATATAAATATTTGCATTGATTTTGAGACATTGTACTTGCAAAAATATCTACCTCGTAGTATAGACAATACTCACTTGAAGCTCACTTGATGCCTAATATCTTCTATCCGCTTGTACGTATGTGTTTCAGATTCAATGATATTAGACATTCTAGATTTATATTATAATTTGAAATAGAAAATTATTATTTGCATTTTCTTCTTTAGTAATTGATCTCCAAAAAAAATCAATAGGATTTCACAACTCTCTTTTTTGTATAAAATGCCAGATTCATCATGAGATTTACTTAGATTCTTTTAGACCACTTCTACATCATTTGATATGATACAAACTATTATGCAAGTGTTCATTAATGTCCCCCCCCCCCCATCTTTTCTCTTGTTTGATTCTTTTAATTTGAATTTAGCTTTAAGTTTCTTTGTTTAGAGCTCTTAAGCCAATTTCTTTTATTCTCCCATTTTTTTAAGTCAAAAGATTTGACATAATTTTGGCAACATTTCATCTAGGGGGAGCGACATTTAATAGATGTTACTTACTCTATGCCTCATGTGAACCACGGTGTCATGACACCCACCGATGCCATCTCTCACACTCTAATGAGTGAGACGGGGCCTTCAAACTTGTAAAGAAATAAGCATATACATATACACATTCACATATTTACCACACATGTTCAGACTCATTTTTCTGTGTGCTTGCAAAGATCGGCAAGGAGAAGGAGAGGGAGATGCCGGAAACCAAGAGAAGAACCCACCTAATGACGGTGTTCCTCTCCGACTGCGGCAAAGGGAAAGGTCGAAGGAGACGAAGAGGGATATGCCGAAAATCAAGATAAGAACTTGTGATGATGGTGTTCTCTGTGGCAAAAGGAGTTGGAAAGGGAATTTCGGCTTAGGAGGAGTTTTGGTGGGAGAAGAGGAAGAAGTGGGATTTTCAATTTTGGGGGAAATGAAAGAAATTTCAATTTGGGAGAAAATGAGAATAAAAAGAGAAAGAATAAGAAGTGATTTCAATTTTGGGGAAAATGAAAGAAATTAAGAAGAAGAAGAAGAGAAGGGAAGAGGAAGGAGAGAAACCATACCCTTGCTTACGTTTGGAGAAAAGAGGAAGAAGGTCTTGGCTTGTGATTTTGAAGAGGGAGATCAGAGAGAAAGGAGAGGAAAATTGAAGTGAGCTTTTTCAGTTTGAAGGGGAGAAGAAAAAGAGGGAGCCTTGCCTCCTCCTTTCAGTTGAGGGAAGTAGAAGGAAATGTGGAGGAATGGTTGGAGGAGGAGCGGTTGAAGGGGGGACAGACAGATCGTGCGAAGCTTGTGGTTGAATTGTGCATGTTCCTCGTGCTCGATCAAAGGAGACAAAGGGAAAGAATCATAGGTGAAGGAGAGGTCGAGCGGGTCAGGTTGGGTTGGACGTGCATGTGAGAGCTGAACCGAATGGTTTTAGAGATTTTGGTTAGATTTAGGGCTTTTGAATAGATTTTTTTTATTGCTTAATCAACTTTAATAGAATTTACCTTAATATGGGGTTGATATATATATATATATATATATATATATATATATATATATATATATATATATATATATATATATATATATATATATATATATATATATATATATATATATATATATATATATATATATATATATATATATATATATATTCAGGTTATTCAGATGTTCAAACAACAACGTTTCATGATTAGATGTCATTTGTTTCAAGTCAAATCATCAATTTTAAATAAATGCTATCATTTCCGATTGTTCAATTTCCATGACTTGAATTGAATGTGAATAGTCTTACTTGATTGATTTTGATGTTTCAAAACTAACGTCTCAATCAATTTCCAAATAGAGGTCGTTTGGTTTGAGTTGGCGCACATCTTCCCTTAAGGACTTAACCAAAATCTTAATCTAAACCATTCAAATCTTTGAGATTTTCTCATAATTCATGTATATTTCTATTTATATTAACATATATAAATGAAATATAAATTCAAATTAATCAAGCTAAACTCAAAATTCCAAATCAATTCATGAAATTTTTCTTAAGTCCCTTTAATTTTTCATTAATGGACTTAGCCAAAATCTTGATCAAACCATTTCATAGTCATAGGATTTTCTTAAAACTCATTTATATTCTCATTTATATTCACATATATAAATGAAATATAAATACAAATCAATTAAATCATACCCTCCAATTATACTCCTAATCTAAAATTTTCCTAAGTCCCTAAATTTTCCATTAAAGGACTTATCCAAAATCATGATCAAATCAATTCAAAGTCATCAAATTTTCACATAATTAATTTATATTCACATATATAAATGAAATATATATATATAAATCAATCATACTAAATTCAAAAATTCAAACTTCAAACTCCAAAATTTTCCGAAGTCCTTTAAAATCCTACTTAATGGACTTAGCCCAAATCATGATTAAACCACTTCAAATCTTTGAAATTTTCTCATGATCAATTTATATTCTTATTTATATTCACATATATAAATGAAATATAAGTTCAAACAATCAAAACCAATTCCAAAAATTAAACTCAAATCCACTCAAAATCCAATCGAAGTCTTTCAAGTCAAAATCTTGAACTTAGCCAAATCAATTTCAAATCAAGCCAAACTCTTGATTTTCTTTCATGATTCAATCAAACCTACAATCATGAACTCATATATAAATACAAACTTCAATCACTCAATCAAAACCCAAGTCAAAAATCAAAGCCAAAATCCTTTCATATTCTCCCTTTGAATATGAAATTGTCAAATGGATCAAAAACCCATTTGACTTCAAACCACTTGTAAATAGATTTATATTTCAATCATAAGTTCATATACAAGATCAATCAAACTCAAATCAAGCTTTGACCAAGCCATATGACCCACTTAGGCTCACTTGACCCAAAGTAACCTAAAATACCCTTATGAGCCAAATTCTAATCCTAACAAAATTGGATTGAACCAAACTCATCTATGCCTCTCATCATGATCAACAATCATCATGGGATGATCAATCAATCAAATTGGGTCAAACCAAATCAAACCTAAGGTTGACCAAGTCAACACTTAGCCCAAAATGAAACCTAACATAGCCAAATTCCACCATAGGCCAAATTGATTGAAACCATTGATCTAATTTCACTCATGACCTATGATTGAACTTGACCAAGCCAACATTTGAGCCTAACCTAGCCCAATTTTCACTTGACCCAAGTTGACCCAACTTGACCTAAAAATTCAAAATGTGTCAAAACTTGATCTAAGCCAAATTGATTCAAACCAATAGGTCAAGTTCATTCTAAATCACTTGTTGAACTTAACTAAAGCCTCAATTGACCAACTAGACCTAACCTAGCCCAATTGGCCTTAGACCCAACTTGACCTAAAGGGGTCATGTTGAGCCAAATTTGAACTTAACCAAAATTGATTGAAAATAAAGATACAAATCCACTCCATATGACTAACCTAACCTAAACCTACCCTTGACGCCTCAAATGGGTCAAATAGGTCAACTTGACCCATTTGACCTAAATAAAGTCATATGAGCCAAATTCAAAACTATACCAAATTGAATCAAACCAAAATATTTCAAATGGTCATATGAACTTTACCCAACCCTTGGTTTGACCTAATTTGACCAATTGGTCAACTTGACCCAAGTTGACCTATTTTGACCTAAATGGGTCAACATGAGCCAAACCCTATCAAATAAATTCCAAATCCCATGAAACTTGGCCAAACCTAGTTTCTCCACATACTCAACATATCCAAAGTGAAAAATTAGCAAAATGACCATTCTACCCCTAAGCCATAGAATAAATTTTGGCCTAATCCATGGGTAATTTGGTCATACCCTCTTTATATCCACTTGATACTTTCCTAATAGCTCAAGGGGACCTAGTGAAGAGTGATCACCCAACCCAATGGGTTTAGGTCAGCCCAATTGGCCCTAAGACCAAACTCGACCCATGGGTCAAAATGACAAATTCAAAATCCCTCTTCCACTCAAATTCAAGCACATGGGAGGTTGGCAATCCACTCCTTGGCTCAAACCGACCATGTGCACACTCCTAACAGCTCAAACATTCTTCCCATTATGATGAATTGGATCAAAATGGCATAATGTCATATGGTCATCTAATCCTTCAACGGGGAGATATACTCCCCTTAATTGAATTCAAATCCATCAATTCCACATTCGATTGAGTACTAGAGAGAGTAAGGAGCCATCAGAGAGTGATCCCTGGCTTCCTAAAGCTCTAGACATTTTCCTATCCTCAATTTTTGAAGAATGAAAATAGGGGAGGAAAATCAAAGAGCTAACTTTCTCCATACTCAATCTCCATTAAATTGCATTTTCATACTTCATCGCTTCTGAGTTCGAAGAGTTGAATTGGATCAAGGCTGCAAAGGGGAGCAAGGGGAGTTAGTCCATAGAGCAATTCACATAACCTCAAGAGCTCATTCTTCCAACATAGCTTCATCTCAACCAGACGAATCTTCTCCAAAGGAATCGAGCGTCGGTGATCACCTTCGATGAGGTATGCCATTTTTTGACCATTAAACTCAATGTGGTGTGGAGCTTTGTGAAAAAAATTTCAATCTCATGGAGTTTTGACCGTTAGATGTGTTTGTACCCATGCTTAGATGGTATGGGTTGATTTCCAATTCAATCTGAGCTCAATCTGATCATGGTGCAAGGCGCCTTTTTTCCAAAGATTAGTAGGGATAGATCTCTGGCCATCCATCCGCACATTTTGGATGGAATGCAGAGATTAAACACATGTTTAGCAAATCCTTTATCCTTTTTAAAAATCACAGGGAGATCTTTGATCGTCCGATCTTTAATCGGACGATAGAGATCAAACCGCATTCGTCATAAGCCACCTTTTTGGATTTGACAACTTAATTGAGTGGCTCATCCACACATGTAAAGTCTGACCCACCGCCATCCATGAGTGGAGGATTAGTTAGAGAATTAATAAAAATGCTAATTAATCTAGGGATTTTCTAAAATTCATAACTCTCTCTATTAAATTTAAGATAATATGAAATAAAATCCAATGGAAAGAAAATTCAACCTAGAATATTTTAAAATTAATTTCAATGGGTTTTGAATTAAAAATTTCTCTGATTTTGGGTTTTATTAAAACTTCATTTTGCTAATTACCTATTAATTAAGCCTCTTATTAATCCCAAACTTCTTGGGTATTATTTAGGGGATGACTTTCGCCTCCCTAATTTTCTTGGGATTTATTAGAGGCTTAATTAGAAGAATTGCATATGAATTTCTTAATTACCCTCCTTATGTAATTAAGGATATATTAGGTATGATTTGTGGTTTTAATCTATGGTTAGGGTTGATTAAGGTTAGATCTAATATATAGGAGGTTTAGAGAATAATTTTAGGGCATTTCCTTTAAGCTATTCCATAAATCTCCTTTTCTCTTCTTAATCTCCTCTTAATTAAGGGTTAATTCATTAATTATCTCCTTAATTAATTTCTAAAAATTCTAAAAAGTTCCAGAACTTAATTAATCTATTTTGGGTACATGCTTAGGTGTTTAATAGCATAAGTTCAATTAATAAAATCAAAACTCAATTCATATGTGTGAAAGGGTGTTTTGAAATTAACTTAAGTATTGGATTATTGAGGAGGAGGATATTGGGAGTTGTCATGCCAAGAGATTGAGTTCATAGTCTTGTGTACCCCTTTATTGTACAATTAGAGCAAGACTAAAGCTTCATGGTAGGTTGGGATTCCGAGGTCGCTAACTTGGCTCATGATGAGTTTGAGAAGAGTTCAGAGGCTTTGAGGAGGCTCTGCCAAAGATCCACTGACACTAAGGGTGAGATAAACAAGCTCACCATCAAGTTGAAGATTCTTTGGAAGGAGCTTACAAGTTTGTTATCCTACAAGAGCGATTTTAGATGCAGCAGGATATACAGGCCTGGGCTTTAGAGAGGGAGCATCATCAATATCAGATCAGACACCACGTTATGACAGACGTTGATGCTGCACTAGCTCGAGCTGCATAAAATCTTTAGGTTGTTGAAGTATAGTACCAGACACTTTCCACCATTACTACACAACTCCAAGAGTTACAGAGTTGACTACCTTGAAGTACCTTTTTTATCTTTTCATTTGATGTAGATTCTATAATCGTACTACTTTACTTTTGATGTAATCTTCATGACTATACTATTTCATCTTCATTAGTAATTATATCCCTCATCATTATGTCTTTATGCCAATGCTATTTCTTTTGAGCATTGTATGAATGTTTATGAACATCAGTTGAGATGAATGCTTACGTAGAATAAAATAGGGCAATAAACAGCCTCTTTGGACTTAGGTATTAGGAGTCGACGAGTGGGAAAGCACCACTGTTTGCTGGTTCTATTGATCAATTGAACTTGGTTGGGATTCATCAGAAGCTGTCAAAATTATTTGTCTGAAATAGTCACTTCTTTAGTTCAAGCCTCTTATGTTATAGAGAACTTTGATATAGACTTTATTTTGGTAATTTGGTGGGTTTTTTTTCGCCTTGAGACTCACTTAACTAGCTTTCTTGGATTTTTTTTCATAGACTTGACAGGAAAATGAAAGATTATCTGCTACGCTAGCTTGATGCTTTAATGGGCTTAATGACAAATTAATTCTGTTTGTTTAAGATTTAGAAAACTCCTTCTGTCTTAGCTTTGTGCTTGACGGACTTGATGAAGGAATGACTTGATTTGTTCATGTTGACTTATTAGAAAGTGTATGCCATTAGTCATGTGCGTCCTGCTTTGATGGACTTGTTGAAGGGTACATATAGATTACCTAGCCTTCCGGCTTATATTAGGTCTATAATATTGAGTTATCAATCCAGCAATGAGTACTTTAACGGATTGAATAACCATGAAATCCCTTTAGTTCAGCCATCGACTTTGTATGAACAGTAGGATAACTTCTTTGGTCCCTTGCTTTCAGCTTGATTAGCCTTACTGAAGAAGAGTTTCTTCGGTCTTTGACTTTTGCTTGACAAACTTGTTGGAGGAGTTGAGATTTCACATTTAATATTGATACCAAACTCGACTTAGTGCCTTCTTGAGTTAGGATATTTTTCTTGTTAGATTTTGAAAATGACATTGTGACCATTAGAGTTGATCTCGCAATCTAGGCCACTTGAACTCACCAAGTTAGAGGTGTTTGAAAATTTGGATTCTCTTGCCTTTAAACTAACGAAGTATGAGGATCCATTACCACGACATTTATGGCGTATTGAGAAAGCCGACCTGTTAGCAACTCGTCCATATTTGGGTGTGTTGAGTCCATCCTTATGCACCCACTTGAGTCTTAGACTTAAGCAATTGATGGAGGATTTTATCATCAGGTTCAAATTTATCGCCAATTTTACTGTGAGGGATAATTGGTCTTCTCAGCACCAGAACTAATTCCCCTTCTTAAAAGTTGAGGATGCACCGTATGATCGAATGCTTTGGCCATCATCACCCGATAGACTTCTAAATTTTACTGAGCTTGGAGCCTAACTTCATCAAGCTGTCAAGCTCTTTCATTCATAGACGGGCATTCTCATCTTGAGTAAGACTATGTTGAATGGCTACTTGGAGCAAGGGTAGTTCAACTTCAAGTGATAGAACTACTTCAGCTCCAAACACTAGTACATAGGAAGTGGATTTTGTAGGTATTTTATAAGTGGTATGGTAGTCCCATAATGCTTCCACAAGCTTAGTATGCCACTCCCTTTTATTTTTTCTGAGGATCTTTCTAAGCAACTTTGACTAGTATTTTGTTGAAAGCCTCAGCCAAGCCATTTGCTCTCAGATTATAAATTAACGAGTATCGCGAGTCAATCTTATGTCGATTAGCAAATCGATAGATTTTAGTATTTTTTTGAAGGTAATTATTCGAGATAATTGATGTGCAATCAATCATAGATAATATGGGTGAAGAAGTTATTCACATGCTCAAATGTGACTTCCCTGAATAGAGTAGCTTCAGCCCACTTAGAGAAATAATCAGTGGATGCTAGGATGAAGCAATGACCAGCCGATGATGGCCGGTCAATTGTCCAATTATATATGTTCCCCAATGATTCGAAAGGTCGAGATGTTATCGTTGGGTGCAATGGGTTTAGAGGCTGATGAATGATGTTGCTGTGAACCTGACACTCATGATATCTCTTGGCATGATCAATACAATCTTTTATCATGGATGGCCAGTAATATCCCATTTTTTTTTATTTTGAAAGTCATTTTAGGACCTGATTGGTGTGCTCCACAAAGTCCTTCATGAATTTCAGTAATTACCTTGTTGACTTCTTCTATTGGCTCTTAGACCCGACGAGTGCAAACATTAATTAGTATAAAATCATCATCATCCATACTAGCCATCTCTTTAGTTAACTTAGCCAGGCAAACAACTTTGTTATTCTTGCATCGAGAAACCTGAGTTATAATGATGTTTGGAATTTGCTTCATAAGCTTGAGAACTCATTTGTAATAGTGAGTCAATTCAAGCTTGTTGATTTTGTAGAAACCCAATACTTGATTAATGATGAGCTGAGAATTATCATAAACTTGTAGATTTGGGAACTCCTATGGAGATGGCTTCCTCCAGACCTACCACCAATGCTTCATATTCTGCTTTGTTATTATTTTGTGGCTCAGTTAACCTATAAGAGTGCCTCATTATACCACCCTTTAGTGTAATTAAGATAAGGTCAATCCTAGCTTGAGGCTTTGGGAGATTTGAGGGGTGAGTATATTTGATGGATGAAGCTCCACCAAAATACAGTTCCCACATTTGTTACTTTCCCTTTCCATAAATATGCATGATTTGGTCATCGAGAATATGTCGGGATGGGGTGTGCAGCAAGAAAGTCTGCTAGAATTTGCCCCTTCACCGCTTTCTGGGGAACATATGTAATGTCAAATTGTAGCGAAAAATGCTTACTATCAATGTTGGTCTTTTATCAAGAACTTCAATGGATCGATCCTAAGATGAGAGTAATTTTATGAGATAGTATGTAATGGCATAACTTTTGAACAAAAGATTAATGCCAAACAATGCTTCTCAATTAGAGAATAATGCATTTTCTCCTATCAACCTTCGACTAATATAGTATAGAGTATTATTCCTTTTTTCTTCATTATGTTGTGCCAATAGAGCACCTAGAGATTCCTCTAGTGTTGTTATCTACAATATGAGAGGTTTCCCTGAGATCGGCGTTGCAAGAATAGGCAAATTCAACATATACTTCTGGATAATATTGAAAGCCTCTTGACATTCTTTGTCTCATTTGAAAGGAGTGTCCTTTTTCATCAACTTTGCAAAAGTTTGACATATGCCTGACATATTTGATATAAATTTTCAGATGAATGCAAGATGTCCCTACATGGAATGAAGTTGGCGAAGGTTCCTCCGAGGAGGCATTTCAACTATTGCTTTAATTTTGTTGGGATAAATTTCAATCCCTCTACGGTGCACGACATATCTGAGAAATTTTCCCAAGGAGACTCCAAAGACACATTTGAGAGGAATCATCTTAAGATCATTTTTCTGATTCTTTCAAAGACGATTCTCAAGTCATCAATATGATCTTTGTGATATATACTTTTGACAACAAGGTCATCAACATAACATTCAACTTTTTGATGAATCAACTCATCGAATATGCATCATAGCCCTTTGGTATGTAACTCTAGCATTTTTCAAGCCGAAGGGCATGACTGTGTAGCAGTATATTCTGATTGGCATCTTGAATGAGGTATTTTCATCTACAGGAGCCATTTTTATTTGATTGTATATTGACGATCTGTCCATAAATAAGAACATGTCATAATTTAAAGTGTTGCCCACCAACAGTTCTGATACAGGGAGAAAAAAGTCATCCTTTGGACATGCTTTATTTAAGTCACTGAAGTCGATGCAGATATGAATCTGACCATTCTTCTTCTTCACTAGAATAATATTAGTTATCCAATTGACATATTTCACTTATCGAATAAAACCAGGTTCACTGAGTTTCTAGTTTACTGTTCTTCAATTCAATTTCACATTCTCTAGAGGATTCCTTTGTTGCATGGTTTGATTAAGAGATTAGGGATAAGTAGTATATCGAGATATGTCCAAGCAAAGTAGCTCAATTGAATAATGCTTTTAATTCTTTCACTTTATCTTTAGGAAGTACGACACTGATGAATGTTGGGCGAGGATCTTCCTCAGTTCCCAGATTAATTTCTTTAAGTTCATCCATGGTAGCTTCCTACATTCCATCCTCAATCTCCTAAGTGCCAGTATGGCTCCTACTTCTTCATTATTTGTAAGATTAATCTCAAAGAAATCACCTTCCTTTTCATTAACATTTTCAATTTTCACTCCTTTTATAACATAATAGATGTGTTCTTAACAATTGATTGTGAACTTGGGCCCCTAGTAGTGTGCTTGTTTCTACCAATGGTTTAAGAACCTTTGGGTACTATCATCTCAAAGAATTTAGTCCTCTTTTGTTTACTTCAAAGATGGATCCGTGCACAACATTAAGTTTTGCATTTTCAGAGGATAATATTTTTGCATCCTTGTGGACACAACTTCTTGCTCTTGGACAATTGCATTACATAATCTGGATCTTTCCTTTGGCATCCCTCAGATTTATAAAATATGCTTTTGGCCCATGCTTTCTAGGGAGGAGATACACATAGAAGGTTACCAATTCTTCAACATTATGAACTTCCCAATGAGTGACTTTCTTGAAATGTTGGGGAGGAACAAGAATGACTACGAGCATAGTCTCCACTACTGCTGGATCAAGAATTATTTTCAAGTATGTGCACTATACTTTGCATTCATAAGAAGATTCGAACTCATAATCAGAGTCAAAATAATCCTCCTCATTTGACACTTTGTTTGAAAATTTATATGAACTTCTGGATTTGGCGAGAGCACATTCCTCTTCATCTTCAATATCACTGCCCAAATGAGGGGCAATTCTATTTATTTTGGACATGCTCTTTATATCATTAGAGATATTTGGAGTGGTCTCCTTTCTTTTAGTTGGTTTCTTTTCACCATTCTTTTTAACTTATTCTTTTGTGGATTTTGAAGTAGATACATTATTTTCTAGCTGCTCTGCTAGCTTTGACTCCTTTAGAAGGAAGCAGTTAGCACACTGATATATTTTCATTTCATGCACCGCAAAGGGTTGCATATCACCCACAATCTTGCATTCTTCTCTATCTTTTGTATATTTCATACACTGTTGCAGTGTAGACGGGATAATGTTGTATTCATGAAACCATGGTCGACCCAAAAAATCTCTAAATGAAGTGTCTGCATCGATCACATGAAATTTGGTTTCGTAGAAACCTCCGAATCTGAGAGGAAGGATGAATGACCCAACAGTTTTCTATCCCTTTTCATTGAAACCTTAAACCATAACTTTATCTCATCTTATATGTTGTATATCTAGAGATAGCCACCTGAGGGTCTTTAAATTCATCAGATTCACAGAGGAACTAAGATCAATCAAGATCCAATGTATCATAACTCTGTCACTTTCTGTTGTAACATATAGAGGGCAATTGTGTTATGTAGTTCCAAGCATGAGATCTTCTTCATAAAATGTGATGGTCAAGTATCTTGAGCATGCAATACCTCCATTAGGCAGCGTTCAACAAAATACGCTTCAAACTTCTCTGGCTCTTTAAGAGCTTCAATTAGAGTATTACGAAGATCTTCTGACATTAGAAGTGCTTCATATATGCTTAGTTGCATAAGAATTTTCCTTAAGTGGGATAGAATGTTGTAATCAATTCCTTTATTTGGAGAAGACTGTATATTTGCATCCTTAGGGACTACCTTCTCATTAATTTTGATTTCTTTATCTTTATCTTTATTTATTGGCACTTTCTTCTGTTGAGGTGGTAGCACTCAACCACTCCTCAACTATACTTGAGCTACTTCATTTGACTTTGAGTCTTCATATGAGATAGTCACTTCACCATCAACTTCTGCTCCTTCTAATGTTGGATTTGAAGATTCAAAATCACTGCCCAATTTCACAATTTTATATTTTCATCATGCCCGACTCTCCTTCATCTTCATTTGAGAGATAGAGTTCCCCTGAGCTGTCACAAGCTTCATGTACCATCAAGCAGGATTCAATGGGAAGTTCTTCATCTTCTTTCTCTGCTTCTTCATTAATTTGAAGCTTAGTAATGAAATCAGCAAGTCTAATATGTAGTTGTCATAGTCATATTGATCATCTTGGTTATAGTCTTTTCTTTTTCTTGGATGTATTCCTTGGTTTAGTAGACCTTCTTGTTTTCCCTCATGAGATTTGGCTAGGTTGTCTCTTCTTGCTAGATGAGCTAGCCTTTCCACGGTATTTTTTGGGTGGATAATGTTGAGGCAAACACATCCGACCACTGATTTTCTTTCAAGTTGAGCACTGGCTCAAGCAGTGACTTCCACTTAATGCCTGGGATGCCTTCTAATTGTTTTAACAATTTTGCGGTCTTCTTTGAAACTATAACTTCCCACTCTTCATCACAGGTTAATTTCTCCTTGCTTTTACCTTTACTTGATGACACTAGAGAGGAAGTGATTACTTTGGCGAATTCCTTCTTTGGATAGACTAACACACTGTCTGACAGTGTAAATTCTCTATTTCTATATTTTCTTTCTAATCAATCCTTGAATGTATAACAATTCTCAATAGTATGGCTGAGCATCCGATGATAAGGATAATAATTAGATTATCACCGCTCAAGCCTTTTACACTCTGGAGACCTACTTTGAGTGCATGCTTGAAGAGCATAGCCACACTCTTGTTTGAAAGAATATTCTTTATTCAACCTTTCCTTGAGGGTTGGAACTATTGAATCATTTGTTCCTTTCATTTATTTTGATCGCTCACTCATTTTCATTGATGTAGCCTCATGGCAGATCATTACCTCCAAGTATGAGCTTCAACTATGGAGCGAGACTATATGGTTGTCTTAATTTATCTAGGTAAGCGAGTTGCTTCCCTTTGTCAATATTATAAACCACCTACTTTTCTTTATCACTTTCAAAAAAAGCAAAGTGTGTCTCTCCTTTCTTTGAATCTAGAACTTTATTTCTTTTTTATTTGTCTGAGTGACTATCAGAGCTTGATAGGTTTAATTTTTTAAATTTAGCCACCCTGTCAAGAAGCTCCTAAAATGCGGAGATTGAAGCCATGCAAAGATAAGACACTATTTTGTCATCAATGTTACCCATTAGCAATTAGATCGCATGTTCTTCTTTCAATTGTTGCTCATACTCATATTTCGCCAACGTGTGATATATCGAGTAACTGATTTATCTTTCTTTCTCTTCCAAAGAGCAAAGGTCACGATGGTTATCTTCTTAACTGCACTGGAAAATCTCTTGATAAACATAGCTTCGATTTCTAGGAAGGTTTTGATAGAATCATTTGGTAGTTCAGTACCACTCAAAAGCAGTCGAAGTCAATCTGCTAATGAATTGGCAAAATAACAGTGCATCATTACCCCCGGTATTACCATGGGTCGCTTTAAATTGCGCCAAGTACTGCTTAGAATTACCATTGTCATCAAATGTAATAAACTTTAGCATTGAATAGCCTTTGGGGGTATGACACATGGTCGTACTCAACTGGGTATGGGCGGCCTTTATTTACTAACTTCTCTACCTTCTCTGCAGTAAGAACAGCTTTAATTTTCTCATTTAAATAATCTCCAATTGAGCAACTGTCATGCTTTGATGTGATAGGAAAACTTTGAGGAGTTTACTGGGAAGCCAACTGATTAATTTCATTTCTCCCCTCATGAGCACTATGAGCTCCAATAGTTTAAGGTGTTAGCTCTATTGGTGGATTGGTAGGGATGATATTAGCTATATGAGGATTAGTGGGTGGAACAAATAGTGGCATTGCCGTTGCATTCCTCTGCATTATCTACATCACAAGATTCATCTGAGCCATCATCTCATTCATTTTAGTGTTAAGCTATTCAATTTCCTTATCTTTTTTCTCATCTGGCGTTGCATGTGCCTCTACACTTGGGCTAGTGTGGTAGTGTCAGTGAACATAAGATTCTCCTCCCTTTATGATTCTTATCTTCGTTTCTCATCTTAGGAAGAACCTAAATGCTCTTCTTATTCTTGTATTTCGAGAGGAGCAATGGGTAGGATGGTATGTCGATGTTGATTATAGAACCGGGTACCAAGTTGATCATCACCTTGACTTATAATATAGACACTTCTATTCCCATGGTCTCATCATCATCATCATCATCATCTTCTTCTTCTTGTAGGCTCACTTCTAAGAATCGTCTCCAATGAATCTCAGGCTCAGGTTGCGGCATGAATATTTCTTCAATTGGAGGGCTTTGATCGAAGTTGACTACCTCTTGAGGAGATGGAGCTATGTGGTGATGGGATTCTATGGAGGACTCTTCAGGGTGTCGACCATCCATTGGCTCATTAATGGTAATCTTCTTTTTTGGGATCCATTCCTGTCGGGTCCTATCACTAGCGGATCTCCAAGAAAATAAGCCGATGTCACACTTTTGTTCTTCTCCATAGTGATTTCTTCTCGAGGCTTTGGCCTCTATATTTGTTTCCCTTTCTGCCAAGGCCTTTCGGTGACGGATTATTGGATGTGATCCAAGTGTCAGGCCCCGATGCTCACCGTGCAGGGCTTGTTTGTAATGCTCTTGAGTTTTTACTACCACTAATGTAGTCTCTGCAGTGGAGCATTATTTACTTCTCTAATATTTGATCTTTGATATCTTTTCTTCATAAGGCTTTGTTCTTTTACAACTTTCACATGCACACTAGATGATAGAGTCTCAGGATGTCTCCTTTGTGGGGTTGAAGCTTGACACTATTGCTCCCAGAATAATTGCTTAATATCACCAGTAGAGTTGTTCCTTTTCACCCACTTAAGATTTTCAAACTTATTGTGAGTGGGAACACTCACTTCTAGTTGTAAGGCTGGCTGTGTGACATAGAGGTAAGGTGAAAGCTGATGGGATCGCAGCTCAGCATTACTCCTTTCCCTCTGCTTTCTAGTTAGCTTTCCTCTAAATGAGAAACTTAGATCATGTCGGCCTCTGCAAGTTCGCAAAGTGGTCACATTCTCGACACGACCAAACTTTTGTCCGGATAATTCTCTTCATGGTTGGAGCTTCAGTATATGCCAACCTTTCAAATACAAAGGCTCTCTTTCAGGAACCTCTTTAGCAATAGCAATAGAAGTTTTAGTGGATTTGGCCTGCTGAACGGGTTGATGTGCAAGTTATGCATGATTGTCTCGTATAAGCCTAACAGTAGTTTGAGCAATGAGCACTGGGAAATCTATGCTACCAAATTGTATAGTAGCTCCAGCATCTCTGGTGTTCATTACAACATTAGTTAAGCGGATGTTGGCTCCGTGACCTAGATGCGCAGTGAACGGGATAATTTGGAGATTCATTCTATTCAAATGAAAGATAGGGATTAGAAATCAACAATTGATATATCACCCCACACTTTCAAAATGCAAAGATACAATAGAACATAGCAATATAATTGTTGCTAGAGAATTTTATTCCTAGATGCTAGATCTTCATACAAAAATTATCCAACACACAAGGTGGCATATGAACACAGGGTTATAATGGAAAACCCGTATGGGAAAACCACGGCCTTGCCTCAGAGAACTTTCACTATGTGTTCAAAAGATACAGTCCTTGCTTCGTTAGTTGAGAAGAAGGTGTTTAAGGGCGTAAATAATATTCGAAAGTGTAGAAAAATATACATCGGCCAACTCCAACCCAAGGGAGAAGTTTCCCAAAAGCGGCAACGATCTTATGGGAGCAACCTCTTGATCTTCGTGAGAAAGGAGCAAACGGTCTTTTCTAGTCCTCGCGATCTCCTAAGGCGAGCTCCCGATCTTCGTGCACCACCTGGTGGCACTGGTGGTGATAGATCGTCGGCGTCAAGGTCGACTGGTGGTTCTCAGAGCTCTCTGGTCTTCAAATCAGATTCCGGGCCCCCCTAAGGTGAGAATGAAGCTCTATTTATAGATTTTGGGAGTGGCGTAAATTTGTGAAAACTCCAACCACTCCCATCGGATGGCCCAAGCATCCCCTCGATCGATGGTATATTTTGATGATCCGGTGCCTTAATGGTGGGTGATCTTGGATTCGTTGGATTCGCCTTGACGAGCCGCCGACTGACAATAAATATGTCGCTTTGATGACCATTTGGCGGATCGATCCATTTTCATGTCCGATAGCTTGATGAGTCGATTCGAAGCTCGGACGTTATGCTTGATGTATGTTCGCTCATCGGTGACTGGGCTGACTGTAGTTTAAAATCGGTGATTAGATCAAGCATTTCAAAATGCCTTGAGATTCGTTTTGATCGTGATTAATTTTCGAGGATGTATCGCTTCTCTATTTTTGGGTGACATTATCTCGCCATCCAAAAATATATGTCAAATACTTGAAAATAGCAAATTCTTCAATGAAATTTGAGAGTCCATCAATCAGCGATTTTGAGAGAATAGATCTTCATAACAAAGACAATATTATAACCGGAAGTCTGTGGTCGCAAATGCGATGTATGTGTGGTGCGATATTTTGAGGTTACTGGATCGATCCTGCGAACGGGTTCGCCGGTACGGGCCTCGCGCTGGCAGCTGCCGCGACGACTGCTGCCGCGGCGCTGGTCCCGGCTGGTCGTGGAAGCTTCGGTCGGCGGGTTCGGAATTGGAGCGGCGATTCCAAGGGTCTGGAGACGGCCGACTCGGCTGTACGCGTCACGAGCTGGCCGATCGGCGGTCAAGTCATGGAGCGGCTTCGACGGTCTGGAACGCTGGTTGAACGGGTCGATAGTTTCGACCCGGCGGCATGACCGGAGGTTCATACGCCATGGGGCCGAGGTTCACTGGACCCACGGCCGTGCGGCGGTTTTGACCCGTGGACCGAGGTCGGGCTGGACGCGGCTAACCCCGCTGGACTTATGCCCCATGGCCGTCAGGTCGATTACACTTGGCCGCTGAAGCATACGGCGCCACATGATATGCGCGGCGGTGGCGGCGTAAGGCTACAGGAATGGCTGCCATGGGCGCTGATGGCTAAGGGCCTGAGGCCCACGGCCCAACGCTGATGCTTTTGACGGTTTTGGGCGGTTTTACGCTTTTACCCCTGAGGTCTATAAAACCCTGTAAGAGGGAAAGGCACACTTTTCTCATCTCCTTTCTCCTCTATAGCCTCCTGGTGGGAGGCTGGGCACTCTTTTGATCCACCTCTACCCCCGAGCGAGTGCATCCTCCCCGGTGGGAGTTTGGGCACTCTTCTTGGATCAACCTCTACCTCCTCATCTCCACCAAGCCGAGTGCATAGCCTCCCCCGGGGAGTTTGGGCACTCTTTTCGATCCACCTCACCCCGAGCCAGAGTGCATATCCTCCCCCGGTGGGAGTTTGGGCACTCTCCTTGGAATAATTTTCATCTCGATGCACGAAGGTTTGTAGATGGGTGAGAATATTTTGAAAGAGACACGTCCGACCCTTGTAATCTGACAGGAACCTTCTAAAATGGGAGGACCCAAGATTCGTGGGAGTCGCCGATCACGGAGACACATTGATCGTTCGAAAAAATATTATTTTCAATGATTTGGTTCTTAAGTCCGAAGAGCCCAATCTCCACCGCCGGGTATTTCACCACTTACGAGAGATGAGTTTGGGCGCGGATTGCGCTTTCCCCATCCCCGAGATGATCGCCATTTTGTCAAGATGCAGGTTTGCATTTCCCGCTTTCGAAAGTGGCAATGACGATCGTGATGGGACTTATAGTCTTTTTCAGAGGCCGCGGTGTGACCTTGACTACTGATTACCTCGCACGGATGTGCAAGTTTACTTATGCACATGGTCGTATCACCTGCAGGAGTCGGCTACTTGACCTCCTGGACGGCGATCCTCCCAAGAGTTGGGCAAGCGATTCTTTTTGTGAAGAATGATCGGTCTTCGAGAAATGGGGAAAGCCGAGAGATTTACCCATTCCCTACAAAGTTGGTGATGAAGATATCTCATGACGCTAGAATCAAGATCTTCGATTGAGATTCGAGATCAGATTTGTGAGGAGGAATCTTGTTCGAGGGCTTTTATTCATCCTCTGCCCGATGCGCTACAGAAAGCCCAACAAAGAGGTTTCCCTGATCTCCCAAGCTCCTGCTTCTTCCCAGGACCCGCTCCAGAGAAGAAAAAGGAGGATGTGATATCGACACCAAAAGAGTCTGCCCTTCGTAGTCCCCCAAGGATCTTCATTCCTGAGGCAATCATTCTGAAGTCGCCGCGATGTCAAGAACGTAACAATCCTTCTTATGCTCATCATCATCTTTATTTCCCATTTCCTGTGCTTAACGTAATTTTTCTTATTTCGACATCAAAGAACTTGACTTCAAATGAACATCAACAATGACCTGAATTCAGTTCGTGAAGGTCAAGTTTCTCCATGGTGAATATAAGGGTATGGAGAAAGTAAAAGAGATGTCCGTGTTGGAGAATCAACTTGATGAGTGCAGACCGAAGTTGGCACTCGACTTCTCTTTCTTTTCAGTCGAAGTGACTGGATGATGAATTAGTGGAGGCTGAACAGTGGTTTGAAGGATCAAGATCTTTTCGAGAAGGTTTCGTGTCTGAGGCAAAGAACCGAGTTACGCGCAGTGAGAAAGAGGTCGCCTTTATCTCTGAGAAGCTGATCGGATCAGCCGGGAGGACTTCAAGAACACAGCCTTCAAGAGTATCATACAGATCACGCCTGTGAGGCCGAGACCACGCATGATGTAGAGGTGAAGGCTTTGAGCGGCAAAGGTTGATGAAGGCTTCATCCGAGGTTTCGAAGGGGACACGCAAGTATCGCAGTTGTGAGTCGGTGTTGAGGTCCTTTCTCCCAGCCTAGCTTCCACCCTTCTACGACGAGGATGACTCGTGATAGTTCTTCATCATCTACCGATGAGACCATCAAGACTGTAGTTGTAGTTCCTTTATGTCAAAGCTCGTATATTATTTCGTTGATTGTACTTGTGTTCTCAATATTAACAATCCACAAAAATTGTGAATATTTCCTGAGTTGTGTGTCAAAGTGTAATGATAAAGATTCGCGAAGAGATCATCTGAATCCCTTTGATAATTTGATCTATTCTAAGATCATTACTGATGACAAACTTGCACGAATATATTTATGAGGTTCTCTAACCTCTCGATCTATCCTAGGTTGTGTATCTGCTGCCACTCGATGATGTTAACCCTATGGAGAAAGTTGCGCCTATGAGGATTGCCAACTTATCCAAGGTTGTTTATCGAGCGCTACTCGACTGATGTTAAAAGATCAGAAGATCGATCAATGGGATCGATCTATCGAATGAGATACAACAATAATAAGTGATCTCTTGAGTCGGTGTTTTAAAATGCAAGCATAAGCAAGAAAAGTCACAATAAGTATGAGAACTTTAACATAGATAGAAACATAAATCCAAACACCTTGATGCCAAGGTTGGACAATAAGTACGACAAAGAAAGTATCGATAAATGTTTAATTCGACAACAATAATACAAACATACACGATGATAATTTTATTCACTAAATAAAAAAGTCGATACATCACCGGTAGTACTGAGGTTTGTAGCATTCCGTGCACGTGGAGAGTCTTCCCATACTATCCTTAAGCTTGAACGCTGCTTGATTTTAGACACCACCACATACCTTCCCAAACCGGAGAGTTTGTTCTGTAGCCTTTTCCCGAAGTCGAGATAGGTCCCCAAGATATTGGTCGCTTTACCCTTCTGTTGAAACCTCGAGCAATCCTTTGTCGATAGAAGCCATTCTGAGTGCCGACATGTCGCGTCTCAGAGATCCATGGAAAGCTTATCGCTGCTCGCATCAAAGTTATGGGTTCTAGGCTCGACCCCATGTCGATAATAATACCGCCCAAACACACAGATTGTACGCGCTTCTCCAGGGGTCCTTGATGGCGGTAAGCCCAAGCCCAAAGAACATTGATAGTTCTTCGCCCATTGCCCCCTCTGCGTGGTTCACCGTCTTTAGCCCTTTAAGATTGTCCTATTGGTGACTTTGGCCCGTGGATGGGATACAACTGTGGATTAACCGATATGCGCCCCGCGTAAAAGATGTGAATGTCTTTCCCGTGAACTCCATTATCGGTGATGATTTTGCCGGAATGCCTAAACGACAAATAATATTTTTCCGCATAAATTGGCATTTGTTTCGTGATTTTGGCCACGGCTCATTTCCACCCACTTCGTGAAGTAATCAACGCCAAGATTATGAATTTTCGCCCAAGGGCAATGGGAAAGGGTCCCATTATATCGATCCCCATTGAGCAAAGGGCCACTGCCTGGATTGTGGTGAGTTCTATGGAAAGTGAGATTGGAATGTAACCGACACTTGTTACACTTCTTTACAAACTCCAATGCGCCCTTCTTCATTGTAGGCCAAGAAAACCTTGCCTCATGATTTTGAGGGCGAGGGCTTTTCCTCCCAAATGTTCACCACAAATTCTGAATGAACCTCTCGCATTGCATAAGTTAGCCTCAAGGTGGTGACACTTGGGCCCTAAGAAGGACCGCCAGAGTTCACACCGACATTATGGTGAAGTTCGTTTCTGGAGACGGATAGCATCGGTCTGGCAAGGCCCAAGAAGAAAGGACATGACGGGTCAATCCATGAAGATTCTTTTGGGTCCTCCAGAGATTGTATCACCCAAGGGCCTAATACCGGGAAAGTGGATGTCCTCTATGTATTTTCTCTGAAAAGATCTCCGTCGCTGGCTAACTTGAGAGGGCATCCGCCTTAGAATATGAGTTATCCGATGGTCTCGCAAGAAGTGACTTTGCCAAAAGACTGCATCGAGCAAGTCCGATGACTGCATCAAGTCTCCTTCAACTGTGAGGCCACAAGTGGAGTCGTAGATGGCTAAGTTCTGACCTCACAAATAATGAGCCTTAGTCCCGCGAGGGCCTCGACTCAGACATTATTGGTGGTCGGAACTTTAGTCAAGCCCAGACTCTAAAGTTATTTTACTGGGAGATAAGCAAAATTCCTCGCCCCGACCGGGTAAGCTCCATCAACATATAATGTCCATTGATTTGTCATGGAGTGATGAATGATCTCGTGTGATGATGGATGGTACATTCTACAACTCAAAGCACTTGTGACTTTATATCGAGACGGAAGAAAATGGATGTCAAACTCTCCAAGCTCGACCGACCACTTCATCAACCTTCCATACATCGTAATAGTTCTTAATGGAAGATGAGTGTAGACGCTGATGGTGTGGCCGAAAGTATCAATTTTCGCGTAATGCACTAGGCCAACGCCCTTATCTGCTGGATAGCCCTTCAGAAAAGGATTTTACGACATAATAAATGGGTTGTAATGAATTCTCCTCCAGAGACGAGCTTACGCATGAGAAGAAACAAAGATAGATGTAGCCTTCTCTCCTGATAGCAATAAGAGGGGAAGCTAAATAGACTAAAAGTTGCTCAAAATTGACATTCATCCGTCCACCGGAATCCATTGCACCCCTTAAGATTTTGAAGAATGGTATACTTATCTCCGCCAAAGAATCGGATAAAGCCGCAATCCTTCCCAAACGTTGGACTTTGATCGTTTCTTGAGGTGACATGTCCTTGAGTGCTTTTATCTTCTGGTTGGCCTCTATCCCTAAGTGACCATGAAGCCTAGGAATTTAGGAAACTCCAAAATGCACTTGCTTGAGCCGATCTTGTAGTGTCAAGAATGTCAAAGCACAGGCATCGTAAATATGTCATGATATTTCCAAGCTCTTCACCAAAGATATCATCAACATACACCTCCATATTGTGCCCTATAAGATCCTTGAAGATCTTATTCATAAGTATGCTGATATGTTGCTCCAAAGATTTTAGTCCGAATGGCATGACACAAGAAGATACCTTTATCTGCTTGGAAGGATGTTGCTTCCTCATCCGCTTTGTTCATCCCGATTTGATTGTAGATAGTAATCCATCATCTCGATGTCCCGATGTCGCATCAACTAGTTGGTCGCGAAGGGGGGAAGCTATCTTTTGGGCATGCACGATTAAGGTCGTCATGCACATTCTCCAGAACTGGCCTTCGACTAACACTACGTTAGCCAACCGTGGGGTAGACTTCAATGAACTTGACTTCCGTAAGTTTGGTGATTTCTTGTTCTATGACCCGCAATCGCTCGTAAGTTAAGGTTCTTTCAGATCACCGCTTGTAGGTTGAGTCAACTTCGAGGGAGTGCGTAATGACTTCGTCAATGCCCGTAATATCGATGCGCCCGTGCAAAGATATCTTGATTTTACGCTAAAATCTACGTGATTCTCGATCGATCAAGACAAAGAACGATCCCACCTTCACCTTCGCTGATGGATCAACTTCAGATAGGAAGACAAATTACATCTTCAACCGGAGAAGCCCTTTCGTGAGGCATCCTCATCTCAGAAAGTTCTCGATGTTGAGGGTTACCGACGTAAATGGTCGGTTGTTTGATAAAGCACGCCAGTTATTCCGCTGATTCCCACTTACCACGCCGATGCCGGTGTCGGGAATTTCATCTGAGGTGAGGCAATGTATGTGATCACCAATATAGACCGGAGAGGTCTCCCAAATATCAGACACTTGACTGACCAATAAATTATCAAGTGGTGGTCGGGAAATTCTCCAAGAGTTACGAAGACCGATTGTCCCTTCCACTAATACCGGCCGATTATCAAATCCATGGGACCGCCGTTGAAGCTTCTTCTATACCCATGCTAAGGAAAGTGGAGTAAAAAAGAACATCAACCGAACTCCCATTGTCGATCAATATCCTTTAATATTGAAGCATGGATCACCCCCGACCGATGACAAGGGGATCTTGATGTGGATGCTAAGCCCTCTAGATCTAAATCATCAAAGGTGATAGAATGGTCAACCCGAGACTTCTCGCTCTGAAGGGCGCAATGAATATTTGTTGATAACACCGCCCTCCCGCAATTATTTATCTCTCTCCACCGCCATGCCTTCCAGTCAAAGATTTGCGGACGAAGGGTTGGTTTTGTATAAAACGCCTATACCCCTCGACGATTAGTCTTTCAATCTCCTCCTTCGCCAGTGGCACTTCTGGTGTGCCCTCTACGGCGGTGAAAGTGGCGTAATTTCATTTCCACCTTTTAAAGTGTGCCACTTGACGCTATCCTCTTCAATAGCCAGGGATGTTCGCGACGGTTGAGAGTATATTTCCTCTCGATTGAGTCATCCGAGGTCGCCGAGGAGGTTTTGGGGAGGTTGTCGCTTCTTCTTTTCTCGAGATGTTTGAACATCACCTTTGGGAACCTTCTTCCGCTTGGTGGTTCAAACTGTCGATGAGCACCGATAGCTTCCGGAGATTTGTGCCTCTATTCTGGACCGTGTCAAAGATAGAATGGACTGCCTCCGATTAATGATGAATAAGTATCCGCCGAGTCCTCCGAGAAGCACGCCTCAAAAGTTCGATCTACCTGTATCCTGCTTCTGAGGAGAACCTCAAGTATTCTTTGAGGGACTCTCCATCGCTCAGGATTCCGAGAGATGTGATGAATCTCGATGATTCTCTTGTTCGCCAGAACTGCTCTACAAAAATCAAGCTCTCCAAATGATCTGACCCCTAGGAAATAGAACCAAGTACGAGCCTGTCCTTTGAGAGTCGCCGGGAATACCCGGTCATTTGCACGCCAATGTGCATGATCGCTCAAAGTGATCGATATGCTCGCATTTGGACGGCATCGTAGGGTCCATGCCGGAAGCTTGAATCTCGCCTAATCGCGAGATGATCTCGAAGGACGAAGTTTTGGAAGAGGCGGAGAATGGATCATTCATTGTTTCGGAACTTCCCGCACGCCGTAGTTCATCGCGTGACGGAGTTTCACCGATAAGGTCAGCCATTCGCGGGTGAGTAGAATCGCGTATCCGTTCAAAGATCCGGATGTGGTGCGCGGGGTTCTACTTGTTGATCCGCAGATTCCTGCAATCATTCTCGTGAAGAAAATCGATTATGCCGAGGGTCGGAACCCGTGGCTCTTCCAGCTTGGAACGCTTTTGCCGGCCCCTCTCGCAGAGTCAAGAATTTCTCGGGAATCCTCCATCCTTTGAACGCCATCTTCCAAAGAGGGGCTGACGACCTCTCACCGTAAGTCCGCGGCGTGTAGAGAAGTGCTGAGACTCAAGCCCTTGATCCCGGAAGGAGCGCTGGAGCAAAACCCGCTTACCAACCATATTGAGATATAGCAATGGGGAACTGCTTTTTCCATGACGGCTAAAATAGAGAATTTTATTCCAGATGCAGATCTTCGCTCAAAAATTATCCAACACACAAGGTGGGATATGAACACAGTGGGTTATACTGGAAAACCCGCTAAGGAAAACTGGCCTTGCCCACCAGAGAACTTTATGTGTTCAAAGATACGCGCCCCGCTTCATTAGTTCGGAGAAGAAGGTGTTTACAGGGGAAACAATATTAGTGTAAAATACATCTCAACTCCAACCCAAGGGAGAAGTTTCCCAAAAGCGGCGAACGATCTTCGGGAGCAACCTCGATCTTCGTGAGAAAGGAGCAACCTGGTCTTTTCTAGTCCTCCTGGGCGATCTCCAAGGCGATCTTCGTGCACCACTGGTGGCATGACAGATCGTCATGCCGGTCGACCGTGGTTCTCGAGCTCTCTCTTCAAATCGATTCTTCCCCTAAGGTGAGAATGAAGCTCTATTTATAGATTTTGGGAGTGGCGCCTTGTAAATTGTGGAAAACTCCAACCACTCCCATCGGATGGCAGCGATCCCCCATCGACCGGTGTATTTTGATGATCCGGGTGCCTTAATGATGCGGAATGATCTTAGATTCTCGCCTTGACGAGCCGCCGACCGACTATAAATATGTCGCTTTGGTGACCATTTCGGATCGTGATCCATTTTCATGCGATTGATCCGAATGATTCGCTGATCGAATTACGCTTGATGTTATGCCCTCATCGAGACGCCGGTTGACGTAAGTTTGAAATCGGTGATTAGATCAAGCATTTCAAAATGCCTGAGATTCGGCTTGATCGATTAATTTTAGGATGTATAATAAGAAAACAAACTCTAAATGAAATCTCAGATGTTCAAGACTTTATTAGAAAGTACTTTATCTTAAGGTTCATTTAAATTTTTTACTTTCATTTCCATTTATCATTTCTTTTTTTGCGTATATTCCATTGCTACTATAACTTAAGTTCGACTAGCAAAAAATGGAAAGAGAAACATTTCCAAGACAAATGCCATAAATCATGGGTTTCAAAATTACCAATCTCTCAATGAAGAGAGATTTGATGTCCATCAAATTTTAAGGAAGTAATAATAGATAAGACACTACCATGAGGAGGAATGAATCAACCCGATTGAAGGATCCTTAATGTGGTCATTGAAGGGAACTTTGTAGACCTGTGATGGAATTTGTCTAAGGGGACAAATATAAGTCAACCTTAGCTAACATAAGGCTTTTTACCCAATCAAACACATTCTATAATTCTACCAAAGAACAAAGTGGGGAACATGTGTAGTGATAGTAATTTAAAGGTCATATCTCTAAACCATCCTGGTCGAGGGCTTTCATAACCGATTTATGTGTGTCATTTTATAAAAAACTAAATGACAACACAGGTCATGACGAGAAGATTATTTGAGTGTGAAAATAATTATGTATTTGATTTGACATTAGCTCTTTGTGAGAAAAAGTTTTCTTAATTTGCCATCTCCAGACAAACAATTGTGGAGGGATGGATGGTTTTAACTTTAAATTTAAATAATTAATTTTATTTAATTAATTTATTTTATTTGAATATTTGATTATTTTATAATTAATTTTAATTTGAATATATAATGATTTAATATAAAATTTGAATAGATTTTTTTTATTATTACCATGAAAACCCTTCTGGTTGAAATATTCTATCAACACGGCCATCATCGGGGTGTTGATCACTTAGTTTATTATTTTAGATTCTGTCAACTCTATTAATTTAATAATAGAGGATCCGATCTACTGTCATATGACAGAATTACCTTCTCAGAGATTTTATTAGATTAAAAATATTATAATATAATTATTAGATTTTAGATTTTGTTAAACTGCATTCCCAAGACCAAATCCAGAATCAACCCGCATATCATCTTGACACTAAGTTCGCATTCAAAGATAAATAGGGGACACGGTGATCATTTAGAATACTTGTACGAATTTTAGAAATATCAAATTTAATTGATGATTACTTTATATTTTGTACAAGAATTCATTTCTTTCAAATGATTGTACAAATTTTGAAGCACTTAAATTGAGTGATAGTTGGCTCCATAATTTATGCAAAATTAATACATTTCAAATTTATTTAGAATTTAAGTCAATGCATTCTGTCTGTTAACATTAATGTGGTGCATATCCGGTGGCATAAGAAATTTGAAATTAATATATTACTTTTAACTTTATTCCATTTTAGATTTCAGCTTTACTTGGGCGGCGAAATTCATCTTTATATAGCTTATTTTATTTTAACTGGTCCCCACAAAGTATCTTTTTCTATCTATAAATAAATAGACTATTCAGTTCATTTTCATTTAAACCTATTCAGTTCTGATAAGTCATCTGAAAGTTCTCAGTGTGAAAAAGTTATGCTTGCCTTTTGGAGTGAAGTTCTAAGTCACCTCGTAAGTTCTTTCTTTCTTTCTTTTTTTTCAATTGATTTTATTTTAAATAATTTTATTTCTTAATTCTTTATTTTATTAAGATTATGCATTCTTGGCTTTATGAATTTTATGTTTTTTAAGCTTATAATTTATCAAGTACATTTATATATTAGTCTAAGGCAAATTTCATAGCATCATCTCCATATCGGGTCGTGTGATAATTTGACATTTATTTATATAGCAATACGTAAACTGAACGAAGTATTAAGCATCGCTTCTATTTCTCATAATGAGATCAAATATCTATAAAGAATGCATATATATACATGTTCTTTCGTCTCTCTTCATTTCTTTTGTTGTTTACAATTATAGAGATGAGTTTTGAGTAGATATACTAGATGAGTCAAATAATAATCCTAGCCTACAGAAAATTTTTTTAAAAAAATTGTACTTCCAATCATTTACATTTATCTTAAAATTTGCTCAGTATTTGCTAGCGAGAACCTAGCAAGATGCGAGTGGGATCTAACTCTGAATTATCAATCAACAAGATGATATCTTGCACCCTGTATAGACATGACTTCTGCTTTGTTATACTTTGAATGCCGTCAAAATAAATTGCAGAAAATTTAATTATGTTTAAGTCATAATTTTAAATCTGTTAGAATATGAAGAAAATGCACAATAAGTCCTACTGAATTTGAAGTTGGGACTTGAATCCGAAGGAGAACTGCGAAAATGAGAGAGAGAAAGCTTTATTTTTTTTTTTTTATTCTCTCTGCTGTGTTTCGTATAAGGGAAATGAAATATTATTTATATTTTCTTTTTTAAAGAAAACAAGCTCAACGTGAAAACTGACGAGCATGGAGAAAAACGAAATAGGCGGCACGAGATTAGTATATTTTATTCTTTTAGATCAGATTTTTTACAATATGTTAATAATTTTTTATTTTTATTATATAAAAAGAATATATATATATATATATATATATATATATATATATATATATATATATATATATATATATATATATATATATATATATATATATATACCTAATATCTACAATATGGCTCTGATTGACTCATGCTCCCCTCTTTAAATGCAGCTATTTTTTTTTAAAATTCAAAAGAGATAACTTCTCTCAATTTTTTTAAATGTGAAATCGAAGAGATATAATATATTTTAATATCAATAGAGTAAAAATTAACATGACTCTCCCCCTTTTATTAATCTTATTTTGAAGTTTAAAAAGAAAAGTAAATTTTTAAAAGAATAAATAAAATTAGTAAATATATATATATCCTCTATCTCCCTCTCTTTTTTTTAACGATTCAAGTGATTCAATTTAATAATAATTTTTTTCTTAATTATATATATATATATATATATATATATATATATATATATATATATATATATGAATATTACTTATTTATTCTAAAAAAATTATATAATAAATATAAAATTCACAAATAATTTATTTATCAAAAATCAAACTGAAATAATATAATCAAATTTTTATTTGATTTGTTCAATTTTGTATTTTGTTTGATCAATTTGATCCAATTTTTTGAAAATTCAAAATCAGACGGTTTTAAAAATTCACTATTTAAGTCATCCAAATTAATCGAATGTACACCCTAAATGCAACATTATTGAAATTATCGAATAAGAAATGGTATTATAGTGTAATTCTGTAACTTAAGTATTTGTACCATACGTTTGGTTGTGACAACATAAAGGCCCATAAACACTGATTTGGACGATAAATTTAAGACCTCCATTCTACCCTTTATTTGTGGATGATAGGCTGTACTGTAAAGGAAGGGTTGTAACTGATAGCGAACAGGTGATGCCAAAAAACTATCAAGAAAAAAATGTTGTATTTATCCTATATAACGGTTTGAAGAAAGCCATGCAAATAAGTTATACGAGTTAGTTTATGATGGATTAAGCACCATATTAATGATAAACTCATTAATTTTTTTTTTTAGTTTGTTATATAGCTCCAAAGTTATATTTGTGTCTACATACAAATAAATTGATTACAAAACTTCATATTTTGAAATCAAATAAGAATTTAAGTATAAATAAAATATTTTTCTGCACAATATAATAACACTAATTATTATTTCAGGAATTGCCACAATTACATACAAAGATTTCACGATTTAAATAAGTTAAAATTTAAGAGAGAAAAATAAAATTATAGAGATCCATGAATATCATTTCATTCATTTTCGGATCACTTGATTGAGAATCTAAAAGTTGAGTCATTGAATTCGGATAATGAGGAAGGGAGTAGGGAAGAAAGATTTAGCCTTTGAAGGGAAGCTTGTTGCAACACCACTATTCCAACCAATCCTTCATCAAGTGTTGCCTCTCCATCCTCTACTCTTTTTTATCCCTTTACTTTTTCCTCTCCTCACAATGCATAAAAAAATAAGCAAAAGAGCTCATAATTTGATTAAAAAGTAAATTATCTAATTGTCTACTTATTACATATAAAAAAACAATCTGCTATGATTGAACTATTTGGGCTTTTCTTGCAGTCTTTTCTCTCATTGATGGAGAAGCCTGAATCTCACACTCACTTTATAGATGAGCACTATCCATCGAACACTATTAACCTTTACTCTTTAATATAAAAGAAACTATCAATTCAGACTTCTTTAGAACTTTGGTGGAGACCTAATACATATAAAAACATAATTAAATATGATGATAATATAATTAATTTTGATTGTATTAATTAGATGATTGAAGAATTAAATTTTATATGAAGTGATATAAAGTAAATAAAAATAAATAATAAAATTTAGTATCACCCCAATTTCTTAACATACACGTGAGAAATAAATTGAGCATATAATCATAAAAATAAAAATAATTAAAATAAATTTATATTTTTGGAATTTGAGTTCTAAGACCATTTAGATTGATGATAACTATTCAAATAAATTTATATTTTTGGAATTTGAGTCAAATTAAATGATATTGTGTCAGCATAGAGCACGTGGTCGGCAACAGAACACTTCCGATTTTATTATTAATATTAATATTATTATTATTTAAATATTTGAGTAATTTTTATTATAAATTCACACTCATATATTCCTCAAAATTTAAAGTCAAAATAATTGAGAATGAAATAAAGTCTCAACCAAGATGTTGAGACCAAAATTCTGTTTTAATTCGTTTCGTTTAACATTCATTTACATATAGGGTAGAGTAGTAATAATTATTTTAAGATGGTGGCTAGGCACAGTGGTCAAATAATGATAATTATTGATGACGATGAACATTGATGATTAGGTAAAATTCTAAAGTTCTTAAATAAGCACTCTCTTAAATTCAAGTCTAGGTTGCTATTAAATGAAGAATAAAGATTTTTTTTTTATATTTTTAAAGAATGATATTTTAATAAATATAATTAAAATATAAAACACTTCATCTAATAGTTCATTTTGATTATTTTAGACATCAATTTTAATTATATTTATTAAAATATCATTCTTTAAAAATATAAAAAAAATCTTTATTCTTCATTTAATAGTTTCATTCATTTAAGAAAAAAAATTATAATATGGACTATAATTTTTTAGATATCAATTTTATATATAATAGTTTCATTATTATTTTTGAGATATTTGCAATTGCTCAAAACACACTCTCGATGATGTTTGATATGGCTTTATTATTCCATCATATATCCAATAAATTTTGCTATAAATATCAATTTTTAAAAGTATGCAATATAAGAACTTAGCAGCTTAAGAAATTAACTCTGGAATTAATTGATCTTGAATTTGTGTGCTTATAATCAAAATAACATTTTATTGAGACAATTTCAAAAATATCAAGAGTGTCTTATTTCACGTTAAGATGAGTTTGAATGAGATGAGTAAAGTGAATTTTGATATGGTAGAACGCAGCTTTCTTCTCCTTGGTCTTCCTCTTCCAGCTACTCTACCATAGGCATCACATCAAACATCGAAAACAAGACCAGAACCAGCAAAAGCTAAGCTGCCAAAGTACAAAGCAGTTTATAGTTTATTCTGAAGAATTACAGAGGAATCTCTCAGTTTTTAGCAATCCTGAAACAACTCGAGGAATAGTCGTAGTTATTTCCCATCTCTTGCCTCAAGTTTGTTTGTGTCCCGAGATTGCAGCTATATGAAATTTCTTCCTGGAGACATGGCAGTGACCGTTTTGTCCAAACCATTCCGAGCAAGGAGCAGTCACCTCGCACACATAACAAAAGCACTGCGTCACAAATTTCTTTAGAAATTCAGTTAAAGAGAAAAAGAAAACAGCTTTCATTACCCATTTCTCAAACTAAGTAAATAATTAGTGTTTATCAGAATCAAACCTTACTGCGGTAGGTCTCATGTTCAGTTCGACTGAAAGGAAAGTTGCCACAGAGATGCCTTGGATGTGGGAAGTCCTTGAGAGTCATTATAGGGTGGTGACTTCATCTATCCCCTTTTACAAAGAAGGATAAATGAAAACAGAAATATAATATGCCTTGTTGGGACACCATGCAGATCCGTAGATGTTCTTATTAGGGTGATCGAGTACGATATTGAAAAAATATATACTATCTCGAAAGATAGAAGTCACCACCCTACAATGAACCTAATCACCTTAATAAGGATTTCTAAGGACTATGGGTCTTCGGAATGTACAAGAGATTATTCCCCTACTTTACATTAAAAAGTAAAGCAGAGTTTATTTTACACCGAGTTCGTTAAGTTCAGTGCCTCATAGTTAATTACATTATAAAGAACGATTTCTTTGAATACTCTCGATTAAGGTAAATGATCGTTGTCTCCAAAGATTTCAAAATATAGGACTATCAATTGATTAGTTTATTTTTAGAAAAGTCGAGTGAGATCGATCAAGAGGAGGGAGTTCTTATTGAAGCCAAATGAAGATAAGTATGGGATGCTTAGGATACTAGGAGGCCTAGTAAGCATCCCAAACTATCCTATGATTGGACTTTATATTTTTTAAATTAAATTGATTTATTTGAGTTAAATTTTTATTAGAAATCTAGGGCTGATAATTCGATAATACAAGGTCATGAAAAATGCATAAGATGTGAGGATTTATGTTCGTAGTTTGCAAAGAAAAGTAGTAACTTCTGAACCTAAACCCAGGGAGCTTTGACGAAAGCCAAAAGCATGACCTAAATCCAAGGCAAAAATAGGTATTTAGTTTATCTCTATAAGAGAGGATAAACCACCCGACTGTTGGACTTACAACCACTTAGGGGTGGCCGCCAACTAACTCCTCCTACGATTTTAAAACCTGTAATCAAGTCAAACGGTTTTGCAAGATAGCTAAGTTGTTATTTTTTTTTAGAAAAAAAACTAAGTCTTTAAACACACTCCCTAAGATATTAGATCATGTAGAGGATGATTTAATGACTTAAATCTAATGCAAATTTTGTCATATTTTATTTTCATTTTGGACAATCAATTTGACACAGGCTTTAGGATTCATATGCCTAATGCATGAGAAATTATATTATGGGCCAAAATCAGCAAGATAAGAAGGTGTGTTTCCACCATAATTCTCAAAGGTCAAGGCAAGTTCTCTCGCAAAAGTGAAATCCCTCCAATCAAGAGTGAAACAATATGCTTTTTATGCATGATGTGAGAAAAGTAATACAACATATTTTATCTTGATTTATAGCCTAAGCTTTAGATGAGGTTATGAGTTATTTATTTTAGTTTGAATTGATTATGTTAGATAGAAAATTTATTTTCCTAAGAGCCTAATTTTCATCTAGGCCATACATCAAAGCATGGAAGAAATTAGGAAAAAATATCATCTTAATGCACACACTAAACAAACATCAATTAATTTATAAAGATAGAGCAAAAGAATAAAATGTAATTAACGGTCGGGCTCCACCTCATAAACCTGAAAATAAATTGGGTAGCTGAGCTCTACCCTTATACAACCTAAATTACAAATGA
This sequence comes from Cymbidium sinense, assembly GCA_021442155.1. NCBI lineage: Eukaryota > Viridiplantae > Streptophyta > Magnoliopsida > Asparagales > Orchidaceae > Cymbidium > Cymbidium sinense. Next base: position 100,140,539 of record CM038217.1, on the reverse strand, counting down.
ATTAATTATAATTAAGCAAGGAATTCATATTATGGGGGTCTTCATTCTTCATTTCTTCTTTCTTATTTTAGTTCCTTCTTTTGGATGGTTGGAATGTAGTTGCTCTAAAGGCTTCACATGGTACATAAGGCATAGTCTTATGACCAATGTTCATCCTAATACTCCATAACAATCATTCCAAAATCTTAATTGCAAAATTACATGAAAATTAAAAAAAGGAAATCTAACTAAAACCTGTAAAATAGATATTAACCAAACAAACCATATAATCCCAAGCATGTATATATATAAATTGAACTTAGCACCCCACACATGGGTCACCAAGTCCACCTGGCCTATTTTGGATTATGCTTAGGGGTATAAGCACCTGCACAGCAAAATCAATTTTATATTTTTATTGCAGCATCCCTTAAGCACAAACCCCTATAGAAGATAATGGTTAGACTAAGATCGTCCTACTATTCAGTCTACGCACATCCACCCTAACATCCATATTAAAACAAAATATTATAAAATGAAAGCAAACATCAAACCATGCATTGCCCTAACTAAAAGCTAGAAATTATGACTTAGCCTAATGTGTGTGTCAATTAAGGTTTGTGTGTTATGCTTAGCTAGACTTTAAAATTGTAGTTTTCTAAGTGTGAAAATGTTCAACTTAGAGAGTGGTTTCATTTAAGTATTTTAGTTACTTTGGTTAATTTTATTTTGTATTTTGATTTAGTTTGAATGAATCTTATAATTAATTACTAAGTTGTAAAGAGAGGATAAGAGAAGAGAACTTCTCTTTCTTCCCTACCTTAAGTTATTTCTAAGGTAAATTCATATTTGATTTTTGTTTAGTGAATATTTCATTATGTATTTTAATTAATCCTAAGTTTAGATTTTTTTTTTCTAAGCAAACCCATTCAAAAAGAAAGGCATTTTGAGATTAAGTAAAGTGAAATACTATCACAAAACACACATCACTTTATTTCTTTTCCAACATGTGTAACATGCATATGAATAAACCCTAAGCATATCTATACAAGAAAATATAAATATTTAGCACACCATAATGATGAATGCTAAGAGAATTTGTTTAAGAAATTTGGATGTTTTTATGATGCATCATTTTTGTTAAGTAGAAAAGAATGATTCTTTTATCCAGTTTTCATATACACATAAAAGATAAAGTGAGTACAGGTCATTATTAGCATAAGTAAGGTAAAGACCTACTTAGGGCTTTAAAGCCTCACAACCCTGGAGTTGTTCAGATTAATATATCACTTTTCTTAAACACATATGCATAAACAAAAAGAAAAGCATGGACAGAGAATCATGCAAGTGTATATTTGTTTGATTTTGGTTTAACTATTTTATTTATGTATATGATGTGGAATTCCTTCTTAAGTCATGACATAGGAGTGTATAGGAAAGGATTTAAACACGTGTTATGTCCTTTTCAAAGGGATTATACCCTTTGTAAATCCTATACAATTTTATGTTAAGAAAGAGAGTGAGAATCACATAACACATTTTATACTCACATGCAAACTTATAAATAATTATAAGTAGCATACCTTTCAATTATGATATTTGATTTATGAGTTTTGAAAATAATTTTGGATTTAATAGTCATAATAGCCATTCATATTCTTACTTTAGGCAAAACATGTAATTTGACATAAAGTAAACATTTCATTTTTTTAATTTAATTTTCAAAAAGCAAGAATGCATGATTTTCATATGACATACACATTTAGCATATTAGAGAAGAGATAAAGTAATAAAATCATGTAAATTCATTCACCCTAATTAATTTCTAAAGATAATCTTATGAAGTTGGATTATTTAAAGTAAATCAAATTTATTTTAAAGAGTTTTTTAGTTTTGTTTGAGTTTGATGTGATTTAGAAAATGTGAAAAGGTTTGTTAGTCATAACCCATTTCTCACATGTGTATGTTATTTTAGTTTAATTTTAGAACCATTATATGATTTTTATATTTTATTTAGGTTAAGGTATGAATTAAGTGCATTAATTACCCCTTACCTACACCACTTTAACATATTTAATCAAATAATTATGAGCTAATGTATGACATAAAATCATACAAGGAATTTAATCAGCAATGCACCTAGGAAAGAAAAGGCCTAATGCAATTGGCTCACAATTAGTGATTAATTAAATTAAAGGGTTTAATTTAAGTACTATCATAACCCTTCCCACACATATGGGTTAGATTTTGATTTTCTTAAGTTGCTTATGTTATTGAACACCTAAGCACCTACCCAAGATGAATTGGTTAAGTTCAGATTGAGTTGATTTTAAAATTTTGATTAATTAAGCCATTTAACAAAGTGATTAAAGCATTTAATTAATTTGTACCTTAATTAAATTTTTATTTAAATGAAATAAACTTATGGAAAAAGATATGGGAAAGAACCCCTAATCTCATTCCCTAAGTACATTCACTATTCTAAGGTGATTAGAAAATGTAATTAATGACTTTATCAGTATTTAAAAGATTAATTAATCATTTAATTAATTAAGAGGCTAATTACGAATGAATCAAGCAATTTCCCCAATTAAACTATTAATAAATTCCAAAAAAATTAGGGGAGGCATAAGTCAGCTCATTAAATACAAATGAGAAGTTTGGAATTAAGCAGTGGGATAATTTGAGAGTAATTAACCTAATCACATTCCAAATAAAACCCAAATTCAAAAAATATCACTATTCAAAATCAATTGAAATTAATTTTAGATTATTTCCCTTTGATTTATTTTCACAATGCTATTTTATTTTATATTTTTCTAATTTTTCTACATTTAGTTATGAATATTTGAAGATTCAGTGATTATCCATTAATTAAATCCTTAATTATATGAATAATCCCATCGCCGTGGATCACGACGCGATGCGCTTTCCAATGGTAGTGGGATTCATCACTTATCACATTGCAATGTCGATCACGGAGGCACGATTTTCTCCTCACCCATCCTGGCCAAAGATCGGAGAGATCGAGCCCGCATTCTTTGGGGTGAATGATCTTATGTCCAAAATGCATGGATGGATGATCTAGAATTGAGTTTTCCTTCGGGAGAGGACATTCGTCCACTCTCTAGGGCAAGATTCGAGCTCAATTGAGCTCGATTAAACTCTAATTTTACCCACACCATTTACGAGTAAGTATAAGTAAATTCAATGGTCAATTTTGCATGAGGTGAGGATTTCTTTCACAAAGGACCACACACACCCTATTTTAAGCTCGGGTTGAAGGCATACCTTATCAAAGGCTATCACCAGTGCTCTAATCCATCGAGGTAGCTTCGTTTAGTGGATACAAAGCTCTGTTGAAGGTTTGAGGTGTTGAGGTTGAGTGGATCTTCCTATGGACCAAGTTTACCTTCAAATGGATTAGGCCTTGGTCTAGACACCACCTCCCTTGCCTTTGAAACTTGGGAAAATCTTTGGATCAACTCGATTGACTCCTCTAAAGATGTATGCAAGAGGAATTGAGTTGATTTTGTGTATTGAGTAAGTTTGAAATATGGTGGAGCTCCCCTATTTTCGGTTTGAAGAAACCAAGAAATGGAGAATTGGAGATGTCTCTAGGAAGCTTGGGGAGACTTGCAAATTCTTGCTCTGAGTTCCCTAAGCTAAATCGAGTATGAGTGTGTTGAATTGAAATGAAATTAGAGGGAGTATATCTCCCCCTATGTGGATCAGACAACCGCAAGCTCTCCTTCCATTTTGGATTAGTTGTCCAGATTGGATGAGTTTGTTAGGTTGTTTGAACTTGCACAATGTTCATTTTGGCCAGAGGGAGGTAGTGGAGGAGTGTCATGTGCTAATTTCGAGTGTGGGAGTGATCCCATGTGCTCAAAATGGGAGGAGTGGTCAGTTTTGACCTTGGGTTGGGTTTGGCTAACCCAAACTTATTGGGTCAAGTTTACCATGCTCACTAATGTCCACTTGGTGGAACTAAGAGGGTGCCAAGTGACCACTAGAAGGATATGACCAAATTCCAAGTGGAATTGGCCATAGGTTCCCCTTGACCTAGGGGTAAAATGGTTATTTAGGTTGGATTTTAATTTGAATATGTTTGGTATGATTGAAAAATGGGTTGGGCCAAGTTTCAATGAATTTGGAGTTGGTTTGATATGATTTGGCTCATGTTGACCCATTTAGGTGAAAATGGGTCAACAAAGTTGACCAATTGGTCAAATTGGGTCAAACCAAGGGTTGGGTCAAGTTCATATGACCATTTGAAATATTTTGGCATCATTGGTTTGGTTCAATTTGATTCATATTTGAATTTGGTTCATTTGATTTCATTTAGGTCAAATGGGTCAAGTTGACCAATTTGACCCATTCGACCTATTTGGGTTAGGTCATGGGTTGATTTAGATTTCATTGGTCATATGAAATGTAGTGGTATCTTTGTTTCCAATCAATTTTGGTTTAATTTGATTTTGGCTCAATTTGACTTTTTAGGTCAAGTTGGGTTTGTGGCCAATTGGGCTAGGTTGGGTCTAGTTGGCCAATTGAGGCTTTGGTCAAGTTCAACAAGTGATTTAGAATGAACTTTACCCATTGGTTTCAATCAATTTGGCTTAGATCAAGTTTTGACACATTTTGACTTTTTAGGTCAAGTTGGGTCAACTTGGGTCAATTGGCCAATTGGGCTAGGTTAGGCTCAAATGATGACTTGGTCAAGTTCAAACATTGATCATAAACTAGTTTTGATCAATGATTTCAATCAATTTGGCCTATGGTGGATTTTGGCTAGTTTAGGTTTCATTTTGGCTATGTGTTGACTTGGTCAACCCTTTGATTTTACTTGATTTGACCCAATTTGAGTGGTTGATCATTTCATGATGATTGTTGCTCACAATGTGAGGCTTAGTTGGGCTTAGTTCAATCCAATTTGTGTAGGATTAGAATTTGGCTCAAAATGGATACTTTAAGTCACTTTGGGTCAAGTGAGCCTAAGTGGGTCAATTGACTTAATCAAGGCTTGAATCAAGTTTGGTTGAACTCACATATGGACTTATGATTGAAATATAAATTCATTTGCAAGTGGTTTGGAGTCAAATGGGTTTTGATTCACTTGACAATTTCAAGTTCAAAGGGTGAACATGTGTTTGGCTTGGATTTGATTTTTGAATTTAGTTTTGATTTGATGATTGGAGTTTGTATTTATATTTGGATTCATGATTGAAGGACTGATTGAATCATGAAGAAAAATCAAGAGTTTATCTTGATTTGAATTTGATTTGGCTAAATTCAAGAATTTAACTTGAAAGGCTTAGTTTGAATTTTGATTGAATTTGGATTTAATTTTTGAATTGATTTTTGGACTAATGATTAAAATTTGTATTTATATTTGGTTTTATGATTGAAGGATTGATTGAATCATGAAGAAAAATTAAGATTTTGACTTGATTTGAATTTGATTTGGCTAAGTTCAAGAATTTAACTTGAAAGGCTTAGGTTGAATTTTGATTGAATTTGGATTTGATTTTTGAATTGATTTTTGGATTGATGATTGAAGTTTGTGTTTATATTTGGATTCATGATTGAAGGATTGATTGAATCATGAAGAAAATCAAGACTTTGATTTGAATTTGATTTGGCTAAGTTCAAGAATTTGACTTGAAAGGCTTAGGTTGAATTTTGATTGAATTTGGATTTGATTTTTGAATTAATTTTTGGATGTTTGAATTTATATTTCATTTATATTTGTGAATATAAATGAGAATATAAGTGGGTTGTGAGAAAAATTTCTTGAATTTAAATTGATTTAGATTTGATTTAGGCTAAGTCCATAAGATAGTATCAAAGTGACTTAGGAAGGACTTTTGAACTTGAAATTTCAATCATAAGCTTCAATCATTTGGAATTGGTTTGAGTTTGAGAAAAATCTGGGAATTGATTTAAGTTTGAAGTTGATTTGATTTGGAGTTTGGAGTTAGTTTAGACTTGATTTGGAATTTGACTTGAAGGAATGAAGTGAGGAGTTGGTTCAAGCTATAGGATAGACAAATTTTTCCAACACTCCTAAGGCATGACCTATTATTATGGCTAACTCTTCTAAGTCTCTAGGGTTAGGTTGAGTGTCCACCTAATCACTAGAAGTGTCTTAAGACTAAGGAGACTCTTAGTGTCTAAGAGAAGTCCTATGTCTAAGATGGAGGGGTTAAGAGCTCATCCTAAAAATGAGGTCAACAAAGTGCCCAATAGTGTGGTGACAAGGACAAGACATTGGTGTGACCAAAATGATCAATAACACAAAAAATGACAAGCACTAACAAAATGATACTCTAACCCAAGGTGTAGAAGGAATCTAGAGCTTAGTGCAATGTGACTCTACTCATGTCAAAGACATAAGAGAGTGAAAGAGGAATCCACTAAGGATAGAGTATGTGAACCTTCCACTAGGGAAACAGATTCAAATCATCCACAAGGGGATAAGAGGTTTGATTTGATTTGAGTCTCACTGGGGAGAGAAATTGATTTGATTTGTTTAATTTGTTTCTTTTGTTTGTTTTGACTCCACCGGGGGAGATTGATTGAATTTGTTTTAAGGAGGGTTGAGTTTGTTTCAGATTTTTTCTTTAGATTTTTTGAATTTTGAGATGGACCCTGTTAGTTTACGATGGATCGCACTGAGTAAGAGACATGGAGGCCTAGGCCTAACTCATATTTACTAATCCAAAGGGGTAGTCTATTAAACACATAGTAGGACTAACCAACCAAATGGATGCCTTTCGGTGTGCAGCAGCTGTACTAGGAAGAAAGCATAGTAGACTTACATCCTCCAAAGTTGGGACCAGTTGCTGGGATGATCCATTGGTAAGACAACGGATTGAACCTAACCTAGGGCTAACTATTGAGTGAATGTCACTAGGGGACTTAAATCAACTCAAAGATAGTCAAGATTAATTTCATTTTTAAATTATTTTGATGGATCCCATCAATTTGTGATGACCGAGAGTAGGGCCATGAAGCCTAAAAGCAGCTGATTTATCAATCCAAAGGGAGTAGTCTACCAACCACATAGTAGGATTATCCAACCAAAGGGGTATCTTTTGGTTTACAATGGTCAAGTTAGGAAGAAAGCACGGGGACTCACATCTTCCAAAATAAGGAACCACTAGGGTGATCAGGGCAACAAATTGAACCCGGGTTGACTATATTGAGTGAATGTCATTGGGGACTTAAATCCTCAAAGATAGTCAAGATTAATTTCATTTTTAAATTTGTTTTGATTCCATTGGTTTGCAATGGATCACACGAAGGAGCTTATATCGCCAGACCTATCTCGCATTTACCAAAGGGAGTACTTCGATGGGAGAGAACTATCACCAAAGGAGTGCCTTTCAATTTGTAATGGTCAATTCAAGGGAAGAAAGCTCGGGGACATATCTTTCACTACAAAAGACCATTGGGATGATCATTGCAATAACAATCGAACACCACTGGCTGCCCATCGCCTGACAATCATGCTAGAAAGAATGGGTCATAGCTTACATCTTCCAAAGAATGACCGCCGGTAACCTACTTGTGGCAAAATAGATTGAACCGACCTAGGCGACACGGAGAGTGAGTAAAAGATTTATCTCAACTCGTAGTTAGAAATTCCTAGGAGTTCTACGACAACCCTAAAGATAGAATATCTTCTTAGAAAAAAGGGCCCTTTGTGGATTAAATTTCTAATCCACAAGTTAATAATTTTTTGTTTGTTAGTTTAGTTTATTTATCGTGGACCCTATTAGTTTGTGATGGATCAAACTGAGTAGGGGCCACGGAGGCCTAGACCTAACTCAGATTTACTGAACCAAGGGAGAATCTGCGCATACGTTGAACAAATTCTCCAACCATAAAGGTGGCTACCAGGAAAAGGGGACTGTCCAATCCAAGAGTAACCTGGGTAGTGTCTAAATGTGGTCGCAAAGGATGTGATCCAAATAAAATGCCCAAGGAGAGGGGCCACTAAGGGCTTGATCCAAAACCTAAGAGAAATGACATGGCTAGTCATATATCAAATAGGTATTCAGTGGCCAACTCAAGGAGAAAGCGTAGGGTACCAAGCCTGGTGTATCCACTGGGTGAGTCATTGTCAGCATAGAAAACATAAATCAACCTAAGGTGCCCATCGGTTTGCAATAATCAGCCTAGGAGGAAAGCTCGAGGACTCACATCCTCTTATAGTAGAATTGATTGTTGGGATAGTCTGTCTTCGGCTCGACAGGTGTCATCCGACCTAGGATGACTACTGAGTGAATGCCACTAGGGGACTTACATTGACTCAAATGTAGTCAAGAGAAAGGAGCCTCTAAGGGACTTACCCTATACCTCAAATATACTTGACCTAATTAGATCATGGTGATTAGTTCAAGAATAAAACGCGGGGACTCATATCCTCTTAAATAAAATCAACACGATGTAGCTTACTAGTGGCAAGGAAGTTTACCAACTAACAAGGCATGGGTAATGGTCAAGTTAAGAAGAAAGCTGGGACTCACATCTAAGAAAAGAACCACTAGGGTGACATACTGAGGTAGATAAACCCACCTAGACTAATGAGTGAGTGCCACAAGAGGCTTTCTCTCACATCAAAGTAGCTCGAGACAAAAGATATGTATTTATTTTTATGTTTTTGTGAAAGGGAATAGGACGCCACTTAGGTTCTCTCACACCTACCCTAAACACACTTGGGAAATTTAATGAAATGGTGTCACGGATGGCAACCAGGAATTCCCACTAAGAAAGGATGTCACTTGGGTTTTCTTACACCTAACTTAGTTGTGCTAATCAAAATAGGATGCCTCTTGGGTTCTCTCACTCCTATTCTAATAGCGCTGGGAGATTGTGTTTGATTGTGTTTATATTATGAAAGAAGGATAGGATGCCTCTTGGGTTCTCTTACACCTATCCTAAACACGTTGTGGCGGATTCGCAAGACAAGCAAAAAATGCTTTGAAAGAAGAGAAGATTTTGATGAAATGGAATCGATTTTGTTCTTTTATTGATAATTATTTTCAAACATGTTTATGGGTAATATTTTTCAAATAGAGCCCATTAATTGAAGCATCAGTGTTCCCTTTACAATCAATGATAAGATCCTTGGTAGGCCTTCTATGACATAGGGGCCTTCCCAAGTGGGTTCAAACTTGCCTCCCATCTTTTGACGGGCAACAATTAGTCTCCTTAGGACTAACACAAATTCTTCTACTTGGAAAGACCTAGGGCGGACCAACTTGTTGTGAGGTTGAATCATTTTGGCTTTGTACAACTCGAGATTTTGGCACGCCCGTAGGTGACTCTCCTCTAAACCTTTGAGCTCTTCTAACCGCAACTTTACATTCTATTCTATAGTGATCTTGCTACCCAATGCTATCCTTAGTGATGGGAGTTGAACTTCTAAAGGTAGAATCTTCACCCATACACTAAGAAAATGGGGTAGAATGAGTTGGAGTTCGATATGGGTAGGCCCATAAGGCTTCAACTAACCGCTATTCCACTATCGCTTGTCATTCTTCTACATTTGGATGAGAGTTTTATTGAATGCTTTTATTAAGCCATTTGCTCTGGGGTAGTAGATGGTAGAGTATCTCCAATCTATATCGTGTCTTCTAGTGAAGCTATTGATCTTGGTGCTTTCGAATGCAGTGTCATTATTGGATATAATTCGACGAGGCACCCCGAACCTATATATGATATGATTCTTAAAAAATTGAAGCACATGCTGAGTTGTGACCTCTCTGAGTGGGATCACCTTCACCCACATGGAAAAGTAATCGTGGCGCTAAGATGAACCGATGACCCTTGGAAGAAGGATCGATTGGACCCAAATATCCCAACACTCAAATGGCTATGAGGCCAATGTAGGGTGTAGAATGTTGGGTGGTTGATGTAAGACCACACCATGTACCTGACAGTGATGGAATCTCCTAGCTACATCTATGCAGTCTGTAATCATCGAAGGCCAGTAGTATCCTAATCTCTTGATCTTCATCTTCATCTTCAGGCCGGACTGATGTGCTCAGCATAGACTTGAATGTACCTCAGTGATAATCCTACGGGCTTTATGTTTGTCCAAACAATGTAACCACATTTGATCGAAAGACCGTCGGTATAGGGTTCTATCAATGAGAGCATAGGAGAGAGCTCTCTGTTTCACCTGATGAGCTTGTGACTTTTCTTCAAGTAGTTTGCTGGTATTCAAATAATCTATGAATGGTTGCCTCCAATCCAGCTCCTTGTCCTTATAGGCAATGACAACCTCCCCTTTAAGAGAAAGTATCTCGATGAGTTCAGCATCAATAAGAGATAGGACTTGTCTATTTTAGACCCTTATTAGAATGGTCTCATCTTCCGGACATGCCAATTCTTTGGCAAGTTTGGCCAAAGCATCTACTACTACGTTCTCTACTCGGGGAACCTTGTAGATGGTGACTTCAATGATTTGGGCCAACAACTTCATGGTATACTCGTGGTAATGATGAAGCTTAGGTTTTAGAAACTTGTAGGACTCGACAATCTGGTTGATGACCAACTGAGAATCCCCGTAGATGTTGATGCTCTTGATACAGACTATAATGGCTAACTCCAGACTGACAATCAAAACCTCATACTCGGCTTTGTTATTGGTGCAGGGATTGGAGAGATAGTACGAGAATCTTATCACATCATAGTCTAGAGTTAAGAGAACTATTCCTACCCTTGCCTTTCCTAGAAGAGTAGATCGTGGTGCTTCTCCTTTATGAAAGGAAGCCACAACATCAAAATATATCTCCCACCAGTGGTTGTAAACCTCCCCTAAGTTCATGATTTGTTCATCGTGAGATCCACTAAGCGGAATCAAAAAAGGGTGTATGCTAAGAAATCTACTAGCTGCTTTATCCTTTTACCGCAGGAGGTGCAAAATGTGATATCAAACTAGAGTATCATGGACCAATGTGCCAAGCCCCATAGGTTATGTCATGAAATACTGCAGTGGATTGGTCCTATAAATTAAGTTCACCTTATGCAAAAGCATATAGAGTCATAACTTTTGGGATGCGAAGATCAAAGCTCGGCAATGTTTCTTAATAGGTGGGTAGTTCGCTTTAGCAGAAATCAGATGACGGCTGAAGTAGTAAAGAGCACTATCCTTCCCTTCATCATTGGCTTGGGCCAATAAAGCACCGAGAGAGTCATTCAATGCAGTAGTGTAGAGGATGAGTGGCTTATCCGAGATAGGGGCTGCTAGAACTGGCGGCTTCACCAAATACTGCATGATATCTTCAAAGGCATGCTGACACTTATCATCCCACTTGAACTTAGCATCCTTTTTGATAAGTGTTGAGAATGACTTGCATCTCCTCGATAAGTTGGAAATAAAACATCTTAAATATGCCAACCATCATTGGAAAGATCTGAGTTGAGTTAAACTCTTAGGATGTGGCATTTCTAAGATAGCTTTGACCTTTTTTGAATCTATTTCTATTCCCGTGTTAGACAAACCCAAGGAATTTCCAAGCTACAATGCACACTTCGGGATTCTTTTGAGGTTATATTGTCTTAACTTGAAAACTACTCAAGTTAAAGAGATGGTCTTCCTTTCTTTACTCCTGACTACTAGATCATCAACATAGCACTCAACATGATGATGGATGAGTTCATTGAAGATCTGAGTCATGGCCCATTGGTATATAGCACCAACATTTTTAAGGCCGAAAAGCATGACTCTATAATAATAGATTTTGATTGGGGTTTGAAAAGTAGTGTTTCTTTCATCCTCGGGGGCCATCTTGATTTGGTTATAGCCAAATGACCCATCCATGAAGGAGAAAACTGCATGAGATGAGACGATGTCCACCATTAATTCTAACATAGGAAGAGAAAACTCATCCTTAAGACATGCCTTGTTTAAGTCCCTGAAATTGATGCATATACGAATTTGGCCATTCTTCTTCTTAGCTAGGATGACACTAGCTAACAAGGTAGGACATTTTTCTTCCCTAATTGATGCATATATGAAGAAATGTCTAGATATATTGCTAGTTTATGAATTGCTACATTAAAAGATAATCTAGACATTTCTTCATATAAAGTAGCCCATAAACTCAGTTAATAGCCAAACTAAGTCATTAGTTTCTTCTTCATTCAGCAACGAACTGATGTATGTCGGGCATGGATTTTTTTCTATCCTAAGGTTGATTTATTTAAGCTTGTCAATTATTGAATAGATCTCCTCTTCAAATTTTGGCAGAGCATCTTTAATTTGGAGATCATCTGGATCATCTAAAATTTCTAAACACACATCCTCATAAGGGTTCGTTTGGTGTAAAAAAAACCTATCAGACTCTAGATGGTTGGTGATAACTAAGCAGTAATCGTCATCATCGACTGGACCCACTGTACCGAATCCTGGTCCTGATCTTGATTGTGCATCCCTGCCTGTGTTGTTAAATAGCTTTTTGAAGTACTCTGACGTATACTTAGACCATGAATAAGGAATCAAATCCTTTTTTGCAAGATTAATAACACAAGGTGAGTACCAATCAAAAGGTAATTCTATTATTTATTTATATGAATCATCCTCAACTTCTACATCAACTTCAGGACTTGCGGATGATGATCCCAAAAAAATCTCTTCAGCTTGACATCCTTAGAAGACTGAGGGGCTTCATTAACTACTAAGGCTTCAACTTTTTGAGATGAGAGTGAGGTTAGAGCTAAGATTCCTAAATGCTGCCTGATAGTTTTACATACATTTGATTTGAATACTTTTATGCTTTGTTTGGAGGCCTGGTCTTCATCGATGTTTGGCTCGAGTGTCACCTCCAGTGGAACCCGCTGAGAGGGGTTGGCTGGTATACTAAACACATTAGACTCATCCTCCGAGCTAGATTCCAAGTCTATGTGAATAATTGGGATACTCCTATGAATTAGAATATAGCTCCTGTTGGCTGATGGCCAACCAAGGGGTCTTCCACCTCTGGGACTACCTCTATTTTGCCTCTGCCTCTGCCTAGTGGAGGTCGAGTCGTCTTATCCACATGCTCATATGATGGAATGAACTGTGAGTAGAATGTGATATACAGCTCTATTTCTTCTTCAATTTCCCTTTCTTGTTCACTTGGATTTTCTTTTTTCTTTTCTTTTTCTTTTTCTTTTCTTTTTCTTCATTTTCTTTTACCCAAGTTCATGAGAAATGATTTTTTTGAGGAAGATAGTAGGTCGCATCCTCATATATCTCAATCTCTTTGACTGAAAATGGCTTTTCATCTCCTTTGACACAATATTCAATCCCATTCTTCCTAAACTTGATGCACTGATGGAGGGAGAATGAAATCATCTTGTTCTAATGTATTCAAGGCCTATCAAGCAAAATGGTGAATAAAGTATTCGAATCAATGATTTAAAACATGGCTTCAGTCTTCCAGTCACCTATCTTCAAAGGTAACATTATAGAATCTAAATCCCTCTCACCTTGTTCATTGAATCCTCTCAACATCATACGGTCTCTTCATAGTGTGAAGATGTTGATCCTCAAATAGACAAGGGTCTTTAGACTCATAATATTCACCGATGCACCTGGATCAACGAGAACTCAAGTCCAATCTTCCTTATTAATCAGAATGTAGAGGAGGTGCTCCATGTCCCCCAGAAGTAGGTCTTCATCCGTCAAAGTGATTCACTGAGCTTCTCTGAAATAATGTGCCTCCTCACCAATAGCGAGTAGTTGAGCTAAGAATATCTCAGGATCAAGGAGAGTCTTGATTAATGATTCTCTCATCTCTTTGGATCAGACAAGGGCATCATATATGCTTAGATCATGCTTTCTAGGTACGAAAGGTTCAATCTTTGAAGCAATTGTACCATGAGGCATTAAAGACATAGTTTGCCCACTTATGATTCATTTCATCACGGGGGCTTCAGATAGACCTAATCTTTTAAAAATTAAAGTTCTCTATCGGGAGAACTTATTAATAGCAGTTGGTTGCTGAACTGGTTAGTAAGCATGGAGAGTAAAAGCTTCAGTAACTTGAGGCCTTCCGGCTAATTGTACCAAGAATGGGAGTTAGGAGTTCTACCACCGGAAATTCAAGCTACCAAATTGAATTGTAGCCTCAATATCTCCTATGTTGATGACGGCGTTGGCTAGACAGATGTTTGAACCATGCCCTAGCTGAACAGTGAAAGGAGTGCTCTATAGATCCATTCTGCAAAAGTGAAAGATGGAGATTAGTAATTAGTAATTATTGTTTTACCTCATACTTTCAAAATGCAGAGGTACTACAGAACAAAATAAATGTGTAATAAAAATGTACTATACAAAATAATTAATTCGACATAGAGTCTTATGCATTAGTAATTTAAATTTATTACACATTTAAATCACCAATTTTATTTTAAATTTTCAAATATTTTGTTGCTACTATAACATGTATATGACTAGCCAAAGATAAAAAGAGAATCCTGTCCCTAAAGGAGTTGCTAGAAATTTATGGGCTCTAAAAATTCACCACTGACCTCTCGATAAATTGAATGGAGAGTATGATTTTAAAATATTGATGTAATTTTTTGAAGGCAGATGAGATAGTAGATAAGACACTACTCAGATATTTCACTCTTGTTTGGTGAGGACTTTAGATCTAGTTCTGTTTTCTATGGCGCAAGCCCTATATTACCCCTCCTCAATGGAGAGAGAACTTTCGATTAAGGCTAGTCATTAGGTCGCTTAATGCATAGCGTATAGTAGCAGTATATGGAGTTTTAGAATTTAAGATTATGAAATTCATCATTTCAGCTTAAACTAGATGGTTGGGGGAATGATGATGTGCCCAATCTAGATCTCATGGTTCCATCATCCCGGGCTGTCATGGTCCCTAGTCTACTTAATCGGAGGAGGTAGTCGACCAACATGACCAAGTATCCTTATCAGCAACACATGGGTTACGTCATCCAAGAAATCCTTATAGACCTGGGGTGATGTTTGTCTAAGGAGATAGACTTAAGTCTGCCTTAACTAACATAGGGTTATTTTTCCTATCAAGTATACCCAATGATTCACAACTCAAAGGGCAGAGCCATTGGGGAGCATACGGGCTACGATTATGATCATAATATAATAGAGCCTTACTAGCCAAACCACCCGATCAAAGGACTCTGGTCCTAACTGCATCATCAGAGCTCTTGGCCAAGCCACTGAGGACACAGCCACATCCTTACTAGTAAGAGATTGATTGTGAATATAGAATATTTGACATTGGCTCTTTTATGAGCTAGAGTTTTCTTAATTTATCACCTCCAACAAAAAATTATGAAAGGTGGATAGATTGTGTTTTGCCTTAAGCTTTTAATGATTGAATTTTATTTAAGTAGTTTTTAGATTGCTACTTAATTTGAGTTAATTTAATTTAAAATTAGGATCATAATTTGATGGAAATATCTCCTTTGGTTGAAATCAACCTTCAACACAATCATCATCGGGGTAGTTAATTGATTGAATCAAATATATTTAAGAACTTTAGATCCTATCAACTTTATTTAGCTCCAAGCAGATGATCAGATCTACCATCATATGATAGAATTAACTTCTCAAATATTTTACTAAGTGTAAATTCTTATAATAGATTTTTAGGTTTTGTTAACTCGGACCCAGTCCTAAGACTAAACCGGAAAGAAATCCATGCATCATCTTCAGACACTTGAATCTAAACATTTAGATACATGTATGCAAACATTTAAGAATGCCTTATTAACGCCTCTCTCGCTTATGCATGATGTGTTCTGAATTTTATGGCATTTTGGAGTAGAATTAGATTTATATTTGCACTCAAAATATTGTGTCTTTGCTTGCACTCAAAATTTAAGCAACCCGCGTAGCATCCTCAGACACTAATTTTAAGCATTCGGCATAGTGTTGGAGCCCATGCGGGTTGATTAAGATTGCTTGCACACTTTTCAAGGAATTGAGTTTAAATGTGGAGTTGCCTTGAAGCACGTGCAAAGTTGATCTCTTTAAAGTCTTCTACATGCATTTTCATGCAACAAAATTCAATATGAATTTATCTCATAATACATATAAATATCTCATTTGAAGCTAGTAAGTTTGCATGAGTTTTGAAACAACTAAAAAAATATGTGAGGTTGCTTCCAAAATGCATGCAATGAATTTGTTTTCATTTAAGTGTAGACCTGTATTTGAAGTGGATTGGTTAAACAAATAGTTATTTCAAAATATATATAGCACTTCAATTCATGTAAATATTTGCATAGATTTTGAGACTTTGTACTTGCAAAAATATCTTCCTCGTAGTACAGACAATACTCACTTGAAGCCTAATATCTTCTATCTGCTTGTACGTATGTGTTTCGGATTCAATGATATTAGACATTCTAGATTTCTATTATAATTTGAAATAGCAAATTATTATTTGCATTTGCTTCTTTAGTAATTGATCTCCAAAAAAAAAATCAATAGGATTTCACAAGTCTTTTTATTGTATGAAATGTCAGATTCATCATGAGATTTACTTAGATTCTGTTAGGCCACTTCTATTTCATTTGATACGATACAAACTATTTTCTAAGTGTTCATTAATGTTCTTTTCCCTCCCCTCTTTTTTTCTTGTTTGATTCTTTTAATTTGAATTTAGCTTTAGGTTTCTTTGTTTAATGATCTTAAGTCAGTTTCTTTTATTCTAACATTTTTTCTAAGTCAAAGGATTTGACAAAATTTCAGTAGCATTTTGGCTAGGGGGAACGACATCTAACAGATGTTGGTATACTCGGTATGCCCTAATAAGTATAGCGAGTGGTGTCTTGCAACACCTCACCCAAATTTTTATCTCATCATGCCCTAATGAGCGCGACGAGGCCTTTAAACTTGCAAAGAAATAACCATATACATATACACATTCACATATTTATCACACATGTTCAAACTCATTTTTCTGCACGCTATACAGATCGGCAAGGAGACAGAGAGGGTGATGCCAATAACCAAAAGAAGAACCCGCCTAATGACGGTGTTCCTCTCTGGCTGTAGTAAAGGGAAAGGTCGAAAAGAGATAAAGAGGGAGATGCTAGAAACTTAGAGAAGAACCCGCCTAATGACGGTGTTCCTCTCCTGCTGCGGTAAAGGGAATTTCAGTTTGGGAGGAGTTTTGGTGGAAGAAGAGGGATTTTCAGCTTTGGGAAAAATGAAAGAAATTTCGGTTTGGGAGGAAATGAGAAGAAAAAGGGAAGGAAGAAGAAGTGATTTCGATTTTGGGAAAATGAAAGAAATTGAGAAGATGAAGAAGAGAAGAAGAAGAGGGAAGAGGAAGGAGAGAAGCCCTACCCTTGCTTGCGTTTGGAGAAAAGAGGAAGAAGGTCTTGGCTTGCAATTTTGATGAGGGAGATCGGAGAGGAAGGAGAGGAAAATCGAAGTGAGTTTTGGTTTGAAGGGGAGAAGAAAAGAGAGCCTTACTCCACCTTCTGATTGAGGGAAGGAAAAGAAGGGAACAGAGGAGGCTGAAGGGAGATGGATGGATCGTGAAGGGTATGGTGGAACCATGGAAGCTGCCTCGTGAAATGAAGGAGACAAAGGGGAAGAATCACGTGTGAAGAAGAGGCCGAGTGTGATAGTAGACGTCCGGAATGAACACCAGTTTAGGGATTAGATTTAGGGCTTTTAAATCTATATTTTTTTATTGCTTAATCGAATTTAAAATAAATTTTACACTGACCTCAATATAGGATTAATATATATGTTGATTCAAGGTTATTCTGATATTTCGAATGCAACAACATAGTCCATTTCACAATCAAATGTCGTTTGGTTCAATTCAGCGTTAAATTGGATCAATTTTAGCTTGAAATGCGTGTTATCATTTTCGACTGCTCTACTTTTACACATACTTGTTCAAATTGAGTGCGAACAATTTTACTTAATAGATGTTATTATTTCAAAACTAACAACATAATCAATTTCATGAACAGAAGTTGTTTGATTTACGTTGGTGCCTTCTGACCTCTATATGTGTGCAAGCGCATCGATAACTTGATCGCTTAATAGGTTGATCATCAAGTTATGCAATAATTATATTCTAACCAATTTTGATGTTCAAAATATGATGGAAGAGTCTGTTCATCGATCTGAGATCATTTGGGCTGATTTAAATGATATTTGATGCATCTTAGCTCTGATTTGTGCTCTAAAGCATCCGAAGTCGATCGAATTCACCTTATAAGCTCAATTCGGCTTGTGTAGCATATTTGAAGGAAAACACGCTTATCATAACTTCTTTGCATGATCTCCTCTTCTCCCCAATCATGCACTAAGCTCAGCTTTTAAGGATCCAAATGGGTGAGCACTATTAAGTCAAGGCGGGAGTATAATCCTTAGAGAACTATGGACCAAATCAGCTACGGGCCTTGTGATATACTACATCCGACTGCTGTTACTATTGAGCAAAAGGGGTAGTCAAGGCTATTGAGTCACTGCTAATTGCAATCAAGTTCATTAGACTGGCCACGAGACTTCTCAGTAGGTTAGATCTCTAGCCCTCCGCTTGGATATGTGGCATGGGCTCCCCATATTTTACAGGCACACAAGAATACATTCCTGATAGTTGGGGCTTACAAAGTAGTATATGCTTCATTATTTGATCTTAGCAGCATTCCACCTTCATGGGTCCGTGAGGTGATAGAGTTTTTGGATTCAAATAGCAACACTTGTTGGATTGGCTTCGAGGAGCTCATACACTATTGGAACAACATGCTATTCAGGGCTCCCAATATTTGGTTATTGCTATGAGGAATGTGTCCCTCTTGACGATGAGTTATTTGGTAGATGACCTTCAGCTGATGGGAATAGACGAGGAGAATTAGTCATGCCACCTGTCTATCTTGCTCTCTTAAGCCATTATCAACAAGCTTTTAGGAAAGTAGGCTCTTTATCAAGTTCACGAGCCACACTTTCAGGGAACATCTAGATTCGCAGCTTCCAACATGAGAGTGCACTATCTTAGGAAAGAGTGTTGTCGCATGATAATTGTTTATCTGAGGAAACTGTTGAGCCTTTTTCACCCATCGGACATGCATCTCCTGCAATACAAGGTACGAATGAAGATTTACTTGTAGCCAAATCCATAGCTACTTGACTTTCTATTTTTATATTTCCTGGCAAAGAGAGGTTTATTCACCCAGGAGTTTTATTAGCTGCAAGCAGGATTGCTCGAGGCCAGCGTATTTCTTTAGCCCCTGTTGTATTGACCCGAATGTACAGGGTTCTTGGTGTAATTTCTGAGGCTGACTCGCTTGAGTTACATGACATCATTTTACCTTGTCAATTTACATATGCATGGGTTCATCTTCATGTTCAGAGAGATTTTTCATGTTTGGAGTGCCCTCCTTACTTTTTGAATATGGGATTTCCTACTGTCATTCAGCTATATCATGCATCTTCTACCCCGGAGTGAGAGCGAATATGATTATTCTTCTTCGACCAGATTTGGTTACATCAATTTTTTGGTGGTTCACACGAGATAGTAGGCCTGCCACCTGACTTGATAGGATTTGACATTACTGATGGGCTTGATGGTAGAAGAAGATACACTTTACTTCATTGTGATGAAGAATACTGATTGCTGAATATTTCTTTAGCATGCATCCGGACTGGTTATGTCGCTTCGATCACTTGGTTATTCTAGAAGGATTTCAACCCAATTGCGTGGCTCGCCAGTTTGGCTACTCTCAGGCGATTGCTTATGATGGGAGGCCGCTTATCCTAGGGATTGTGGATACTAAAAATACTAAGACAGCACCTAGTGAGAGTCACTTTTACATTGCTTCTGTTGCGTGGCAGCACCTGTTGAGACATGGTACTGGGTCTAGATTTCATTTGGCCCCTTCAAGAAGCCAAACAGGAGTGAGCTATATCATGTTGACCTGGGTACGCCTATCATTTGCAGCATTTATGGAGCGAGAAGCTCATAGGTATGAGCGTCAGGTACAGTCATTAGGAATTCCCCGAGGACAAAGAGCTCATCATAGCACCAAAGGCACTACCGGTACCATCCCTTGACCCTTTTTTGTCACTTAACTTCATTTTTTTAATCATTTATATATATATATGTATTTTTTGTACACATGATAGGCGGAGGAGAGGATGCTCGAATAACTATAAGGAATGACACTTCCCTTCCTCGAGTATGGGTTCAGGATCCATCTCCTAGCCATGTTGAGGTGCCCACTCCATCAAGTAGATGCAGACGCCTTCACCAGATGGACCCTCCTTGAGCTTCAGCAGATTGGTCTGCCAGTCCAACTCCGCAACAACTTCTAACTCTCGAAGAAGCTACCTTTGAGACTAGGATGTTAGTTGGTGTTGATCCTACCACCTCTAGGGATTTTGGGATCAGACAATTCAGCACTTTTTTTACTGATATTTTCACTCTAGTAGTCACAGAGCCCCCGGCCAACGTGCCTTCTTCTATGGGCTTCACTTCTAGTTTTTGGCT
Organism: Cymbidium sinense; assembly: GCA_021442155.1. NCBI lineage: Eukaryota > Viridiplantae > Streptophyta > Magnoliopsida > Asparagales > Orchidaceae > Cymbidium > Cymbidium sinense. Next base: position 100,120,047 of record CM038217.1, on the reverse strand, counting down.
GGGAGAAACATCAAAGCTAAGAGTTCCAGTTCATGGTGAGGATTTTGACACTTCTGCTCTTATTTCACTGACCTTTAATATCGCTGGGATGCCAGAACCTCCTTCATTTAAGGACTTTAGAACTCCAATCGAGATGCTTGACTTAGGTATGCTTTACTCCTTTAGTCATTTTAAATGCTTACATTTATAGTGCATTATTCCACTTTGAAGAAAATTTGATAAATTTATGTTTCTTTTGTGCGGCGCCTAAGGGAGTAGATTATCAATAAGATATATATATCATAAACAACCTTTAGCTCTAGACCCTCGTAATTGTGACATGCAAGATAACAACCTCATGTTCTTGTGGGATGTCATTTCGAGGCTAACTCCAAGGTCACCAGAGTCACTAGATCGCTTTATTCCATACGCAAATGACACTTTGGATCTTTTGGCTCGTATTGGATTAGAGGAGGATACGCTTAAATATTGGGAGTTTCCATGCCAAGAGATTGAGTTCATAGTCTCGTGAATGCAGCCCCTTTCTTTTTGCGGACCAGAGCATCAGTACTAGAGCTTTGTGAGTGGGACGGGATTCAACGGGAGGCTGCTGACTTGGCTCATGATGAGTTTGAGAGGAGTTCAGAGGCTTTGAGGAGGCTCTGCCAAAGATCCACTGACATTGGGGGCGAGATAAATAAGCTCACCATCTAGTTGAAGAGTCTTTGGAAGGAGTTTACATGTTCGTTATCCTACAAGAGTGACTTTCTGATGCAGTAGGATAGACAGGCCTGGGCTTTAGAGAGGGAGCAGCATTGATATTAGATCAGACACTGCATTATGATAGACGCTGATGCTACACTAGCTCGAGCTATAGAAGAGCTTCAGGTTGTTGAAGTATAGAACCAGACACTTTCCACCATTACTACACAACTCCAAGAGTTACAGAGCCGACTACCTTGATGTACCCCTTTTTTATCTTTTCATTTGATGTAGCTTCTATAATCGTACTACTTTACTTTTGATGTAATCTTCATGACTGTGCTATTTCATCTTCGTTAGTAATTATATCCCTCATCATTATGTCTTTATGCCAATGTTATTTCTTTTGAGCATTGTACGAATTTCTATGAACATTAGTTAAGATGAATGCTTATGTACGAATAAAACATAGGGCAATAAATACACAGTCTTTAGACTTAGGTATTAGGAGCTGATCGAGTGGGAAAGCACCACTGTTTGCTGGTTCTATTGATCAATTGAACTTGGTTGGGATTCATCAGAAGCTGTCAAAATTATTTGCCAGAGATAGTCACATCTTCAGTTCTAGTCTCTTATGCTATAGAGAACTTCAATATAGACTTTATTTTGGTAATTTAGTGGTTTTTTTTTTTTGGCCTTGAGACTCGCTTAACTAGCTTTCTTGGATTGTTTAATAGACTTGATAAGCAAATGAAAGATTATCTACTACCCTAGCTTGATGCTTTAACGGGTTTAATGATAAATTAATTTTGTTGGTTTAAGATTTAGAAAACTCCTATCTTAGCTTTGTACTTGACGAACTTGATGAAAAAATGACTTGATTTGTCCATGTTGACTTGTTAGAAAGTGTATGTATACCCTTAGTCCTGTGCATCCTACTTTGATGGACTCGGTGAAAGGTACATACAGATGACCTAGCCTTCCAGCTTATATTAAGTCTATAATATTGAGTTATCAATCCAGTAATGAGTATTTTAACGAACAGAATAACCATGAAATCCCTTTAGTTCGGCCATCGACTTTGTATGAATATTAGGATGACTTCTTTGGTCCCTTGCTTTCAGCTTGATTAGCTTTACTGAAGATGAGTTTCCTTTGGTCTTTGCTTTCTGCTTGACAAACTTGTTGAAGGAGTTGAGATTTTATATTTAATATTGATACCAAACTCGACTTAGTTCCTTCTTGAGTTAGGATATTTTCTTATTAGATTTTGGAAAATGACATTGAGACCATTAGAGTTGATCTCCCAATCTGGGCCACTTGAACTCACCAAGTTAGAGGCATTTGAAAATTTGGATGCTCTTGCCTTTAAACTAACGAAGTATGAGTATCCCTTACTATGAACTTTATGGCGTATTGAGTAAGCTGACCTGTTAGTGACTCAGCCATATTTGGGTGTGTTGAGTCCATCCTTATGCACCCTCTTGAGTCTTAGACTTGAGCAATTGATGGAGGATTTTATCATCAGGCTAACAAGATGGGGCATCTCTTACTGCACCTTTGTGGCATGTTGAGTAAGCAGACCAATCAGCGACTCGATCATATTTGAGCTTGTTGAGTTCGACCTTATGCACCCACTTGAGCAATAGATTCGATGTATGAATGGAACATGTGTTTCCAACTTGATTTGTTAAAATTTATGGGCTTAAAATTTTCTCTTTTTGGCCAATAAGACTTTGAGACTTGTGAATTTTGATTGCATAGTTTGAACATGTATATGGGGATCTCGGCCTTAGGCGCAATGTCAACCCAAATAAAAAAGGAGGCCCCCTGTATCATAGGAGAAAGCCTAACATTTTGCTATAATTTTTTTTAAAATGCCCCCTATTTAACATGGGGATCTTTACAATGTTTCACAAGTATGATGACATCAAAATTATTTTTCACTTTCATAATTATAATGATCATATGAGGCTTACATTGATCATCATAACCATTCATTTGAGGATTTTGGCCATAGGCACGATGTTAACATAAAAATATATAAAATGTCCCCTGTCTAATAGGGGGATTTTTGTTATTTTATCTTGAAAATGCATTCTTATGTTACAAGAGAATTTCCAAGTAAAATTATGAAAGTTTTTAAATATTAAATTCATTTGATTACACTTTCATGTATAATACTTCTTTAGATATCGACCGTTGATTGGAGGCATCAGTCTCTCGCCTTTAAAATCAACAAGTTTGTAGGCTCATCTTTGATATACCTTTTCAATGACGAAGGGCCCTTCCAAATTAAGTTCAAATTTATCGCCAATTTTACTGCGAGGGATAATTGGTTTTCTCAGCACCAGAACTAATTCCCCTTCTTAAAAAGTTCGAGGACGCACCGTATGATCGAATGCTTTGGCCATCCTCGCCCGGTAGACTTCTAAATTTTGCTGAGCTTGGAGTCTAACTTCATCAAGTGCATCAAGCTCTTCCATTCATAGATGGCCATTCTCATCTTGAGTAAGACTATGTTGAATGGCTACACGGAGCGAGGGTAGTTCAACTTCAAGCGGTAGAACTGCTTCAGCTCCAAACACTAGTGCATAAGGAGTAGATTTTGTAGGTTTTTTATAAGTGGTACGGTAATCCCATAATGCTTCCACAAGCTTAGTATGCCTCTCCCTTTTATTTTTGCTGAGGATCTTTCTAAGCAAATTGACTAGTGTTTTGTTGAAAGCCTCGGCCAAGCCATTTTCTCTCGGATTATAATTTGATGAGTATCGCCAATCAATCTTATGTTGATTAGCAAATCCATAGATTTTAGTGCTTTTGAAAGCTGGACCATTATCTGAGATAATTTGATGTGGCACACTGAATCTATAGACAATATTATGGGTGATGAAGTTAGTCACATGCTCGGATGTGACTTCCCTGAATAGAGCAGCTTCAGCCCACTTAAAAAAATAATTAGTGGCTGCTAAGATGAAGCGATGACCAACTGATGATGGTGGGTCAATTAGTCTAGTTATATCTGTTCCCCAGCATTCGAAAGGCCAAGAAGCTATCATTGTGTGCAATGGGTTTAGAGACTAATGAATGATGTTGCGGTGAACCTGACACTCATGACATCTCTTGGCATGATCAATACAATCCTTTATCATGGATGGCCAGTAATATCCTATTCTTTTGATTTTGAAAGTCATTTTAGGACCTGATTGGTGTGCTCCACAAAGTCCTTTATGAATTTCAGTAATTACTTTGTTGGCTTCTTCTATTGGCTCTAAGACCCAACGAGTGCAAACATTAATTAGTATAAAATCATTGTCATCCATACTCGCCATCCATTTAACTAACATAGCCAGGCAAATAGCTTTGCTATTCTTGCATTGAGAAACTTGAGTTATAATGATGTCTGGAATTTGCTTCATAAGCTCGAGAACTTGTTTGTAATAGTGAGCTAATTCAAGCTTGTTGATTTTGTAGATACCCAACACTTAATTAATGATGAGCTGAGAATTGTCATAAACTTGTAGATTTGGGACTCCCATGGAGATGGCTTCCTCCAGACCTTCCACTAATGCTTCATATTTCTCTTTGTTGTTAGTTCATGGCTAAGTTAACCTATAGGAGTGCCTCATTATACCACCATCTAGCATAATTAAGATGAGGCCAATGCCAACTCGAGCCTTTGGGAGATTTGAGGGTGAGTATATTTGATGGATGAAGCTCACCAAAATACGCTCTACATTTATTGCTTTATTTTTTTCATAAATATGGTTGTGTGTGGACACGCAGATCGTGAGGGGCTACTTATTGAAGTGATCGGTATGACATTAAGGAATGATGTACTATCTCAAAGATAGAAATCACTCTCACCCCTATACAGACCTAATCACCCACAGGACTCTTGAATTAATGATGATCTTCAAATACACTGTAGATTTTCCTACTTTACATGGAAAAGTAAAGTAGGGTTTATTTTAAGTCAGGTTTGTTAAGTTCCCTATGAAGGCAAGCCCCCATAGTTAATTACAATCTAAGGAATGGGAATTTCTTAAGAATACTCTCGGTTAAAGTAGATAATTAGGATCTCCAAAGATTTCAAGGTTAAGACTATCAAAGGATTGGCTATTTTAGGAAATCATATGGGATAGATCAAGGAGAAGAATTATTTTTGGAATCCAAAGGGAGAAAGTAGGAAATTCATGAAACTAGGAAGCCTAGTGAGCATTCCAATCTACCCTATAGTTGGACTTTATATTTTTGAAATTGAAGAGAGTTGATCATTTGAGTTGACATTTTATTAGATTGCTAGGGTTTATAATTCTACAATATAAGATTATGGAAATGTCTAAGAGGTGAGGATTTATGCTTGTAGCAGAAAGCGACTACCTAGATCTAAACTAAAGAGCCTTGGTACAAAAAAAAGACGACCTAAATCTAAAAAGGAAAATAGGTATATGGATTACCTCCACAAGAGAGAATAAATCACTGACTGGACTTATATGCAGAGTGGCGCCTAACTCCTCTATGCTTTAAATCCAAGTAGGCAAGTCTTATGCTTTGCAAGATGGCTACGTTGTTGTTCATTTTAGAAAGAAAACTAAGTCCTTGTACTCACTCCCTAAGAGACTAGAGCATGAATGGTATGAATCCATGACTTAATCTAATGCAAATTTTATCAAATTTATTTGATTCTTTTGGACTTTTGTTTTGACACACTGAGATTTTGTATGCCTAAATGCATGAGAATTTGATTATAGGAAATCAAGAGATAAAGGGTTCACCAAAGCTCTCATAGGTTAAGCCTTGATTCTCTGCAAAGATGGAAGCCCCTCTTAACAAGAGTGAAAGAATATGACATGCATGATATTATACATTCATCCATCCACTAAGGGTTACTAAAAATTTTATTATCTTGATTTGATTCTTAGGCTTTTATCTGACGTTATGAGTTATTTTAAAATTTTAGTTATGAGTTGTTAATTGGAGTAGAAGAATTAATTTTATCTTAAGAGCCTACCGCATCTAGGCCACACATTCAAACATCAATCATAAAGAAACTATGAAAAAGCATGTTGTTCTAATGTGCAATCTAAACACAACATCAAATAATTTTATAGACTACCATAAAAGAAAAAAAGTCCAGTCTCGGGTTTTTACACCCGAAAGAGAAAAAAAAGAATGGGTAGCTCTACCCTTATACAACCGGATTACAAAAATAATATATATGCTATGGGGGTCTTCTTTTCTTCATTTCTTCATTTCTTCATTTCTTTCTTTTGATTTGATTTTCTCCAAAGGCATCTCAGGGCACCCCAGGGACTAAGCCTCTGCTCATCTAATCCCCCCATAACACTAATCCTAATTTCTAATGCAAAATTACATCAAAAATAGAAAAAGTAAATCTAGCTACACCTGTAAAATAAATGTTAACTAAACACACCATACAACCCAAGCAATTATATGAATAATTTGGACTTAGCACCTGGGTAACCAGCCCAGTATCTAACATGGGTTACTTAGGGCTAAGCAACACAAAAATTTATATTTTTATTACAATGATATGCACAACCCCATGTAGAAAATATGATTAGGCTAATACGCTAACATCCTCTCTGAAACATACATCTAACATCCGAAAACATTACATCACAAAATAAAACACAACATCATACATACACATACCTAACTAGAATTAGAAGTGGTGAATTAGTATTCTAATGTGTGTTTAAGGCTTGTAAAGACTTTACTAGGCTTCTTTAGTTTAAGTTTCAATTTGGAGTTTGAATTTATTTAAATTTTACCTTTGGGTGATTTTAATTTAAATGATTTAATGATTTATTTTTCATTTTTTATTTCAATTTTATTTGGTTAAAGTGATGTTTATGTTTTTTTTTAAGAATGAAGAGTAGAATGAATTCCATTTTGTAGATGGAACTCCTATTCAACATCCTAACTAGAGTATATAAGATCTTTAAGTATCTTAATTAGCCCATTTGGATTTATGTAATTTTGATTTGATTTATTGACTTGATTTAAAATTTAGAATTCAAGTTTGTTTAAGTATTTGATTGATTGATTTTAGATTAGAAGTTTTAGTTTAATTGTATCTTGATAATTCAATATCCTTAATAGTGAAGTTTGTTTAAGTTCATGTGTTTTTTGATTGATTAGATGTTTTATTTAATTGAATCTTGATAATTCAATATCCTTTTAAATTAATATTTAACTCTTTCTTTGATCATGGTTGTGACTTAACTTTATGTTTATTTAATTAGTTCATTTATTTGTATTTTGACTGGATTATATTAATTGAGATTTTATTTTAATTTTAATTGGGTTTGATTCTTTATAATTAGGATTTTATTTTTAATCACATCCATTTGTCATGTTCATCAAAGTTTGGTTTGTATTTTGATTTCATACATTGGATAGTTGATTAGTTTATCTTATTTAAGTAGGTTGAATGAGATTTGATTTGATTACATATTAAATTGATGAGAGTCTTTCTTAATTTTTGTTGTTTAATTTGATTTGATTTGACTAACTTTATTTGTCTATGGGTTTGCTTAGGTTCAATGTGATTATGTGATTAGTTTAATTAAGAAGTGTATTTATGTTAATTATAAAGGTTTGTTTAATTTTCAATTTGGTTTCATATTTGTTTAGACTAATGATATAATTAATGACTTTAATTTAGGTTTAATTTAGATTTTGATTAATGTTTGTTGCATCTTAATTATGTTTGATTAATTAACTCAATTAGTTTACTTAAGAGGTGTGATTAATTATTAAATTAAATAAAGATTTTATTTAATTTTAATTTAATTTCATATTTATTTAGGTTAATGATGTAATTAATGAGTTAATGATTTAAGTTTAACTTTGGGTTTAATTTGTATTTAATTGAATTTATATTTAATTAAGCTTAGGTTTATTATGATTAATTTAATTAGCATTAGTTTATTTGGATTAATGATGTCATTAATGAGTTAATGGTTTAAGTTTAAATCAGGATTTAATTAGTATTTAATTGAATTTATGTTTAATTAAGCTTAAGTTTAATATGATTAATTTAATTTACTCATTTAGTTTATTTAATAGGTGTCATTAAATTAATTAGTATATTAATTAAGTGTTTGATTTGAATTAATTTTAATGATTTATAAAGTTAATTTGGTTTATTAAGATAATGGATTAATTTATTAAGTTTTCATTAATTAGATGTTTAATTAATTAAGTTTGATTAAGGGACAATTAAAATTATTAGATTAATCAAAGGTTTGTTTAATTAGAGATTGATGACTTAATGATTTAAGTTTAATTTAGGTTTTAATTAATGTTTAATTGCATCTTAATTATGTTTGATTAAGCTTAGGTTTAATATGATTAATTTGATTAACTTAATTAGTTATTTAAGGGTGTGATTATTAAATTAATTAGGGGTTTGATTTAAGCTTAATTTTAGAGTTAGCTTTAATGTACCTTATTTAAATTAATTTGATTAATTAAGGTAATGGATTAGTTTATTAAGTTTACATTAATTAGATGTTCGACTAATTAAGTTAGATTATAAATGATTAGGGTTTTTCTTGATTTGATTTATTTATTATGTTTGTTTGATTTCATTAACATGTTCGATTTAGTTATTAGGTTGAAATATTTAATGGTTATTTAATTATCTCATTCCAATGTGATTTAATCATATGTTAATTAAGTTTATTTTAATTTTATTTAGTTTAATTCGATTAGTGTCAAATTATTAAAGTTTCTTAAATTTGTTGGGTTTTGAGTTTGATTTAAGATTTAATCATTTTATTGAGTTTTATTAACTTAAATAGGTTTAATTATATTTAATTTAATTTTCTATAAGAATGATATTTCTTTGATTTGAGATTTGATTGACTATTGCTTAAGTGCAATTTAATTTTTGATTTTTGGTTTAATATTTGAATTATATTTTAATTAACGTTTTAACTGATTAAACTCTAATCTTAAGTGTTTGTTTGGGGTTCATCAAGATTCAGAAGATCACATCATTTTCTTAAGAGTTATGGATGTCAATTGAAGTGATTTAGGTCATTTTGAAGATTTTTGTAAATTTCTGAATTTTTATTTAATTTATTTTATTAAGATAGATAATCTGAATTTCAAAATTTAATTTTTACTAATCTGAAAGTCATTTTAACTTGAAATATTTATGGTAGGTGTGATATAACTTTAATTTTAATCTTCAAAAATCTTAACTTAATCTGACTTTTATTTTTAGTTTAATTAATAAAATGTGATGCTCACTAAAACTCAAATTCAGCTCAAAATACTCAATGAAATTTGGTGAGTTTGGATTTTTTGAATTCCTCTCGAAAAGACAAATCCAACAAACTCTTGTTTGTAATTTTTGGTTAAGTATTTTATTTTCTATGAATTTTTGAAGTTTCACGAGTTTTAAATTATAATTATTATTATTATTATTATTATTATTATTATTTTATAGAAATCTGGCCAGGAGTCCGACAAATCGATCGCAAAACCGAGGCGATCGGCGGTGATCTGACGCCGTCATCATCAGCTCGACGATCCGACGCTCTGATCCGCGTCGATCCGCCGATTGATAATCGAGCCATCGATCACGCGACGCGTGATCGATGATCACATCACGGATTCAAGGCCGATCGCATCCACGCGTTCGAGTCGATCCGCGAACTACGATCGACGGATGTAGCGCGGCTGAATAGTTTTCGGGTATTTTGGAAAAATGAAAGTTTCTAAGCCAAAACTTATCCAAATGGACTCTTTTTCAATTCGACCAAAAATTCTATTTCTAATCGGATGATTTAAAAAAATTTTGATTATCTGGGAAATTCTAAAATGCAGAAATTTAATACAAAATATGCAAAATCTAAGTCATCTACGGTTTGATGAAATTACCTCACCGGGATGATTTTGTGGCGAAGATCCATGTATGTGAGGAAGCTTGAGTGATCTTAGCCCCCTCAATGTCGCCTTCTCCGATTTATCCTCGCCGAAGAGCCTTTTTATTTTTGAGCTCAAAATGGCTAAAAGAAGTGGGGATGGGTTCTTTTGCTTTGGGGAGCTTTGGGAGCAATGATGGTGGGAGGAAGAGATCTCAAGCCTCTCATCTCCCCCTCCTTTTATAATGGCCGAAAATACAAGTTTTTTTTTTTGAATTATTTTGGCTCGAAATTGATTGCCATCTTGTTGGGGTGGTTGGTGATCTAGATTGATTGAGGACTTTGGATTTTTTTCTCCAAAGTCCTCTCTTACTGCCATATGATCAGATTTATTCAATTGAAATATTGGGGACATGTGATGGGGGGTTAAGTGCATGTGATGGGGAATTAAATGAGGTTGGGTGGAATCCTATGTGGGGGAGGATTCATGAGGGATTTAAATGGGTTGGGTTTATTTTGGCCTGATCCCAAATGGGTTTGGGTCGGGTTTGATCAGCCCCTAATGGGTTTTGGCTTGGTTTCAAGAGATTTGGCCCAATTTGGGTCATATGGGTCATTTGAAATTGACCCATTTGACCAAATTGGCCAAATTAGCTTGAATATGGGTTGATTCATATTCAATTGAAGAAGAATGTGATCTTTGGTTTGAATTAATTTGGATTTAATTTGATTTAGGCTAAATTGACCCTTTAGGCCAATTTGGGCTAGTTGGGTCAAGTTGACCAATTGGCTCGATTGATCAAATTGAGTTTAATTATGGCTTTGGTCAAGTTCAATAATCAATTTGGAATGATTGAGCCATTGGTTGCAATCAATTTGGGTTAGATCATGATTTGACCGATTTGGTTCTTTAGGCCAATTTGGGTCAATTTGGATCAAATGGCCAATTGGGCTTGGTTTGGCCCAATGATTGCAATTGATCATCCTAGGGTGATCAACAATCATGGTGGAAGATTTTGGTGAGGTTCAATCCAATTTGGGTTGGAGAAGTTGGCTTGGGTCTTTAGGTCACTTTGGTCATGCACCTAAGTGGGTCAATTGGTTTGGTTTTGGTTTGATTCAAGTTTAGTTGAACTTATATATGAGCCCTAGATTGAAATATAATTCAATGACAATCAATTTGGAGTCAAGGAGTTTTGGCTCATTTAAAATTTTCAAGTCAAAAGGGCTAGTTTGGGTTAACTTGGGTTTTTGATTTTATTTGATGATTGTAGGTTTCATTTATATTTGGGTAGATAATTGAATGAATGATTGATTCAAGAGAAAATTCATTGGTTTTGACTTGATCTGGATAGAATTTGGCTAAGTCCAAAGAATTGGCTTAAAGGGTTTATTGAGTTTGGATTTGATTTTCATGGGTCATTTGAATTTGGATTTCATTTATATTTGTGAATATAAATGAAGGAATAATTGATTTATAAAGAGATCAATTGAGTTTGATTTGATTTAAGGAAGTTTTGGCTGCTTATGAATATGGTTCATATGGCTTAGAAGGGGTTTGATTTGATTTGATTGGGTTTCAATCATTTGGAGTCAAATTTTGAAATTAGATTTGGAATTTGAATTTGAATTTGAGATTTGATTTGAGAATTGAGTATGGGTTTGATTTGAAAAAGTGTATCTAGATTAAGTTTAGGCTATGGGATAGGTAATTTTCTTAAACCCTAAGGCATAGCCTAATCTTATGATTAACAATTCTAAGTCTCTAGCAGTTAGTGTTCACCTAATCACTAGATGTGTCTTATGACTAAGAAATCTTAGTGTATAGAAGAGTCCTAAGTCTAAGAAGAGGAGGTTAAGAGCTCACTCCAAAAGTGAGGTCAACAAAAGGACCCCCAATAGGTGTGGTGTAACCGATGGCACACAAGATTATTGTGTTGACAAATGATCAACAACATCAAGAAGATTCAAACAAAAGTGATCTATACCTAGACCAAAAGGTAGATAGAATCGATCTTAGTGAATGCTCTTTATGCCAAGGCATAAGAGATAAAGAAGAATCCGGGGATTGAGTACATGAACCTTCCCAGGGAAACAGTTCAAGTTATCCAGGGATATGGATGAGTTTGATTATGAAATATGATTTATTTGTGTATCCCCAGGGATAAGAATTTAATTGGATTTCTTTGATTTGTTTGAGACTCCACTAGGGAGGTTTAGTTTAATTTGTTATGGCTCCAGGGAGAAGGGTTCTAGATTGAGGGCATATGGGATGTACACTCGATTGAATTTTTGATTTAGATCTAAACTCTGCTAGAGAGGCTAATTTGCCTCAGGAGAGAAATTTGGTTTATTTGATATGTTTAATTTGACTCCACTAGGGAGGTTGGTTTCAATTTATTTTGTTATGGACCCCATCTGGATGGACTACACTAAGAAGGAGCCATGGGGCTCCCTTAGATTTATAAGTCTAAAGGGGTAGTCTACCTGCCATAAGGTAGGACTATCCAACCTAAGGGGTTGCCTTTTGGTGTGCAATGACTATGTTAGGAAGAAAGCATAGTAGACTTACATCTTCCAAAGCAAGAAAAAGTCGTTGGGGTGATCTATTGACAAGCAACACATTGAACCCTACCTAAGGTGACTTGAGTGAGCATAGGGGTCTTACCTCAACTCAAGAGTAGTCGATGATTAATTTGATTTGATTTGATTTAATTTAATTTTGTGTTATATATGGACCACGGCGGATGGACCCATCGAGGAGCTATGTCGGCCTTGACCTGTCTGAGATTTACAAGTCCAAAGGGATAGTCTACCAGCCATAAAGTAAGACTATCCGGCCTAAGAGTTGCCTTTCGGTGTGCAACGACCGTACTAGGAAGAAAGCGTTGCAGACTTACATCTTTCAAAGTGGATCCGCTAGTGATCTGATGGCACAATGATCAATCCCGACCTAGGGTGACTATTTGAGTGAATGCCACTTTAGACTCATATCGAGTCAAGAATAGTCAGAATTACTTTAATTTTAAATGAACCCTGTAGGTTTATGATGAATCTACTAAGAAGGAGCTAATATCAACCTACACCTATCTTAGGTTTACAAATCCAAAGGGATAGTCTACCAGCCATTAGGTAGAACTAACCAACCTAAGGGGTGCTTTCGCAAATGGTCAAGTTAGGAAGAAAGCAGGGACTCACATCTTCCTAAATAAGAACCATTGGGTGATGGTCGCTTGCACAATCGGCCCGACCTAAGGTCGCCCATCGGTTGCAATGATCGGAAAGAATGCGTAATAGACTTATATCTTTCAAAGTAAAGACAACCATAATCAGTTGGTGGCACAACAAGTTGAACCCGACGGCTATGAGTGAGTACAGGGATTTATCTCAACTCGTAGTGCAATTCCTATAGGGAGTTTTACAGCCCCTAAAGATAGGATGCTCAAAGGGGCCACTAGGCTTGAATTCTAATCCACAAGCAAATATTTTGTTTATTTATTATTTGTTTGTTTTATCATGGATCTTGTTTGAGGGATCAAACTAAGAAGGATTTATATCGCCTACTATCTGGTTTAGAACAAGGGAGAATCACGATCCAACAAATTCTCCAACCAGTGGGTGGCTTGAAAGACAATCCAAAAGTAACCTAGTGTCTAAATGGGGTCTCAAAGGACGTGATCCAAATAGAATGCCCGGGGAAGGGGCCTAAAGGGGCTTCATCCAACACCTGAGAAATGACATGGCCATATATCACATAGGTATTCGTGGCCAACTCATGGAGAAAGTGGGGGGACTTCTTCCAAGAGTGGTGTACCATGACACGCCAAAGATATAATCAACCAACCTATGGTGCCCATCGGTTGAATAATTATAAAGAAAGCGTGCTTACATCTCTAAAGCGAAGATGTTGGGATATCTCGGCTGTGTCATCGACCTAGAGCAACTAAAGTGAATGCCACTTTATATCGACTCAAACGTAGTCAAGAGGAAAGGAGCCTCTGGGACTTACCCTAAACCTCAAATATATTCGACCTAGTTAAATAATTGATTAGTTCAAGAAGAAAGCACGTGGACTCACATCTTCTCAAACAGATCAACCAGAGGTAGCTGATAAACTAATAAAGGTGCCAACTTGTAATGGTCAAATTAGAAGAAAGAGTGGGACTCACATCCTCCAACAAATGACCACCGGGTGATCTTTTGGGAAATAATCAAAAACCTAGAGCAGCTAATGAGTGAGTGCACAAGGGGCTTGCTCACATCAAAGTATCAAAAGAAAGATATGTGTTGTGTTTGATATGAAGGAATAGGATGCCACCGGGGACTTTACACCTAAACCTTGGGGAAACTCGACCTGAGTATGGTGGCTAGTTCAAGAAGAAAGCGGGACTCACATCTTCTTAAATAAAAGCCAACACAAGGTAGTTCACTAGGGCGTGAAGACTACCAAATAACAACGCCATTGCTAAATGGTCAAATTAGGAAGAAAGCGGGACTCACATCCTCCAACAAATGACCATTGGGGTGATCGGTTTGTTGACAACAAATCGACCACAGAGCGTAATGAGTGAGTGCCATGGGGGCTTGCTCCCACATCAAAGTAGCGAGAAAAGATATGTGTGTTGTTTGATATGAAGGAATAGGATGCCACCGGGGACTCTTACACCTAAATATATGGTGAATTCACAAGAAAAAAGATATTTCTAACACGTAAGAAATAAATTTGAGATGAAAAGAGATTTTATTGATAATTATTTTCAAACAAGATTTATGGATAATATTTTTTTAAGTAGAGCCCATTGATTAGAAGCATCGGGCGCACTCCTTTACAATTTATGAGTTGGTAAGACCCTCCTTGGTAGGCCTTCTCTATGGCATAAGGGCCTTCCCAAGTGGGTTCAAACTTCCTCCTATCTTTGACAGCAACAATTGGTCTCCTTAGAACTAAAACAAGCTCTACTTGAAAAGCTCTAGATGGACCAACTTGTTATGAGCTTGAATCATCTTGGCTTTGTATAACTGAGGTTTTGGCATGCTGTAGGCATCTCTCCTCCAAACCTTGAGCTCTTCCAACCGTAACTTGGCAACATTCTGATTTTGCTACCCAGCTATCCTTAGTGATGGGAGTTGGACCAATGGTAATAGCTTGGACCCATACACGGAGAAAGGGTGATTGAGTTGGAGTTCTATATGGTATAGCCCATAAAGCTTCAACCAAATGTTCATGCCATCATCATTATCATCTAGTGTCTTCTTCAGTATTTGAATGAGAGTTTTGTTGAAGGCTTCTACTAACCCATTTGCCTGTGGGTAGTAGATGGTAGAAAATCTCCAATCTATGTTGTGTCTCCGAGAAAAGCTGCTGCTTTTAGTGCTCTTGAATGCAGTACCATTATCAGATATAATTCATCGAGGCACTCCGAACCTATATACGATATGATTTCTGAAAAATTGGAGCATATGTTGTCGTGACCTCTCTAAGTGGGATTGCCTCAGCCCATTTGGAAAAGTAGGCGTAGCTAGAATGAATCGATGACCTTTGGAAGAAGGAGGATCGATCGGACCCACAATGTCGCATCAACACTCAAATGGCCATGAGGCCAATGTAGGATGTAGAATGTTGGGAGGTTGATGTAGACCACACCGTGTACCGACATTGATGGCATCTCCTAGCTATCCATGCACCGTGATCATCAAGGCCAGTATCCAGTCTCTTGATCTTGGCTTTCATCTTCGGACCGGATTGATGTGCCCCACATAACCCAAGTGTACCTCAATCACGATTCTAGGGCTATGTTTGTCCGCATAACGTAACATATATGATCGAAGGATTTGGTACAGGTGCCACTACAAGAGTATAGGAAAGGGCTCTCGCTTCACGGTGCCGCTGATTTCTCTTGAGGTAGTTTGCATTTTAAATAATCTATGAATGGTTGCCTCCAATGCTCCTCATCCTTGTAATGGCAACCTCCCTTCAAGAGAGAATGTCTCAATGAGTTCAACATCAATAAGAGATAAGACTTGTCTATTTTGGACCCTTATTGGAATGGACTCATCTTCCGGGCATGCCAACTCTTTGGCAAGTTTGGCTAATGCACACGTGCTCTCTCTCCTGAAATCTTGTAGATGGTAACCTCTCGGATTTGGGCCAACAACTCATAGTGTACTTGTGGTAATGATGGAGCTTAGCTTTAGAACTTTGTAGGACCGATTTGGTTGATGACTAATTGAGAATCCCCAAAGATGTTGATACTGGATGCATAGTAATGACTAACTCATAAACAATCGAGCCTCATATTCGCCTCATTATTGCATGGATTGGAGATGATATGAGAATCTCATCACATCACGGTCAGGAGTTAAGAGAACTATTCCTACCCCTGCCTTCCCTGGGATAGAAAGTTATGGTTCTTCTCCTCTTTGAGAGGAAGCCGCACCATCAAAGTACATCTCCCATCAGCGAGCACTAGTATCCCCTAAGTTCATGATTTGTTCATCGGGGAGATCATCATTAAGCGGAGAATCAGCAGGGAGTGGATGTGCTGCTAAGAAATCCGCAAGTGCTTGTCCTTTATGTGGGGGTACGAATGTATGTTATCAAACCGAGACAAAATCATGGACCAACGCCAACCGCCCAGATAAGGTCGTCATGAGATATTGGATTGACTCGAGATCAAGTTCACCTTATGAGAAAGCATGTAGTGTCGTAGCTTTTGGGATGCAAAGATTAAAGCTAGTGGTTTTTCAATAGGTGGATAGTTTGCCTCAGGGATTAGATGATTGAGATAATAGAGAGTTCTTCCCTTCATCATTGGTTTGAGCCAACAAAGTGCCAAGGGAGTCTAATGTAAAGATATAATATGAGGCTTGTTTGGGATGGGCGCTAGACTGAGTCATCAAGATATTGCTTGATGTCTTCGAAAGCATGCTGACACTTGTCATCCCATTTGAACTTGGCATCTTTTTTTGATAAGTGCGAGAATGGTTGGCATCTTCGATAAGTTGGAAATGAAGCGTCTTAGACGCCAACCGCCTTGGAATGACCCGAGTTGTGTTAGCTTTGATCTTTTTTGATTGATTTCAATTCCTGTCGACAACAAACCCAAGAAATTTTCTGCTACTCAATGCACACTTCGGGGTTCATTTTGAGGTTGTATTGTCTTAACATTCAAAAACTACTCTCAAGTCAAAGAGATGGTCTTCCTTTTCTTTTGACAATGAGATCATCGACGTAGCATTCAACTTGATGATGAATGAGTTCATTGAAGATTCAAGTCATGGCCCGCTGGTATGTGGCACTGGCATTTTAAGGCCAAAAGGCATGACCTTATAACAATATAGATCGGGGTTGAAAAGCGGTGTTTCTTTCATCCTCTGGGCCATCTTAATTTGGTTGTAGCCGATGACCCATCCATAAAGGAGAATACGCATGAGATGAGGCAATGTCCACCATTAATTCGGTATAGGAAGTGGAAATTCATCCTTAGGACATGCCTTTATTTAGATCCCTAAAATCAACGCATATGCAAATTTGGCCATTCTTTTCTTAATTGGGATGACACCAACCGGTAGATATTTTTCTTCCCTAATAAAGCCAAAGATCGATTAATTTCAAAAGTGACTGTTGTTCAATGTCTAATCGCATGCCTAGAGTTTGATAGCAAGATTAGGTTCTATAGTTTATGGTGCTATGTCGAGATACCGGGCATCTCTTCATAACTCCATGCAAAGCAATCCTTAAACTCAATCAATAGCTTCACTAAATCATTGGTTTCTTTTTCATTCAATAGAGAATTGATATATGTTGGTGTGGATCTTCGCCCTAGGTTGATTTCTTTGAGCTCATCGATAGATTGATGATCTCCTCTTCAACTCTGGTGCATCTTGACTTCAAAGTCATTTGGATCATGAAGTTTCTAAGCACACCTCCTCATATGAGTTAGCATGATTTGAAAAGAACCTATCGATTCCAAATGATTGGTGATGACTAAGCAATCATCATCAACCCGACCCACTGCATTAATCCTAGTCCCAGTCTTGATTGTGAATGTTGCATTTGTTGTCCCATAACCTTTCAAAGTAATCTGTTTAGACCAAGCATGTGGAATTAATCCTTTCTTTGCTAAATTAAGAACACAAGAGAATACCAATCAAAAGGTAATTCTATTAAATCTTTATATGAATCATCCTCAAGTTCTACATCGCCTTCTTGACTTGAGGATGATGCTCCAAGAAAGAACTTCGCACTTTACATTTGTGGAAGACTTAGGGGCTTCCTTAACTACCAAACCCTCAACTTTTGTGAGAAAGTGGGGTTAGAGCTAAAGTTCCCAACCGATGCTTCACGTTTCACATATAGACTTGGATACACTTATGCTTTGCTTAGAGCCCTGGTCTTCATGTCTCGCTCAACTCCACTTGCATGGGGATCTCTGAAGTGCTTAGTGTGTAATCATATATGACTCATCATCCAACTAGATTCTAAGTCTATATAGATAGGTGTAGTCTCGTAGGGACATAACTCTGATGGCCAATAAGGAGGTCTTCCATCTAGGCATGTCTGGATCTACCCTCTTCCCCACCTGTGGAGGTCGAGTCATCCCCCATATGTTTGAATGGAGTAATGAATTGTGGGTGCAATCTAATGTCAGGCTCTACTTTCTCCTCCAAGTCTATTTCTCCCCTTTTATTTTCTTTCTCATTTCCTTTTTTCTTTTCTTTTTTTTTTTTTTTCTTTTTCTTTTCTTTTTCTTTTCCTTTCTTTTTCTTTTATTTTTGAACTTTCACCAAGTTCATGAGAATAGACTTGTTGATTTTGAGGGAGATAGTAGGTTGCATCTTCATATATTCTGACCTCATGAACTGTGAATGGCTTAAGATCTCCTTTGATAGATTCAATCCCACCTCTCATGAACTTCATGACTGGTGTAGAGAGGATGGAACCACGTTGTTCTCATGTATCCACGGACTCCCAAGTAAAGCATTGAAAGATGTATCTGAGTCTATAATATGAAACTGGTATAGTCTTCCAATCATCCACTTCTAATGGCAACACTATAGAGCCTAAAGCCCTCTCACCTTGTTCATTGAATCCTCTCAACATCATCCTCTCTTTGAAAGTTTGGAGATGTCAATCTTTAAGGGTTTTAGACTCATAATATTCACGATGCACCGGTCAACAAGAACTGGATATCTGTATCTTCCAACATCCAGTAATGTAAAGAGGGTTGTTGTGCTTGGTCATTCCTAAGCAAGTCTTCATCATCAATGTAACTCCTAGAGTGTCCTCTCAACGCAAGCCTCCTCTTGTAGCGTCACTGGGCTAAGCATATCTCGGATCAAGAGGGCCTTGATTAGAGATTCCCTCATCTCTTTGGATAAGATGAGGGCGTCATATACTTAACTTAGTTGGTGCTTTCTAAGATGTCAAAGACATTGGCTTGATCCTTCACAAGCATATCCATGGTGGAGCATCTTGTGGAGAGGCTATTTGCTCTTTAGAACTAATGATTTGCTTACCCTTATCCCGAGGTGCCACCCTAGGAGGTAGAACTTTGCCACCAAAGGTTAACGGACCTCTTGGAATGATGAATTTGTAAAGTTCTACCTTCTCAGTGTACCTATGACTTCTCTATGGGATCATCGATGACTCCAAATCAATCTCAATGGGTGAACCCGAATGATTCAGAATGGAAAATCCATTTCTAAATCAAAGGAATGATCAACTATCATCATTATTTTGTAGACTTGAAGAGTTTTGAGAGGAATAAAATCTAGAGTATGGGGACAAGATGTAAGTGAAAGCTTTCTTCATTGATTTCTTCTTAGATGGAGGTACATGATAGAAATCTAATAAAGTAAGGAAAGGGGTATAGTGCCCTTGTCGATACAATCCCTTAGAAGAGGAGCTAGTGGAGGAAGAAGTATGCAATGGATGGAGTGCAGTCTGGAAATGGTTGTGCTACTTATGCTATCCCTGCAAGTAAGTAGGCTTCAGCCGGTGACACCTTCTTCAAGTTGTCTTTGGCAACTTGCAAACCTTCCTTGGTGTTGGAGGTTTGAGTTACTTGACACACTAAAGAAAGCTTCTTGATCTTAGAGACCACTTTTTTAGAGGTTCGATAAGACAATATCCCAACCTTCTTTTGTCTTAAGAGGATAGTATCCCCAAGAATTACTAAGAACTAGAGGGTTGTTCTAACAAGTATTCCTTGGGGATAAATAGCTCTCGACTTGTAGTTTCAAGCTCCTTAAAGGTGACACAATCCTCCAAGACATGACGACCATATGGTAGGGTAATAGGATCATCACTCCCACCCACATCTTCGCCTCTTGGGCTCGTAATTAAAAGTCGTTTCTTTAAGAGATTCTTAAAGATCTTCCTAACTACCTCCTCTTGAATGAATATGGCTTATTCAATTTATCGACAAGAGTAGGTAATAATACTACGGAGTACGAAGTATATTATGGAGGAGGCGTGGCCACCGCTGTGGTGGTCGATGATAGAGGTGGTGGTGAGGGTGGCAATGGAGGTCGTGCATGAGGTCTCTCACCGAGCTCTGCTGGTCTTCCCTCTGACTACTACCCCGGCTTCTTCAAATGCTTCTATGGGCTTGAACAATTGGTCTTGAAAAGGTAACCATTTAGTTTCCCCTTGTAGATTAGCCACTTTGTTGATTAACTTCTCAAAAGTTTTGATTATAAATCCCTTAAGCTTGAAAGCAACCGAGCCATGAATATTCTTGAGAAGAATTTCTATAACATGTTGTTCAAATAGCTGTGGTTCGCATTTCATACTCAAGTTTCGCCACCTGAGAATATAATCAACAAAGGGACTCATTTGATTTTGAGCCACAACGAGGTCACCCACGCTTACCCTTTCCTCCAAAGAAACCTCTTGATGAAGAGGTGCTCCAACTCAAGAAAGTCTTCACGAACCATTGGGTAGTTCACCAATCAAATGATGCACAAACTCACTAAGAGATGGAATAAGTGCATCATCACCAAGATTGATCCACCAAATGTGCTATGTGGTCGAGGGTTCCCACTGCCATCAAAAATTTTGAAGGAAGGAGGCACAAAACCCTTAGGATATTGGACACCATCAAATTCCTCCAAGTAGGGTCTACCCTTTGGAATAGATGAGCCACCTCAGGCTTATGCCAATGCATCCTTCACTTTCTGCCCCACTAACTGCTTGATAACTTTTTCTTGCATGGAGGTGCTGTCCACCACCTTCCTATGCATCGCCACTATCCCGGTCACGAGATGTACTCTTGGGTGATCCAAAACATGCAACAACCTGGTGGTCGGCCTCTGGGAGTAGTACCGATGGAGCTTGGCCTTGAAGTGCTAAACCGCCGCTAATAAATCTTCAACTCTTTTCTCCATCTTCTAATATGCTCATCTCTCTACTCAATGACGGCGGTGTGGGTTGAATGAGTGTCTTCTTCCTCAACTACACCTCCTGCTATGTTGATCCCAAGGAGGGAACCCCTAGGTCAACCATATGGACTTCTCCAGTCCTCCAAGAGATCATCCCCATCTGGATCAAAACTGACCTAAGCATCCTCTTCATCAGCAAAATCATCCCCGTAAAGTTCCCTCTTCTCAGCAAAGTACTGAGCAATGATCTCATCTGAAGAGTGGTCTAGCCATGCAGGGACAAACACTCGCCACACTGGAGGCTATACTCACCCAAAAATACATCGCATTGCCACTGCACTACTATCTCGAGGACTGCACTAATAGTATATGTTGATCATTGCCCACTTAACACCATGGAAGGATCTACCGCCATGGACACTACATCTATATCCTATCCCTTCCTCGATGCTTTGTGGAGACCGCTGTGGATCTTGTGACTGGTGGTGACTCGACCACAGTGGCCTTGGGTCGCCATTCCTTCTTCTCCGTAGTTGAGCGAGGTTGAATAGAGAGCTCCCTCACCTCAACGGTGGAGTAGATGGAGTGGGATCCTTGGTGTAGCTGATCACCAATGGTGTTTTTTCGGATGGGGCTTCGATCTTGGTGAATGGGGATGCCGTGAGTTGGATAGATGGTGGGCTGAGTGGAGCTGTGGAGGTAGCACCACTCGCCGACTATAGGCCTACTCCCGATGAGAGTAAGAAGATGATGTGTCAATGATCGACTCGGTAGTAGATGATCGGGAAAATCCATCGAGTGAGGCCGAACGCTGACAAACCTATCATTCTCCTACTGCCTGAAGCCGATGCTTGAGCCTCCAAGGCTCTCTCCTCTCATCGACTCTAACTCTCCTAGGGATAATGCCCCGATCAAAAGTACTGACTCGAGCCCCAGAAGCTCACCAACTCATAAGACCGTCCCAGCCATATAGGCTTCCCATCCCTAGCGGTGTCTGAGGTGGTGGAGGTAGTGAATCCTCCTGTAGTCCTCCTCCATCGAGGGAGAGGGGTGAAACCTACTACCACTCAAATGTGGAGAGGTCTCAGGGGAGATCCTCCTCACCACATGGAAGCGACATCCATCTCTCTCTCCTCTTATGATGTCGCTTGATCTTGCGTTCTTATTGCTGAATGTGGTATGGCAGAGTGAGCTAGCACCCACCTCGAATGTGAGGAGACTATTTCGAGAAGACAGCCTCTTCCCTTTGGGAATCCAAGGAGGGGTAGTAGCTGTAGTAGAGTAACCACCTGCCGGAACGACTGAATGTAAACCGATCCGGCGGTAGCAGAACAACAGTGGCCTTCCTCTTTAGTGGAGGAAACTCAATCGATGGCATATCAAATCAATGAGTGGTGCACCTTCCACCTCCTTGTTAAGCGTGGTGAGGGTGCCCCTCGCAAGAAATCCTCACCCCCTCAAAACCATGGCCAAAGTAGATGACCGGTGGAGCCAATGGTAGAGAGACTAGCCTGATCCAAGGCTAGGTTTAGGCCGGGAAGGAAAACACGAGCTTGTTGGGAGCCATAGATACTAACTGAGGATTGAAATAATTGATTGCACTAAAATATGCATTGTTGAAATAGCGAGTAGACACTTGCCTTGATATTCACCTTCAATCATTGATTTCAAGATTTGATTCTGAATTTGAACCCACATTGAACAATCTAAAGGATGTTAAGTGGGGTTCATCAAAATTTTAGAGAGATTTTGGATATGAGGAGAGTCTTTGCCATTTGATTTTGATTTAGAACCCATACTCAACGGATTTAGGTAGGTTGGGTTCTAAAATTTGAGGAGAGATTTTCTTGGAGATATTTGTGTTTTGTGCATCTTGTTTGAAAATATTGATAGTTTGAAAGACCTCTACTTAGCAAATTTGGGTATGCTAAGAAGAGGTTGTGATTGTGTGTTTGAAATATTTTTGCTTGTGAAGATTTGATTGTGTGATATTTTGATTTGAAAATGGGGCTTCTTACTTAACAAATTTGGTATGTTAAGTAGAGCCACATGTTTGATTTGTGTTATGATGAGGCTTTCACTTAACAAATTTGGTATGTTAAGTGAAAGTTAAATGTGATTGTGAGATAAATTTGCTTTTCTTTGAAGATGGGAGTCATACTTAACAAATTTGGTATGTTAAGTGAAAGCCCCAAATTTGTTTGAGATATGTTTTTTTTTTTTTGAGAATGAGACGCTCACTTAACAAATTTGGTATGTTAACGGAAGTTCAAGTGTGGTTTGACATGAAAAAAATTCTTTAATATTTGGTATGTTAAGTGAAAGTTAAATGTTATATATATATATATATATATATATATATATATATATATATAGAAAATGAAACCTCACTTAACAAATTTGTATAAAAAGTCTAATGTGTTCATGATTTTTTTTTTTTTTGAAAATGAAACTCTCACTTAACAAATTTGGTATGCTAAGTGAAAGTCAAATGTGATTGTGATTTTTGAAAACTCTCACTTAACAAATTTAGTATGTGTTAAGTTATGATTTTTTTTTTTTTGGAAATGAAACTCTCACTTAACAAATTTGGTATGTTAAGTGAAAGTCAAATGTGTTTATGATTTTTTTTGAAAGAAATGAACTTATTTAACAAACTTAAGTATGTTAAATGGAGTTCACTTTGTTCCTATGATTTTCAAAAATGGAGTTCTCATTCGATATACTTGGACATGTCAAATGAGCTCCCAATGTGTTTTGAAGTTCAAGACTTTGGCATGAAGGAATTCTATCAGACAAATGCAAATAGAATTCAATTTGCTCTACCTTCTCCAAGGGAAGGGGAACTCCCATTTGACAAATTTGGTTAGGTCAAGTGGGGGGTTCAAATATGTCCACTTCTTGTGTATGGTTTATTGCTTTTCAAAAAGGGGAAACTTCAACTCTAGCACATGTGAAGTATATGCTAAATGGAGTTTCAATTTTATATTATAATTTAATTCAAAATAGAATCTCCATCCAACAAATTTAAGTGTGGGATGGGGAGCTTATTTCCAAAGAAAATGTGCTTTTGAGAAAGACATTAAAAATGGTTGATTTTGATTTTGAAAAGAACCTCTATAACAATCATAGATTTGTTAAAAGGTTTGATTATATGTATGTGAAAATTTCTTACAAACTTTTGTGTATCTCTTATTATGGATTTTGAAAAGTGTTTTGGAAATGCATGTTATTTTGTAGAAGAGTTTTATTCTCTTATTGTTCATGGATGAACCTTGCCTCACCATCGTAATGGTGAAGAGATTCTTAATTTTGGTCACCTTTGTTTGATTAATTTTAATTTTCACCTATTGGGAGAACTAATAGATTTTAAGACCTACACCTGAGTGAGGTCCTAAAACTTAAAGGATGTTGGTGAGCTCGCTAAGGATGAAATAAGCTAAGTAGAATGAAAGAATGATCCTCTATATAAAATATAAGTCTCATCGATGCTTGGAGAAAATAATTGTCTACTAAAGATGGAGAGAGGAACTCTCCTGGAGTAAAAATCATGGTGTTTATTTTTGGGTGTGGGACACCATGCAGATAGGGTACTTATTGAAGTGATCTAGATATTAAGGAATGATGTACTATCTCAAAAGATAGAAATCACCATAAAATGGACCTAATCACCAATAATAACTCCTAAGGCATGATGGGTCTTGAATATACAGTAGATCTTTCCCTACTTTACATGAAAAGTAAATTTATTTATTTTAAGTTCATTAAGTTCCTAGGCAAGCCTTTAGTTAATTACATCCCAAAGGAATGAGAATTTCTTAAGAATACTCTATTAAAGTAGAAATTAGATCTCCAAAGATTTCAAGTTAAGACTATCAAAGGATTGGCTATTTTAGAAAATCAAATGGGATAGATCAGAAGACTTATTTTTGGAATCCAAAGGGAGAAAGTAGAAATGCTCATGATACTAGGAAGCCTAGCATTCCAATCCACCCTATAGTTGGGCTTTATATTTTGAAATTGAAGAGAGTTGATTATTTGAGTTGACATTTTATTAGATTGCTTATAATTTCAACATAAGATTATGGAAATGCCTAAGAGGTGAGGATTTATGCTTGTAGGGAAGGAAACTACCTCATCCTAAACTAAGGAGTCTTGGTACAAAAGGCAACCTAAATCTAAAAAAATGGGTATATGATTTACCTCCACAAGAGAGAATAAACCACCCGACTTATTTAACATTTGGAGTGCCTAACTCCTCCTATGCTTTAAATCCATATAGGCAAGTCTTATGCTTTGCAAGAAGCAAGTTCATTTTAGAAAGGAAATTAAGTCCTTAGACTCAAAGAAGAGACTAGAGCATGAATCCATGACTTAATCTAATGCAAATTTTATCAAATTTATTCTTTGACTTTTTTGTATTGTGGTATGCCTAAATGCATGAGAATTTGATTATAGGCCAAATCAAGAGGGGTGTCTTCCACCAAAGGCTCTCATAGGTTAAGCCTGATTCCTGACAAGATGGAACCCCTCTTAACAAGAGTGAAAGAATATGACATGCATGATATTATACATTCATCCATCGCCTAAGGGTTACTAAAAATTTTATTATCTTGATTTGATTCTTAGGATTTATGTGTTATGAGTTATTTTAAAATTTTAGTTATGAGTTGTTAATTGGGTAGAAAATTAATTTATCCTAAGAGCCATCCGCTACACATTCAAACATCAATCATAAAGAAACTATGAAAAAGCATGTTGTTCTAATCTAAATACAACATCAAACAATTTTATAGACCAAAGAATAAAAGGCCGGTGCTGGTTCAGACACCCTAAAAGAAGAAAAAGAATGAAGGTAGCTATTATACAACCCGGATAAAATAATAATATATATATGGGGGTCTTCTTTTCTTTCATTTCTTTTTTATTTTTTTTTTTTGATTTGTTCCAAAGGCACATAGGCACCCTGTGGACTAAGCCTTCTGCCACTCACATCCTAATCCCCATAACACTAATCCTAATTTAATACAAAATTACATCAAAATAGAAAACTAAATCTAGCTACACCAAAAACAAATGTTAGCTAAACACACATACAACCCAAGCAATTATATGAATAGCTTAGCACATAATATGGTAAGCCCACTCCTAACATGGGTGCTAAGCAACCCATTGCAAAAGTATATTTTTATTACAATGGCCTTAAGAACCCCCATAAAATAAGCTAATAATGGCTAACATCCAACCTACTAAACATACACCCTAACATCAAGTCTAAAACATTACATCAAAACAAAACACAACATCATATACAATGCCCTAACCTAGCATTAGAAGTGGTGAATTAGTATTCTAATGTGTGCTTGTGTAGCAAGACTTTACTAGGCTTCTTTAGTTTAAGTTTCAATTTGGAGTTTGAATTTATTTAAATTTTACCTTTGGGTGATTTTAATTTAAATGATTTAATGATTTTTTTTTTCATTTTTTATTTCATTTTTATTTGGTTAAAGTGATGTTTAAGTTTTTTTTAAGAATGAAGAGTAGAATGAATTCCATTTTGAAGATGGAACTCAACCTATTCAACATCCTAACTCCTAATATAACCAAGATCCCAAGTATCTTAATTAGCCCATTTGAATGTAATTCATTTGATTTGATTTATTGATTGATTTAATTTAGAATTTAGAGTTTGTTTAAGTATTTGAGATTGATTTTAGATTAGAAGTTTTAGTTTAATTGCATCTTGATAATTCAATATCCTTAATATGAAGTTTGTTTAAGTGTGTTTGTGATTAATTTTAGATTAGATGTTTTGATTTAATTAAAACTTGATAATTCAATATCCTTTAAATTAATATTTAACTCTCTTTGATCATGTGACTTAACCTTATGTTTATTTAATTCAATTGTGGTTCATTTATTTGTAAATTGGATTATATTATAAATTGAGATTTTATTTTGATTTTAATTGATTCTTTGTAATTAGGATTTTATTTTAATCACATCCATTTGTCATGTTCATCAAAGTTTGCATTTTGATTTCATTGGATAGTTGATTAGTTTATCTTATTTAAGTAGAGAATGAGATTTGATTACATTTACATATTAATTTGAGAGTCTTTCTTAATTTAGTTTAATTTGATTTAATTTGATTTGATTAGCTTTATTGGTCTATTGCTTAGTTCAATGTGATTATGTGATTAGTTTAATTAAGAAGTGTATTTATGTTAATTATAAAGGTTTTTTATTTTAATTTTCAATTTGGTTTCATTTATTTGACTAATGATGTAATTAATGATTTAATAATTTTAGTTTAATTTTAGATTTTGATTAATGTTTAGTTGCATCTAATTATGTTTGATTAATTAACTAAATTAATTTATTAAGAGGGTCAAATTAAAAAGTGAATAAAGATTTATTTAATTTTAATTTAATTTCATATATTTATTTAGTTAATGATGTAAATTAATGAGTTAATGATTTAAGTTTAACTTTGGGTTTAATTAGTATTTAATTAAATTTATATTTAATGCTTAGTTTATTATGATTAATTTAATTAACTTAATTAGTTTATATTTGGATTAATGATGTCATGAGTTAATGATTTAGTTTAAAAGATTTAATTATTTTAATTGAATTTATGTTTAATTTTTAAGTTTAATATGATTAATTTAATTTGCTCATTTAGTTTATTTAAAAGTGATTAAATTAATTAAAGTATTTAATAAGTTAATTTGAATTAATTTTAACGATTTATAAAGTTAATTTGGTTTTAAGATAATGGATTAATTTATTAAGTTGTATTAATTAGATGATTAATCAAGTTTGATTAATTAAAAATGATTAATCAAAGGTTTAATTAGAGATTTAATGACTTAATGATTTAGGTTTAATTTATTTTAATTAATGTTTAATTGCATCTTAATTATGTTTGAAGCTTAGGTTTAATATGATTAATTTGATTAACTTAATTAGTTCATTTTATGTGATTATTAAATAATTAGTTTGATTTAAGTTTAATTTTAGAGTTAGCTTTAATGTAACTTATTTAAATTAATTTGATTAATTAAGGTGATGGATTAATTTATTAATTTTGCATTAATTAGATGTTCGACTAATTAAGTTTGATTATTCATGATTAGGGTTTTACTTGATTTTATTTATTTATTATGTTTATTTGATTTCATTAACATGTTCGATTTAGTTATTAGGTTTAAATATTTAATGTTTATTTAATTATCTCATTCCAAATGGATGTGATTTAATCATATGTTAATTAAGTTTATTTTAATTTTATTTAATTTAATTCAATTAGTGTCAAATTATTAAAGTTTCCTAAATTTGTTGGGTTTTGAGTTTGATTTAAGATTTAATCATTTTATTGAGTTTTATTAAATAAATAGGTTTAATCATATTTAATTTAATTTTCTCTAAGATGATATTTCTAATTTGAGATTTGAAATTGCTTAAGTGCAATTTAAATTTTATTTAATATTTGAATTATATTTTAATTAACTTTTAATTGATTAAACTCTAATCTTAAGTTTGTTTGGGGTTCATCAAGATTCAGAAGATCACATCATTTTCTTAAGTTATGGATGTCAATTGAAGTGAATTAGGTCATTTTGAAGATTTTTGTAAATTTTTGAATTTTTATTTAATTTATTTTATTAAGATAGATAATCTAAATTTCAAAATTTAATTTCTACTAATCGAGAAGTCATTTTAACTTAAAATTTTTATGGTAGGTGTATCTTAACTTTGGTTTTAATCTTTAAAAATCTTAACTTAATCTAACTTATCTTTTTAGTTTAATTAATAAAATATGATGCTCACTAAAACTCAAATTCAGCTCGAAATACTCAATAAAATTTAAGGATTTTGAGTTTGTTGGATTCCTCTAAAGACAATGAATCCAACTTGTTGTAATTTTGGTTAAGTATTTTATTTTCTATAAATTTTGAATTTCGTGAGTTTTAAATTATAATTATTATTATAAATTTTTTTATAAAAAAGGAGATACGCTGCAGTTTGGGCAAAGAAAACACCGCCTCATTCTAGACCATCCATTGCACCGCAATCGACCGCTTTGTGCAATCTAGAGTCCAGATCGCGACGGCACGGGATCGCCGATCACAACCGCATGACGGGCGATCACTTCCAGATCGAAGCTCGAGTCATCGATCCGCTGGATCGCGATCGTATCCGATCACGCAATCGAGTCGCCCGCTGATCATCATGATGATCGAATGGTCCGATCACATGACACCGGTGCCCGATCCGATCCGCCATCATCCCGCAAAACCGGGATCAATGGTGGAAGGGTGGTGAATAGTATTGGGGCATTTTGGAAAAAAAATGAAGGTTTCTAAGCCAAAACTTGTCCAAATGGACTCATTTTTGCACCGATTCGCACTGAAAAAAAAATTCTACTTTCTAATCAGGATGATTTAAAATAAAAATTCTGGATTATCTAAGAGAATTCCTAAAACTGTGAGAAATTTAATACAAAATATGCAAAATCCTAAGACCATCTATGGTTTGATGAAATTTACCTCACCGGGGATGATTTCCGGTGGCAGTGAAGATCCGAGCGAACTTCTATGTATGTGAGGAAGCTTTGGAGTGTTCTTTAGCCCTTGCCTCTCTTCGAAATGTCGTCTTCTCCGATATCTACCGTCACCTCCCCGGAAGAGTGATTGCTTGTATTTTTTGAGCTCAAAATGGCTAAAAGAAGTGGAGGATGGGTTCCCTTTTGCTTTGGGGAGCTTTTGGGAGCTGAATGGTGGTGGGAGAGATCTGCCTCTTTTATAATTTATGAAAATACAAGTTTTTTTTTTGAATTATTTTGGCTCCAAATTGATTGCCATCTTATTGGGGTAGTTGGGATGGATCTAGATTGATTGAGGACTTTAGATTTTGCTCCAAAGTCCTCTACCGTCATATGATGATTTATTCAATCGAAATATCGGGGACATGTGATGGGGAATTAAATGTGGGGGTGGAATCCTATGTGGGGAGGATCATGAGGGATTTAAATGGGTTTATTATTGGGTTGACCCTAAATGGGTTTGGTTCTGGTTTTATCAGCCCCCCAATGGGTTTTATCTTGGTTTCAAGGGATTTGGCCCAATTTAGGTCATATGGGTCATTTTGGGTCAATTGACACATTTGACCAAAATTGGCCAAATTAGCTTGGGATATGGGTTGATTCATGTTCAATTGGCTAAAGATTGAAGATGAATGATCTTGAATTAATTTGGATTTAATTTTATTTAGGCTAATTTAGGCTTTAGGCCCAAGTTTGATTCAATTGGGCTTGATTGATCAAATGGCTTTATGGTTCAATAATAATCAATTTGGAAATGAGCCAATGGTTGCAATTAAAGATCATGATTTGACATGATTTAGTCCTTTAGGCCAATTTAGGTCAATTTGGATCAAATGGCTAATTGGGCTTGGTTTGACCCAATTGATTGCATCCTAGGTGATCAACAATCATGGTGGAAGATTTTGGTGAGCTTGGTTCAATCCAATTTGGGTTGGATTAAGTTGGTCAAATTTTAGGTCTTTAGGTCAAAGTGGGGTCAATTGGTTTGATTTTGGTTTGATTTTGATTTGATTTGAGTTTAGTTGAACTTATATATGAGCCCTAGATTGGAATATAAATTCAATGACAATCAATTTGGAGTCTAAGGGGTTTTGGCTCATTTGAAATTTTCAAGTCAAGAGGGCTAGGTTCTGTCTAACTTGGGTTGGTTTCGATTTGACTTGATGATTATAGGTTTCATTTATATTTAGGTAGATAATTGAATGAATGATTGATTCAAGAGAAAATTCATTGGTTTTGACTTGATCCGATAGAATTTGGCCAAGTCCAAAGAATTGGCCGAAAGGGTTTAGATTGAGTTTGATTTGATTTTATATAGTTTTGGTCATTTGAATTTGGATTTCATTTATATTTGTGAATATAAATGAAGGAATACTTGATTTATAAAGAGATCAATTGAGTTTGATTTGATTTAAAAAAAAATTTGGCTAAGCTTATGAATATGGTTCATTGGACTTAGGAAGGGGTTTCAGGATTTGGATTTGATTTTGGGTTAAAATCATTTGGAGTCAAATTTTGAAATTAGATTTGAAATTTGAATTTGAATTTGAGATTTGATTTGAGAATTGAGACTGGGTTTGATTTGAGAAAGTGTATCTAAATTAGGTTTAGGCTATGGGATGTAATTAAACCTTAAGGCATCTAATCTTATGATTAACACTTCTAAGTCTCAGCTTAAAGGTGTTCACTTAATCACTAGATGTGTCTTATGACTAAGAAAATCTTAGTGTCTAGAAGAGTCCTAAGTCTAAGAAGAGGAGGTTAAGAGCTCACTCCAAAAGTGAGGTCAACAAATATGTATGATCTGGTCATCGGGAATATGTCGGGATGGGGTGTGCTGCAAGAAAGTCTACTAGAATTTGCCCTTCACTGCTTTCTGGGGAACATATGTAATATCAAATTATAGCAAATTAATAACCCATCATGCTAAGCAACCTGTCAACGTTGGTCTTATCATCAAGAACTTCAACGGATCGATCCTTAAGATGAGAGTAATTTTATGAGATAACATGTAATGGCATAACTTTTGAATAGCAAAGATTAACGCCAAATAATGCTTCTCAATTGGAGAATAATGCATTTTCGCTCCTATCAGCCATCAACTAATGTAGTATAGAGCATTCTTCATTTCTTCTTCATTATGTTGCACCAACAGAGCACCTAGAGATTCTTCTAGTGCTGTTATGTACAATATGAGAGGCTTCCCTAGGATCGGCGCTGCAAGAATAGGCGGATTCAACATATACTTCTGGATATTATCGAAAGCCTCTTGACATTCTTTGTCCCATTTGAAAGGAGTATCCTTTTTCATCAACTTTAAAGTTTGACATCTGCCTGATAGATTTGATATAAATCTTCAGATGAATGCAAGATGTCCTTGCATGGAACGGAGTTGGCGAAGGCTCCTCCAAGGAGGCATTTCAACTATTGCTTTAATTTTGTTGGGATCAATTTCAAACCCTCTACGGTGCATAACATATCTGAGAAATTTTTTCGAGGAGACTCTAAAGACACATTTGAGAGGATTCATCTTGAGATCATTTTTTTTATTCTTTCAAAGACGATTCTTAAGTCGTCAAGATGATTTTTACGATCTATACTTTTGACAATGAGATCATCAATGTAGCATTCAACTTTTTGATGAATCAACTCATCAAATATGCGCATCATAGCCCTTTGGTATGTAGCCCTGGCATTTTTCAAGCTGAAGGGCATGATTGTTTAGCAGTATATGATAATTAGAGTCTTGAATGAGGTATGCTTTTCATCTTCAGGAGCCATTTTGATTTGATTGTATCCTGACTATCCATCCATAAATAAGAACATATCGTGATTTGAAGTGTTGTCCACCAATAGTTCTAATACAGGGAGCAAAAAGTCATCCATTGGGCATGCTTTATTTAAGTCAATCAAGTCTATACAACCACCATTCTTTTTTTTTTTACTAGGACAATACTAGTTATCCAGTTGGCATATTTTACTTCTCGAATAAAACCAAGTTCAATGAGTTTCTTAGTTTCTGCAATCACCTGTTCTTCAATTTCTAGTCTCATTCATCTAGAGGCTTCCTTGATTGGTGTTGCATCTGGTTTGATTGCTAATCTGTGAACTGCCACATCAGGGGATAAGCCTGACATCTCTGCATATGTCCAAGCAAAGCAGTCCCTGAATTCACCCCGGGCCTTCCGAGCCAACCAAGCTAAGAAAGTCAATCAAAAAGTCTATTCTATCCATGCGAAAAGATATCAGTAAAAGCATTCTGGGAGTTGGATTGGTTCACAACTCACCTCGCTTCTTTCTCTTATACGATGCATACCTTCCTTGTCATGTCACTCCCTCCCCTCACATACTCTTATCCATTGTTAAACCGAGAATACTTTATGAAATTAGTGGAGTTTCAAAATCAGAACAAAGTTGCTATGAAAATAGCAAAGATGCAAAATGCCTATACGAACTCAATTTGTTATTTCGTGATAGGTAAACAAAAGTAAAATAAGAAGGAGTATGGATAATGAAAAAACAACTACGATTTCTTTTATCTCCGGACAGACAATATTTCTTCTTTTTTTCCATTATCCCTTGCATTTAAATAAGAGATTAAAATAAAATGATATGATTCAACCTCAAACCCTTTTGAATGTAGCTACAAATGGAGCTCTCATAGAATGTGTGTATTCAAATCCTGGAATCGGTAATCACCGATATGCTCATATTGGCGATGTTATTATTGTTGTAATCAAAGAAGTTGTGCCCAACATGCCTCTAAAAGATCGAAATAATTAGGATTGTATGCACGCAAAGAACTCAAACATGACAACGATAATAATATATGATGACACCGCAATGATTATCATTGATCAAGAAGGAAATCCAAAAGGAACTCGAATCTTTTAAGGACACACAATTGCTCTAATTTTTACTAAAATAGTTTCATTAGCACAAGGTCTTGTAGATTCTTATGAAAAATAGATATATCCTATCTATATTCTATATATAGAATATTCTGATATCCAAATAGACTGATTAATGGACAGTGTCTCATGTATATACTTTAAATTTCTAAGAAATTTTAATAATAAAATAATAAAAAAAATTTAATAAAAAATAAAACAAAAAAGAAGCATGTTGATTATATCAAAATTAGAAGGAACCAATAACTATAGTTCATCATGGGTAGGAATGTTTTTAATTCAATCACTTTATCTTCAGGAAGTAGGACATTGATGAATGTTGTGCGAGGATCTTCCTCAATTCCCAAATTAATTTCTTTAAGTTCATCCATGGTAGCTGTCTGTCTGCCATCCTCAATCTCCTTAGG
Source organism: Cymbidium sinense (assembly GCA_021442155.1). Taxonomy (NCBI): domain Eukaryota; kingdom Viridiplantae; phylum Streptophyta; class Magnoliopsida; order Asparagales; family Orchidaceae; genus Cymbidium; species Cymbidium sinense. The sequence continues at coordinate 100,086,146 of CM038217.1, read as the reverse complement.
TGCCAGCATGGCTCCTACTTCTTCATTATTTGTAAGATTAATCTCAAAGAAATCCCCATCATTTTGATTAACATTTTCAATTTCCACTCCCGTTATAACATAATAGACGTCTTCTTGTGGATGATTGTCTTGGATGAACCCAAGGCCCCTAGTAGTGTGCTTGTTTCTTTTACCAATGGTTTAAGTACCTTTTGGGTACCACAACATCTCAAAGAATTCAGTCCTCTGTTTGTTTACTTCAGCATGGATCCCGTGATCGCACATTAAGTTTTGCATTTTCAGAAGATAATATTTTGGCATCCTTATGGGCATAGCTTCTTCCTCTTCAGACAATTGCATTACCTAATCTGGATCTTCCCTTTGACATCCCTCAGATTTATAAAATAGGCTTCCCACGCCCACATAGAAGGTCTATTCTTCAACATTATGAACTTCCCATGAGTGACTTTCTTGAATATTGGGAGGAATAAGAATGACTACAAGTTTAGGTCTCCACTCACTGGATCAAGAATTATCAAGGTATGTGCACGCATTCTTTCCTTCATAAGAAGATTCAAACTCATAATCTGTGAGTCAAAATAATCCTCCTCATTTGAAGATTTATATGAGCATCTAGATTTTAAGAATACATTCCTCTTTCATCTGATGATTACCCAATTGATTTATTTTTTGGACATGCTATTTATATCCTTAGAGATATTTGAGTGGTCTCCTTTCTTTTAGTTGGTTTCTTTTCACCATTCTTTTTAACTTCTTCTTTTGTGTATTTTGAAGTAGATGCAGTATTTTCTAGCTGCTCTGCTAGCTTTGACTCCTTCGGAAGGAAGTAGTTAGCATATTGATATATCTTCATTTCATATACCGCAAAGGGTTGCATATCACCCACAATCTTGTATTCTTCTCCATCTTTTGTATATTTCATACACTGATGTAGTGTAGACGGGATAATGATGTATTCATGAAACCATGGTTGACCCAACAGAGCTCTAAATGAAGTGTGATCATACGGTTGGTTTCGTAGAGACCACTCAATCTAGGAAGGACGACCCAACCCACATCCTTTTCATTGAAATCTTGGACCATAACTTTATCTCAACCTAGATGTTGTACATCTAGAGATAACCACCTGAGGGTCTTTAAATTCATAATATTTATGGAGGAACCATGATCAATCAAGATCCAAGGTATCATAACTCTATCACTTTCAGCTGTAACATATAGAGGGTGATTGTATTCTGTAGCTCCAAGCATAAGCTCTTCTTCAAAAAATGTTATGACCAGTATCGAAACCCCATTTTAGCATGTCAAAATACACTTCAAACTTCTCTGGCTCTTTAAGAGCTTTAATTAGAGTATTTCGGAGATATTCTGACATTAGAAGTGCTTTATATATGCTGAGTTGCGCAAGAATTTTTCTTAAGTGGGATAGAATATTGTAATCAATTCGTTTATTTGGAGAAGACTTTTTATTTTCATCCTTAGGGACTACCTTCTCATTGATTTTGATTTCTTTATCTTTATCTTTATTCATTGGCACTTTCTTATTGAGGTGGTAGCACTCAAACTCCTCAACTATACTCAGCTACATTTGACCTTGAGTCTTAGATGAGTCGGTCACTTCACCATCGCTTCGCTCCAATGATGGTTGAAGATTCATCGCCTAATTTCATAATTTTTATGTTTGTCATCATGACGGGCTCTCCTTCATCTTCATTTGGGAAATAGAGTTTCCCTGAGATGTCACGAGCTTCATGTACAGTCAAGCAAGATTCAATGGGAAGTTTTTCATCTTCTTTCACTGCTTCTTTAATAATTTGAAGCTTGGTAATGAAATCAGAAACTTTAATAGGTAGTCTTGCTGGCTGTTGGTAGTCATCAATATTATTGATGATCTTCTTTGTTACAGTATTTTTCTTTTTCTTGAATTTATTCCTTGGTTTGGCAGACCTTCTTGTTTTCCCTCGCGAGATTTGGCTAGGTTGTCTCTCATGCTGAGATGAGCTGGCCTTTCCATGATATGTTTGGGTGGATAATGTTGAGGCAAACACATCCGACCACTGATTTTCTTTCAAGTTAATGCTCAGCGGTGACTTAATGCTTGGGATGCCTTCCAATTATTTTAACATTTTTGCGGTCTTCTTTGAAACTATAACTTCCCACTCTTCATCACAGGTTAATTTCTCCTTGCTTTTATATTTATTTGATGACATTGAAGAGGAAGTGATTACCTTGGAGAATTTCTTCTTTGGATACACTAACACACTGTCTGATAGTGTAAATTCTCCATTTCTGTATTTTCTTTCTAGCCAATCCTTGAATATATAACAATTCTCAATAGGATGGCTAAGCACCTGATAATAAGGATAATAATTAGGTTTATCAGTCTGCCCAGCTTCCTCAGGCCTTTTACACTATGGTAGCTGGAGACCTGCTTTGTGTGCATTCTTGAAGAGCTTAGCCACACTCTCTTGTTTGAAATAATATTCTTTATTTAGCATTTCTTTGAGGGTTGGAACTATTGAATCATTTGTTCCTTTCATTTGTTTTGATCACTAGCTCATTTTCATTGAAGTGGCCTCATGGCAGATCATTACCTCCAAGTATGAGCTTCTACTATGGAGCGAGACTATATGGCTATCTTAATTTATCTAGTTAAGTGAGTTGCTTCCTTTTGTCAATATTATAAACCACCCACTTTCCTTTATCACTTTTGAAAGAAGCAAAGTGTGTCTCCCCTTTCTTTGAATCTAGAACTTTATTTGTTTTTTGAATTGTGGTGATCGAGCTTGATAGGTTTAATTTTTTCAATTTAGCCACCCTGTCAAGAAGCTCCTAAAATGTGGCGATTGAAGCCATGCAAAGATAAGGCACCATTTTGTCATCAATGTTGTCCATTAGCAATTGGATTACATGTTCTTCTTTCAATTGTTGCTCACATTTCATACTCATATTTCACAAATGTGTGATATATCGAGACACTGACTCATCTTTCTTTCTCTTCTCAAGAGCAAGGTCAGCGATGGTTATCTTTTTTAACTACACTGGCAAACCTCTTGATAAACATAACTTCGAGTTCCAGGAAGGTTTTGATAGAATTATTTAGTAGTTCAGCATACCACTCAAAAGCGGTCGAAATCAAGCTACTAATGAATTGGTGAAATAACAACGCATCATTACCCCCAATATTGCCACATGTCACTTTAAATTGTGCCAAGTGCTGCTTAGGATTACCATTGCCATCAAATGTATTGAACTTTAGCATTGAATAGTCTTTGGGGGTATGACACCTTGTCATACTCAACCCGGATACGGCCTTTTTTACTAACTTCTCTACTCAAAGAACAACTTTAATTTTCATTTAAATAATCTCCAATTGAGCATGTCCGCTTTCGATGTGTTAGGCAAGTTTTGAAGAGTTGGCTGGAAGCCAACTAATTAATTTCATTTCTCCCCTCGTGAGCACTATGATCTCCATTAGTTTAAGGTGTTGGCTCTATTGGTGGATTGGTAGGGATGATATTAGCTATTTGAGGATTAGTGGGTGGAATGGATAGTGGCATTGTCATTGCATTCCTCTGCATTATCTACATCATAGGATTCATTTGAGCCATTACCTCATTCATTTTAGTGTTAAGTTGTTCAATTTATTTATCTTTTGTCCTCATATGGCATTGTATGTGCCTCTACACTTAGGCTATTGTGGCAGTGTCAGTGAACATCAGATTCTCCTCCCTTTTTGACTCTTGTCTTCACTTCTCATCTTAGGAAGAACCTAAATGCTCTTCTTCTTCTTGTCTTTAGGGAGGCGCAATGGGTAGGATGGTACGTCGATGTTGATTATAGAACCAAGTACCAGGCTGATCATCACATTGACTTATCATATAAAACACTTCTATTCTCATGGTCTCATCATCATCATCACCATCATCTTCTTCTTATAGCCTCACTTCTGAGCATCATCTCCAATGAATCTCAGGCTCAGGTTGCGGCATGAATATTTCTTCAATTGGAGGGCTTCGATCGAAGTTGACTACCTCTTGAGGAGATGGAGCTATTTGGTGATGGGATTCTGTTGAGGACTCTCCAAGGTGTCGTCCATCCATTGGCTCATTAATGGTAATCTTCTTTTTTGGGACCCATTCCTGTTGGGCCCTATCACTGACAGATCTCCGGGAATACAAGCCGGATGTCATGCTTTTATTCTTCTCCATAGTGATTTCTTCTCAAGGCTTTGGCCTCCAGATTTATTTCCCTTTCTTCCAGGACCTTTCGGCGGTGGATTATTGGATATGTGATCCAAGTGTCACGTCCCGATACTCACCGTGTAGGGCTTGTTTGTAATGCTCTTGAGTTTTTACTATCACTGATGTAGTCTCTGCAGTGGAGCATTATTTACTTCTCTAATAATTGATCTTTGATATCTTTTTTTCATAAGGCTCTGTTCTCATTCAACTTTCAGTACCATGTGCACTCTAGATGATAGAGTCTCAGGATGTCTCCTTTGTGGGGTTGAAGCTTAACACTGTTGCTCCCAGAATGATTGCTTAATATCACCAGTAGAGCTATTCCTTTTCACCCACTTGAGATTTTCAAACTTGTTGTGAGTGGAAACACTCGCTTCTAGTTGTAAAGCTGGCTGTGTGATAGAGGGGCCAGGTGAAAGCTGATGGGATCGCATCTCAACATTCTTCCTTCTCCTCTGCTTTCTAATTAGCTTTCCTCCAAATGAGGAAGCTTCAGCATCATGTCAGCCTTGCGTAAAAGGTAAGGTCGAAAAAGTGGTCGCATTCATAGATACGACTGAAACTTTTTGTCTAGTGATAATTCTCTTCATGGATGGAGCTTCAGTATATCCTAGCCTTTCAAATACAAAGGCTCTCTTTTGAGGATCCTCCTTAGCAGTTGCGACAAGAGTTTTAGTGGATTTGGCCTGTTGAACAGGTTGATGTGCAAGTTGTGCATGATTGTCTCATATAGGCCTAGTAGTAGTTTGAGCAATGAGCATTGAGAAATCTATGCTACCAAATTGTATAGTAGCGGATCTCAGGTTGATTACAACATTAGGATGTTGGCCAACCTAGCTACATTGAGCGGGGTATTTTGGAGATCCATCCTGTTCAAATGAAAGATAGGGATTAGAAATCAACAATTGATATATCACTTCACACTTTCAAAATGCAAAGATACTGTAGAACATAACAATATAATAAGAAAAATAAACTCTAAATGAAATCTGAGATGTTCAAGACTTTATTAGAAAGTATTTTATCTTAAGGTTCATTTAAATTTTTCACTTTCATTTTCATTTCCATTTATCATTCTTTTTTTGTGTATATTCCACTTCTTATACTTAGGTTAGTAAAAATGAAGAGAAACATTTCCGAGTCGCCATAATAAATGGGCTTTGAAAATTTGCCATCGACCTCTCAATGAAGAGAGTTTAATTTGATGTCGGTCAAATTTTCAGAAGGCAGATGGAATAGTAGATAAGACACTACCCAGTCAGAGGAGGTAGTCAACCCAACCTGATTGAAGGATCCTTGTCGGCTAGTGTTTGCGTGTCAAGGAACTTTGTAGATCTGTGGTTAAATTTGTCTAAGGGGACAAATATAAGTCAACATTAGCTAACATAAGATTTTTTGTCCAATCAAACACATTCTATAATTCATAGCTGAAAGAATAAAGCCATTGGGGAGCATACAGGCTGCGGCCGTGATCGTAATTTGGTGGTGTCATATCTCGGCGAACCACCCGGTTAGAGGGCTCTGGTCATAACTGTCATTTATGTGGTGTCATTTTGGGGCAAAATCACGCGGACAAAGAACATGGGTCATGTCCATACGGGCTTAAGATTATTTGAGTGTGAAAATAATTATGTATTTGATTTAACATTAGCTCTTTGTGAGCACAAATTTTCTTAATTTGTCACCTCTAGACAAATAGTTGTGGAGGGATTGATGGTTTTAATTTTAAATTTAAATAATTAATTTCATTTAATTTATTTATTTTATTTGAATATTTGATCATTTTATAATTGATTTTAATTTGAATATATAATGATTTAACATTAAAATTTGAATAGATTTTTTTATTATTATCATGAAAATCCTTCCGGTTGAAATATTCAGTCAACACGGCGATCATCGGGGTGTTGACCACTTAGTTTATTATTTTAGATCTTGTCAACTCTATTAATTTAATAATATAGAATCAGATCTGCTCTCATATGATAGAATTATTTTCTTAGATATTTTATTAGATTAAAAATATTATAATATAATCATTAGATTTTTAAATTTTTTTAACTTGCACCGTCTAAGACTAAACGAATCCCGAAGCAACATCCTCCACTAAGTTTAAGCAGTAGTTCGGGCCTATCTGGTGATCATTTAGAATACTTGTATAAATTTTAGAAAGATCAAATTTAATTAACGATTGTTATATATTTTGTACAAGAATTCATTTATTTCAAATAATTGCACAAATTTTGAAGCACTTAAATTGAGTGATAGTTGACTCCATAATTTATTCAAAACTAATACATTTCAAGTTTATTTAGAATTTAAGTCAACGCCTTCTGTTTGCTAGCATTAATGTGGTGCATATCCGGTGGCGTAAGAAATTTGAAATTAATATATTACTTTTAACTTGATTCTATTTTAGATTCTTAGCAAGATACTTTTCAAAAAATTCTACTTGGGGCTTTGCCTTTATATAACTTATTTTATTTTAAGCGTTACAAAGCATCTTTTCGCTAAATAAATGTATTCAGTTCATTTTCATTCAAATCTATTCAGTTCTATTAAGTCATCTGAAGGTTCTGAGTGTGAAAAAATTATGCTTGCCTTTTGGAGTGAAATTCAAAGTCCCCTCGTAAGTTCTTTCTTTCTTTTTTTTTTTCAATTGATCTTATTTTGCAAATAATTTTTTTGTTTCTTAATTCTTTATTTTAGTTATTATTATGCATTTTTTAGTTTATGAACTCTTGCTTAAGTCTTTTTTAAGCTATATTTATATTATACTTAAGTTCATTTGAGTTTATTATTAGTCCAAAATTTGGCTCTCCTCGTTCGCATATCGTCGAGAGCTTGACCTTTCGTCGCTCTTCGGCGTAACGATCGATATCTTCACTCTTAGTGACCCATTGCTCTGCGTATAACTTCAAACTCGTCAGCTCTACTGAACATAATGAGATCTTCAAATATCTGCATAAAAGAAAGCATATATATACATGTTCTTTCGTCTTTCTTCATTCTTCTGTTGTTTATAATTATACGGATGAGTTTTGAGTAGATATGCTAGATGAGTCAAATAATAATCCTAGCCTACATAAAATAAATAAATAAAATCTACACTTCCAATCATTTACATTTATCTTAAATTATGCTCAGTGTTTGCTAGCAAGAACCTAACAGGATGTGAGTGAGATCTAACTCTGAATTATCAATTAATAAGATGATATTTTTGCACCCTGTATAGATATGACTTTTACTTTGTTATACTTTGAATGTTGTCACAGTAAATTGCAGAAAATTTAATTATATTTAAGCAATAGTTTAAAATCTGTTAGAATATGAAGAAAATAATGTATAATCTTAAATCCCAATGAATCTGAAGTTGGGACTTGAATCCAAAAAGTTGGGGGAGAGTTGCGAAAATGAGAGAGATAAAGCCCACGCAAATGACAAGGAGTTTTTTTTTTTTTTATTCTCTCTGCTGTGTTTCGTATAAGGGAAATGAAATATTATTTATTTATTTTTTAAAAAAATAAAACAAGCTCCACGTGAAAACTGACGAACATGGAGAAAAACGAAATAAGCTGCACCAATCAGATTAGTATATTTTATTCTTTTAGATCAGATTTTTTATAATATGTTAATAATTTTTTTATTATATAAAAGAATATATATATATATATATATATATATATATAATATCTGACACACAATATGACTCATTGGCTCATGCTCTCCTCTTTAAATGCAGCTGACTCATTTTAAAGTTCGGAAAAAAAAATTTAAAGAAACAAATCAAATTTGTAAATATATATATCCTCTCTTTTTTTTAACAATTCAAGTGATTCAATTTAATAATAATTTTTTCTTAATTTTATATATATATATATATATATATATATACTTTAATCTAGATTAATTTTAATTTGACTTAATTTCTCTAAATTGATTTTTATGATAATTCTATTTTTTTTATTATATAGATATTACACTTTCAATGAATTAAATATTGGTATTCATTTTGAATTATGTGTCGCTGCACTTTCATATCAACCTATTATATTAATTCTCATTTGCACTAATCTTTAGCAATTTGAACGTCTTTAAAAATAATTTTAATATTCTGAACTCCTTAGCATCGTCTATTTCATGAGTTAATGTATCGTCTATTTCATGAGTTAATGTCGTCTAATTGGCTTCGACGAGAATTAAAGTCTTGTTGTGTGCTAGAAAACCAGTTGCGGTAGAGTGAAAGTTTACGCCTTAATCTTGTTTGTGAAATTCAGCACATACACAGATATTTAAAGAGTGAACAAGAAAACTCCAGAATCTTTTACGTGAAAAATATCGAAAAGAGAGAAAAACCACGAGGCTTAGCCTAGTAAGAATCTTCTACTATATATTTATTTGAGTACAAAATTTCCGATAACGGATTACAAAATTATACATGAAATGATGGGAATCCCAAAATCAGCAACAATCATAGTGATGGTGAACGGCGGGGTCGTGGCCCGGCGATGAAGTCGTCGGATGGTGACCGAAATATGGCGAGGATCGGCGGTGGCACGATGGTAATCGGCAGCCGTGACCGACGATAGTAATCAACGGCGGTGGCCGGATATGGTCGGCGATAGTTGGCGGCGATGGTGATGAGTGCAGGTGGTCGGTGGCGACGGAGATTGATGACGGCAAGGATGCCGTTTAACCAAGGGGTGGTCGGCGGCCGTCAAGTGGTGCCTTATCTGGAGGATTTTCAAGCTTTAGAGCTCTCTCCTCTCTCTTGCTTGGCCTCCCCTCATGTGAAGAATGAGGGGCTATTTATAAATTGGAGGAGTGGTGTTTCTGTAGATAAAAGCAAACCCGTACCACTCCACTACATCGGACGGCTGAAAATGATTCATTTGATCATTTGATGTATTTTAAGTATTTGAATGCTCAAATGAAGTCAGAATTATGAGATCTTAGGCTTGTTAGATCCATCAGACCGATTTATAAACACTTCTTGTTTAAGAGATACTTTGGGATTTAATTGATATCCAAAGTTTCCAATGATATTTTAATTGCTTGATCTCGACCAATTTAACTTAGGATCAACTTGCTTTTGACATCAAAATCTGTACTTCGATTAGTGGTATTTTAAGTGACATATCAGTTGCCCCCCTATTTTTGGATGATATTATCTCAATCATCCAAAAATATATACGCCAAATATTTGAAAATAGCAAATTCTTCAATGAAATTTGAGATTAACCATATATATATTTTGAGAGAACAAATCTTCATACAAGATTATGACCAGGCGGTGCGGCTGATGTATATGTGCAGGTGGGCACAAGATTTGGGGTTATGGACCCATCGACATTTGGCTAGTGCAAGGTTTGGTTGAATTATGCGAAGCAGGCGGAATTCTAGTGGGCTGCGGTTTGTCAAGAAAGGCGGTATGGAACTTTGCGTGGGTCAAAAGCAGGACCGTGGAAAGGTTGGCAGTTGTGGAAAGGGTTCTGACGGTTTTGCGAACGCGGGTTGAACTCTAGCAGTTTGGCGATGTCGCGAGTTATGGGAGTCATGAACAGGTCATGGGAGGAGCGATCGGCCGATATGCGGATGTCATCTGAGGTCGTGGTCGCGGAACAGATCCAGCTGTCGTCAGATTCTTGAGGTATATCGTGGCCATGTGATTCAGGTTTGTCGCTGGCCGGGTCACAGCAAACGGCGGCAACGCCAGTGTGCCTCAGGCTAGCGAGCGAGCCATGAAAGTCGGTCAGTGCAATGAGCGCATGAGTCACCGAAATCGGGGACATCTCTGGTCCGCTGGGTCGGCGCCGAGAGGAAGCGGCGGTCGTGAGGCGGTACTGGTCGTGTCCGACAGCGTGGCGACGTGCGTAAGCGGGCAAGGACCCTGCAGACAGCCTTGGTGGCGTCTTCATGGTAGCTCTGGCTTTCACCCATTTTGAGCTATTTTGGGTGGTTTTTAGCGATTTTTGATTTTTTGCCTATGGTCTATAAAACTCCTTAGGGTTAAGGAGAAAACTCCTCATATCTTTGGAGTGTCCCTCTACTTCTTAAGAGGAGGTCATTTGGAGGCGGTCAAGACCCACGGTACATACGTTGTGGTTCCGGTTTTCCCTCAAAAGAGGCGTCAACTGGCCTCGTCGGACCGACCGGGTTTGGAGGCGATCAAGGCCCGTGGTACATACGTCGTATCTACAATTTTTTCTCGAAAGAGGAGTCAACTGTACTCGTCAGACCGACCGAGTTCGGAGGCGATCAAGGCCCGCGATACATACGTAATGTCTACAATTTTCTCTCGAAAGAGGTGTCAACTGTACTCGTCGGACCGACCGGGTTCGAAGGCGATCAAGGCTCGCGATACATATGTCGTGTCTACAGTTTTCCCTCGAAAGAGGCATCAATACTCGTCGACCAACGGGTTGAGGATCAAGGCGCGGTACATCTGGCGTTCTGATTTTCCCTCGAAAAGAGGCATCAACTATACTCGTCGGACCGACCGGGTTCGGAAGCGATCATCGGCGATGATAACCGAGACGGGGGTTGACGGCGATGCCTGACGATGGTGGCCGGCGTTGGTGGTCGATGGCGCGGCAGCGACCGCGAGATCCCACGATGATAATTAACCCGGATATGGTCGGCGATAATTCGGCCAGTGGGCGGTGGTTGGATCGGCAAGTGGTTAGCGGTAAACCGGCAATGGTAGTCGAATTAGCCCGGGTATCCAGTAATCGGCGAGATGACCAACGACGATGGTGGTAACCGCGAGATTGCGGCAATGATGGCAGATGGCAGCGACCAGACGATGGTTGGCTTAACGATAAATGGTTGGCGAGGAAAGCAGCTAGTAGTCAACCAGAGCGTCGATAATCAGCCGGATAACCGGCATAATAATGGTGCCAGATGTCCGAGATGCGGTAAGCCGATATGTCCGGCAGCTGTGATAACTATGTGATACGGCATGGCGGCAGCGGTGCGGGCAACGCCGGGGTGGTCAGCGGCAGGAAGCAGCGACAGTAGTCGGCAGTGCCAGCGCGTCAGTAGTCAGCGGCGATATGACAACCGGGCCGTGGCGATTAACCCGCGGCGATGAAGTGGTTGGCACGGAGTGGTCGCAATCAATGGCGATGGTAGTCGCTATGCGGCAGCGTCGTAGTCAGCGGGATGACCGGCGATGATAGTTGAGTGATGACGTGTAATAACGACGGCGTCGTAATTCTACTTCTTCTTGTAGAAATTGGATTTCTTGAAACTTCAATGGATGGTTTAATAGTTGACAATTGATGCCGTTAACTTGCATGTGAGGGTATCAATCTGGCGAGATTTTGACCCATTCGAGCTTGTTTGTCAAAATTTTACTTGATGATATTAACACCGCACAAAAGATCAATCGGCGAGATTTTGACCCATCCGGTTGTTTGTCGAGTGTTACACGTGGCGTTAACCTATGGAAGAGGTCGAATTGAATCGGCGAAATTTTTGACCCATCCGAGGTTTTGTCGAGTGTTACCCGATGGCGCTTAACCGTCATTGAATCGGCGAGAATTTTGACCTACCCGAGGTTGTTTGTCAGTGTTACCCGATGGCGTTAACTCTGAAAGAGGTCAATTGAATCATTTGAGGATTTTGACCTATCAGGTTGTTTGTCGAGTGTTACGTTAATCTATGTGGAAGAGGTCGAATTGAATCCGAGGATTTTTGACCTATCCGGTTGTTTGTCAAAGTGTTAGATGGCTAACCTATGGAAGAGGGTCAATTGGATCCGGAGGATTTTGATCTATCCGAGATTGTTTGTCAGAGTGTTACCCGATGACGTTAACCTGTATGGAAGAGGTCGTGGGAAGTCCATCAAGGACCTTTTGACCTATCCTAGGTATTATTCAAAGTGTTATTTGACTTTTTACCTGTGTGGAGTAGGTGCAAAGTTTTGATCTATCCGAGGTTGTTTGTCAGAGTCCTTGCTCGATGACGTTAATCTGAATGGAAGAGATCGAATTGAATCCGCTGAGGATTTTTAACCTATCTGAGGTTGTTTATCAAAGTATTACTTGATGACTTTAACCTGTGTGGAGTATGTCAAATCAAAATATTTGTTTGAACTTGTAGCCAAAGTTGCTCCTTGACCTTTGCCTTTTTTAGTAGTATTCTTGCTTTACCGGCCGATAATCAATTAGATATTCAGAATATTGATTTGGATAATCTTTGAGATTAAGAGTTGCCCCAAGTCTCCTTAAAAGCTTGAAATGCTCCACCTCAGGTGGTTTTATCTTGTTGGGAAACTTGGTTGTCATACATGATAAAATAATGAGAATCAGTTTCCCACGGATGGCGTCAAACTGTTGTGTACTAGAAATCCAATTGTGGTAGAGTGAAAGTTTACGCCTTAGCCTTGTTTGTGAAATCCAGCACACACACAGATATTTAAAGAGTGAATAAGAAAACTCCAGAATCTTTTACGTAGAAAATCTCGAAAAGAGAGAAAAATAACGGGGCCTAGCCCAGTAAGAATCTTCCACTATGTATTTATTTCAAAGTACAAAATTTCCCGATAACGGGATTACAAAATTGTACATGAGAAGAGACAATGGGAATCCCAAAATCGTGCAACACCATATAGTAATGGTGAACAAGAGGGTCGGCCGATAATGAAGGTCGGATGGTGACCGGCGAAGATGGCGGCGAAAAAGCGACCGACGATGGTAACGGGGCGGTGACCGCTGGTCGCGATGATGACCGGCGACGATGGTTACGATGACCGGCGACGGGGCCGGCAGCGTGGTCCATGACGACGGACGGAGATTGAACGCAAGGATCGCCGGTATGCCGACTGGCCGCGTTGGTAACCAACGGGTGGCACGCCAAGTGGCAAAGACGATTATGCTTGGAAGATTTTCAAGCTCTAGAACTCTCTCCTCTCTCTTACTTGGCATCCCCTCATGTGAAGAATGAGGGCCTATTTATAGATTGGAGGAGTAGCGTTTCTATAGATACATGCAAAACCCGTACCACTCCACTCCATCGGACGGCTAAAAATGATTCATTTGATCATTTGATGTACTTTAAGTATTTGAATGCTCAAATGAAGTCAGAATTATGAGATCTTAGGCTTGTTAGATCCGGCTCGTCGGGACGCTCGATTTGACTATAAACACTCCTTGTTTAAGACCTACTTTGGGATTTAATTGATATCCAAAGTTTCCAATGATATTTAAGTGCTTGATCTCGACCAGTTTCAACTTAGGATCAACTTATTTTTGACATCAAGATTCGTACTTCGATTAGTAGTATTTTAAGTGTCATATCAAGTCTTTTCAATCTAATTCATATCATATTAGTTTATAATTTGTCATTACTATTATACTCGCTCGATTAGACTCGTGGATCATAGACGAGGGTCAATACGAACTATAATTTTTGAGCAATTTGATTTGATTTTGAACTTAGTTATTTTGATTCTAGTTTTAATAGATGAAAATTTTGATTTTTGATTTTTGGATGAGTTTATTAAAAAAAATTTGATGGAACCAAATGAATCAAATTTTTTTATTAACTTGATAAAATTTATTTAGTCACCACAAAAAATTTTAAAATTTTAAATGCATGAAATTAGCAAATTATTTTTTTTAATTATATATATATATATATATATATATATATATATATATATATACATATGAATATTACTTATTTATTCTATAAAATTTATATAATAAATACAAAATTCACAAATAATTTATTTTTCTAAATCAAATCGAAATAACATAATCAAATTTTTAATTAATTTGTTCAGTTTTGTATTTTGTTTGATCAGCTTGATCCAACTTTTTGAAAATCTAAAATCAGACGATTTTAAAAATTCACTATTTAAATCATTCAAATCAATCAAATGTACACCCTAAATGCAACATTATTGAAAATACCGAATAAAAAAAATGGTATTATTGTGTAATTCTGTAATTTAAGTATTTGTATCATATGTTTGGTTGTGACAACATAAAGGTCCAAGAACACTGGTTTGGACGATAAATTTAAGACCTCCATTCTACCTTTTATTTGTGGATGATAGGCTGCACTGTAAAGGAAGGGTTGTAACTGATAGCGAACAGGTGATGCCAAAAAACTATCAAGAAAAAATATGTTGTATTTATCCAATATATCGGTTTGAAGAAAGCCATGCAAATAAGTTATATAAGTTAGTTTATGATAGATTAAGCACCATATTAATGATAAACTCATTAAATTTTTTTTTTTAAATTTGTTATATAGCTCCAAATTTATATTTGTGTCTACATACAAATAAATTGATTACAAAACTTCATATTTTGAAATCAAATAAGAATTTAAGTATAAATAAAATATTTTTCTGCATAATATAATAACACTAATTATTATTTTAGGAATTGCCACAATTACATACAAAGATTTCACGATTTAAATAAGTTAAAATTTAAGAGAGAAAAATAAAATTATAGAGATCCATGAATATCATTTCGGCTTCATTTTCGATAACTTTGAAGGGAAGAAAGATTTAGCCTTTGAAGGGAAGCTTGTTGCAACACCACTATTCCAACCAATCCTTCATCAAGTGTTGCCTCTCCATCCTCTACTCTTTTTTATCCCTTTACTTTTTCCTCTCCTCACAATGCATAAAAAAATAAGCAGAAGAGCTCATAATTTGATTAAAAAGTAAATTATCTAATTGTCTACTTAATACATATAAAAAAACAATCTGCTATGATTGAACTATTTGGGCTTTTCTTGCAGTCTTTTCTCTCATTGATGGAGAAGCCTGAATCTCACACTCACTTTATAGATGAGCACTATCCATCGAACACTATTAGCCTTTACTCTTTAATATAAAAGAAACTATCAATTCAGACTTCTATAGAACTTTTGTGGAGACCTAATAGCTATCCCCTCAAAAAAAAAAAAAAAAAAAAAAAGTATAATTCAACGTCTATAAAATTGATTAAAGATATACAGTTGAAAATCAAACTTATAGCAATCACAAACGTTGAAAAAGATGATATATTGCTTAAAAAGTGAAGCCTTTTCAGGAATGGAGATCGTGATGAAAATACTATAATAATTGCTAATAGACATCAAAATTTAGGTTAATATTTTAATTAATTAAATGGAAACAAAATTAAACACACACACACACACACATATATATATATATTCTTAATTAACAAACTTTGTTTACTTTGACATGCAATTTGACAAATTTAATGCATTAAATACTTTTTTTTATATATAAAAACATAATTAAATATGTTGATAATATAATTAATTTTGATTGTATTAATTAGATGATTGAAGAATCAAATATCATATGAAGTGATATAAAGTAAATAAAAAATACAATAAAATTTAGTATCACCCTAATTTGTTAACATACACATGACAAATAAATTGTGCATATAATCATAAAAATAAAATAATAATTAAAATAATTTTATATTTAATAAAATAGAAGATAATATATATATATATATATAGAGAGAGAGAGAGAGAGAGAGAGAGAGAGAGAGAGAGAGAGAGAACAATTTTGATATGGCTGAACGTAAGATCTGAATAATTCTAATCAATTTATAATAGTGCTCATCATAATTGAAACCTTCTAAAATTAACTCAATCAATTTATATCAATTCTACAATATAACTCACTCACATGACTAATTTCACCTTAATGATTGATTCTAATGAATTTTCTTGAATTCAGCTTTGAGCTTATCCTCCAAGAGACTAAACATCGGAATTGCTTAGCAAAATTAAAACTTTAACTTAATGGTTTATTTTTTATTACAATTATTTTTTTTTAAAAAAAGTGATTTAAAAAGTTAATATCATTTGATTACAATTAAACCTAAAAATTTTGTATGTCAGAATAAAATTAATCAAATCAGGCATGATATAAGGATTGTATGTATATTAAATTTTTATTTTAGTAGATTTATAGTCAAATTGAGTGTCTCAATGAGATGAGTCAAGAAACAACAATAATGGATCAATCCGAGTCCAAATGCGCATGCATTAAACTTCAAAATTATAATTAAAAACTTTAAGATATTGATTGAATGAACAAATAATTTCCAAATTGGGCATGCTTATAATTGAATCAAGCACGTAGCCAAGAGGAATCCAATGAGCTTAAGATCACTCAATTCGAATGTCGTTAAGTCACTTAAATCCTCGAGAAATCATTTAAATCAGGAAATTAATATGGATTGTTTGATTGAGTTTTTTGAGATTTTTGCTGAAGTTACAAAATGACTCTATGGAAATTCTATAAATATGACTTTGATCTCACCATGAGTAGGAAAAATAAAAGAAGAGTTAAGAGATAAACTAAAAAGCTTAGATCCATTCACCACAAGCAACAATTATCCACCTCCGATAGCTATCGTCAACCATCACTAATGATCATTATAATCTAATCATCACAATACTGATATTGTATCCTTATTTTATTATAATTGTTGTTTGATTTTTATACTCAGCTATATAATCATGCCTCCTTCATTCTAGAAGAAGAGTAAAACTATATAATTTAAAATATATAGCGTTTTATTTGAATTCAGAGTCAAATTAAATTATATTGCGTCAGCATAGAGCACGTGGTCGGCAACAGAACACTTCCGGATTTATTATTAATATTAATATTAATATTTTTTAAATATTTGAGTAATTTTTATTATAAATTCACACACTTATATATTCATCAAAATTTAAACTCAAAATAATTGAGAATGAAATATATAGGGCAAAATAGTTTCGTTTAACATTCATTTACATATATAGGGCAAAATAGCTGCGTAAGTTTATAGTTTATTCTGAAGAATTACAGAAGAATCTCTCAGTTCTTAGCACTGCTGAAACAACTCGAGGAATACTCGTTGTTATTTCCTATCTCCTGCCTCTAGTTCATTTGTGTCCCGAGATTCCAGCTACATGAAATTTCTTCCTGGAGACATGGCAGTGACCGTTTTGTCCAAACCATTCCGAGCAAGGAGCAGCCACCTCGCACACATAACAAAAGCACTGCATCACAAATTTCTTTAGAAATTCAGTTAAAGAGACAAAGAAAACAGCTTTCATTACCAATTTCCCAAACTATGTAAATAATTAGTGTTTATCAGAATCAAACCTTACTGCAGTAGGTCTCATGTTCAGTTCGACTGAAAGGAAAGTTGCCACAGAGATGCCTCGGATGTGGAAAGTCCCTGAGAGCCACCTGTTTGTCATAACAATCATTAGACCAATAAATTGAAGAACAAAATAAGCCACAGACGGTTCACTTTGACGTAACTCACATCCCCCTTCACGCCAAGAATGGTGACGCTGTCGTCCTTGGAAGAGCTGCTTTTATGCTTTTGGGTGAAATCGATTGGAGCGATTTCGTAGCAACTGTCGTCTTCGGAAGAGCTGCTTTTAAGCTTTGAAGAGCTGCTTTTAAGCTTTTGGGTGAACTCGATTGGAGCGATTTCGTAGCAATTGTCGTCCTTGGAAGAGCGGCTTTTAAGCTTTTGGGTGAAATCGATTGGAGCGATTTCGTAGCAATCGTCGCTATTGGTGTCTTCTTCGTCGGTTTGAGGAATGGATGTTTTCGCAAGCTTTTTGTTACCGTCTCCCTCTTCCATTTTCGAATCAAAAGTAGCGCCAAGTTATGGACGCTGTGTAAAAAATAAATAATAAATAAAAAGTTAGTTGCCGCAGCGTTGAAATTTTAAGCTTATAAAATTGCTCTGCGAAGTTGATTTTTTTTTTTGGAAGAAAGTTGAAAGGTTTTCATTCATTTCACTTCGATACTTCCAAAAAGTAAGGAGTAATCTACTCCTGTGCCTGAGAGGTGGCGACAGGATGGCGTGGTTTTAAAAGATATTTACTTATCAATTTCATTATGAATATATATATATATATATATATATATATATATATATATATATATATATATATATATATATATATATATATATATATATATATATATATATATATATATATATATAAGACTTAAAATTTGATATTTATAAATATAATATTTTTTTATATATGAAAAAGTTTTATTTTTAAAATAACTATTATCATTAAATATATTTTATTTCAAATCAAAATATAAATAAAATAAAATAAAAAAACAAACTTGATCCCAAGAGTCACTTAATGTTAATGTGTAATAAAAGATTAAATATCAAAATAGTCATTGTGTGTGAACAATTTTACCTTAAAATTTTAAAAATTATCTAATTTAATCTACTTGATTTTATAAAACTAATTCAAAATAATTTCATCAGAAAACTTTTTGATATAATATTAATCTCAATTTACTCTTTTGATTATATAAAATGGATCCCAATGTAGTCTCAAGAGGCAATTTTGATTCAATTATATATAGTCAAAAGATTAAATTTTTTTAAAAATATGATCTTTTAAGATTAAATTGAACACAAATGAATAATACTATTTTGAAGTTTAACTTGATTAATCAACAATAATTCATATAAATTATTTTTACTATCTATAATATTATTATTGTGTGGTAGAAAATTAACATTGATAGAGTAAAAATTTTATGTTTTAATTTTGTATGAAAATCATGTCTATACACATATAATAGAAAATAATATAAGTGATCAAAATTCTTACATTAAAAAAAAAAAAAACTTGAAGAGGGAAAAACAATAAAGATTGGCTTAGTCAAAATAATCTACTATATAGTTAATATATAAAATTTTACTCTTCTCTTTAATTGAAGAAGATAGAGTTACAAGGTTGAAAGTTGTACAAAAGTTAGGCAATAACAACCGTATGATGATATTTAAGCTATAATGACAATGGGTGGTGGTCAGTGAGGCTTGGCTATTGTTTTTAGGTCTTAAGCTTAGTCCTTAGCTTCTTGTGCCTCTCCAAGGTAATAATAATATCCTATTTATAACATTTTGAAGAGAGAATTTTAATAAATTTAGCTAAAAATTTAAAACTTGCCATAGAACAGTCTTTATTGATTTCCTTAATTATGAAATCATTCTTTTAATATTTAATTATTTTAACAACTTTTGATTAATTGATCTTGGACTTGTTAGATTCATATGGGAACTCAATTTGATTATAAGCACGTTAGGTTTAGCAATCATCTAACTCTTCAATTAATATATTAAACTTCCAATTAAGCTTCAAGGGTTGGATATAAGCTCATTTAGATTAGGATCGAATCACTTTTTGTGCTAATAGACTTGTCAATACATTCAATTTGAATATAAATTTATTAGAATTAGAATTCAAATGATCCTATATTTAATTCTAGATTATTTTAATACATGTTATCTCAAGATTTGTGCTTGTTTGATAATATTTTAGGAAAATATATCAATTATTAAAAGTAATTTATGATTATTCTAATATTGAAATATAATCCTTAATTATTCTCCATTCATGTTCTTATTATATCCTTATTTTATCTCCTTATAAATAAACTAATATCAATTTTATAAATAGTAAAAAATCTCATCAAATAAATAATTTATATGATTACCTTTTTTTTTTCAAATTATATCTCTTCACAATTTGGCATAGAAATTGTTGGTGATTTTCCTTCCTTAAATCAACTCTATCACTCTCGATATACGTTTTGGTGGTTTTTCTTTGGCTCCGCTATTCTAATAACCTTGAAAGCTGAAAGCCTGATAGGTGTCAAAATACCCGATGAGCAATATTAATAACCCACGAAAAATCCGGGTTTGGGTTGACCGGAAAAATTTTCGGGTCGGGTTCGGGTTGAAGAAATTGACCCAAAAAATTTTCGAGTCTGGTTTGGGTTGACCCTCCAACCCAAAATTGACTCGGTTTTGACCCGCCAACTCAAAATTGACCCGAAATCAACCCAAAATCGGCACGAAATTGACCTGAAATCGGGTTCGGGTCTTTTCGGGTCAATCGGGTTGAAATCGGGTTCGAGAAGTTTTGACCCATTTCAAAACCGGGTTCGGTCAAATTTATTCGGTCAATTTGTCAACCCAACCCAACCCATGAATTGACACCTGCTTTGACGTAGTAGAGCTAAAACCCTAATAATATCACTAAGAAGTTAATATAAAAGAATATATTAGACACTAGAATTTCTATGTAACAAATTCATAGAGAGCAAAAACTATGGGGTCTGATTCAACCAAATTAATTCATTATATAGATTATATTACAAAATTCTACCTTTCTATCTAATTAGATAAGATAGAGTTAGAAAATTATAAGTTATATAAAAATTAGACTATAATAACTTAAAAATAAGGCTAAAACAACCGTACGGTGTTGATCGAGCTATTACGGCCATTGGTCTCAGTCATAGATAACTGCAGGTAGTGGTTGGAAATGGTTGCTAGTCGCGTCTATTTTCAAGCTTTTTAAGCTTAGTCCCTTAATTTTCTCGCATCCCCTATGTGAGAATAAGATCATATTTATAAAACTCTAAAAAGGAACATCTTAATAAATTTAGCTAAATTTTCAAAACACTCAATTGAACGATCTATATTAATTCCCTCAATCATAAGTTAATGTTTTAGCATTTCAGTGTCTTAATGACTTTGGATTTGAGTGAACTTAAGCTCATCGGCTCTCGTTGAGTGGCTCAATTCAAATATAAGCATTGTAAATTAGAATATTGTTTAACTTTCTATTAGTATTTCAAAATTTTAAATCACACTTTAAAAATTTGATTTGAACTCATTTGGATTCAGACTCATGCACTCTAGGTGTCGATGAGTTCATCTCATCAAAATGTTCAATTCTATCATAAGTTTATTTAAGTCAGAGTTTAGATAATCTTAAATTTAATATTGAAAGATACAAAAATATATATCACATTGAGATTTGTACATAATTGATCAAATTTTAGAGTGATATATCAATTTAATTAGTATGATTTTATTTTTAATGAACCAAAAATGTTAAAATTTATAATAAACTTAATTATCTTTAGCTTAAATAACATCCTATCCCTCGAGAACACAAACACTAATTACAAACATTCCTCCGTTGCGTAGAAAACCGCCATGGTAGAGTTTGTTTTATTTCTTTGGAGAGTCCAAAGACACAGATATTTAAAGAGTGAATAAAAGAAAACTCCGAATTTATTGGAAAACCAAAAGAGGAAACCATAACCCAAAAAAAAAGCTTCCACTATGTATATATTTGAGTACAAGATCTTCCATAACGGATTACAGATTTGTATGTGAGAAGGAACAATGCTAGTAATAACAATGTTGACATTGACGCCAAAGTTGACGCGTTGGCCGTTCAACGATGTTGATGATGACCGACGATAGTCGCCGGTGATGATGACAACAATGGTCGATGGCAGGATCGGTGGCGTGATGGGCCGGCGTGGCGAGGCCAGTGGCACGTTTGGAGAATCTTTAGATTTCTCTCTCTCTTGCCCTCCTTCCTTCACTTGGCCTCCTCATACGAGAAATGAGATTTTATTGAGTGCCTTTTAAAATACACGAAAACCCGCACCACTCCACTTCATCTGACGGCTCAAAATGATCACCTTGATCATATGATGTATTGCATTTGAATGCTCAAATGATGTCGAATTATGATATCTTGGGCTTGTTAGATTCGCTCAAGACGCCAATTTGACTATAAACACTCCATGTTAAGATCGATAATAAACGCTTGATCTCGTACTTGATTTTTGATTAGCTTGCTTTCGTGATCAAGATTTCAATTGAGAGGAATTTTCATATCAAGTGCTATTAAGTTAGGTGTAAGAGAACCAAAGCGGCATCCTAAAAGAATAAAATAAAAACCTAAACCTATGGCTTAAAATTTAAAACTTTGATATAATTCGAAATTTTTATTTAATTTTTTCTATAAAAGCAAAAAAAAATCATATGATAGATTCGAATATAGGTCTAAATTATGTGTCAACAACATGTTGATTATATAAGTATGAGAAATCTTTCTTGTCTTTTTAGGGTCATATCTTCTCTTCCTCTCTTGCATTGTATAGAGATGTTGCACTGTCTCCAGGCTCCCAACCACTTGTCTCAAAAACCTATTAAGATCCCCATGGCAGCCATCTCTCTCATCCCCTGACATCTTCCCCTTCCACAACAAATATTCGATTCTCTCACTTAAAAACTTTAATTGTTTTTATAATAAATTTATTTAAGTCGGCTCTAGATATGATAGATTCAAATATTATTTTATCCTTCAATTAATACTTAATAAATTTTCAATCACACTACAAAAATTTGATATCGACTCATTTGGAGTTAGAAGAGTTCATCTCATCGAGATATATAATTCTGCTAAAAATTTATTCATTTGAATTCAAATTCATACACTTTTGATATCGATGAGTTCGTATAAGTATTGGTATAAGTGTAACTAACTCATCATTCCCCCACTTTGGCATAAGTATAAGTTTTAATAGAGTATGATGAGCTACTTACAGTGGCTTAAATGAATGTTGATGTTAGTGTCAAAGGAGACAATAAAATTATTGGTGTTAGAGAGCATCAATATTGGCTCTTAAAAGGCCAATTGGGATCACATTTATTTTATTATTATTATTATTATTATTATTATTATTATTATTATTATTTATATATATATATATAATGATAATTATTTTTAAAAATATTCAAAATAATTTATTAAAAATTATTTTGAGTGCTTTTAAAATTAATGTGATTTATTTTTAAAAATGAAAAATAAAAACACTTAACAATACACTAAATAAGCATTTTTTTAAAAAAAAATAAGAGAGAAATTAAAAAGGAAAACACAATAAAATTGATCTCAACCAGGCCTAAGCATTAATAAAGCCCATAAGAATTCAATAGGCTAGTATGACGCAACGACGATTTTAAGCAGCACAGCGTATGTATATAATATTTAGAGCTTTAGCTAAGCTCAAATCATTTCACCCAATGCTCATCATGGGAAGAAATGAAAAGAAGACGGAGACTCGCCACCAAAAAAAAAAAAAAAAAAAAGGCTTGCAATTATCAATTAGCATTATCAAGAGCCACAAGGTTATCAATAAACCCAAGATTGATCCGACCTCCCATCTCTTTGATTTCGACCCTCAACAGCCAAAGCTTGTAAGTGATGCTTCTTCGGCTTCTTGTAGAAGCATAGAGTCCACATTGATTGCCATTTCATATTCCAATTTCTCACCCAGTTTTGGAGCAGAATTTTGGTGGTTGAACCGTACTTTTCAGTCCTTTCTTGCCAATATTTTTTTTTCATTAACCGACCCCACCTAGTGGGATTAAGGCTTGTTCTTGTTATTGTTGTTGTAATGTTTTTTTTTTTTTTTTTTGCAATGGTTATCCACCCAATAACCCACCGATCTTAAATGAGTTATTAATCCCACGGCGCTTAATGCCACATCTATCACCCACTGTCGTCCCACTTACTTTCCTCACTCGTATAGGCCTCTTGGAGGATTCAACGCCCCAGCTGCCAGCCACCAACTGAGCTAAGAGTTGGTAAAGAAAGGATTGAAAAGGACGGTTCAAACACAAATTTCTCAGAACCTTAAAAAAATTCCTTTAATTTCAGAACCCAGTTATCAACACTCCTAAAACAAATACAAGCACAGTATTGCTCATCGTTAAAACAGTTTCGGAAGACAAAATAGCTAATTTGAATGAAATATCAGTGGTCCACTTTCATCCAAATTCAGAGTAAAGCTTTAATTTGAAATTGAGTTTTGATACTATAATATAAACCTTTACTTTGCACTCCTTAGCTACACTTCCTACTAAAATAAACAAAACAAGAAGGAAGAACAATAGAGGTATTTTATGAAGAAAACTGAAGATGAATCACAATGGGAAGTCACAGTTGTCTTACATGACTCAAATGAATGGATTACATTATATTACTTTTATGTTACAGTTACGGGAGCGGGAGGAAAGGCATCGAGCATACAGATGGATCTTTCGTAGGAACCAGACCCAGATCAATCTTCAGCGTTCAAAGATGAGCCTTTTATAGTACCAATGTTAAGTATTTCCTCTACACGATAGCAGACGATAAGAAATTAAAGCCAACAAATTTAGGCCCTCTTTCCCCAAACGGGAAGAAGCAATGCCCTTCCCCTTCCTTGCCTCGCAAACCAAGTTCGACAAATCGAAACCGATCTCTTCATGCGAACTGGGCTCATGACAGAATGCAAACCCCTGCTCCTAACACTTCTTGCCTTTCCACGTTCTCCTCTGCCTCGCCTTGAAGACCCAGCGGAGACAGACCTATGGCGATCCCTCGCCATCTCTTTCACCTCTAAATCCTTGGCCTTATTCTTGTCGTTCTCCACCTCTTTTACTTCATCTCCAATCCTTTCCAAATCTAAATCTCCTACAACAATAACAACAGCATCCTGCTCATTTTCAGTAGCCGAATCAGCTCTGTTCGCGGCTCTACTATCCTCCTCAAAAGCTAGACTCGGCAACAGAATATTAACTCGGCAGAGTGGGCAGTTCGAGTGAGACTTGAGCCATGTATCAATGCACTGAAGATGAAAGGCATGGCTGCATTTAGGAAGAAGCCGAAGATTTTCATCTTCTTTAAACTCGGAGAGGCATACCGAGCACTCCGTGCCTTCCACGAGCCCCTCTCCTCTCTTATACCTGCAAACTGTAATCTTTCTAATAAGCGCTTCGTCGAGCCCTTTTGAAGGCGGAAGATGCCAGCTCACCTGATGATAGTTCTCGCTGTCGCTATCTTCTTCTTCAAAGTTTCCACTAGGGCTTGAGCGGTGATGGGAGTCGTTACGGTGAAAGCAGAAGGAAGCGCAGAACTTGGTGACGAGGGTGTAGTAGGTGAAGATGAGAAAGAAAGTGGCGAGGATGCCGATGATGGCGATGACCAGAGGTGAGAAGGCGGTGGCGTGGTTGTTGAAGTTGCTGGTGAGGGAAAAGTGGGGAGGAGGAGGGAAGAGGACGTAGCACCATTGAGGGCAATAGATGGTGCACAACCCCAGGGAGCAGTCCCTGCTATCCTCTAAGGGAAGCCAGCCCTGCTGGTTGTCGAAGGTAGCCATTGTTTTGGAAGGGAAGGAAGTTAGGGGATCAGAGAGATGGTTGCCATGGTGATCTTAATAAGTTTTTGAGTCGGGTGGTTGGTAACCGGGACAGAGTGTGACATGTCAACACTTATTTATGGGGAAGTTGGATATGCGATTCATTGTTCAAGAGACTTAGGAAGTATGTCACCAAAAAATAAAAAAGGTAGAAAGGGTTAGGGGGAGGAGCCTTATATTAATAATAAGAAAAATATCAAAGAATTTAACAAAATTTAACGTGGAAATAATTCATATAAAAATTCAGAAAAAAAAAACATAGTTAAGATAACGCGACCCTAAAAACACAAGAAATATTGCTCATACCTATAAAATCAACATATTATTGACACATAATTTATACAGTATTTTATGTACATAATTTGGATGATTGTTACCATTTTTAAATTATATAATTGTATTGCTATAATCAAGCATCAGAAAACCAATAAAAAATATCATTATCTCTTAATGTTCTGGTATTTTATGTACATAATTTGGATTTCTTTAAATGGGAATAGGTAAGAAATCAACACTGCCGATTTTATAGAAACGCAATTTTCAATTCCATTTTAAATGATTAATACATTTTTTAAAATAATTTTAAAAAATATTTAATTTATTAAATATAATATAATAATAAAGTAAAAATGGTGTTGGGAGAAGAATTGATAAACTAGGAGAATACACAGAATGAAACAAATAAATAATAAAAATAAAAATTAAAATACTCAAAAGAAAATAATTTCTTACAAATGTTAAATTACAACTTACTAAATTCTCCTATGATGTTGTGAAATATCATCTCTCCTATGTGTATATTAATTAGATGTTTGCCGTGATTTTTTCAAATCTTAAAGTTTCACTTCAATTACTTCTTCTTCATCTTGGTAAAATAGTGCTAATTATCCACAAAAGAATAATCGTCTCAAATAATATAAATATCGTCTCAAATTATTTAAAAAATTTTATAAATTGGTTATCAAATTTATTATAAAGGTCCTAAAATGCTAACAAAATTATTTAGTTATTAATTATATTATATAAAAGTATATTAATTTTAAATATTAATTATATTATTAATGATTTCCTAAATAATCATATTTAATTATTTATATAAATAATTCACACCATTATTATTTTATTTCTAATCCCATTTTACAAAAAAACCCCACCCAATTATTGAAAATACCGATACAATGAACAGAGCGTTTAACAAACTACTCGTGACTCGCTCGATTAAAGCACGTTTATGTTCGTTTATTTAACTAATCGAACAAAGCAACACTTTGTAAATACCGATCATAAATAAAAGCAACAAGTTATTGTTCAATTCATTTATATTCATTAATATTATCATTTAAAGTCAATGCTCATTAAGGAGTTTCGATAATGGCTCGATTAAGAATTAAAGTTTCGTCATAAATAGATCATTTATATTTCAACACGCTAACAAGCTCATTAAGGCTCGTTTATTTCAAATAATGTGCTCGATAAACTCCAATCTCTGAACAAGCTCGTCGAGAGCTCGAACAAAATTTTTTTAAATGAGCCCGAACTTGAACACCATTCTAAAAGCTCGAATCGAGCTCGAGCTTCATGACAAATAAGCTTGAACTCGAATAAGTCTCTATCTCTGCTCCGCTCGGCTGGCTTCGTTTGCAGCCCTAGGCTTCTTAGTCCTTACTAAATATATTTCTTTTAAACGACGTCCTTTTACTTAAATTAATTAAAAGCCAATTTGAAGCAGGGCTGCCCTAAAAGAGTATAGTATCGGTTCTGAACCAGATCTATGGGTTGCTACATCTCAACTGAAGTAGACATCTAACCGTCTCCTCCTTTGCAGTCAAAAGCAGTACTTCCACTAAGGGTGGAAATTTATCAGTACGTGCGGCCAATAGAATGAATTCGAATGAACGTTGTAATAGAAAATAATTGGATGAGGATTGATCATCTTCACCAGCTCAAATTTATTCAGAATGAATCTTCACGCCATTGAATTTCTTTTGAGCTCATGCATTATAAATTTGAGGACTTCAAAATTTATCCTAATTAAATTTTTATAAAAACATCTTGATTAAATTTTTTTTTCTTTTAAAAATATGAATCATAGATTATGGCTTATTTTGAATTGACAAGAAACCATGATTGACACATGAAAAAAAAAAAAATACAGCTATATTAAAGAAGAATAGAAGGCATAAATTTCAAATAGTTTGAAAATTAATTATTTTAAATTTATGATCAGATGAACATTACATTGTAATTATAGGGAATGATTTTTTTTTTTTTTTTAATGCTAGAAGGCTAAGATGGCCAACAAAAGAAAAAAAAAGGATATTTATTTTTAAAGAATTCTCACAAAATGAAATCCCAGCTTAGCATTCTATAGAATATCTCTTTTGGGGATGAGGCAAAATACTGAAACTCTTAGTCCTTAATGATAATATAGCACTTGCCAGCTTAGCACAGAATATGCAATGACTTTTAGTGCAGATCAAACTCCTTCAAAATCGAACAAGAATAGGTATTTTAATGATGTGTGACATTTTTAGTTTATTTTAATGACATTAACTCAAGTGAATTTAGTATGTAAATAATACAAGAATAATTAAATTATTTGTTATAATAATAATAATAATAATAATAAAGGTATTTAGTAGAATAATCATCATTGAGGGTGAAATAGAGCACCAATATAAACAATATTTTTATGCATAAAATATAAACTCATAACTACTGTTAGAAAATTAGCAAGTGAAGCGAAGTAAAGATCATAAATAATGGTTCTTGGGGAAACGATATAACAAAAAGAGATACAATGGAAAATATGATATAAAAAACACATTAGATTTTACGTTAAAAATCTCTTACAAAGAGTAAAACTATAGACAAAGAAGAAGAATGCCCTCATCAAAAAGAAAATACAAAAAAAGATAAATAATAGCTCAAAAATAAACTAAAAAATACTCTCTAAAAGACCCAAAATAAATCTCACAAAGAAGATTAAGCCCCTTGTATCAAGTGAGATGGTGTTTATAGAGTTCTTCAAGATCTTTTACAAGAAAATGCTCAAGAAGAACCAATAAAGTAAGAGTACACATACTACAATCTAAAGATCATAATAAAATTAATCCAATAATAGAAGCCCTCGATCCATGCACTTATACTTTCTAACTAAAGCAATGTCACATAAAAATTAATCTAATAGTAAAAATTTTCAATTTGTGCCCATATTTTCCTGCTAAAGTAAGTGAGACCCACATAAATTCATGTCAAAATTTAACAAATATTATTGCTATGAAATCTACAATAAACCAATAAGATGGTAAGACACAAAATACTCTTTTTTGAGATATTTTATATAACATGTCCTATATTTTTACACCATCTGAGTATAGATTATGGTTCAAGATATCCCAACCCAAATTTTCTAAAATTTTCATCCATGAATGACATGAAGAAGCTTATCTTTTTTAAAAATATAAATTAAAAACAGCAATTTAATGTTAAGATGTAACAAGAATATTCAATATATTATAAGAAGTAATATAAAATTATATTAAAGAATCTGCAATCCTCCATGTGTTAATATATCTAGAAAACTTCATATGAAGAGTATTATACAAATATTTAAAAAAAGTTAGATATTAGTTGAATCTATAATTCTCAATGACTAGCATAAATATGACTTATGTCTTGCAATTTTGTTCGAGACAAATTCAAGAGCAAATAGTTCAATATAAGCTCAAATATTTTTTTTCCCTATCCTTCTTCTCTATCCTCTACAAATATATTTTTTTCTGCCTTATCTTTCATTCCAAGTGACTTGCGCGCAACTCTATATGAACATGAATTTTCCTTGCCGATTTGCAACTCATATTTTGAATGTCTAGATTTGGCCGAGGAAAGATATCATTTACAAGAGTTTCTCTTAAGATATCTGTACCATTTCGCTTATTATTTTTTTCAAATCAGAAATGGTCACATTTTTAATAAATAATATATGTCAACTTATGCATAATAGGAATTTAATATATTAGAAAGTGAGCAAAAACATCATATATTCTTCTTTTATATCACTTTGAGATTATTATGCGTGAAAACCAGGTAGAGAAAACACAAAAGCGAAATCCAAAGACATACATAGTATTTAAAGAGAAGAAAAAACTCCAAAAAATTTTACAAAACCTAAGAGGAAAACCACGCAAAAAATGCTTCCACTATGTATCCGTTTGAGTACAAAATCTTCCGACAAGGATTACAAATTGTATATCTGAGCGTATATACGTGATGAGAATAACGCATAATGGCGACAACAAACGAATACGGGCGTCACGATTAGACCGTGGAGTGATGAAGACGGCCGAGCGACGGCACGTGCGGCGGTGTGGTTGATGACCGTCAGTGGTGGCACTGATTGGAGGATCTTCGCTTTGGCTCTCTCATCTCTCTTGCTTTCTCCCTAAATGAGTATTTATATTGGAGAAGTGCCTCTAAATACATGCAAAACCCACTACCACTTCATCGGACGGTTCAAAATGATCCCTTTGATCATTTGATATATTTTGAATATTGAATGCTCAAAAAAGTCGAATTTTGATATCTTGGGCTTGTTAGATGCTCGTCAGATTTCGATTATTATAAGACTCCATGTTTTGAAACTTTTTTAGGGTTTAACGATATCCTAAAGTTTCCATGATATTTTAAGTTCTTGATTTTGACCAGTTTCAACTTCGGATCAGTTTGCTTTTAACGTCAAGATTCGTGCTTCGACTAATAGAATTTTCAGTGTCATATCAGAGATAATGTGGACTTAGGAGAATTTTGCATCTCACCTTTTATACAAGGTAGAACCTTCAACCTTCCCTTGAATAACTTCGTTTGTTTTCTTTATTTTATTCAGGTCTGCAAACTTCCAAATTATTTCCGTTGATATCAAACACAAACTAATTTCCAGCCTAAAATTCCGTTGTAGATATACTTTTACTATGTAAACTAACATTGTTTAACAGTAGCTATATTTTATTCCCCTCTTACACGTGAATAATAATTAAGTTTTTTTTTTCTTCCTACTATACTAGTTTATCATTCCCTGTACATTAACTGTCATGAAAAACGACCTCCCTCGCTGTATTATTATTGCTCATTATTCTATTTATTATTTATTTATTTATTTATTTATTGCCCTATATAGATCCAAGATCGCTCATGCAGTCCTGCTCATCTTCACATTGGTTACTGCCACTACTGTTTCCTTTGGCCCCATGGATATCTCCTCTATCGCAAGATATCTCTCACTCGTCTTCTTTTTCAATGTTGTTTCTTTTCCCCTAATTCATGGACAGCTTCCGCTGCCAATTACCGACACCCTTGCCATTCAACAGCATCAGGTTTACATCGTTCATGTTCAAAAACCTGCCGGCAAAAAATTCCATCTATTCCAACATAGAAAAGATTGGTACCAATCTTTCTTGCCCAACAACACCCTCTTCTCAGGCAAGCCACGTCTGGTCTATGCTTATCGCCAAGTGATCACTGGATTCTCCGCGTGGCTTACCAAAGATGAATTGAAGGCCGTGAAATCAATGGAGGGGTTTCTCTTAGCTCGCCAAAATATTATCCTACAGCATCGTACAACATACACTCCCAAATTCCTCGGCCTTGATAAGGGGCAAGGGATGTGGTATGAGTCTTGGTATGGCCAAGGTCAAATCATTGCTGTCATTGATAGTGGGGTGAAACCTACCCACCCTTCTTTCAAGGACCATCTCATGTCGCCGCCTCCCACCAAATGGAATGGCACCTGCTATTGGGGCAAACCAATCTGCAACAACAAACTCGCAGGTGCAGAAAATGTGAGGGTTGGCTCAGCCGCACCACTCGACACTGACGGCCATGGCACTCACTGCGCAAGTATCGCAGCAGGAAACTTTGTCAATGATGCCAATGTCCTTGGCCAAGCCCATGGAACAGCTGCTGGCATAGCGCCGAAGGCCCACCTCTCCATCTATATGGTATCCGAGGTGGATGACTTCCTTAAATCCATTGACAAAGCAATTCACGATCATGTTGATGTGTTATCAATTTCCCAAGGTGATCTTCACCCAGAATTCTATAAGAATGCGCTTGTAATTGGTTCTTTCGCTGCGGCAACAAAAGATATTGTCCCCTGCACGGCTGCACCAAACGAAGGCCCATCTGCAGGGACCATGGACAATGATGCCCCATGGATGGTAACTATCGGTGCTGCCTCCACTGATAGAAGAATTATGGCCACTGTAAAGCTTGGGGATACACAAGAGTTCAATGGTGAATCTGCTTATCAACCAAGTAACTATAGTTCACCACAGCTACCGTTAGCGAATATCATATTGTGCACTGACGACCAGCTTCACAATCTTAAATTTCATGGAAAGATAGTGCTCTGTAGACAAAGAGGTAACAATACTCGACTTGGTAAACTAGTCAAAGAAGCCGGAGGGGCTGCCTTAATTATAATTGGCAGCTTTGGAAACACTACATTTGCGGAGCCTCATGTGCTCCCAACCTCATTTATCACCAATTATGCGGGACAGCAGCTTATTGACTACTCAACCTCCACACCTAATCCGACTGCA
Source organism: Cymbidium sinense (assembly GCA_021442155.1). Classification (NCBI taxonomy): domain Eukaryota; kingdom Viridiplantae; phylum Streptophyta; class Magnoliopsida; order Asparagales; family Orchidaceae; genus Cymbidium; species Cymbidium sinense. The sequence goes on along the minus strand of CM038217.1, from coordinate 100,054,209 downwards.
GCCATTATCTTTAAAGGTACGCAATTCGGTGCACAATCCTCACCGGCGGTCGCCACTTTCTCCGGTCGAGGTCCCAGCAATTGGAATGGAGGCATCATTAAAACCAGATGTAATTGCACCAGGCGTGAATATCCTTGCAGCATGGCCATTTGAGATTGGCCAAAACCACACCGGCACTCACTTAACATTTAATTTTGAAAGCGGATGCTCCATGGCCACGCCACATGTAGCTGGTCTTGCTGCATTGCTTAAGGGCAACCATGCTAACTGGTCAGTTGCAGCGATCAGATCGGCGATCATGACAACAGCACGCATAATTGATCAAGATGGGAAACCAATTTCAGATCAATATAATGGGAAGAAAGCCAGTGTCTTTGATATGGGTTCGGGTCATATTGACCCTGTGGCAGCTAATAATCCAGGCCTCATATATGACATCCAGACTAATGACTATATCCGTTACCTTTGTGGTTCAGGGTTGTTTGATGATAAGCAAGTGAATACTATAATTCGGGGAAATATAACATGCTCTAATATTCGTAGCATCAAAGTTGAGGAACTGAACTATCCCTCTATAGGAGTATCTCTTGGTACCAACTCTGATGTAAAAACTGTAAGTAGAATAGTGACGAATGTTGGAGATGCGGACACTATCTATACTGTGGATTTTGAAGAGCCCAAAGGTGTGAATATTGTGGTTTCACCAACGGTTCTTCGCTTTACTAAAGTAGACGAGAAGAAGAGTTTTAAAGTCACGCTAAATTACAACAGTGTTCCCATGCCTAAAGGTGAAGTTTCAGAAGGCCAGTTATCATGGGTTTCTGGTAAATATCTTGTCAGGATCCCAATTGTCGTTACATCCGTTGTTACATTTCAGCCACAGTAGGCAATTCACTTCAATAATATGGGGCAAATTGAAGAAATGTAATCACAATTATGAAATAAACCTCAAAAAATAAGATCGAATAAGACAATATTCTTGCATCCAATGACATGTTCAGATAATTGTAAGCAAAACGTATTACCATTGATATAACAAGAAATAAGTTTTCGTTCCATCTATAATATCAACTCAATAAAAAAATAAAATTTTAAGTAATAAAAAAAAAGAAAAACCAACTACAAAGTAACTTCTAACCCCAAATTAATAAATGTTTATAAATATGAAATTGATTAAATAACTTGCATGGAAAGGTCAGCTCCTACATTGACAATGAGGGTATAAATGATTCCAATTGAGTTTCTTTTTTTGCTAAATAGAGCTAAGCTCATTTAATATATACTTAGCTCAAACTTGAGCTTGAGCTTGAGCTCAACTCAAGCTCATGTACTGAGCTCAAGTAAAAAAGTTAACCTTAAGTTTGACTCAAATACATGGGCAAGCTTGACTCAATAGCTCATTCATTTTCAAGTCAAGTTTGTGCAGGCTCAGCTCACTTATACCCCTATTGACGATCTAATAAATTACTTAGAAAAATTTATAATAAATGTGTTTGACATAATAGAAAACAAGTATTAAACATAAACAAAAATACATGGTGCATTCACCATGAATAGAAAAAAATATCACTTAAAATTTAATATTAGTATAATGAATATATTCATACCATCATGCTATAAAGATATTGTATGATATGAATGATTTAAAATGGAAATCACTCTATGATGATTTACATTATGAAAATACTCATAATCATTCAAATAAAAATAATACTGAATATATTTATATACTAACATATTCATGCGCAATCACATTAAACATATAGTATATATGTTCAAAGATGACCTAACAATCATCCATCATAATATATTTATATTTGTTCTTAAAAAATATATTGAATCAAATAAGTTTTTACTAACTTATACAAAATTAATAATTCTCAAAAGAATCTCACTACGGACCCATTGGTCAACTAATCACAAAAAGAATTCTACCATCTTTTTAAATCTATTATAAATAAGTGTATATATAGAGATAGTAGAACATAAAATAAAATAAATTATGAAAGTATATCTAGGCCAAAAACAGGATGCTATGTTGGCTTATATTGACAGCAACACTCTCAAGTCTCAACCAAGAAAAATAGAGTACGTAGTAACCAATCTGACTAAAAACTTGTAAACCATTAATTTATGGAAGATGCCAAAATGAAGCACTAGATTTTCCATTCAGAAGACAAATTAAGGTAGCACCTTTATTACATCCAAAGCGAGTCTTGCACAAGATCCATCACCACAGATATGAGCTTTTTTGGCGCTCCCGTGTTATAGACCTTATATTGGCTTTCAATCCTCTCTTTCTACTTCTCTACATTCTTGTGATTCCTATTATGCTCCTTCACGCTCTGCGCAACACGTAGGGGTCATCTTGAACCTTCTCTCAGACAACCCTGCTCAACATTGCCCTCCATGAAAGGTTTGTTTAAAATATAAATAAAATTAGTAACTCCATTATGGGGTATTTATAATATTCAATATAAATATTATTATAGAAATTTCAAGAATAAGTTATATGATATAAATTAATTTGAAATTCTATTAAAGGATTTAGAATCCTCCATATGCCAGTATATCTTAAAAAAAATCTAGAGATAGCTATATATTAGTTGGATCTAGAACACTCCTATAGCTGGATCTAGAACACTCTATGTATTAGTATAAATAGACTATATGTCTTGCAATTTTATACAAACTAATTTCAGGAGTAAAAACTTCAATACAAGATTTGAGTACTTTCTTCCCTTATAAATCATTGTCAAGCACTTGCTGTTTAGAAAACTTCTTTTTCATTCACTTAGCCTTGCCAAGCCAAAAGAGATGTCTTCAAACATGGCTCACTTATTTTCCTTCTTTTTCTTAACATCATCATCATCATCTTTTTTGAACTCTGCATCACTCTTCCACTTCCTTAATAATCATCTCCTCTTGCAACTTTTTTTTTTTCTTTTCTCACATCTCATCCTTGACATAATTCAATATTTAAGTGTTGTGGTTTCAATGGAGTTCTTCGATCTATTGATGTAGATGATGACGAAGTTTCTCATATGTGACAACTTCATCAAAAAATGATATGGCGAGGGACCACCTCAACCTCGCAATTGGTTCAGTTGTAACCATTAAAGTTAGGGTTTTCTTCAAAGCGACCAATGATTTCTTCTCATCATCTATAATATTTTTGAGATGATCTAAAACTGAATATATGGAGTGTAATTTTAGTTGTACAAGTTCTAATGGTAGTGTTTTGAAATTGGGTGAACAATCATTAAAAAGAGTGAGCGATTCAATTATCTAGGCTCTATTGTTTAAAATGACGGTGAAATAGATGGAGATATTATTAATAGAATTCAAGTTGGATGGTTGAAGAATGCATCCGGCTTGTGTGATAGAAAACCGCAAAACTTAAGAGAAAATTTTATAAGATGGTGGCACGCAATGATTTATGATGCAAAATGGATAAAATGCAAAACTAAGATTAAGTGTGAGATAGAGATAAATGCTATTATTCTGATTAAGATAAGATTAGAGAGAGAGCATTAGATTTGTCTTATGTTACAAAGACATTAGAGTTATTGAAGATGGATGCTTAAGATGTATAAAAATGGTATACTTGAATTAAATGAGAACAATGGAGAAGAAGGATTCATGTAGACCACCCCACATAGTGGGATAAAGGCTTGTTGTTGTTGTTGTATTGAAGGTAGATTTGATTTTCACTAGGTTATAGTGAGCACGATAAGCTTTCTTGATATTCTCACAGGATTCTTTCTTGGGTGGCCTTTGCAAACTTACTAAGATTATGGAACGACAACTATTCATCATATTTAGGGATAAGAATGTAGAAGTAATTATATTAGAATTTTTTTTCTTGTCAGGGTAAGTGCTCAAACCCGACACCTTGGGATTCTTCGTTTTACTTCCAACCAATACACTGTGTATTCGAGCTCTATATTAGAAGTTAATTAAATATTCTATAGTCAATATAACTATAGTTATAACAAAATAAAAACATAATTTGCATGAATAAAATTTACATTTGTTTCAATAAAGATGACGTATAAGAACAAATCTTGTCATCACATATATCATTTTTAAAGTAAAAAACTTATATAACAATTAATTATGATAAAGCTAACCACATTATATAGCATTTAAAAAGAATATGTGAATATGCAAAATAAATATTAAAGGAACAATTGATAATTTACTAAATGTCTAAGAAACTTATTGTAAATATGAATGATGACATTTATCTTTCAATAAGTAAAAGTTACTTATTTTCAGTTGTAACTGAAAACCACAATTCTGAGATTGGCACTAAAATAAAATGTTTACCACTACTTTGAGCAAAAGATGGGAGACTCGTGCACATCAGCTTGCTCATATGAGTAGCGAAGTGAAGAAGATGGGCATGTAGCTCTCATATGAAGGAAGAAGATGATAATGACAAAAGGTTAGAAAGGGAGAAGTGTGTGTGGTAAACTAGACGACATCTTCTTAAATCACAAGTATTTGTGGCAAAGAGCTTAGGATTCAACCATAAGGATGGTGGGCTATGGCAACATTGGCTCAGGCTAGAGCACAATTAGGGTTGGGGTATGATGATTGGGGAATTTCACATAAAAGGGTATGATGATGCCATTACGCCAAAATATGTTTGATGCTCTACATTTATAGAGCTATATTATTGTTGAAATTTTATGGGACTGATTGTTGGGATTTCACTAGATTTCCTCTTGCTAGATATGAAGAGCCTATTCAATTCTTATTAACTCCAAGCTGACTTTTGAAATTCCTTTTTTTCATTTGAGATTCTAATTTATATATTAATGCAAAAACAAGAATATGTGGTTTTGTTGTTGTCAAAGCTTTCTATTTATCAGAATCTTACCCAAAACCATGTGTTTGTGTTTTCTTATAAATGAGTGTGCTTATGATATATGAAAGCAATCTATAATTAATCAAAAATTATTTTGAATTAAATACAAATAATTTATGTATTGAACCAAAAGGCTTCAAACTTTTTTCATTTATAGGCCTAACAGTTGTGACATGAAAGATTTCTTTTGCTCCCTTTATGGGTTCATGTATTTAATCTAGTGCCTGAAAAATATATTACTTTGTGCCACCTTATCATTAAAAAATCATTTAAGACATATTTATATATCTAAAAAACTATGAATAGGCAATAAATCAACATTGATTGATTTTTTATTTTAATTTTTTCATTATTTAACTCTATCCTTAGCTTCCAAATAGAGATTCTAAATGATGTAAATCATTAGCAAATTAATGAATTAGTTGGCTTGATTGTGCTAAAAGTGTATCCATCCTATCAATAGTCTTCCAAAAAAGATCATCTTGCTTTCTTTAGTCATCCCCTCTAAAGCAAGTAATGACGTGTAGTCATACCGAGATAAATAATTTTTACACCAATCTAATTAAGGAGGCGTTTGAGGACGTTCTGCCTGTTGTGCGGTTTGAACCACACCACTCAGGCGTTTGGAGAACAACAATGGAACTGCGGCGGGTCTACATTTTGAGGAATATGCTACTGGAAAGCTGTATTAATCAACATGACCTGATTACCTACGATGACGGCTAAAAAGTTGCGGTTTAACTTCTTTGAAATAAATAATAATAATTTGTATAACCATCGCAGTTTCTTCATACAACAGCTTATTCTGCAGCAACTCCACTACTATTTTTTCATATAGGTGCAACTATCCCAAACAAATCCTGAATGCGTTAACTTTGTGTTTGTGCGAGTGAAGTTTTTCTCTCTACAATTCTAGAGCTCTAATGCCCAAAGTTTGATGCAAAATAAACTTTGGAGTTCAAGTCAAACCAAGATAACAAGTCATCATCATTATGGTTTTACAAACCACCTAATAAAAAAAAAGAAAAGAGCCTGAGCCTATCCAATTTTAAAACACAGCTTTCTAGGGAAACATCAACGATGTTGATAATTCTTTTCATAAATATGATAATCTTTACAAAGTAGAGTTATGAGGTGTATTAATAATTTGTTTTTCTTTTTCCATCTATTGAGTTTCGTTGTCACCAACTTTAATGTAGGATGATATCATGGGTATAAATAGGTATTTATGATGTCAATTACATACATGCATGGATATTGAATTTTCAATGAAATTTTGTATGATTATCTTTCTTCCTTGTAGATTCATATATTTTTCCCTTCTCTATAAGAGATCTCTTTCCTCACTTTCTACTCCATTTCTTGGAATTATTTCCCCTCTAGATCAAAATTGTCATGCATTAGTGCATAACAAATGGATTGATATTACATCAATTTTGCATCAAAGATCTTTATCTTGTACCAATTTTGAATGAGTTTGGTCCTGATCTGGATCAATTGGTATGAGAGCCATATTAATCCTACATAAATCTGGGAGGAGAATGATTGATCAGGCAACCACTACCTTAGGGAACTAAGATGCAATGCAATACAATACCAATTGAAATATCAAATATGAACTATAAGGGACAAAAATAAGATTGTCATGGGCAAGCTACAGTAGCACCATGAGCTCATTATAATACAAATAATGCCGCTACAGATATCAAAAACATAGAATAAGATTCATTGAAATCGTGCAAGGCATGTTAGCTTGGTGGTTGAAAGCCTAAGCTTTCAACCAAGAAGTCTTGAGTTTAAGCTCTTGCATATGCATTGTGTGTGTGAATTTATAATTAAATTCAAATGTTACTTAATTACTGTAGCAATGGAATCTAATGGAAAATTAAAATTACAAGTAACAAAAATGTCTCTTGATATTGCGGGAGTATAAATACCCAAAAATGGTTATTAGGTTGTAGAAAAGAAATGGAAACAGTTGCAACCACCTTTTCTGCGTAGCTTTTGAAATATAAGCAAATTAGTTATCTCCATGGTAAAGGAAAACAAACTTCATGAACACGTGCTATGAACAAATCAAATTCATAAGAAGGCGTTCAAGATACACTCACATAATTTAGAGGAAGATATGAAAAGGCAAGGTCCTTGATGGTAATACCATTAGAAATATGCTGCAGAAAGTGCCACAACCATTACCAAACAGAAATTTCTTCCTTATTTCAGCTTTCTGCTAGCATTGGCATTGTTCGCTGTAGGCCCAAACCATAAAACTCCATCTTCATCTAGTAGGGAACAAATGTTGCAACCTGCTTTCAAATACTTAAGATTGTCATATCATTTAGTCTTCTGGAATGGTGTCAGGTTCATCAGCAATATCCTTTTGGCTAATTTTAAGCCTAAGAGGCCTTCCATTAAGTTCCTGAAACAGTCATATTAGGTTGATTAGTTGAAATCAGTAAAATAGTGGCATTTAGGCTTTGTTTAGCATTCTTGCGCTAAGCTGTGCTAGGAATTAAGTGGATAACTACTAAGATAGATTAATGTCTAAAATATTATAAAACTCGTAGCCTTCTAATTAAAAAAATGTTGGGAACAAATAAGAGTGATTAAATGAGTAAAATAAATATTATTATTAAATTTATATGATTAAAAAATGATAAACTAATCATTAATAATGTGTGATTGATTAAAATAAACACTTTTTTTAAGCCGATAAAACCACCCTTATAAAAAAATAAGATATTTTTAGCTTTTTACTGTTTAACTTCATTTTACAACAATTAAACAAAATACCTTAGAATTGTTTCTATTTCAATAACAAGACTTTATCCCACTATGTGGAGTTGGCTACATGAATTCTTTTTCTCCATTGTGTTCTATTAAGTGTCAAATTCTTATTTAATTCTAATAAACTAAAATCATTTCTTATATATCATAGCCTAATCTTTTTTAGGTCTATTTTTACCTTTCTTAACATAAGGCACATCTAATATATCTACTCTCCTAATTGAGTCATCAGATGGCTGATATTTTATGTGGCCAAATCATCTAAGGTGGCTCTCTCTAACCTTAACTATTACTATAACTACTCTAACCTTATCACGTATATATTCGTTTCGCATTTTATCTCTAAGAGTAAAGCCACTCATCCACCTGAGCATCCTCATCTCTGCAACACCTAACTTAATTTTATGCTTCACTTTTACTGGCCAACATTCTACGCCATAAATCGTTGCAGGTCTTACCACCATCTTATAAAATTTTCCTTTCAGACTAAGCGGTATTTTTCTATCACACAATATGTCAAATGCATTCCTCCACTTCAACCATCCAACTTGAATTCTACTAATAATATCCCCATTTATTTCACCATCATTTGAACAATTGACCTGAGATATCTAAAACGTTCACTCTTTTTAATGACTTGATCACCCAATATTAGATCTTCTACAACTAAAATTACACTCCATATATTCAGTTTTAGGTCTACTTAAATGAAAACCTTTAGACTCTAAGGTTGGCCTCCATAATTCAAGTTTCTCTTAAACTCCCTCTCTAGTCTTATAAACAAGAAGAATATCATTTGCACCATAAATCATTGTAGGTCTTACCACCATCTTATAAAATTTTTCTTTCAGACTAAGCGGTATTTTTCTATCACCAAACATGTCAAATGCATTCCTCCACTTCAACCATCCAACTTGAATTCTACTAATAATATTCCCATCTATTTCACCATCATTTGAACAATTGACCTGAGATATCTAAAACGTTCACTCTTTTTAATGACTTGATCACCCAATATTAGATCTTCTACAACTAAAATTATACTCCATATATTCAGTTTTAGATCTACTTAAATGAAAACCTTTAGACTCTAAGGTTGGTCTCCATAATTCAAGTTTCTCTTAAACTCCCTCTCTAGTCTTACCAACAAGAAGAATATCATCAAAAAAAAGCATACACAAGTAACAGCTCTAGTATAAATGCCTAGCAAGAACATCCATAACTAAAGTAAAAAAGATATGGGCTTAAAGCAGATCCTTGATGTAATCCAACTGAAATAGGATAATATATTGTCAATCCTCCTTGTGTTTGAACTTAAGTAACAGCTCTAGTATACATATCCTTAATGACTTGAATATAACTAATATTAACTCTTTCCTTTTCTAGAAATCTCCAAAGCACATCTCCTGAAATTTTATCATATACTTTCTCTAAATCAATAAATAATATCATATGTAGATCCTACTTACTTTCTCTATACTTCTCTATCAAACCTCTAAAAAAATATATAACATCCATAGTAGACCTATCCAGTATGAAATCAAACTGATTTTGAGAAATTTTGTATCACATTATAACCTATGCTCAATTTCTCTCATAATTCCTCTATAATTTGCACACTCTTGTGTATCACCTTTATTCTTAAAATAGAACCAACAAACTCTTTCCCACTCATTTGGCATCTTTTAAGACTTTAAAATAATATTTAAAAGATTAGTAAACTAGAAAATTCATTGATCTCTTAAGCATTTTCACACTTCTATTAAAATATCATCAGGTCAAATTAATTTTCACACTTCATTTTCTTTAAAGCCTCTTCAACTTCAATTTTACTATTATGATGATAAAAATAAATTTCTTTATTTTCATTTAGGGTACTAAAATCACTAAAGTAAATCGTACTTTCACAACCTTATATTGAAATGTTCATCAAAATATTTCATCCACCTATATTTAATATCTTCTTATAAGAAAATACTTTATGAAATTTCATCCTTAATGCATCTCACATGAACTAAATCTTTACTTCTCTAATCTTTGATTGGCTAACATATACATACATCTTTCACCCTCTTTGGTATCGAATCTATTAAATAAATAACTAAAAATTGAATTTTTTTACATCACATATTGCTTTCTTAGAATCTCTATGAGCTGCTTTATATCTTTTCTAATTCTCTAAGGGGACACTTTAGAATTGTCTCTGTTGTTAAAAAAATACATTATTAAACAGACCATCAAGCTTAACCTCATCCACATGTAGTATTTAGAACACAACATCACAATATTTAAAGTTGAAGAGCCAATTAAACAACTCCATCCATAAAGTTTAGAGCTAATTAAATGTCAATTTAAGGGCAATTGAGGCATTCCGCAAATGCAATGTCTAGGGAGGGGTTGATGCATGTAATCTCTTTAATTGCAAAGTAATTGCTTTAATACTCAATTTAGGGACCTCTGTATAAGACTGTATGTAACCTAATCATTCAGGCCAATCATCGATTTCAATTTAGCATATAGCTAAAATTAAATACTCGTTCATGAACTTAGGCATGTGGTACCAAATGAATCAAGAGGTTACCTTCCCATCCAAGTCAGAGATAGCAGCCACTGCTTCTTCATTTGTGGCAAAAGAAACGAATCCATATCCAGCAGACCTCCCTGATGGGTTAGTAAAAACCACTCTAGCAGACACTGGTTTGAATTTGTCTGCGAAGAATTCCCTGAGATTGACAGACCTTACTTTCCAAGCAAGATTTGATACATAGATCCAGTTTCTTGTTTCTTTCTTAGAAGCAATTGTAGGTGCTAGAGTAGAATAAGGTTTCTTAAAGCTCTTTGCTAGTTCAACTCTAATGATCCTTCCAGACAATTCCTGCAAAAGATAATACCGTCTGTAACAAAACTTGAGCAACGAAAGTTATATAGTTATCAAGATAAATAAATTCATTCTCTAATCAACCCAAAACTAAGAAGCACAAGCAAAACCTGTCATTGTGGTAAGCAAATGAGCATAGTCAATACAACCTTTGTGCCTTAACAGATGAATATCAAAGAACAGATGCAAAAATAATTAAAATGTTTTTAGATCTTACTTGGAACTAATCGCCAGTTAGGTTCACAGTCATTTACATAGCAATGTTATCTAAACAATAGCATCACTAAGATTGCAGTTTTATCTACATATAAATGTCATTAAAGTAGTAATGTAGTCCATCAAATGCATCACATTTGATCAAAACATATCTTATTTAACGAATGTATATGAAAATTGAGAAATTACACTACTATCTTAATGATACTTCTATGTAGATAATTTTAAAAACATGTTTCAGGAAACTAAGACACATCTTCTTTCTTTCTAGATTAAATAAATAAATAAATAAAAGAACTCCAATACTTGTTAGACTTCTTCCTCAAAAACCTATAGGCCCTGCTCGATTTTCATCATGAAGTCACCCATCTCGCCAATTTGCTTGATTTCAGCTCACCCTCCTCTCTATTTTGAAATATGTCGATGCCTACAATAACCACTTCAGCTCCACTCTCCTAACTAGAGGATGTTCAATTTAAAACAAGTAAGAACTGTCGCTTCCTTCAATCTTCCACCTCACCTGATATGAGGATCCCAAATTACAACTCCTCTCTATTTCAAACTCTGCCAACATCAGCAAGAACTTTCACTTCCACAATCACCCATATCGCCAGATCTATTTGACTCCATTCAAGCTCACCCCTATCTCTCTTTCAAGCTCTACAGCATCAGCAAGAATTATAAATCAGGGGCTTATAGTAAACCCTCACACCTACTCATCATTTTTATTATAAATTTAAATATATATATATATATATATATATATATATATATATATATATATATATTAAACTACCAAACATATTTTTATATTATATTAGAATAGAAATAAAATAAATTAAAAATACAATAAAAAAAAAAAAGAGATCCCAAATAGCTCCTTATATTGCTATCAACTAAAACTGAAAGGCCAAGACTCTTTGATGAAAACTAAGAATACAACAAAATAGAATCAAGCACTAGAAGAAAGAGACTCAAAAAAGGACAAGAGAGAAGAATAGCCAAAGTTTATCTCAAAAAAAAAAAAAAAAAAAGTATCTCTGATTAAGTTTGTTCTTAAATGATAAGATATAAGGCTTGAATCCCTAATAAAAATAAGATTAAAAAATAGAGCTCAAAGATAAAATCAATTATTTAAATTCTCTTCTAATTCTATCTAAACTAAATTTAATCCTAAATAATTTAAATTCAAATCTAGAACTATCCAAAAAAAGATAATTAGAGCTATTTTCAAATAAAATAAATTTATAATTTTAATTATAAAAAAAGCTAAATAAATTCTAAAATAGCATACCCAATTTCTTGTTTTACATCAATTCCTTTGAGTTTGATAAAACACTTCTTCTTAGGAGTTATACAAAAGTCCTTCCTTTAGAAATCTAGACATAGAAGTCATAGGATAGGTTCATGAACATCTTTATTACTATCAACATTTGTAATCAAAACATAAAATATAAAGTATGAAGGCTTTGGATACGAACAAAATCCTATGTCATAAAATATCTAAAATAGTATCATAGAATATCTCTTAGTCACAAAGCAATTTCATTAATGACAAAATGAACTTAAATCTATGATGGACTAAGCAATAGTATAAGAAGCTAAGGCACTATTTATATATTTATTTGTAAAGTTTGGGAAGTAATAAATATGTTTAAAGACTCAGGAGAAGTAGTAATGGCCTATAGCAAGATGTTTTACTCATCTCTAGTTCAAGCTCATTTTTAGGCATGGAATTATTAAGCTTATAATCATACTTAGGTTTAATCATATCACCAAGTTCAAGTTATGAACACAAGGAGAGAAAAGAGAAACCATTGAATTTGGAGGAGCATGAGAGTGGAGTGGTTGGATAGAGATGTGAAATGAATATAACAAGTTTTGTATTATAAATGTAATGTTGTTCTACTTTTCATAACTTTCAACAATATTTTAAAGTGGACTGGAATATGATGCAGAATATGAAGCTTGATAAAATCTAGGATAATAAAAACCATCATAGGTTTAGAGATAATTCGATGACTCATCAATTGCATTACATAGAACTTTCAAATAATATCTAATCTAATCAATGCTAGCTAAATCTAAATTATGCTCAAAATAATCTTCCAAATGGAATGTTTTAATGTTTGCCACATAGCTTCCACATAAACTATGCTTCTTCAACAACTAAACTTCCTTGTACTAATATCATGATAAGAGATGCAAAAAATTTCAAATAGTTAGAAACTAGAATTTAAACAATATACAATGCCTACTTATTGTAGAAATTGATATTATTGAAGCCATTTTGATGATGAGTCTAGACGATAATGATCAAGAAGTAGGATTAATAACTTGCTTGTTGTGATATCTCGTTGAAAAAAAAAAGAAAATTTTGAGCCAACTATTGTCGTTCGACTGAGCCGACAATAGTCAGTCTCACTATTTAATGAATTGTGCGAATGAAGGGGTGGGTCGATCAAAGATGAATCGAGGGAGCCAAAGTGAGGGAAGAGACAGAGAGTGAGCAAGGGAGGGAGAGACGAGGAGAGACTGAGGCTCGCTCGGAAACAATGAGGTTGGCGAGGTCAATATCAAGCTAGCTGGTAAAACCAAGCAGCCACCATGTCCCAAGCACAAGCACCCGTAGGTATCCAACAACAATAATTATCTCTCCACTAACACTATAGCCAACCCAATTAGTCTCAACCATCAAAGCATAACAACTTCTGCAATGCAATGTCATCCAAGACAAGATATTCTTTTTACACTTGTATCAAAAGTTGTATTAAATAGGCCACATACATCCACTGAATAAGTGAATTACTTCACTCAATGAAAGACGATCATCAATATTTCTCTTTCTATGTTCAATACTTTATCATGGTATAAGAACATTGTTGACTTTCATCGCCGTAAGTCGTCTTCAAGTTCATAATGAATTTGTGAGACGAATCATAATCGAAGTGAAATCTGACATCGAAATTGGTCGAAATGATCTCCGTCGAGCGAACGTCATTCATTAACGTTGAAATTGATCAATATACAATTCGGCCGGTCAATTAAGAAGAAAATCCATCGACTCGCCACATATCGGGTTGGGAAGGCTGCGACGATCGAGATAGCTCGTTCGTGAAATTGATCCGCATAATGTTGAAACATCAAAACCTATCAAATTAGATTGTTCGCGCTCAATTCAGATGAATTTGCGCAAAAATCGAACAATCGAAAGCGACGACATGCAATTTTGAGAAATTGGCGATTTGACGGCCATAACGGCTCCGATGCGACGGCCGTAAAATCAAAACAACCTGATCGATATATATATATATATATATATATATATATATATATATTAACTATATGGCGACGCAATTGCGTAAAGTCAAAATTAAAATTTATTTAATCTCTTAATAAAAAAAAAAATTTTAAATCTATATAAATATCTATCAATACCCAATCCTAATACGCACAACTCTCATTCGCAGCCTCGACTCCAAAAAAAATCGAGCGCCGCAAGCCTCCCTCCCATTCTCTCGCAGCCAAACGAGATCCTCCTCCCTCGTTCCGTCCATGCAAGCCGAGCAGTCGAGAGAAGGTCTCGATTTCCTCTCGATTTTCCTCCTAGCCGCACGAGAGCCGAAAATCTTTCTCTTCCTTTCCCGCTCTCGTTTTCTCTTGGACGGGAAACCGAGCCATTCGCTCGATTCAAGCAGCCAAACTCTCCCGTCTGCCCGTCCTCTTAAGCCCGAACCACACGCGGGCCTCTTCCCGTTTTTTCCATCCGAAACCCGTAATACTGTAGCTCGGTATGGTAGCATTTACTGTAGCGCTACAGTAGCAGGTATTGTAGCACTGTTGCTATAGCACCAAAAATATTTTTATTTTATTTTATTTATTTTTTTTTTTGCCCTTTCTTATTTACCACCTCCAATCTTTGGTCAAATTCCAAACCACGGAATTTTAAATACTTGTATGCATATTTCTTGACGCGACGAGGAAAATTGTGCTTGCTTGCAGGTGTATAAGTATCCCGTACACACCTTTTTTAGCGTGGTAAATATATCTTATATCGGTGTAGCCTCATACACGCTTTTCTTTGTATAGTGAGAAGGCACATTCGACGCGATATTTATAATACTCATATATATCTTTCTTCGTAATGGGGCGATCGGCAACCTACCCTAGGAGCGATGTCGGGATCTTTAGAAATGATCAAACTTTATATCGATAAACTAGCGGTTTAACATAAAATCAACTATAAATCTAAAATTGATATTTAAATTGACATTGCAAGTATATAAGTAAATGTACACACATTTCTTGGTGTAGCGGGAAAATTTGTGTTACATCTGAAGTCTTGACTTCATACGCTTCTTGGCGTGGTGAGATTCTCATTCGGTCATGGTGTTTACCATATATGTCTTTTTCTTGTAATAGACCGGCCTGTCACATGTGAGGGCGCCGGGAGGCTAAATCTTATCAAAATTTCATATAAATTCCTAAACATAT
This sequence comes from Cymbidium sinense, assembly GCA_021442155.1. NCBI lineage: Eukaryota > Viridiplantae > Streptophyta > Magnoliopsida > Asparagales > Orchidaceae > Cymbidium > Cymbidium sinense. The sequence continues at coordinate 100,038,958 of CM038217.1, read as the reverse complement.
AATGAAACTCAGTCAAAATAAGTAACATTATTCAAATCAAATAAACTTAAATCAATATTGAATTAAATAACTCGCATGAGCCCCGACATTACGCTGAATGCTTAAACTTAGAGTCTGAGAATGTTGCGTGAGTTGACTCACGATTAAGTCTTAGGACCGGGTCCGGGTTAACAAAATCTAAAAACTTAATAATAATATTATAAGAATTCTAACTCAATAAGGCATCTAAGAAGCTAATTTTGTCATATGAATGTAGATCTGATCCTCTATTATTAAATTCATAGAGTCGACAGGATCTGAAACAATAAATCATCCGGATAATGGCTATGTTGAATGGAGATTCAACCGGAGGGGATACTTTCATCAAAATATGTTTAAATTTTCAAATAAAATTAATGTAAATCAAGTGTAAACTCAAATGCAAAATATAATATGTCATTAAGCTATACATGCTTAAATGAAATTCAATCTCTAAAAAAATTTAAAGCTAAAATTCAACCCGTCTTTCGCAATTGTTTGTTGAAGGTGAAAATTAAGAAAACTCTAGCTCACAAAGAAGTCAAAATCAAATCAAACGTATTTTTATATTCACTCTCAATCAATCTCACGTTAATAAGAACGTTGCTCGAATCCTCTAACTGCTGCGGGATCATATGATGTAATTATGAGAGTCCTACAGGGTGGTTATTGCCAAATAATGATTATATTACGGTCGCGTAGCTTTATGTTCTCCAATAGTTACGCCGCTGAAATGTGAATTATAGGGTGCACCTGATAGAGTAAAAAGCTCTCTATCAGCTAAGGTGAACTTAAACTTGTCGCTTTAGATAAATACCACCCTAGGTCTATAAGGTTCCTTTGGACGACAACCCATAGCTGGCAAAATACTTGATCGGGTTGGGTCATTACTCCTTTAAGTAGATTAGAGATCGGAGATGATGAAATCATGGGATCTTGATCAGGCGCGTCATCATTCCCCCAACCATCAGCTTCAAGTTAAATGATAATAAATTTCATAAATCTAAATTTCAAAATTCAAGTATTTGTTATTCGTTCGATTCATTGATCTAAAGACTAGTCTTGTCAAAATTCTCTCTCATTGAGAGTAACTTATAGTGCTTGCTTTATAAACCCTAACTAGATCTAAAGTCCTTACAAAATGAGGGTGAAATCTCTGGGTAATGTTGTATCTATTATTCCATTTGCCTTCTGAAAATTTAACCGATATTTAATCTACTCTCTTAATCATGAGGTCGGTGGCGAATTTTTGGAGCCCACAAACACATGCCCAAGAGAACCACTCTTTATAGGTCCTGGTGATAGTATTTCTCTACCATCTCTTTTCCACTAGCTTCTATTTTTTTTTTCCTCTATAGATCAATCAATCACTTATATTATGAACCCTTCAGCTATTGTCTTCCTTTCTCAAAATGGCTGAGATAACCATTCCTCTTCAACTCAATTTTTAGGCTAATGACTTTGACTGCTATCTTAAAGGATGATCCATTTGTCCAACAAAACAAATTCTCAAATAATACTGGCCAAATTTCTCCAAATATCCACTACAGCACTTAGATGCTTAATGATTAGAATACAAATACTACTTTGTACTCCACAATAGTCACCTTTATTCTACCCAATGTGCTTAATCTAGATTCATGTGTGGATATATGGTTCACCAAAGAATCAATCATGAGTTGATCAATTAAGGAATAAACTCCACAATCACTCGATAGAATATCAATCCATGACCTAATATCAGTTGAAATTAAAAACCAAGTTGACAATATTGCTATTGTCTGTTCTCACATTGATTCTAAAGATATTACCTTATATATACTCAATCACCTTTCTCAAAATTATCAAGCCTTTAAAATAGATATTCATACCAAGCTCACCCTTACTAGCTTAGATGGTCTCTATTCTCTTTATAGTGAAGAAATCAATCTAGCCAATAAAGCTACTTGTGAATTTCAATATATTCCACATGCCAATCCCACAATCGTCTAAAGGAAGTGCTAAGGTTGGTTCTCTCATTCTCCTCGCAATTATGTTGACCTTCACATATGCTACGCAAGTCAAATTGAGCTTATAAGGTGAATTCATCGACTTCAGATGCTTTAGAGCACAAATCGGCTGAGATCGCTTGTCGAAATCGGTCAATGACCCAATCGACGAGCGAACTTCACCGTCAGCATCAAATTGGAAATACAAATATTGCATAATATAAAGATCAACCGATCAAGCGATCGAGCTATCAATACGACTACACGCATATCGAGGTCAAGACGCGCCCACTTAAACGAAACGACATTTGTTCGCGAAATTGATTGCATCGTTAGTTTTGAAACGTCAAAATCTATCAAGATTGTTCGCACTCAATTCAGACATGTCTGCGCGAAAATCGAGCGATCGGAAATGATAACGCACATTTTGAGCTAAAATTGATTCAATTTGACGTTGATTTTAATCAAATTGTCTCCGATCGCGAAATGGACTACCGTTGCGTCTGAAATATCGAAATGAGCTAAGATTGATATAGATATTAACTATGTGATTTTATCGATGTGAAATTTACATTAATACTGATTAGACATTTAAAAAGTTAACAAAAAAGTCCTAACTTAATCCTAACTAACCTAAATCTAATCTAAATCCCTAAAACCGCACGGCTCGTCCTCCTCTTCACGCGACCCGTCGAGCTTCCCCTTCCGAGAAAGCTCCTCACCGACGCCGAACAACTCTCCTTCACGCCGCTCCATCTCCTCCAATTGCCCCTCTTACATACTTCCCCTTAGAAGGCTTCTTCCTCTCTCATTTTTTTCCTCTCTGAAGCGCATGAAGCGAGACCTTCCCCTTCTTCCTCTTCTCTCCAACCCCAAGCAATGGTAGGGTTCTTCTCCTTCCTCTTCCCTCTCCTTCTCTTCTTCATCTTTTCCATTTCTCTCATTTTCCCCTAAACCGAAAATCATCTTTTCCATTTCTCTCCTTTCTTCTAAACCGAAAATTCCTCCCCTTCCATTTTCCCCTCATTTCTTCCAAACCGAAATTTCCCTCTTCTCCCCTCTCTTCCTTCTTCGTCAACCTCAACACCAAATCGAAAATCGAAAATCCCTCTTGATCCGTTTCCTAAAACAGCAAGTATAACCTTCTTCAAATTAAACGCACATCCACTGATTTTCATCCTTCAGACCTTTCCTTTTGCCGTAGCCGAAGAATAACACTGTCATCAGGCAGGTTCTTCTCTTAGTTTCCAGCATGTCTCCCTCCATTTCCTTCAGACCTTTCCTCTTGCCGCAGCCGAAGAAGAACACCGTCATCAAACAGGTTCTTCTCCTGGTTTCTAGCATCTCCCTCCCTGTCTCCCTCAGCTTTGGTGAATGTGCAACAGATTTGAGTTGGAATGTGTAAAAGAAGAAGTATTATGTGTATGGATTGTATGTGATGTGTTTCTTTGCAGTTTTAAATGCCTCATTATGCTCATCAGGGCGAGACGAGATGAATATCGACCGAGGTGTTACAAAACACCAACCATCACGCTCATCAGGGCATGACTGGAAGGCCTTCAAAATTGTTAGATGTCGCTACCCTAGCCGAAATGTTGCTAAAATTTCGTCAAATCTTTGGACTTAAAAAAAAATGGAAGAATAAAAAAAGAACTGGCTTAAAAGCATAAACAAAGAAATCTAAAGTTAAATTCAAATTAAAAGAATCAAACAAGGAAAAAGAGGGGAGGGAAAATAACATACAATGAATACAAAGGTAAAACATTAAATCAAAGAGAAAAGAGATAAAAAGCACTTACAAGATTTATCTTAGTAAAGTGAAAGCTCGCTAAAAAAATTAACCCTTCTCTTTCAAGTACTCCAACTCCTTAAGCAAGTGGAATGAAATAGAACCCTCCCCCTCTTATAGTCTTATTTATAGTAATTGGAGGAAACAATGTGGAACTCATTCTTATCTAAATTTAATAACCAGGTGTGATGACAGGGTTTAAGGGATGATACTAAACTCACAAACTTTAATTGTAATCCTCAGTAGTTTAAATTGAAGCGGTAAAATGGGTTATCTTTTCTTCAAACTTCATAAAACTAAACAAGCTTTAGTTGAAACTTGGAGAGGGTGATATCAAACTTATAAGAGAACTAATTGAACAATTGAAAATTAGAGGATATCGAAAAAAGTGGGAATCTTGATTGAACATCAAATCAAGGCATAAGAGAGTCTCTTGGAATGAAGATATACTCTTCAAAGATACCCAAATAAATTGAAGAAAATTAAAGAATTCATCAAAGATTTTACATGAGATCGAATGATTGCTAATAAGCATAAGCAATGAATCCTTGGAAAATGTTTAAAGTATACTCATCGCTTCATTAAATACTCGAATTAGATCAAGGAGAAATTGAGTATAGTTGGTGATGAATTTGAGAATTGTAGCGAGAATTATTGAATATTAGTATCAACTTAGAATCAATTAGATATTAATTTGAAAGATCTAAGATATTAGATCAATTTACATACGTCAATTCATGCAACGTTGTAAAGCGAGAGCGTTAATTAAAGCGTTCTTAAATACGCGCGAGCCCCAATCAATGTTTAGATTCATTAATGCGGCATGTTAACTGCTTCCGGTTTAGTCTTAAGATTGGATCCGGGTTAAAATAATCTAAAAATCTATTATAAGAATTTCAACTTAGTAAAATATCGATAAAATTTAATTTTTACGTGAGAGATCGATCCTGTTAGGGTAAATAGAGTTGATAGGATTTAAAGTTCTCAAATATATTAAATTCAATCAATTAACTACCCCGATGATGGCTATGTTGAATGAAGATTTCAACCGGAAGGGATACTTCCCATAAAAATGCTCTTGTAAGTTCAAATCAAATTAACCCAAATTAAGTAGCAATCTAAAAAACTGCTTAAATAAAATTCAATCATTAAAAACTTAAAGCAAAACTTAATCTATCCACCTTCCACAATAGTTTATCGATGGTGACAAATTAAGAAAACTCTACATGAAAATTATATCAAATCAGTGTTCCATGTTCACTCTCAATCAATCTCGTGTCGGTGGGCTGGCGGTGTCCTCCCGGTGTGGCTGGCCGAAACTCACGATGATGTAGTTATGAGAGTCCCGGTCGAGTGGTTTGGTAGGTGTCCATTATAACGATCACTATCATATGCTCACGATGGCTCTCTTTTGAGTTGTAAATCATAGTATACTGATAGGGCAAAAAAATTCTCGTAAATTAAGCTTTGCGTATCTCGCAAATATCGCATCAGTCTCAAAGATTTTTTGAACACGCGTAACTTCGTGTGTTCGATAAAGATCCTTCGATCAGTTGGGTCATTCTCTCATTAGTAAGCGATGGCGGGATGGGAACCATAAAATCTAGATGCTCATCATTCTCCCAACCATCGCCTTTAAGCTAAAAAATGATGAATTTCATAATCTCATTTTAAACTCTATATTCTTCTTATCACGCGTTTAGCGATCTAACGACTAGCCTTAATCGAAAGTTCTCTCACACTTGGGAGGTAATTAACTTCTGGTGCTCACGCATAGACACAGGCAGGATCTAAAAGTACAAAATGAGGGTGAAAACTCGGGTAGTGTCTTCTACTATCTCTCTCTTACATTGCGATATTTTAAAATCATACTCTCGTCATTCATATGTCGAGAGGTCAGTGACAAATTTTCGGAGGCCATAAATTGCGACTACAATAAAAAAAATATATCTAAAGGTGAACATTTTATCAATTTCTCTAGGAGGCAAATCTTGTTCTTCAGATCTCAAATGTTAAATCAGTGAAAAAAATGATCACTCAACTGCACACTATTAGCATACACACCAACCTTAGCTACAACCTCTCTCATCTCATTTTTGCATAATCTTTACTCTATTCATAAGCTCACATATGATAATGCATGTTCTATTTTCTTTGATGCTATTGGATACCATACCAAGACTTTAAAACCAAGTGAAGCATGTTCACAAGACCATATCAAAAAAGCCTGTATTGACAACACCCTTCCTCATGATCTCCATCTTCCTTAAGACATCTTGCTTTGCTATCGCAACCTTTGGCAAAGGCACTGTGGTGCTGCTGACTTAGGCATCACAACACTTTGATTTTATCTTTTTAGGCAAGCAACACTTATCTTTATGCATACCCACTTCACTTTTTACATATACTTCCTATAATCTTGCAAACATATATAAACATCTCTTTTTTGAATCAATACAATTGCATACAAACCATCTAAAATTATCCATTAGGATATTTGGGACCTTCCCAACTATTTATAGTCAAGATAATAAATGATATATCTCTTTCTTTAATGTCTTCTCTAGATTTTGCTAGGTGTTTCCCATGATACAAAAATCAAAATCATCACAAAACTTATTCATTTCAAAAATATGGTTGAAAAATAACAAAATTATTCCATAAAAATATGATGGTGGAGAATACAATAACACTGAGTTTTAAAATTTATTTTATCAATGAGTACTTAGTATCAACTCAGCTATCTCCACACTCTTGAACAAAAATGATGTCATTGAATGAAAACATTGTCATCTAATTGAAACAATTCACACCTTGATACTTTAAAATAATCTTTCTCATTATCCCCACGTTGATACTCTTGCTCATTGTAATCAATTTAATTAATAAATTACCCTTCAAAAGAACCAAAATATATTCTACTTACCATCTACTATATAATAAACAGCCTCAATATTCTCATCTATGAGTGTTTGGTTGCAAATGCTATCTATGGCTACAACCTTATTCACCACATAAACTAGCCCTAAAATCATTGTTGTATTTTCATTAACTATACTTCTTACAAAAAGTTATAAATGCTACAATCCAATCACAGGAAAGATTATCATTTCATGCCATGTTAAATTTGATGAAATTAGCATTCTCTCAAATTATTCCAAATTGTAATAAATCGAAGAAGTCCTAGGTCAAACTAGTTGAATCCCTCCCTTAAGCAAGCTACGACAAACCCTCGATCTCCTAGCCACTTGAATCACTTGCACATTGCCACACCAAATTAAGCCACAAAACCCTTCACTCCTTTTCTTCTCGTGATGCAGCCTCTCCCTAATCAAAATAAAAATCTCATGCTCCTCAACCATCTCTATTCACAATATAAGAAGGCAAGTTAGGGCATCTCACCTCACATTGTTTCCTCCTTCCTAAGACATCAAACCCCTCTAGTGATCTCTCCCTCTCATGTCTTCCTTCCTCACAACCACCAATTTGATGCCCTAATCCTCATTTTCTTCTTCTTTTTCTTTGTCTCCTCCACTAAAGTTATTGAGAGGAGATTCACTATTTTAATTCATTAAATATTAATATGTTTTGTATCAAAAATTAACGATTAGAATTTGATTATTATTGATTTCTTCTCACAAATTATAAAACTTTCTTCTCCTTTTGATATGTTGGATTTAGAAAAGATAATGAATTTATTTATGATAGTAGGTTAATGTTGTATGTCATATCTCAGAGCAACAATAATTAGACTAGGTCAATTTTAAGTAACTAATATTGAATAAGTTTGAATAATGACTCTCAATGTAGTATTTAAGGTTTAGTGTAATTAAGGTTGACAAGATTAAGCCTTATATTATCACATGTTTGACTACTTATTATAGTTCAAATAATAATTTAGGATTAATATTAATTAAGTTTCACTTGGTGACATTGATTTGATTTTAAATAAATTTGAATTTCATATTAATTGATTAGAGAAGTAACTTCTATTTATTAAAAGATAACTACACCCTTCTTCGCTAGAAAAACTATCATTAATATTTGTAATAAATTTCAAACTAATTATGGGTTATCAATCTTGAATTTGATATTCAATTACTTGTTATAAATATATTTGAAGATCTTTTTTTATGTCTGTAATGAAATGACAAGTTGCATATATAGTTTTGCTTTGATTTGTTGTTACATAAATATTTATTTGTTGAATTTATTCCAGTAGTTGAAAGATCTATTTTACATGCATGTCATCTTCATCTAATGCAGTAAATTTTATTCTTGCAAATCATGTTTAGGCGGGTAATAATACTAGTCATATCATTTATAAAACACAAGTTAAACACATGCTTATAATATATAGAAATTATATAATTGTTTGCAATAATGTATAAATTAATAGAACCCTTGTGGATACTGACTAGTTGGGCTGAGTGATAACTTTATTGAAAAACATTGAATTTCTATATGTTGGTGTTTACCATCCCAATTTCAAGATGTTTTGATAAAATCAATTATAGATATGTATATAAATGTACAATGAAATGATAAATGATTCATAAAATCGTATTTAGAGATTCATAATTATATTGATATAATTGCATATGAAAATGTTAGGATAGATTTGCATTGCTTATAATTCAACGCACAAAAAATAATGAACATCATATTGAAAATCATCTTAGAATTGATGACATTTTTCTCTTTTACAAATATAATATTATTCTAACCTGATAATTTGATGACATATATATATTTTTATTAAATAGAAATCATGCTTTTATTTTTTTCATGCTACATGCTCTAGTGCGTTGCCTTTTATATTTTAATAAATAGCAGTTGCTTGCTGAGATTAAATCATCAAACTCATTCATAAATTTTTCTTATACCTAGTTCTTTTAAGGTGCTTGAAGAACCATCACCAGAAAAGCAAGTTTTTTAGCAATAGAAGTTCATTTGTTATTTTTTAAGTTTATATTGTAGCTCTATTTGTACTTTTGTTGGGTTAGGCATTTTTTCTTGTGTAGCTTTTGCTTCCATTTTCCTTTCATTAGTTAGTGCTTTGCTCATTTGTTGTACTATTACTATAAAATGTATTAATAAAATAAAGTAAGATTGATTTTTATTTGCTAACTTCTATTATTCATAATTCCTTATATATGAACCATTCTCATATGAGTATAAAATAGGTTTAAATTGATCTTGACTTTTAAATTTTATTTTAAAAATTAAGGTCAATCCCCTTCATCACATCCTGTGTTGCTCGAATATACTAGCTTCTAGAACAAAGGTATGACACCAATCTCCTCACAATTCTTCTCTACAACCCATAGCTCTTATGCCACTTGCTCTTCTTCTTGTTTTCAGTATAGGTTCTCCCTTTACATCAGTCTATTAAATCATCCTACTTTTTACAGTGCTATCTCAACCATTTCCCACTTTTGTCTCACCGTTGGTATCCTCTCCATTACGATCGATCTACAATTCTATCTCTTCTACACATCCTATGCCTACCAGATGCTAAGTTCTCTAAAATCAAAATAAATTTTAATCATAGCCATATCATTCACTCTCCAACCACCGCATGCTATTATACTATGGCAATTAAAATACCTGAATGAAAACCTTCCATGTAATAAAAAATTCATGTTCTCCAAGCTCAAAGTACCTATCTTCTTATTCCACAATCTTTGCAACAAAATGTTCTTGGTATCAAATCAATCTTCAAAAAACAAATTCACTCTGATAGCACAATTGCATAGCATAATGCTTAACTAGTTGGTTTAGGCTGCAAATAAAAGTATAATATTGATTACACAAAAACACTTAATCCTGTTGCAAAAAAAAACAAACCATCTAATTGCTACTGATTGTTGTTCTACACCATAATTGGCCAATCATGCAAGTATATGTCTCTAATGCTTTTCTTCATGGTAAGTTTAACAAGACAATTCATATGACTCAACTTCCAAGCTTCAAAGATCCACAAGTTTTTCATTATGTTTGTCTTTAAAGAAAGCCATTTATAGTTGCAACTCCATCAAATCATCTCCAACAACAACGTTTCATCTTCAAAACTATTGATCCATTTTTCCTAATATGCAATCGGCAACAAACCAAAATTTAGTTACTCATCTGCATTAATGACGTACTTCTTACTAGTAACATCCTACAACAATTCATGCCTTCACAACCTCCATGGCTGGTTTCATATAAAAAATCTGGACAACATTTCTTACTTTCTTGTTATTGAAGTTATTCCCACCACTATCAGTGTCACTCTCTATCAATCAAAATACATTAATGAAATATTTAACAAATCAAGTATGCTTGATTGTAAACCTATCATCAATCTAATACCATTCAAACTTGTTTTCAATGAAGCATCCAACTCTTTGTTTACTTTTATCAATAGCTTTCTGAATACATCTATTGCAGTCCAGACTATTCATGCCAAATTAAATGTGCAAAATGTCGGTTAATAAAATGCTTAAGGATCAAAATATAGTACGAATCAAAAAAGAAAAAAAAAACTGTCTTACAAAAGAATCCAATTTCTCGATTGCAACTTGAGCATCCTCCGGAGAAGACATGGCAACGAAGGCAAACCCTCTGCTCTTCCCATTCTTCTGCTTAATTATCTAAAAAAACAAAAAATTATTTCGTGGTGCTCGACAAACATAGGTCAAAGGTCGTGGTGGACTTCCCATGACCTCTTCCATACAGGTTAACGTCGTCGGGTAACACCCTGACAAACAACCTCGGATAGGTCAAATCCCGGCGATTCAATTCAACCTCTTCCATGCGGTTAGTGTCGGGTAACACTCGACAAACAACCGGATAGGTCAAAATCCCATCGTCGCGGCGGCCGCCGTCGCAATCTCGCCGATCACCACCATCGTCGTCGGTCATCCGCCACTAAACGCCAATAGCGCGACAATGCCGATTCTTCTTTGCCACCACCCGTACGCCAACCCAGCGGTGCCGTATTCTGCGTCGTCACCGTCACTGACCTTCTCGATTCGTGACCACCCGTCGGCCGCACTTATAGCATCCTGATTCACTGGCCGTCCTCCGCCGACCATCACGCGAGCAATCTCTCCGGTAGCCATTCTGCGGTCCCGCGCCGTCATTCGCTCGTCCTTCGACCATCTCGGTCACCATCGTCCCGTTATCTCGGCCACCCTCGAGTCACCATCGCCGACCAATGTCGTCGGCCCCGCGTCGACCATCGCCAACCCCATCTCCGGTGATTGCCTCCAAACGGACGCGTCATCGCGGTTGGCCTCTTTCGAGGGAACAACGGCGTAATGCGTGGTCTTGATCTCCTCCCGACGGGCCGGTCGGCGAGGCCGACGCTCTTCGAGGGAAAATCGGCAACGAAGTGCGTGGGTCTTGATGCCTCGAACGGGTGTCGTGGCGGTTGGCCCTCTTCGAGACGGCGTATCTGCGTGGGTCTTGATCGCCTCAAACCCGGACGGTCCGTGCGGTTGCCTATTTCAGGGAAACCGGACAACGGCGTAATCGTGGGTCTTGATCGCCTCCCGGACGGGTCAAGTAGGTTGATGCCTTTTCGAGGAAAAACTGACAACGGCTGATCTGTGACGCCGCCTCCACGACAACCTTCTCGAAGAGAAGGTGCCTTCTCCCAGCCTGGGGTTTTATAGACCCTTCTAGGGCAAAGTAAAACCACCGAACCACGAAATCGTAAAATCATTCGGCGGTGCACCAACCTGCCCATACCGCCGGTCCACGGTCATAGCCGTCGCCAGCGCTCACCCGCCGCGTGGCCCGATAATGCCAGACCCGCCAGCCCGACTCCTGATCCCAGCCTGAGACCCGTATCGACGCCATTCATGATACCGGCCGCGTCTTCATGCGTAGAGGACTATCGTGACCGCGCAACCGTGACCAAGCGACCGGGCGCTGCCGCCAGCAGCCAGCATCGGCCATTCGCCTGTAGCGCCCCGTTCGCCCATGATCATTCGCAGGATGGGTCTGTAACCTCGAAATATCGCACCTGTGCATATCTACGTATTTGCGCCAGCGTCGAATAGTCATAATATTGCTCACATGAAGATCTATTCTCTTAAAATGTGGTTAATGGACCAAATTTCATCAAGAATTTGCTATTTTCAATCTTGGACATATATTTTTTGATGATTGAGATAATATCATCCAAAATAAGATTGATATGACACTTAAAATCTTGTCGAAGCACGAATCTTGATGTTAAAAGCAAGTCGATCCGTTGAAAGCGATCGAGATGAAGCTCTTAAAATATCATTGAAACTTTGAGACATCAGTTAAATTCTAAAAGCTCTCAAATATAGAGTGTTTATAGTCAAATCGGCGTCTCGGCGAGGTTCAAGATCTTACAATTCACTTCATTTGAGCATTCAAATACACAAAATACATCATATGATCAAGGGAATCATCATGAGCGTCCGAGAGTGGTTCGATTTTGCATGTATATTCTGAAGGCCACACCTCCATCATAAATACTCATTCTCATATGAGGGGAGGCCTGAAAGGAGAAAGGGCGAGAGAGGAGAGCTCTAAAGATCCTCCAACCTGATCGTCTGCCCTCGGCGATTATCACCACCGCCATGTTACCGATCCCGCCCGTTGTCGGCATGTTATTGATCATCACCAGACCACTATCGTCGGTCATCGGTAAACGGCATCGTCGTCAACATCGTCGTCAACCGTGATTAGCTGCATTTCTGATACAATAATTCCGTTGTCGGAAGATCTTGTACTCAAACAAATACATAGTGGAAGCTTTTCTTGGGCTCAGTGGTTTTCCTCTTTTCGAGATTTTTCAGTAAAATTGAGTTTTTCTTGAGTTCTTTAAATACCATGTGTCTTTGAACTTTCCAAAGAAGTTTGAGTAACTTTACTCTGCAACTAGTTTTCTAGCACGCAACAAGTCTAAATCAATTGAATTGAACAGAAGGTAAAATGGCTACTTTATACTTAGAATCAGCTCTATCTCTCTCCTCCCCTCACTTGCTCTCTCCTCTTACATTAGCTGAATGATAATTGTGGGATGTACATTCGATGCTGATTTTTTTCTTAAACAGAATAAATCATACCCAATAACTTAAATGAAGATTTACATAGGGCTGTCAAAAAACTCATTATTCGTGAATAACTCGTGTTCGGCTCGCTAAGTAACTAAGTGAGACGAATACGAATAAATATTTTAAGCTCGATTTATAAACTAGCCGAACACGAACAATCCTTCGTTCGATTTTTCGAACTATTATATTTCGAGCTATTTCGAACAATTCAAGCAGAACACGAACACTAAAATTTCGATCCATTTCAAATACGAGCCGAACACGAATAAAGTAATTTTCAAATGAGTCGAATACGAATAAGGGTTAAGCTTGCTCAAGCTCGGCTCATTTACACCCCTAGATTTACAAATGAGTAAGAATCAAGGTGCATTTAGGATAATTTTTTTTAGCTATTTTACTTTATCAAAATACAATCAGAAAGTAAAACAAGTTCATTTGGCTACCAACTTTTTAGCTATTTTTTAGAAAATTTATGGTAAAAAAATTATTTTGAGAACTAGAACTGATAGAGTATAGTAGCTATCAGAAACCTATTTTTTAAATTCTTTTTTTAAAAAAATATTTGTAATACATATAATTTTTTTTTTCAAAAAACTACTTTCTCTATAGTAATTTTACAATCAATTTTTCAAAAAGCTACAATTACATCAAACAGACTCTCAGTTTCTAAACCTTAACTTCTTAAAAATAGCAATTCCATTAAAAATGATAATAATAATAATAACATCGAAAAATTATTTTGACAAAATTATATGGTCAATCAATTGATTTCTTTAACATGTGCCAAATTTAATTTATCTTTTAAAATTTAAAGTCTTGTTGATTTAATTTCGCTTGTCAATATCTTTAGCAATACTCTATTAATGAGTGCCCATATTCTTAGGCTTTTAAGGTTATGAAAATTAGATTGAATAAGAAGCTATAAAGGAGAAAAGACTTCAAGAACTAAAGTTAAACTAAGAGTTGAATCAAAAAAATATAATAAATATTAAAATTTTAAATATTAAATAAATGATACAAAAAATATTAATACATAGTAAAAACAATAAAGAGAGTTTATACACAAATAATATCTTCAATAATTTAATGTTCAATATAAAGCTCAATAAGATATAATTCCATATATATTACAAATCTAGATATATAGATATTAAATATATTTTAAAAAAAAAATTTATAATATGAATATTATTTATAATAAGAAAATAAAATTTATAAAATAATTATTTTAAAATATTAAAATATTATTCTTATATTTCTACATCTCACGCTCATTTAATATATTTGTTATGTTCTCCAACTCAAATTTCACGTATTTATAATTTTTTTAATCTAATATCATAGAAGAGAGTTTGTAATATATTATTTATATGAAAAATGCTCTATAATATACCCATTGGAGTTTTGGGTAAGCTATACAGTTGCTTGGCTAAGCTAATGTTAATTAGATTTTTTTTATATTATAAAATTTATAAAATTAATTTTAAAAAAATTAAATTAAAGTATTATATTTAAATATTAGTTGGATTGGCCATACAACCGAATTATTTAGATTGTCCGATTTAATTTTTAAATTCTTGATTATACATTTAACTCAATATAATTTATAGGTTTAATTTTTATAAGAAGATTTTTAACAATTGTATTAAGAATTAAATGTGACTAAAAAAGCTTCATTTATGCAATTTGATTCTATATAATCAGAATCAGTTTAGTGATCAAACTAGCGGTTCAAATCGATTTTCACTTGTTGATGACAATATTTTTTAGACCTAATCAGATCTCTCTCTCTCTCTCTCTCTCTTTGGTGATCCACTCTTACTTTATGGCGTGTGGTTTGGACATCCTAATGACTGCCAGACCGGCACAAGTGCACCTATTTCTTTTCACCCATGGGATGGCACCCCTCTTGAAGGAAATCAATCTGACGAAGACGCACTCGCCCTCACCAATCGAGCTAAGGGCGGTGGGCTCTCTCTCTCTCTTTCGCTCTCCTCCTAGGATACTCGCCACCTGAATAAAGTTGTTCGCCTTTTTTTTATTTTAATGCATTTCAGCAAAGTGCAAAATTATTTATTTTTAATATTAACTGCAAAACAAACTATTTGTAACTTAGAATGCCACTATAGAGATACTTTTACAATGTAAAAGGACAACGTATAGCGTCAGCAATATTTTATTCTCACCAACATGTGAAAAATAAGTACTTTTTTTTCCTAGTATACTATGTTATTTATCATCTCCTGTACAGATATTAATTGAAATTCATGAACAGAAAAATGACGTCCCTCGCTGTTCATTCAATTACTTAACCACTGAAATTCCCAGCATATTTCTCCTATAAATTTTCAACAGCTTTCTCCTCTTTTCCACATTACATATCCCCCAATCCAGGTTTCTTGCCCACGATGGATGTATCCCTCTTTAGTAATCTTTCAACCACTATTCTTCTTCCTCAGTGCTGCTTGTTTGCTCCAAGTCCACGGACAGCTTTTGCTGCCTGTTAATGATCACTACTCTGCAAATCAATTTCATCGGGTCCATATCATTCATGTTCAAAAACCAACTGCCAAGAAGTTTCGTCTATTCAAACATAAAAAGTTGGTATCAGTCTATCTTTCCAAATGATACTCTCTTCTCTGGAGAGCCACGCTTGGTCTAGGCTTCTTGCCAAGTGATCACTAGATTTTCTGCGTGGCTTAGTCAAGATGAATTGAAGGCCATGGAATCAATGGTACCACCCGCCAACATCATACAACATACACCCCTGAATTCCTTGGACTCGATAAGCAACAAGGCATGTGATATAAGTCCACCTATGGACAGGGTCAAACCATTGCAGTTATTGACAGTGGAGTGACGCCAACAATACATTAACTGGAAAGATAGTTCTTTGCAAACACCAACCCAACAATACATTAACTGGAGAATATGTTAGCAAAGCTGGAGGGGCTGCTATGATTATACATTTGTTGAGCCTCATGTACTCCCTACCTCATATGTCACCCAATATGTAGGACAACAGCTTATACACTACTCTTCTACTATATTATGAAGATTCTAATTGTTGTCACATTCGTTACAATCCCTCGAATACGAAAGATGGTGCATCTCAATAATACTTTATATAATGAAGACATTTAAGATTTATTCATAGAAAAAAATCATAAAATCATAACTAAATAAAATAATTTTGTACTCAAGAAAAAATGATTCCATATATGAATAATTCTATGCAATATCTATAAATATTAGTATAAAAATAATTTAGAAGAGTCTAAAGGTGTGAATATGCATTTTTACTAATAGTTCTTCATTCAATGAAGTAGGGAATAAAAAGAGTTTTAGTGTCACACTAAGCTTTATAAACATTCTCATGCCTTAGTGAAGTTTCAGAAGGATAGTTATCATGAATTTTTAGTAAATATATCTCAAGGAATAGTATTGCTATCATATCCATTATCAAACCTTAAGTCTAGAAGATGGTTCACCTCATCAATATAGATATGCTGAACAATTTAGTCTTAATATAGAGGTGAAGGCTAAATAAAATAATTTTGTATGCAGGAGAAAATGATTTCATATATAGATAATTATAGATAAAAGGCACGAGCATTAAGATTAGAAATAATATTTTTATTGTATTTTATTGTCTATAATTAAAACTTAGTGAAAAATAAAGTATTAATAAATGAGAAAGAAATAGAAGAAACCAATTACAAAGTAATAACCAATTCAAAACTTAACAAAAGTCTATACGAAAACTACAACATAATAAAAATACCTATGAATAAAATAACTTATATTGAAAGGTTTGCTCCTATAATGACAATCTACCAAGAAACTTGTAGAATTTGGACTTTGTAATATTAAGTAAAATTTTAATAGGATAAAAACTTAGTCATAAACATAAGTTGATTTGAATCAAATCACATTAAAAAGATTCTTGCATGTTGTCTATGTTTATTTGTTCTTTTTTGTTTATTTTACATCTCATACACAGATTTATTTATTTGCAAGAGAATTTTAAAACACCATATTATATGTTTTATACCTTTCATAATAAATTTATAATAAGAAAATATGGTTTAAGAATCTCGATTGAATTGTAACAATCAAAAAATAAAAAAAATCCTTCAGCCATAATAAAATTTGATAAAAATTTGCATTGATAAAAATCCGTCATTTTTATTTTACTGTATGTCAGCAAAGTGCAAAATTATTTCTCTTTGTCATTAACTGCAAAATAAATAATTTCCAACCTAGAATGCCACTGTTTAGATACTTATACAATGTAAAAGGGCATCGTATAACACCAGCAATATGTTATGCCCTCCTACATGTGAAAAACAAGAAAGCTTTTTTCTTTGTACAGTAGCTTATCTCCCCCCTGTACTGATTTTAGCTGAATTTTTTTAATAGAAAAATAGCATCCCTAGTTGCTCATTCAAAGTAATAAACCACTGCAATTCAGAGCTTGTTTCTCCTATAAATTTTCAAGTGCATTCCTCTCCTTTCCACATTTCATATCCCCAATCCAGTTTCCCTTGCCTCCATGGGTATCTCCTCTTTCGCAAGCTTTCTCCCACTCTTCTTTTTCTTCAGTATTGTTTGTTTTCTCCCAGTTCATGGACAGCTTCCGCTGCCTATTGCCGATCACTCCATCTCAAATCAACATCATCGGGTCTATATCGTTCATGTTCAAAAACCGGCTGTCAAAAAGTTCCATCTCTTCAAACATAGAAAAGGCTGGTACCAGTCTTTCTTGCCAAACAACACCCTCTTCACTGGCAAGCCACGCCTGGTCTATGCTTACCGTCAAGTGATAAGTGGATTTGCTGCATGGCTTACACAAGATGAGTTGAAGGCCATGGAATCGATGGATGGGTTTCTCTTAGCCCGCCCAGATACCGTCCTCCAACATCGTACAACATACACCCCTGAATTCCTTGGACTCACTTCGGCGCAAGGCCTGTGGTTCGAGACGGCATATGGCCAAGGTCAAATCATTGCGGTTATTGACACCGGGGTGAAGCCCACCCACCCTTCATTCAGTGGCCATGCCATGCCTCCGCCTCCGACTAAATGGAACGGCACTTGCTACTGGGGCCCACCGATATGTAACAACAAACTTATTGGAGCACAGGGCTTGAGGCATGGCTCAGCCCCACCACTCGACACTGAAGGCCATGGCACCCACACTGCAAGTATCGCAGCCGGCAACTTCGTTAATGATGCCAATGTGCTCGGTCAAGCTAGTGGTACAGCTTCTGGCATTGCACCGAAAGCCCACCTTGCCATCTACCAGTCAGCCGGGGCGAGCAACTTGCTTAAGTCTATAGACGATGCCATTCGTGACCATGTTGATGTGTTGTCCATTTCTCAAGGAGATCTTAGCCCAGAATTTTACGCTAATGGGATTGTAATAGGCTCATTTGCAGCTGTCACAAAAGGTATCGTCTCATGTGCAGCAGCGCCCAATATTGGCCCAAGTAAAAGCACCATGGACAATGATGCCCCTTGGATTATGACTGTCGGTGCCGCCTCCACTGATAGAAGAATTATGGCCACTGTAAAGCTTGGCGATGGACGGGAGTTCGATGGAGAATCTGCTTATCAACCAAGTAGTTATGGCTCACCACAACTGCCCCTAGTAAAGGTACTTACATGCTTTGGAGACAATCTTATCGATAATGATGTGAAAGGAAAGATAGTTATTTGCAGAAGCCAAAGTAACAATACCTCAACTGGTGAAGAAGTCAGCAAAGCCGGAGGAGTAGCTATGATTATAATGGGCGACGAAGGAAACACTACATTTGCTCAGCCTCATGTGCTACCTGCCTCATATGTCACCTATTATGCAGGACGACAGCTTATAGAATATTCTTCTACTCCTAGTCCAACAGCGGCAATTATCTTTAAAGGTACACAATTTGGTGTCCAACACTCACCAGCAGTCGCCACTTTTTCAGGTCGAGGCCCTAGCCCTTGGAATGGAGGAATCATAAAACCAAATGTCATTGCACCGGGCGTCAACATCCTTGCGGCATGGCCATTTGAGATTGGCCTAAACCACAGTGGCACACACAAAATATTCAGTTTTCAAAGTGGATGCTCCATGGCCACGCCTCATGTGGCAGGTCTTGCAGCCCTACTCAAGAGCAACCATCCTACATGGTCAGCTGCAGCAATCATATCAGCAATCATGACTACAGCCTACACGACTGATCGAGATGGGAAACCAATTTCAGATCAGTTAAATGGGAAAAAAGCCAATGTTTTTGCCATAGGCTCAGGTCATATTGACCCAGTGGCAACTAATAATCCTGGCCTCATATATGACATTCAACCCCATGACTATATTCGTTACCTATGTGGCTCTGGGTTATTTAATAATAAACAAGTGAGTGCCATAGTTCAAGGCAATATAACATGCTCTACTATTCGCAGCATCAAAGTTGAAGAACTAAACTATCCTTCCATAGCAGTGACTATTGGTATTAATGACGTACCAAAAATTGTGAGTAGGACGGTGACGAATGTTGGAGATGCTGGTACCACTTATACTGTGGATTTTAAAGACCCTAAGGGTGTGAATATTATGGTTTCACCAGTACAACTTCACTTCAACAAAGTAGGGGAAAAGAAGAGTTTTAATATCTCCTTAAGCTTTAAGAGCATTCCCATGCCAGATGGTGAAGTTTCAGAAGGAGAATTATCATGGGTTTCTGGCAAATATTTTGTGAGAATTCCAATTGCTGTCACATTTGTTACGATCCCTCAACTTTGACAGACGATACATCTCAATAATATTGTATGTGATGAAGAGATTTAATCTCTACACATTGGATAAATTATAAACATCATGATTAATAAAATAATTTTGTGCTTAAGATAAAATGATTTCATATATGAATAATTTTGTGCAAAATATATAGACATTAATATAAAAACAATACTGAAGAGTCTAACGATGTGATTCATGTGAATATTGTGGTTTGCCAATAGTCCTTCATTTCAATGAGGTAGGGAAGAAAAAGCATTTTAATGTCACACTAAACTTTATAAGCATTCCCATGCCTATAATGAAGTTTCAGAAGGGCGGTAAATACCTTTTAAGGAACAAAATTATTACCATATATATTATCATACCTTAAGTTCGAGAGATGATTCACCCAATCAATATAGCATATGATGAACATATTAAATCCTGATTAAGATAAAGAACAATATTTCATTGCATATATATATATATATATATATATATAAGCTATGACAATAACTTAGTAACAGAATAGTGTTAATTAATAACAGAAATAAAAAAGAAACCAACTCAAAACTTAACAAAAATATTTATACACGAACTACAAAAGAATATAAATACCAAATTAATATAATAACTTATGTTGAAAGATTTGCTCCTATAATGAAAACCTAGTAAATAACTTGGTAGAATTTTTAAAATAAAAAATTTATCAAAAATAAGAAACTCGATAAAGAAATTATTATGTTCGTGTCAACTCGTGTTCGAAAAGACTTGAAATTTCAGTATTTGTGTTTGACACAAATTGTTCTAAATGGCTCGTATAAGCTCAAAATGGTTCAAAAAAAATAAATTCTTTAATTTTGAATAACCCTTATGACCGCAATAATTATTCTCATGTGCTAAAGTAAATCTTATTCATGCATATCATATATAGTCAATATGATCAATGAGACCATCCATATCATAAATTTTATTCATGCATCTAAAGCTAGACTAGTAACAAAAGATTATATCCAGAAAGAAGGAATTTATTATACAAAAATTTTCTCTTGTAATGAAACATTTCTCAATAAAACTTGTGTTAAGCCTTGTCGCTAAAAATGATTAGGAGATTAAATAATTAGATGCAAAAACAACATTCCTTCATGAGGATTTAGAAGAGAACATCTACATGTCTCAACCAAAAGACTTTGAACAACCAGGAAAGGAGAATTTCATTTGTTTGTTGAAAAATTCATTGTATGGAATTAAACAATCTCCACGGCAATAGTAGAAGAGATTTAATACTTTTGTTACCAAAATTGGCTTCATTAGGAGTGAATATGATACTTGTTTCTATTATAGAAAGTTTAGTGCAACATGTTTGATCTTATTACTTTTCTATGTTCATGGTATGTTGTTGGCTTGTAACAACATTGATGAGATAGATAACTTGAAGAAGTTACTGAAATCTGAATTTGAAATTAAAATTTTAGAAGAGGCTAAAAGAATTCTCAGCATGGAGATATCAAGAGATAGAAGGAATAGGCAGTTATTTTTATCTCAAACTGAATATATAGAAAAGATATTAATGCAAATCTCAATGAGCATTACCAATTCCCAGACATTTGGAATTCAACTTATCTCAACGTCCAAATTCTGATGATAAAAGATTAAGAATGAAATGGGTTCCATATACAAATGTAATTTGGATGCACGAGACCTGATATAGCTCATGTTATTGCCTTGAGTAATATATGTCAAATCCAGGAATTATTCATTGGCGAGGTGTTGAATGGTTGCTAAGATATTTGAGGGGCGCCAATAATTTGGGAATCAAATATGAGAATCATCAGCTAAGTCGAGAATTTATTGGTTTTGTAAATTCAGATGTCACAGCTAACTTGAATAAAAGAAGATCAACAATAGGATATATATTTACAATAAACGGTGCAACTGTAAGTTGGAAATTATAATTGTAAAGTATAGTTGCATTGTCAACCACTATAGCTGAATACATTGCTGCCACTGAAGCAATCAAAGAAGCATGTGGTTACGAGATTTTATTAAAGGAGGTGGAGAAACTCAAGAACATTCCTTTGATTTTCACGGATAGCCAAATAATTAAGCAAAAATCTAGTATATAATGAGAGAACAAAGCATTTCAGTGTTAGATTTCATTTCATCCAAGATACTGTGATGTAGTGGGTATCACACTTATTATTAATTTATACCCTACTATTATATTTAGTGAATATTTATAGACTTTCCATGCTGGTATTTATGAAAAAAAATATGTATTTTTGATGTAATAATAAAGATTTAAGTGTTATTTAAGTAAAAATTAAAGTTTTGAAATTAAATTCATAAGAATTGAGTGGTATGTATGTAAATCCCCCTTAATTATTTTTTACCCTTATTAGTATTAGTTGTGTGAGTATATATTCCGCAAATAGTAAAGATGGATGATTACTGTATTTTCCAGAACTTTTTGGTTTAGTAAAGCTTACTTTTCCCTGTATTCCTCCATCTTCATTTCTCTCTTGTTGGTTGTTCGATCGGGACTGCATCATTTGGTATCAAAGCCGATGGCGGCAAAGAGGGAAGGCGGCATCATTCCGGTTTACAACGTTGATCGAAGCTGGTCAGATCTCTGAGGATCCCAAGATTCTCGTGTGCAAACGATCAATGCCCTAAACCGGGGTTATCGGCCGACGGCTCAAAGGGTACGACGGGAACTCCACCTCAAGAACACGATTCGCCCTATCCGACAACCACATCGGAAAATCTGGCATCCATACCAGAAGGGGGCAGCATCATTGCGACAAATCAGGATCGACGACATCCCCATCGATCTCGCCAATCAGCTCGAGCAGAGCTCCTTAGAGCCATTGGGGACTTTTACCTAGTCATTGGACTGCTCATTCCGACCACATAAATATTGAAGCAAACCGTTTAAAGAAGTTACAGTAATCAACTTGTTCACGTATAATATAGTTTATAGATTTGAAGTGTCATGTTAAATAATTTTTGATAATAACATAATTTTTAAAAGTGCAAAGATTTATAAATTCATCGATCGACACAAAATTGATTGGCGATACTCTTCAATATATAATCCAAGAAAGCGAAATAGTTTGTGACTTGATAAGATTAGTCAATGTCGAAGATTTTCACTAAAATAAAAAGAATGACATATCAAGTAGTAGAGGCTACATGGGCATATCGACTACCTACAGACGCCACTAAAATCACTCCTATTCATTAGTATTTGGGCGGCAGTTCTTCCGCCAAGTTGAGTTATCTTTGTAGATCCATACAATCTAACTGAAGATCAAAATGCCCATCTGAGAATGGAAGAACTCGATGCGCTTGATGAAGTTAGATTGCAAGCTCATCAAAATCTAGAAGTCTATCGAACAAAGATGTCCAAAGCTTTTGACCATACAGTGCGCACTCGAACATTCAAAAAAAAAAGAATTGGTTCTGGTGCTGAGAAGATCAATTATTCATAATCGAAAATTTGGTGACAAAGTATGATAATGAGAGGCATACCAACTCATCAACCTAAAGAGTGAAAGACCAATATCGCCAATTAATGGCCGATACTTGAAAAAGCATTATACTTGGCATTCATTGAGTGCATAGAAATCCCCCTACAAGACAGGAGGCATTTTTTTAGTATATCTATTTAGGTTGACATCGTGCTTCATGCAGAGATCCCTAAATAAATACACTTTATATGGAAAAAAATTTTCATGAAAATTCACCTATTACACAGGGAGCATTTTAGATATTCTATATACAGATGAAATCAATGCTGTATGTTAAAATCTTATTTAGAATACATCAATTCAAATATGGATGTATTTGTATATTTTCATCTTGATAAATTCTTCTAAATGTACTTTAGAATTCTCCCTACAAGACAGGGGACATTTTTTAGTTTATATTAAGTTTATTTGAGTTGACATCGTGTCATGAGACAAGATCCTCAAATATACTTTAATTTAGGTTGACATCGAGCGTCACACTGAAATCCCTGAATATATCTATAATTATCACTATTAAGTTGTAGAGTCTTGCAGGAATAAAAGAATCTATTTCTACACATGAAAGGACAACCTTAAATGTAAAGAAAATTATCTCCCAGATTTGTCAAATTCTGGAGATCAAGTCAGAAGAACTCCCGATTTTGGAAGCTTCAATCAATTAAGTTGGAAAAACATCAACCTTTACATCCTAAAGTCTAAGACACGGATGGGTTCTAAGAGTCGAACTCAACAAGCCCACAAATAGCCGAGTTGTTGACGCTCTCCTCACTCAACAAGCCGCAAGAAAAGGCCGCAGTGAAAGAGCTCCCTTTCGTTAGTCTGATGACAAAACCACCAACACTTTAGTCGAGAGGCTTGTTAAAGGTCGAACTCAACAAGCCTAAATATGACCGAGTTGTTGATGCTCTCCTCACTCAACAAGCTGCAAGAAAAGGCCGCAGTAAAAGAGCTCCTGCTCGTTAGTCTAATAACGATAATTATTCAATCTCAAACCAGATCCAGTTTAGTGATTACAAGCAACCAAGATCCAAGAAATCTCTCTACTTGATCGATATATCAAGGCAATATGAGGAAATGCTCAATTCAGGGCTACCTCAAATCAATCTATATATTACTTTTAAGGTGATATTTCAATTTATTCTCAAATGATCTGATCAAGCTCAAAACACAGATCAACGTCTATCTCCTCATCAAGTCCATCAAAGCAGAAAGCACAGACCGAGGAAGTAATTTCATAGTTCAAAAAAAGCCGATAGCTGAATTAAATGAATTTTGTGATTATTCAGTATATTAAAACACATGGTGCTAGACTAATAACTCAACATTGATATTATATAAGCCGGAAGGCTGGGTCATCTGTATGTATCCTTCAACGAATCTGTCAAAGCTACAAGCACAGGGTTCATGGCGTGCATACACTTCTAACAAGTCAATAGGACAAATCGGTCAATTCTTCATCAAAGCTCAAAGCTGGGGAAGTAATTCAAATTCGACCAAGCAGATAAATCGATTTCCCATGGAGTCCTTCATCAAAACAAAGATCAATTCCTCCATCAAACTGACGAAACAGCTAGGGTTCGAAACTCAAATCTGTAAGAACATAAAAAAGAGGTCTTCAACAAAGCCATTGAAGTTGATAGTAGATGATGTAAGAACTCTTATCTATCCTACAAGTCGATTCTGATAAATTGGTCAAGCCCGCCATTTAACATGTCCTGAATAAGGCAGTGTGCTAATGACAAATCTTATCAAAGTTTCGTAAGCTGTGACAAGCAGAGCTGAAATGATCCAAGTTCTATGGCCAGCCCAAAAGGTCAACCAGTTTGCAACAAACGTGACTCACTCCATGTGCGAATCACATTTGTTAGGGTCCATTTGTTGACCTCCACATATGTGTCATAAATCAAGACAAGTCCACAAGTCAAATTCGACGGACTTCGGAAGCGATAGTGCACAAATCGGGGTTCAAAATGCACTGAACATCATCGAAAATGGTCGAAACGACCTCCGATCGATGAACAGATTTCGTCATTGTGTTCAGAATATCGAAATTGCAAAATCTAATGATCAATTGATTAAGCGCTCGAGCTATTAATGTGTCGACGCGTATATCGGAGTCAGAAAGCTACGACGATGATCCAACGAACTCCGTTCACAAAATTTATTATCCATTGACTTCAAAACATCAAAATCTATTAAATGAGGCGTTGCTCGGACGAGTGAAATGTCGAATGATTTGAAGTAAGCGCAAATTGGACGCGGGGCGTCCAAAATCAACTCAAATGACCTTCGATCGACGAATGGACTTCGCCGTGTTGAACATCGAGATGCGGATATAAATATTACGCGACTTGAGCAACAGCAAAGCTCTAAATGTAGCGTCTGCGTGCATATCGAGGTCAGAGCATTGGGGTCAAAGCGACCTCCGTTCGGAACGATTGGCCATCGGAAATGTAAATCATCAAATAAGATTGTTTTCGATTAGGACGAGTTTGCGTGAAAATCGAGTGAGCGGCGATTTTCAGTGAAATTGATTGATTTGGCAGCCAAATGGCCGATCAAACGGTCAACGCGTTCATTGAATAATTCTAAATTGATATATATTGATTATGTAAATTTATCAACGTGAAATCTAAATAAAAATGATTTAAATTAATTTAAAATTAATTTAAAAAATTCCTAAATTACCTGAATGCTCAACCTTTCTCCCTATTTTCAATTTTCTGAACAAAAAAATTAAAAGGTAATCACTCTCTCTATTCCTTCATCCCAAGTAACTCCCTCCTGATACTCTCCTATTTTTGGCAAAATTCTCCTCTCTTCTGTGGAAAAAAAGGAGAGAAAAAAAAGAAGAAGATAATTTCCCCTCCTTCCTCAATTTCCTTCGCCGTCCCGCCGTGCCGCTGCGCGAGTCCACTCCGTCGGCGCAAAATTGCGTCTCGCACTCACCGGCGCAATCCCGTTGTCGTGAAACCGTTCTGCCGCGCCATCCCGCCGATGCACGTGAAACCGTGCACCGTCCCGCCTCCGGCTTTCCCGCCGGTGCAAGCGCATTCCAGGCCTTCTGCCTCCGCTGCCGTCCCGCGCGCTCCATCGCCCACATCCCGTGACCCGACCCCGCTCGCTTCCACCGTTCCGCAGAACCGCGCGGCCAGCGCGTCTCACCGCATCAGCCCGTTCTCCGCGTCCCCGCGACCCGCGCTGACCCGCTCTGGCCCGCTCTGATGCACCCGTTCCACCCGCAGCCCGCCGGCCGAACCCGCATCCCGCTCCGCAGCTGCGCGACCCGCCAGACCGTTCCGCGGTCAGGATCTCGCGCCCGCGCTCCAGCCCTAACCAGCCGAATCGACCCACCGGCCCGCTCTCCCGACCCGCGCGGTTTTACCTCCAGCCCATTCTGTTCCGGCCCGGAACCGTTCTGACCCGTGCAAAGGCCCGTCAGCCTCCTTCCCTTCAGCCTACGGCCCGCTAGCCTTCTTCCCTCCAACCCACAACCCGTCAGCCAGCAAACCTCCTTCCTTGCAGCCCGTTCTGCAGGTCAGCCGCAAACTGGCACATGCAATCTTTCACAAGGCATTCGTGCGCTCATCCGGTCGTCAGAGTCTGGTTGATAAAGATGTATGCGCTTGACGTATAGAAGAGCGAGGAAGGTGTTTGATGAAATACCGAAAGAAAAAAAATAATATGCTTGCTTTTATGCAAGTCGTTATGCTCAGGACGTGGAGATTCGATCAAGTATTTTGGGCATCGTTACGCTCATCAGTCTGAGTGATTGAAGCTGTCGTCT
Organism: Cymbidium sinense; assembly: GCA_021442155.1. NCBI lineage: Eukaryota > Viridiplantae > Streptophyta > Magnoliopsida > Asparagales > Orchidaceae > Cymbidium > Cymbidium sinense. The sequence goes on along the minus strand of CM038217.1, from coordinate 100,011,994 downwards.
CTCAAGTGGAGATGAAATTCGGTAGTGGTGTTAGAACACCACTCCTTCCTTCATCATGTCAGTGATTGAATCATTATGCTCATCAAGTAATGGGATTGAAGGTTGGAGGCTTTAGCCACCAACCATCATCGGCATGGGTAGGCCAATAATTTTGATGTAGTCATCGGGGGATGGCCGGAATCTTCAGAAATCTTTGCCAAATTTTGGACTATTTGTATATATATTTGCTTTTATACAGGTGATTAAGGCCTCGTTATGCTCATCAGGGCGTAAAGGGATTGAAGGTCGACCGAAGTACTTCAAAACACCAACCGTCATGCTTATCAGGGCGTAACGGGATTGAAGGTCAGCTGAGGTGCTTGAAAACACCAACCGTCACACTCATCAGAGGGTAACGAGTAGGCCAAAACACCCCTAATGAAGTCCCTTACACGGGGATAACGCTAGGAGGCTTCCGAAATTTTGTTAAAATTCTAAACTTAAAAAAAAATGAAAAGTAAAGGAGTTAACTTAAGAATGTCAAACAATGAAACCTAAAGCTAAAATTCAAATTAAAAAACTCCAAACAAAAAAAGAGGAGAGAAAATAACATACAATAAACACAAAAGTAAAACAAAAAAGAGGGGAAAATGAAAGCTACTCTGAGGGATAAATCTTTTTTTAAAATAACAAATTAAACTATCTTTTGGAATCTAAATCAAAACGCCTTCTACGCCACCGGATCTGCAATTCTTTGTATAAGCAGACAGAAGACGATATTAAATCCAATTCTACAGAAATCATAGGACTTTCTTTGATCAAAAATTAAAGAATTTCATCATAATTATGATTTTCAAGATCAATGATTTTATTAATTAGATGAAATTAGCTAAGCTATAAACACCTGCTTATGCTTGGACATAAAGATTTAAAGTGTAAATTTTAATGTCTAAAAAGGCTGCGTAGGCTAAAGTTGGAATTATATGAAAATCTGAAATCAATATCATAATTCAAACATAAAATTATCTAAAATTACTATACACGCATGGCGATCTTATCTTTGAATGCTTAAATTCAAGTGTCACGAGAATACTACGAGGTTGCTTCGTTAGTCTTAAGAAGGGTAACAAAACCTAAAAACCTATAATAAGAGTTTCAAATCAGTGAAAAATCTGAGAAATTGATTCTATCATGTGACAGTAAATCTAATCCTCTGTTAGCAACTAAATAGAGTTGATAGGATCTAAAGCTCTTAAACATATTCAAATTAATCTAATTTTTAAATCAAATTAAGTGGCAATCTAAAACTGTTTAAAAGAAACTATATCATTAAAAGCTCAAATCAAACTCAATCTATCTATCTTTCGTAATTGTTTATCATGGGTGACAAATTAAGCAAACTCTAGCTCACAAAAGAGCCAATGTCAAATCAAGTGTTCTGTTATGTTCACTCTCAATCAATCTCATTAGGGGCGTGGCGTGTCCTATAATCATGCTTGGCTAGTAGGCTCCACAGATGAAGCAATTACGACCAGAGTCCTCTGATTGGGTGGTTTGGTCAGTCCGACTCCATTATATTACGATCACGCGTAGCAGCTCCCCGATGGCTCTCTTTGAGTGAATCATAGGGTATACTTGATAGGGCATAGCCTTCTATCGGTAAAGATTAAGATTGTCTCCTCAGATAAATGACTAAGTTATAAACACCCACATGAGCCCCGACACTATGTTGAATGCTTAAATTCAAGTGTCTGAGGATCTTCTTGGCGGTTGTTTCTCGGTTAATCTTAGGGTCCGATTAACAAAACCTAAAAACCTATAATAAGAGTTTCAAATCAGTGAATCATCTGAGAAACTGATTCTGTCAGGTGACAATAGATCTAATCCTCTCAGCTAAACAGAATTGATAGGATCTAAAAGCTCTTAAACATATTCAAATTAACCGATATTTTTCAAATCAAATTAAATAAAAATCTGAAATCAATCTCATAACTCAAAAATAAAAGAACTGCCTAAATTATTAAATACATCTGCATGTGCCCCGACACTATACTGAATGCTTAAATTCAAGTGTCTGAGGATGCTGTGCGGGTTGCTTCTCGATTTAGTCTTAGGACTGGGTCCGGGTTAATAAAACCTAAAAACCTATAATAAGAGGTTCAAATCAATGCAATACTTAAGAAATTGATTTTATCATGTGACAGTAAATCTAATCCTCTATTAGTAGTTAAACAGAGTTGACAAGATCTAAAATTCTTAAATAAATTCTAATTAATCAATTTTAAAATAGCAATCTGAAACTACTTAAATAAAACTCTGTCATTAAAAACTTAAATCAAACTCAATATATCTACCTTCTGCAACTGTTTGTCGGGGGTGATAAATTAAGAAAACTCTAGCTCACATAGGAGCTAATGTCAAATCAAGTGTTTTGCTATGTTCACTCTCAATCAATCTCTTATCAGTAAGGACGTGACCCGTGTCCTCAGACTGCGTGGCTTGGCCAATAAGCTTCACAGATGAAGCGGTTCGATCGAGTCCTCTGGTGGGTGGTTTTAGGTACTCCATTATATTACGATGTAACCCGTATGCTCCCCAATGGTCCTTTGAGTTGTGAATCATGGGGTATACTTGATAGGGGCAAACAACTCTGTCGGTTAAAGACACTTACCTCCTCAACAAATACCACCCAGTGCAAAGATTTCTTGGATGGCGTAACCCATGTGTTCGATAAGGATCCTTTCGGGTTGGGTACTTTCCTGCAAGTAGACTAGGGACCGCTGAGAGATGACGGAATCATGAGATCTAGATCAGGCACGTTATCATTCCCCCAACCACCCAGTTTAAGCTAAAATGAAGAATTTCATATCTTAAATCCTAAAACTCTACATGCTGCTACTATATGCTATGCATTAAGCGACCTAATGACTAGCCTTAATCGAAAGTTCTCTCTCACTTATTGGGAGGGGTAATTAACTATAGGGGCTTGCGCCTATAGGAAACTTGGAACCAGATCTAAAGTTCTCACTAAATGAGGATGAAATCTATGGGTAGTGTCTTATCTACTATTCCATCTGCTTTTTGAAAATTACGCCGACATTTAAAACTACTCTTTTCATCGAAGAGGTCGGTGACGGATTTCGGAGCCCACAATGTATTATGAAGATTCTAATTGTTGTCACATTCATTACGATCCCTCGAATACGAAAGATGGTGCATCCCAATAATACTTTATATAATGAAGACATTTAAGATTTATTCATAGAAAAAAATCATAAAATCATAACTAAATAAAATAATTTTGTACTCAAGAAAAAATGATTCCATATATGAATAATTCTATGCAAAATGTATAAATATTAGTATAAAAATAATTCTGAAGAGTCTAAAGGTGTGAATATGCGTTTTTACTAATAGTTCTTCATTCAATGAAGTAGGGAATTGTTGCGTGCTAGAAAACCAGTTGCGGTAGAGTAAAAGTTTTCGCCTTAGCCTCGTTGGGAAATCCAACACACACACACAGGTATTTAAAGAGTGAACAATAAAACTCCAGAATTTTTACGTGGAAAACCTCGAAAAGAGGAAAAAAACCACTGGCGAAAATCTTCCACTATGTATCTATTTGAGTACAAGATCTTCCGATCTTGAGACCAATTGTATGTGAGAAGTGGACAACGATTCTAATAGACAATGTTGACGACAAAGTTGACGACGATGTTGACGATGATGTTGACGATGATGTTATGACGACGATGTTGACGCTGATGATCAACAATAGTGGTCGGTGATGATGACCGGCAATAATGGTCGACGACGGTGAGGATCAGCGGTGGCGGCTGATGGCGGCGGCGGTGGTTGATCGGTAAGCACGATTGTGCTTGGAGGATCTTTAGAGCTCTCTCTCTTGCTTGGCCTCCTTCTCCTTCACGCCTCCCTTCATATGAAGAATGAGGGGCTTTATAGATTGGAGGAGTGTCGTCTCTGTATACGCAAAACCCGTACCACTCCACTTCATCGGACGGCTCAAAATGATCCCCATGATCATATGATGTATTTTGTGCATTTAAATGCTCAAATGATGTCGGAATTATAATATCTTAGGCTTGTTAGATTTGGCTCGTCAAGACGCTCGATTTGACTATAAACTCCATGTTTAAGAGTCGATTGATAATAAATGCTTGATTTGGTTAGTCTTGATTTGATTAGCTTGCGCATCAAGATTCGTTTGTAGAGGAATTTTCAGGTCATATCGGTTCTATTTTTGGATGATATTATCTCAATCATCCAAAAAATATGTCAAGTACTTCAAAATAGTAAATTCTTCGTAATCTGCAAGTCCATTAACCACACATTTTGAGAACAGTCTTTAGAGATTATGAATACGTCTGCGGTATAATCTGTAGGTATCGTGGGTGCGAATTTGAGATTACGGACCATCCGAATCTGAGCAACGGGCTTCAGCGCCTTCGGCCTGGCGCTGCAGCAGCGGCTTAGCGCATGTTGACGCGAGGCGCTGAGCACTGGCGTCTGCGTTCGAAGCGGCCGGTGCCTCAGCGGGTCATAAACGGTAGGAAAATCGGTCGCCGAGTGAGCGGATCAGGTATGGCGAGCCAGTCGTCCAAAGCTGATGGCTGAGTATGGAAGCGCGCCGGCCGTGGTTAAGCGCCGTGACGACAGGCGGTTCGCCCATGGCCAGTTCTGGCGGGAGCGTAAGCGACTGGGCCGTGGTCGACCCGGTATGAGCTGATTCGACCGATGGGCCAATTCGCATGGCGGATAAGCGGCGTGGGCGCGTTCGGCCAGGCGTCTGTGGCTGTCATGGCGCGCAGATGCGGATGGCATATCTGTCGCGACGAACATGGGCGCGAAGCGCCTCAGACGACAGCGGTTTTGACGGTTCGCTATTTCAGCTGATTTTACGGTTTTGCTTTTCTAGAAAGTCCCTCAAGGCTAAGGGAGAAGGCACCTTCTCTTCTCTTCTTGAGAAGAGTCGGAGGCGATCAAGACCGTAGTTCATATGAGCTCAGGTTTTCCCTCGAAGAGGTGTTAACTAACCTCGTCGGACCGGCCAGATCGGGCGATCAAGACCCGTTCACAAGAGCTCAGTTTTCCCTCGAAGAGGTGTTAACTACCTCGTCGGACCGGCCGGGATCGGGCGATAAAGGCGTAGTTCATGCGAGCTTTTCTCTCGAAGAGGTGTTAACTAACCTCGTCGAAGCCGGATCGGGCGATCCGGAGACGGTTGATGAAGATGCTCGACGATAGTGGCCAAGCGACATTAGTCGTGGTGACCGAGGTGGTGGCGAGATAACCGGATGATGGTGGTGGCCGCGAGATGCCGGCGATGGTCAGCGATGGCCGGCAAGTCAGCAGCGGTAACTATAATGGTTAATGGCCGGCGTTAGCGCCAACAGCAATGGTCAGCGATAGCGGCCAGCATTAATAGTCAGAGATGTCAGCGAATACCGGCGGTCCGGCAGCAGTAATCAGCCAGCGGTGGCAAGCAACGATAATCAGCGGCAGCGGTAGTCGGCAACCGGCGAAGTCAGCAATGCGTAATGCATCAGTAGTCGGCGAGATACCGAAGATGCAGCGATAGTCGATAATGGTCAGCAGCGGTGACGGCAACGATAATCGGAAGGTGGTAGCCGCAACGATAGTTAAGCGGCCGCGAAGTGGTTAATGATGATGCGTGAAGTAGTCGGCAATGAATATAGCAGTAATCAGCGGATAATAACGAAAGATGTTGTATGAGAGATTCCGGCGATAATTAGGAAAGTAACCGGCAACCGGTCAGCTGATGGCGGCAATTATCGCAGTTAGCGTCAGCAGAGCCAGCGAATGATGCAATGGCATCCCGGTAGTAAAGCGAGATGTCAGCAACGATAATTAATTAGCCGTGAGATGCCGGCGATAGTCAGTAGCGATGACCAGCCAACCAGTTATCAGTGATGGCTATCGCAGTTGGCGACAGCAAGGTGGTCAGCGGCAGCGGGCATGAAATCTGATGCGGCAGCGTCTATGTAAGCGAGGATAATACGATGTGATAACCGGAGATTGCCGGCGATGGTCAGCGATAGCCGGCAGCAGTAGTCAGCAGCGGTAATCAGTAATAGTTGGCGCAAAGTGGTCAGCGACAATTGCGTGTAATCAGCAGTAACGGCCAGCAATCGTAATGGATACCGGCGAAGATAGTGGTAACGAGCAAAGGTTCTGCAGCGATAGTTTAGCGTAGTAATGGCAACGGTAGTTAAGCGGATAGCCACTGATGGTTGGCGGCCAGCGGTGGTAATAGCGGCAGCAATGGTAGCAGTGCGGCAGCATCGGTAGTCAGCAGCGATTGGCGTCGATATCGAGATGACCGTGATGATGAGATTTTGACCTATCAGGATGTTTGTTAGAGTGTTACGATGGCGATGCGTAGAAGAGGTTGAATTGAATCCGTGAGATTTTGACCATCGAGGTTGTTTATCGAGTGTTACGATTAACGATGGCGTTAACTGTGAAGAGGTTGAATTGAATCCGCGAGAATTTTGACCCATCCGAGGTTGTTTGTCGAGTCTTTGCTCGATGGCGTTAACCATGGAAGAGGTTGAATTGAATCGGCGAGGATTTTGACCTATCGAGGTTGTTTGCGAGTCTTTGCTCGATGGCGTTAACACAGTATGGAAGAGGTTGAATTGAATCCGCTGAGGATTTTTGACTCATCCGAGGTTGTTTGTCAGAGTGTGACTCGATAACGTTAACATGTATGGAAGAGGTTGAATTGAATCCGCTGAGGATTTTTTGACCTATCTGAGGTTGTTTGTCAGAGTGTGACTCGATGACGTTAACGCTATCAGATGTTGAATTATTGAATCCATGAGAGGATTTTGACCCATCCGAGGTTGTTTGTCAGAGTGTTATCCGATGACATTAACTGGAGTGGGTACAAAGTTTTGACCTTTCTAGGTTATTGGTGAATATTATTTTACGCACGCATGGAAGAGGTTGAATTGAATCCGTGAGAATTTTTGACCTATCCGAGGTTATTTTTCAGAGTGTGACTCGATGGCGTTAACCTGAATGGAAGAGGTTGAACTGAATCCGCTAAGAATTTTGACCCATCTGAGGTTGTTTATCAGAGTGTTACCCAATGGCGTTAACGTGTGGAAGAGGTTGAATTGAATCCGCTGAGGATTTTGACCTATCCGAGGTTGTTTGCCAGAGTCTTTGCTCGATGACGTTAACCTGTGTGGAAGAGGTTGAATTGAATCCGCTGAGGATTTTGACCCATCCGAGGTTGTTTGTCAGAGTGTTATCCGATGACGTTAACCTGTATGGAAGTGGTTGAATTGAATCCACTGAAGATTTTGACCCATCCGAGGTTGTTTGTCAGAGTGTTACCCGATGACGTTAACCTGTATGGAAGAGGTCGAATTGAATCCGTTGAGGATTTTGACCTATCGAGGTTGTTTGTCGGTGTTACCCGATGGCGTTAACTGTGGAAGAGGTTGAATTGAATCCGGCGAGGATTTTGACCCATCGAGGTTGTTTGTCGAGTGTTACGATGGCGTTAACGTATGGAAGAGGTTGCATTGAATCGCTGGATTTTGACCCATCGAGGTTGTTTGTCAGTGTTACGATGGCGTTAACTATGGAAGAGGTTGTAGGAAGTCCACCAAGGACCTTTTGACCCATCTAGGTTGTTTGTCGAGTCTTTGCTCAATGGCGTTAACTTGTATGGAAGAGGTCATGGGAAGTCCAGGACCTTTGACTATCTAGGTTATTTGTCGAGTCTTTGCTCGATGGCGTTAACGTATGGAAGAAGAGGTAGAAGTCCACCAAGGACCTTTTGACCCTCTAGGTTGTTTGTCGAGTCTTTGCTCGTTAACATGTATGGAAGAGGTCGTAGGAAGTCCACCAAGGACCTTTTGACCCATCCTAGGTTGTTTGTTAGAGTCTTTGCTCGATAACGTTAACCTGTATAGAAGAGGTCGATTAAAACATCCATTTGTGGTTGTAGCCAAAGTTGCTCCTTAACCTTGACCTTGTTTTTCCATGAGTATGATTGGAAAATCATACTTTGCAAAGTTATATCTCTTGTCAATGTTGAAATATCCTCCAACTTTAACTTGTTTCTTGGGATGATAATCAATTAGATGCTTAACATAGGCGATCTTCTGAGATTAAGAGTTGCCCCCCAGTTTCCGACAAAATCTGAAGGAACAAAGTTTGATGAATATTCATTTTTTAAACTGCGCTCTTTAAAAGCTTGAAATGCTCCACCTCGATGGTGGTTGTTGATCTTGTTGGGAAACTTGGTCATACAAGATGAAATAATGGGAATCGACTTCCTGACGGCAGCATTGCGTGCTAGAAAACCGGTTCTGTAGAGTAAAAGTTTTCGCCTTTCGTTGGAAATCCAACACACGGTATTTAAAGAGTGAACAATAAAACTCGAATTTTTTACGTGGAAAATCTCGAAAAGAGGAAAAACCACGGGGCTAGCCATAAAAGCTTCCACTATGTATCTGTTTGAGTACAAGATCTTCCGTCTGGGGATTACAATTGTATGTGAAAGTGGACAGCGATTCTTGTAAACAATGTTGGCGGCGATGTTGGCGCGATGTTATGGCGATGATGTTGGCTGATGGCCGGCGATAGTGGTCGGTGATGATGGCCGACAGCAATGGTCGGCGGCGGCGAGATTAGCGGTGGCGGTGATGGCGGCGGCCGGCGGTGGTTGACAACCGTCAGTGGTGGCGATTATTGCTTGGAGGATGCTTTAGAGCTCTCTCTCTCTCTTGCTTAGCCTCCTTCTCCTTCGCCTCCCATGAAGAATGAGGGGCTTTTATAGGTGGAAGAGTGTTCTCAGAATACAACCCGCATTACTCCACTTCATTGGGGCTCAAAATGATCCCCTTGATCATATGATGTATTTCGTGCATTTAAATGCTCAAATGATGTAATTATGATATCTTGGGCTTGTTAGATTCGCTCGTCCTTCGATTTGACTATAAACACTCCATGTTTAAGAGTCGATTGATAATAAACGCTTGATCTCGGTTAGTCTTGATTTCTGATTAGCTTGCTTTTGACATCAAGATTCGTGCTTCGACTAGAGGAATTTTCAGGGTCATATCAGGAATAAAAAGAGTTTTAGTGTCACACTAAGCTTTATAAACATTCTCATGCCTTAGTGAAGTTTCAGTAGGATAGTTATCATGAATTTTTAGTAAATATATCTCAAGGAATAGTATTGCTTTCATATCCATTATGAAACCTTAAGTCTAGAAGATAGTTCACGTCATCAATATAGATATGGTGAAAATTTTAGCCTTAACATAGAGGTGAAGGCTAAATAAAATAATTTTGTATGCAGGAGAAAATGATTTCATATATAGATAATTATAGATAAAAGGCACGAGCATTAAGATTAGAAATAATATTTTTATTGTATTTTATTGTCTATAATTAAAACTTAGTGAAAAATAAAGTATTAATAAATGAGAAAGAAATAGAAGAAACCAATACAATTCAAAACTTAACAAAAGTCTATACGAAAACTACAACATAATAAAAATACTTATGAATAAAATAACTTATATTGAAAGGTTTGCTACTATAATGACAATCTACCAAGAAACTTGGAATTACTTTAATAGGATAAAAACTTAGTCAGAAACATAAGTTGATTAGAATAAAATCACATAAAAATTCTATGTTTATTTGTTCGTTTTGTTTATTTTACATCTCATAACAGATTTATTTTTTGCAGATTTAATTTTGCAATTTATATATACCTTTCATAATAAATAAGAAAATAATAAGAAAATTGAATTATTTATTTACAGGAGAGAAGAGTAAAACCCCATATATATCTATATGTTTTTTTCACCTTTCATAATAAATTTATGATGAGAAAATATGGTTTAAGAATCTCGATTGAATTTGAGATTCTACAAGGTGTAACAATCAAAAAATAAACAATCCTTCAACCTTCAGGCTATAATGCGTATGCGTTGCCAACTGAGCATTAGTTAAATTAAAAAAAAAAAATCAATTTCATAAAAAAAATAACATCAAATTATCAAATTTGATTTTCTTTAGCATTTATCTCTTTGATTTTCAATTTCAATTTAAAATTTAAAATTTATTGATTTAATTTACTACCTTTGGCAAAACTGCTTTTTAGGTTTATATCAAACGTTAAAATATGTTGAATTAACCAGGAGATAAAAGCATTTCCTTTATGTTTACAATCTCTCTCTCTCTCACTTTCTCTTTCTCTCTCTACCTCTACGTACCTCTTTCCCTAAATAAGGTTGTTCGTCATTTTAATTATGCCAGCAAATTGCAAAATTATTTCTCTTTGTTATTAACCTAGAATACCACTGTATGATACTTACACAATGTAAAGGGCATCGTATAACACCAGCAATATGTTATGCCCTCCTACATGTGAAAAACAAGAAAGCTTTTTTCTTTGTACAGTAACTTATTTCCCCCCTGTACTGATTTTAGTTGAATTTTTTTAATAGAAAAATGGCATCCTTAGTTGCTCATTCAAATTAATAAACCACTGCAGTTCAGAGCTTGTTTCTCCTATAAATTTTCAAGTGCATTCCTCTCCTTTCCTCATTTCATATCCCCAATCCAGTTTCCCTTGCCTCCATGGGTATCTCCTCTTTCGCAAGCTTTCTCCCACTCTTCTTTTTCTTCAGTATTGTTTGTTTTCTCCCAGTTCATGGACAGCTTCCGCTGCCTATTACCGATCACTCCATCTCAAATCAACATCATCGGGTCTATATCGTTCATGTTCAAAAACCGGCTGTCAAAAAGTTCCATCTCTTCCAACATAGAAAAGGCTGGTACCAGTCTTTCTTGCCAAACAACACCCTCTTCTCTGGCAAGCCACGCCTGGTCTATGCTTACCGTCAAGTGGTAAGTGGATTTGCTGCATGGCTTACACAAGACGAGTTGAAGGCCATGGAATCGATGGATGGGTTTCTCTTAGCCCAGATACCGTCCTCCAACATCGTACAACATACACCCTGAATTCCTTGGACTCACTTCGGCGCAAGGCCTGTGGTACGAGACGGCATATGGCCAAGGTCAAATCATTGCGGTTATTGACTCCGGGGTGAAGCCCTTCATTCAGTGGCACTTTACTGGGGCCCACCGATATGTAACAACAAACTTACTTGGAGCACTTGAGGCATGGCTCAGCCCCACCACTCGACACTGGAGGCCATGGCACCCACTGTGCAAGTATCGCAGCCGGCAACTTTGTTGATAATGCCAATGAACTCGGTCAAGCAAGTGGTACAGCTTCTGGCATTGCACCGAAGGCCCACCTTGCCATCTACAAGTTAGCCGGGGCGAGCGACTTACTTAAGTCTATAGACGATGCCATTCGTGACCATGTTGATGTGTTGTCCATTTCTCAAGGAGATAATAGCCCAGAATTTAACTATAATGGGATTGTAATAGGCTCATTTGCAGCTGTCACAAAAGGTATCGTCTCATGTGCATCAGCGCCCAATATTGGCCCAAGTGAAAGCACCATGGACAATGATGCCCCTTGGATTATGACTGTCGGTGCCGCCTCCACTGATAGAAGAATTATGGCCATTGTAAAGCTTGGCGATGGACGGGAGTTCGATGGAGAATCTGCTTATCAACCAAGTAGTTATGGCTCACCACAACTGCCCCTAGTAAATGTACTTAGATGCTTTGGAGACAATCTTGTCGATAATGATGTGAAAGGAAAGATAGTTCTTTGCAAAAGCCAAGGTAACAATACCTCAACTGGTGAACATGTCAGCAAAGCCGGAGGAGTAGCTATGATTATAATCGGTGACCAAGGAAACACTACATTTGCTCAGCCTCATGTGCTACCTGCCTCATATGTCACCTATTATGCAGGACAACAGCTTATAGAATATTCTTCTACTCCTAGTCCAACAGCAGCAATTATCTTTAAAGGTACACAATTTGGTGTCCAACACTCACCAGCAGTCGCCACTTTTTCAGGTCGAGGCCCTAGCAATTGGAATGGAGGAATCATAAAACCAAATGTCATTGCACCGGGCGTCAACATCCTTGCAGCATGGCCATTTGAGATTGGCCTAAACCACAGTGGCACACACAAAATATTCAGTTTTCAAAGTGGATGCTCCATGGCCACGCCTCATGTGGCAGGTCTTGCAGCCCTACTCAAGAGCAACCATCCTACATGGTCAGCTGCAGCAATCATATCAGCAATCATGACTACAGCCACGACTGATCGAGATGGAAAACCAATTTCAGATCAGTATGATGGGAAAAAAATGTCTTTGCCATGGGCTCAGGTCATATTGACCCAGTGGCAGCTAATAATCCCGGCCTCATATATGACATTCAGCCCCATGACTATATTCGTTACCTATGTGGCTCTGGGTTATTTAATGATAAGCAAGTGAGTGCCATAGTTCAAGGGAATATAACATGCTCTACTATTCGCAGTATCAAAGTTGAAGAACTAAACCATCCTTCCATAGCAGTGACTATTGGTATTAATGATGTACCAAAAAATTGTAAGTAGGACGGTGACGAATGTTGGAGATGCTGGTACCACTTATACTGTGGATTTTAAAGACCCTAAGGGTGTGAATATTATGGTTTCACCAGTAGCACTTCACTTCAACAAAGTAGGGGAAAAGCAGAGTTTTAATATCTCCTTAAGCTATAAGAGCATTCCCATGCCAGATGGTGAAGTTTCAGAAGGAGAATTATCATGGGTTTCTGGTAAATATTTTGTGAGAATTCCAATTGTTGTCACATTTGTTACGATCCCTCGACTTTGAAAGACAATACATCTCAATAATATTATATGTGATGAAGAGATTTAATCTCTACTAATAAAATAATTTTGTGCTTAAGGTAAAATGATTTCATATATGAATGATTTTGTGCAAAATATATAGACATTAATATAAAAAAAATACTGAAGAGTCTAAAGATGTGAATATTGTGATTTGCCAATAGTCCTTCATTTCAATGAGGTAGGGAAGAAAAAGCATTCTAATGTCACGCCAAACTTTGTAAGCATTCCCATGCCTATAATGAAGATTCAGAAGGGCAGTTATTAAGGATTTCTAGTAAATATCTTTTAAGGACAAAATTACTACCATATATATTGTCATACCTTAAGTTCGAGAGATGGTTCACCCAATCAATATAGCCTATGATGAACATATTAAATCCTGATCTAGAGGTTAAGACCGAATAAAATAATTTTGTATTAAGAAAAAAAAATTATATATTACGTGCAAGATACAAACATTAAGATAAAGAACAATATTTCATTGCATATATATATGATCAATGAGACCATCCATATCATAAAGTTTATTCATGCATAATTAAATCTAAAGCTAGACTAGTAGCAAAAGATTAAATCTAGAAGGCTTAATTTTTAAATTAGTCCTAATTAATAACGTAATTAGCTAATTAACTCGCTTAAAAAAAAATTTATAAATAGCCTGATAGTCAGTGGCGGCTCATGATTTTTTTTTAAATTAACTTAACTCCGCTTTTTTTTGGCCATATCGCTCATCGGTGTCGGTTTATTTTGTGGTTGGTATTGTTGGAAAGGTAATAAAAAATTCTACAACTTTCATGTTGACAGGTTTTGACGAATCTCGCCCGAGTAGCCGCAGTTTTTGCGTATGTATAAATTTTGAAGTTATGAAAGTGAAAGTTATTACGGCAACCCCCGTTTTTTTGTCATAATATAAGGATTGTTGAATACATATAATTCCTTGGTAATATCAAACACTCTCAATATATTCTATATATAAATTGAGCTTTAATGGGTTTACTTATTCTTAAAAAATAATAAGCTCTTTTCTTATATTTGAAGATGTTATTTTACACTTGTAACATTTACTTTTCCAAAACATATTAAAACTTGTAATGTGAATTTGACTCTAGATGTATTTTCATTTGACTCTTTACCATAATAAATACATATATGACTAATAGTTTTTAAATTAGATTTGAACTATATATAATTCCACATTAAATCTTCCCTAATCTCACGTGAATTAACCAAATTAAATAAATAATAAGCATCACTAGGATTACACAATGAGAAGTAGGTGAATGAGTAAACATAAAAACATATAAACTGTCAAAAATATATGGCATCAAACGTACAAAAAATATAATACATCTATCGTCGATACTGCGTGGTGGAATGCTGCCGAGTGTACCGGATGGTGGTCAGCGATCGATCCGAGATGATCTCGATGGTCCTCCTCCTCTTCCATCGCTCCCACGAGTGCGATCCTAACGTAACATGAGGTATATCAGCCGAAACTTGCGTGCGTCGAATACCGTGGTAAACTCCATATGGCGGTGTCATATGAAATGACGGTGGACCATATGCCGGTGGGACTGCTGCGTTCCATGGGTGCATTTGAGACCACATTGCTTCCTGATATGAATACTGGGGTGGTTGTGTAAATGTTTAATTTCCCACGGATAGATGGCCCACATCCATCGATGGAACATCGCTCTTGCGTCGAAGTGCACGGAATGTCGGTATCTCATGTCAGTGTCAGATATCATGCCACCCGCCACCAAAATTCCTATTCATCGAAAGATGTCTGATATTCCGTATCGTCACCTCTGTCGAAATAACGCTAGAATATGTCCTCAGTATTCAAGATGTGGTCGCATTTGCATATACAAAGAATTTATATGGTGTATCTACAAAGAAAAGCAAATTTTAATACTATGCATTTAGACTAACCATCAGCGTTACTGCTGGGGTAGTATGTGTCGAGTAAGTGTGCCTTCAACATGTATAGTGAAGTCCATGAGCGATACCATCTCATATGTCGGTTGATCGCGACTCGATCATGTGTTGTGATGAATAACGACAACGACTCACGTCTTCTCGCGGTCAATGTAAGAGTTGTGGTAATAGACCCAATCAACATAAGCTTTTCTTCGACCATCAACCCGTACGAACGATGGATCTATCGGGGCAACATCAATGGTAGGAGACATGCGAATCGAGCACCGCGACGCACTCTACCCTCTTAACATATGATCGGATTTTCTAGCCATATTTTACGTCCCACAGCAAACATATATCCGCAGCGGATCGATGTCCATATGACTCTGGATGACCTTATATATAACATAAGTTATTATTTTAATAAACAACCAATAATGAGGCCAATAAACATTACATCAAATTAGCATACTTTCGCGGTCCAACTCATCCCTATAAGCTCTGATATTGGATGCTGGCATTTTCCGAACATAACCTTCATTCCATTGGAATCCTATGCTAAGTCCGTCAATGTCTGTAGGATATGTAACACGTAACGTAGATCTTCCCACATGAATGTGCCCCCACGCTCATATCTGCAATAAATGAACACATCCAGCCATGTTGGTGCGCGTTGATTTTGTTGCTTCATGTAATTCTCTGTATAGATGAGCAAGCACAGCTGAACCCAACGATAGCTCCATGAACGTGTCAATATCCTAAAGTAATGGCAGATACTGTAGATGATCCTCAGAACCTGAAGTATCTGGCAAAAGAAAAGATCCAATGGCGATAACAGATGTATATGCGACATGCATGTACTGTAGCTCCGGTAGATCTAAATATGAATCTCGGTAGTATGTCCATCGCAGCCATCGTAAGGGCAAGCAAATACGTGCATGAGCCTATCCCATTCGGAACTTTGATGTGATATGTGGATGGACCAAATCATGGTATACAATGTTTGGATCTGGATGCGCTCCAAGCAACTTATCACAACAATCTGGTCATGTAGCCCACTATTTCCCACCATCGACAGCAACACTGCCAATCACAGGTGGGCCATCTATCCGAATACCAAGAATCATCACAGCATCTTGTAATGTAATCATCATCTCATCAGTAGCTAGGTGGAAGGTATTCATCTGCGAACACCACCGCTCCACGAACGCTGTTAGTAAGTGGTGATCCAGCTTAATATAATGCATATGGGAGATACTATCTAGCCCGATAGCTCGCAAAGCATCCATAAATCTGGGACAGTTAAGAGGCCATTCTCTAAACATCAATAGCGACCTCAATCCTCAACCCGCAATCATTCATATGTAGGGTTGCATCAGCATAACAAATATATATGTACAGAAATATTTTAAAAAACTGTTAAAGAAACTTTACCGAATTAGGATGCGCTGCTCTGTGCCTACCACGTAGCGCAGCTATACTTGGGTGCACTTCAGCCGGTGGTGGGCCGTAGTCAACAACTGTCTCATCTGCTCGTCGCCTCCTCCTATGTGGGGGGCGCGGAGCGTCATTGCCGGACATCTTTCCTATTACAATTGAGGCAAACAATAATGTGCAATTAGTTAAACATTAATAAGACAAGCTATGAAGAAGCATAACATTTAACAAGTGTAGCAACTGTAATAAGCGTAACAAAAGTAACAAGTGTAACAAGCGCACCAAGTATAACAACTATAACAACTGTAACAAGCGTACCAAATGTAACAACTATAGCAAGTGTAACAATACAATCAGACTGAACAGAGCTAGTGTAACAAACAACACTGAATACAATAATTCAATTACACTCAACAGAGCTAGTGTAACAAACAACATTGAACACAATAATTCAATTACACTCAACAAAGCTAGTGTAACAAACAACACTGAACACAATAATTCAATTACACTCAACAGAGCTAGTGTAACACAACAAAACACTAACCAATAGCGTTGAAGACACACATAGACAATAGGGTACTACATGAGTACTAATCCAAATGGAACAACAACAATCACTGTATGACATATCTGAATAAGATTCTGTTATAATCAATAACCAATGATGTATCACAATCTGCGCGATCGTATTTGAGGACACATCGACCTGTTATGTCCAACAGTCTTACACACTCTACAAACCCTAGAACTTCTTGTAGTATTCTCGTCCATAGTATTTTTAAATCTTATTGTCCTTGGCCGACCTGTCTTTCTTTTGACATTTGGTAGATTATAATCTAGGTATGTGCCACCAGTGATGTGTTCACCCCACTCTTCCCGATCAGGCATTACGTGGAATTTGCCCTGGTTGGTGTTGATATAGTTTTGCAAACTATAGTATGCTGAGACATAATGGACGTGGTTTATGTGTCGTTGACTTGAAATAGCAATCACGTGCGCACATGGTAGATGGTAAGCTTGGGTTGTCTATATGTACACATACACTCGTTATTTACACCTAATTCAACCTTGAAGGTCCTGATAGTGACATCAAACACCTAGTAGACAGACATGCTTATTCGCACTGGTTTAGGAAATCTTCTTGCCTCTCGTTCATTAGCATGCGAAGTTACCTTAATGCGTGGAGAGAACAAGATTTCCTGTTGTCTTTCGAGAATTATAGCTGATTCAAGACGTTTCATGAAAGGGATACTATGTTGTAGTATCTTCTCTGTAAAGGCTTGAATCTGCTCTTTTAAGCACACCATTGAAGCACTCAGCTGCATTTGTAGTCATTGTACCGTACCTATACTCATCATCATGAGTAAGAGACCATTATTGAACGTCCCTTGAAACAAGCCAATCATATGTCTCCTGCTTGATATTCTTGATGTCTGGCATATACCGCTTAAAAATTCGAATGTCATCCGTGATTCTTGCAATGTACATCTTCTGACATATGAAGTCAACATCACCTATGCCAAATTGTTTAACGGCCCGTTTGAAGTTCTCCCTTAAATAAAATGTAAGCGATGTCTTGCCAGGAAAGATCTCTCTCGCAACCTAGACACGCATGTCTCTCGAGATGAGGCAGATCACCCTTGTAGAAATTGATGGGATCAAGTCTTGTAATGTGTGCAAAAACCAAACCCATGACTCGATGCACTTAGATTCCACAACTGCGAAGGCTAGTGGGAACAAACCATTATTTGCGTCAATCCCAACTGTAGTAAGCAGTGTTCCTCTGTACTTACCCAGGAGAAAAGTCCCATCAAGGCATAGAACTGGGTGACAATACTGCCAACTTCTTATTGAAGGCTCAAATAACCAAAATAGCCGTTGGAATCTGTTCGATTCTGTTGAGTGTATCCGATATACTGACCCTGGCATAGATGCGCAAAAAATAGACATGAATTTTTCCAATATTCTGTAAGATTCTTCCCAACTTCTAAAAATAATCTTAACAGCCTTTCGACGTGCATCCCAGGCTTTCATGTAGGACACTCTTATATTGAACTTCGACTTAATACGACCTACAATTTCTTTGGGCTTCAAATCTGGCGTCGATTCGCGGGTTGGATGAAGAAATAATATGAACTGTGGACGCATTACCTCGTGTTAGATTAAGACGAATGACCGCAATTGAGGTGAGCCTAATGAACTAATATGCCACGCACTGCCCAACCTCTTAATTGATCTTGCATGTAAGCTCCACAAATATGGTCTACTTGGGTCAGAATGATGTGTGCACAGTGCTGTAAATTTTAATTGATTTGAAGCATAAATGACATGCTCAACATTATTCATGATAGACCAATCCTGAATAGCAAATTGCAACTGCTTCTTGAATTGAAAACACATATCTTCAAACAATTCATCTGAAATGCAGTTATCCTTCTCAAAGACCGAATGATCTGATGGGCCATCAAATGTAAGGTCCTCATCCCATTCTCTAGTTGTTTCAGCGCTACACAAATAATCGTTATTCCGTATCAGGTGCTCTTCCGTATGACTTATTATAATTGAGTAATCAACAATCAAGTCCCTAACACTAAGGGATGATTCTGTGGTCAGTAAGTTAGCCCATTTTGCGTAGTTATCATCCTCCTCATCATCATCATCACTGATAGCTCCACTAGACATAGTTTCATATCCAACATCTTCGGTGGGTAGTACATTCATGTCATTATCTTCTAAGTCACCCATAACAGCAGAACTTGTTCCAGCAAAGAAATCATGTTCTCTTGCTTCAGACCCATAACATTCCACTGGAGTACTTAGTTGAGAAGATTGTGCGATGTACTCAGTGCTCATTTGAGCTTTCTCACATTCCTCTATATTGTTAACCTCCCTGTCTCTACACGACAGTTCCATAACTTCGACATAAACCACAATAGGTTGCACACATGCTGCAGTAAGTATAGCTTCACTGACTTCTTCATCATCAATGGGAGTTGCAATAAATTCAGCACCAATAGAAAAATGACCCACCAGATTCACAAAGAACTTTGTTGGATCTATCTTCAACGACCTCATGATTCATTTCTGTAATTCTTCTAATCTAATCCGACGGGGGATTTGGACTGGACGATTTTTCCCACCAATATATGTTGAAATGAAATCGTCGTTTACTCTCAGTTCACCATCATAATAAAGAACTATACAGATAGTAGCTGAACTCATCACTAAGTACTAATAATAGAACAACAATAATATTTTGCCGCACCTGATAAATGCACATAATTTAATTAAGGAGAAATACAACGAGGGGACGAAATAAAATGCTACCTATTACGCACAAAAATGATTGGATTCATATATGATATAGAAGACTACAAAAGAATATTAACATTTTATATCATAAATGTTATACTTATCATTTATCATATATCCATATAATAAGTGCTAAATCGCATAGCTCATTCATCGATACATCAAGTATCCACTACGTAACAACTTACATAAATCATTTTAAACCACAAAGATTGAATGTGACACAACCTCACTTCGGAAACTAACAAGTCACAACTTAGAATAACAAACGGACAATTATACAACCTCATTTTTCTTATATTTACATTACTTTACTCTAAAATAAACAAAACAAACAAATTCTTAAATACATTTTTCTTAAAGTTTTTATTCTCATTCAAATAGCTATTAAGCAACTTATTATTTTTCCCCATCCTTTTCTCACTTTATTCTTGATATTGTCTTCACAATAATCATTGAATCACGTCACAAAAAAAAGCGTATTTGAGGAGTTTTAAATATTGATCAAATGAGGATTTTAAGCATTATCAATGAAATAATTAACCTTAAACAACTTAATTAATTTTTGCATTACACCACTAACCCTATACGAAATACAACCATTGTAATGCCTTTTAATGTGTCGAATTATATCATAAATTAAAATATGTAATAAGACAATACAAATTACTCAATTCTAGAAGAGGCGATGAGCTAAAATATGATCAAATAATATTCAAACTATACTTGAAACATGATTGAACCATCTTAAAAATATTCTCAGATCATGATTGAACAAAGATCGATTCATGCTCAAATAATGTTATAACAATAATTGAATAATCATTAATTAATGATTAACTCAAGTTAAAAAAATAATCAAATGTCTTGAAAATATCTTAAAACAATGAATCATCTCTGAATGATGATCTAATAATTACTGGTTATTTTTGACTATCATAATTGTAATGATTATGAAAAATTGGTCGAATGAGAATCGAGCATTGATCAATTCATATATGACCTTAACCATGGCTTAAATAACCATAATAATTGAGTTATACTTGATCCATTTTCAATAATGTTCAATTGTGTTGAATAATAATTGAAGATTATTCAATTATTATTTAATATTCATTCAATGAAGTTCCTAAACACCACATACAACCTCATAGAATAGAAAAATCGCATAAAAATTAACCTTCCCTACAAAAATGAGATCTACCATAAATTAACCTTCCCTACAAAAATATAAAAACCGCATAGAAAATGAGATTTACCACAAATTATCATGAAAATTAAACTAAATAGCTTAAACATACCTACTATACGCATAAAAATAAAAATCTAACAAGTTTTTTTCATTTAGGGTAAAAAATACCTAAATCGGCAAAAAAATCCAACGAAAACACTTCTTGGCCAGCGACAAGCTTCCTTGGCCGGCGGTGAGATGAGCCCTAGTCGGCGACGGGGACAAAGGCTTGATCTGGAACGGGGATAGGAGACGCGACGACAAAACCCGAGAGCTAAGCTCTCGGGTTCATTTCGGCCCTAAATCAAGGGATGTCGCCCGCCAGGTGACGTTGACCTGGCAGCCGCATCGACGATTGAGGCTATTTTTAAATTTTTTTTTAAACGGGTTAATTAACTAATTATGTTATTAATTAGGGCTAATTTAAAAATTTCTTCTATCGAGAAAGAAGGAATTTATTACACAAAAATATTTTCTCTTGTAATGAAACATTTTTCAATAAAACTTGTGTTAAGCCTTATTGCTGAAAATGATTAGGAGATTAAATAATTAGATGCAAAAACAACATTCCTTCATGAGGATTTAGAAGAGAACATCTACATATCTCAACCAGAAGACTTTGAACAACCAGGAAAGGAGAATTTCATTTGTTTGTTGAAAAATTCATTGTATGGAATTAACAATCTCCACAGCAATAGTAGAAGAGATTTAATACTTTTGTTACCAAAATTGGCTTCATTAGAAGTAAATATGATGCACGTTTCTATTATAGAAAGTTTAGTGCAACATGTTTGATCTTATTACTTCTCTATGTTCATGGTATGTTGTTGGCTTGTAACAACATTGATGAGATAGATAACTTGAAGAAGTTACTGAAATCTGAATTTGAAATTAAAATTTTAGAAGAGGCTAAAAGAATTCTCAGCATGGAGATATCAAGAGATAGAAGGAATAGGTAGTTATTTTTATCTCAAACTAAATATATAGAAAATATATTAATGCAAATCTCAATAAGCATTACCAATTCCTAGACATTTGAAAATTAACTTATCTCAGCGTCCAAATTCTGATGATAAAAGATTAAGAATGAAATGGGTTCCATATACAAATAAGCACTAGGGCATAGGGTAATAAGATAACTGAGGAGTATATGCTAGGATCCTTAAAAAACTATCTGATAATGTCGACTCTATATTATGTGAGAATTCACCTCCAACTGATAGAACAACTAAGAAGAATAAGTCAACCACAACAAATAAAGGAAATGACATTTTAAAGAATCCAGTTAAGTAGCGGCCAAAGGGTGTTTCAAATGCAAGGCTTAAAGGATATTGAGAGAGAACTAAGAAAGCCAAAAGTAATTCTCCATTCACCTCTGAAGTTATAGTATTTAAATATCGCTTTTAAACTTTAAACCATTCTATTTTTGTTGTTCTAGAGACCAAAGAACAACCGTAGAGGGGTGGAGAATATGTAGGGTCACCCATTGCAACACCTTTTTCTGTTATGATAGAATGCTTTTCAGAGGTATGCATGGAAAACCCATCAATCATGCTCTTACATATCATTAACTAATATAATATTCTATTCTAGGAATTTAACTCAAGCTTAATAATTAATCAGTCGGCTGAAGGGTACACTAAGCTGATGATGGATATCATTACAGGGAAACATTTTAATGCATGATATCATTTAGTTGTGTGTTCTTCGACTATACATACTTTAATGTTGATTTGATTGAAAATGTCTTAGTTAGTAGATAATATGTTGTACTTGGTGACTATTCTTTATACTTCGATATCTGTTGGATTTGTTTTTAATGTGGTGGTGATATTCTGTCATATAAACCACTGAAAATTCCCATCAACGGATTTTGCATTCCATAACCAAATTTTATTTAACATTTTATCTCCAAACATGCGAAACAACCTCCCAACACCTTGTATTTGCATCTTATATATTTTTTATCTGTAAATAGGATAGATCATTTGACATAAAAGGGGAAAACAAAGAATACTCTCTGTACTCTCTAGAGAGTATAGAGTACAACTAACACCTCTTAAATCGTGAACCTCCAAACATCTTGCATTTGCATCTACTAACTATTTTATCTGCAAACAGGGCCAAACAACTGGAAGAAAAGGGGAAAATGAGGTGTATTCTCTGGAGAGTATAGGGAGTACATATGCTAAACAGCCCCTAAAATTGGCAAAAGAACCTCCAAACAGATTGTATTTGCATCTACTAAATATTTTATCTACGGACAGGGCAAAACATCTAACAGATAATGGGAAAATGGGGGTGTATTCTCTGGTGAGTACAGAGAGTACACATGTGAAGGTGCTCCGAAACTCCCCAATTTGAATGAAAGAATTGGTGGAAATGTTGAAAAAAAATGCTAAAAAGCAAGTGTACTCTTATGCTCCAAACAAGCCTCTTCCAAATCACCTCCGCTCTCAAACTCCTCCAAAAGCTTTGTGATCTTATCCTTAGCATCCTCCACAACCCATCCAGTGGCACCACCCCAGCACCTCAAAAGTCTTTCACTTACATGATGGGCTGAAATAAGAAAATGAGCCATGTGAACTATTTTACTGCCATTACAATTTGGTGGAAGTTTGCTCCTGATTTCCTCTAGGTTTAGTGGAGCCAAAACATCATCAATGACAGCTCTAGCAAGAAAAAGTGCTAGTTCATTTAAGTCATCCAAAACATCAAGTGTTGTGCCTTCTACTGACTCGAGGAGCAATATAAAACCATTCACAATGTTGACTATAGGAATTTCCATCCCTAGAGCTGACAGTAGAACAGAGGCCATCCCTTCTCCCTGTTCTTCCTGTCCATTGCAAGTGAGATTAGTTTCTTGATGAAAATTAGATTGTACTATGGAGTTGCAAGATCTTCAAGGCTTCTAATAAGTTCAGGTATATCATCTGATAGAAAAGACTCATGAATGATAGTTACAGATTCTTTCTTAAATTTTCTTTATTTTTTCATCTTCTATATTGCTGGAGTCCATAATAGCAATGGAGAACTTGAAGGATGGGTTAAGCCAATCTTCAGAGATTGCTTTTGGGACAAGTTGTTGGAAAGTAGCTTTAGTGGAAGGAATATCAAGAGTCAAATCATCAAGGCTCTCAGTAAGACGATAGAATCCTTTTAACATATGACAAGAACTGATTAGACCTTATTCAGCAGCTTCATGCAAAAGCTTGAGGATAAGAGGTTGAGATGAAGGTGTCTCCATGGCAATAATAACATCCCGTTTAACAACCTCATGGTGGAAGAAGGAAACACCTAATTCCCTGTTGCACTTGCAGGCTTCTGCTGTATCTCCACTTTCAATATATTCTCTCAACATATCTGATATATTCTTCTTCACCTTCTTAACAGTGAGGTGGGTTCTACCTCCCCATTTGTGCTCAACTAACTTAGATTGATGAGGAGCTGAAAGATAGCTCTTTTCAGCAGTTTTAACAACCTAAAGTGCCTTAGAATTTTCATGAAGCACTTCCTTGACTTTGTTAAGAAATGCATGAGGTAAAATATCATCAACAATAGCTTAGGCAAAGAAAAGTCCCAAGACTTCAACTGCATCAAGTACATCAACTGCCAAATCCTCTATCGACCAAGAAGTATAATAAACCTTGACGAATCTGACTTGCACTAATAACATCAGTATATAAAGCTAAAAGCAAAACTGATGCCATTTCTTTCTCCTTGTCATGCCTATCCATTGCCATGGAAATCAGTTTCTTGATAAAATAATGATGATACTCATCCAAACCAAGATCTCTGAGATCAGAAGCTGCTAGCTCCACATCTCCTGTAGTGAAATACTCTTCAATGATTGGTGTTGCAACCTTTTTGTAGTCATCTAGTGGGGAAGAGATGGTTGCACCCACTAACTTATAAGGCTCATCGCCACTGTCATAATTTGGATCATTGCGATCTACGGGTTCAGTAGAACCAGTATCAAGGAGGTTACCCCATGTTCCTTTACCGCCAACACCATCCTTTTTCACTCTCACAACTTTCCCAGAGTGAGAGCGTCGAGCATGCCTCATCGATTTTACTGCAGCTACCGGCCTTTTGCCCTTATTATTATTATGCTCCAGTAGCAGCAAGGCCATCCAAGTCGGCGATCTCGGAGATGAAGAAAGAACCTCCTCATTTTGCGACGCAATCTTCAGCACTTCTCTCTGTTCATCAATTAGAAAACCCTTCTTTGTAGATGACATCGCCCCTTATCGCCAGTCTCTTAGAGAAGAATAGTGAAGTGCAAATGTGAGGTCAGAGGGAGAGATCGTTGGCTGAGGGTTTGGGGGAATAGGAAAATTCTTTTTTTGTTTAGGGTTTTAAGGAGGGTATTTATAGAATTATTTTTAAATTTTATTTTTCCTAATTTGGATATTTCCGCTGAAATCATCACTTAGTCAATATATACACCTATTTTAGGTTACTCTAATATTCGGACATAATAGCATAGTCCGTTTCATGATCGGAGGCCATTTGATTCAAGCCGGCGTCAAATCAGGGTCAATTTTAGTTCAAATTTGTGCGTCATCCGCTCGCCGATATTCATGAAAACTCACTCGAATTGAGCACGAACAATCTTATTTAATAGGTTTTGGCATTTTGACACTAACAAGCATTTCATGAGCGAGATCATTTGGGCATCATCACGGCTTTTTGACCTTGATATGCATGTCAGCGCATCGGCGGCTCTCCTTGATCGGTTGACCGTTGAATTATGCAAGATGCATATTCTAATAAATTTTGACATTCTAAATATGATGGTAGAGTCCGTTCATCGATTAGAGGTCTTTTTGATTTTCGGTACCATTGAGGGCATTTCAACTCTAATTTACATATTGAAGCTCATCAAATTCACCTTGTGAGCTCGACTTGACTTATGGTGCATGCATGGAGGTCAACAAATGCCCTCCAACAAATATGATTAACACATGGAGCGAGTCATATTTATTAAAAAATTGGTTAACCCTTTGGGCTGGCATTGGGTCTTGGATCACTTCAGCTTTCAACTTCGGTGGGTTTGCTTTGAGATTTAAAATTCCTTCTGTACTAGCTTTAAGCTTGACGAACTTTGATGAAGGATTGATCTGATTTGTCTATATTTCCTTGTCATGAAGTGTATGTACTCCCTAAGTCCTATGCTTGTTGATTTTACAGACTCGTTGAAGGGTGCATATAGTTGACGATTCGCTCATATTAGGTCAATGTTGAGTTATCAATCCTTTGTGCTTTGCTTAATCATGAAATTCTTTTAGTTCGACTATTGTCTTTGTGTGAACTATGGAATCGCTTCTTCAGTCATGTACTTTCTACTTTGGCAAACTTGATGAGAGAATTGGCTTTAATCTATGCTTTGTGCTTATTTAGATCATTTGAAAAGAGATTAGAATATCACCTTGTAGGCAATATATAGATTAATTTGAGGAAGCTCTAAATCGAGAGTTTCCTCAGATTGTCTTGGTCCGTCGATCAAGTGGAAAGATTTCTTGAATTTTGGTTGCTTGTAGTCCCTAAGATGGATCTGGTTTGAGATTGAACAACTATCATCATTGGACTGACGAGTATGGGCTCTTTAATTGTGATATTTTCTTGTGACTTGTTGAGTGAGGAGAGCGTCATCAACTCGGTCATTTATCGGCTTGTTGAGTCCGACCTTTAAAACCTACTCAAGTATTTGACTTAAGCTGTGATGGCTTGGGGGTCTTATCATTAGACTGACAAATTGGGGCTCTTTCACGACATCCTTTTCTTACAGCTTGTTGGGTGAGGAGAGCGTCAACAACTCAGCCACCTGTGAGCTTGTTGAGTTTGACCTTTAGAACCCATTTGTGTCCTAGACTTGAAGAGGTAGGGGTTGATATTTTTCCAACTCAATTGATTGAAGCTTCTGAAATTAAGAATTCTTTTGACTTGATCTTCGACATTTGATGAATCTTGGAGACTTTTGACATTTATGACCTCTTTTCATGCATTGAAGTAGATTATTCTTGTCCTTGCAAGAGCTTGTAACTTTAATAATAATTATTATGAATATATTCAGGGATCTCATTTTAAAGCTCGATGGCAACCTGAATATATATACAAGAAGACCTCATGTTTCACAGGAGAGGGTTGAACAACTTTGATCATAAAAAAGGCTCCTGTCTAATAGGGGGATTATTGATTAGTTCAGAAATATATTATGAGGTTTGATTTTTTTTATTGCAAAATAGACATTATATACTTTTTAATCTTAATATGTATCTATCTAAAGATCTTGGTTTAAAGCACGACATCGACTTAGATAAATATATAAAAATGTCTGATGTCTAACGGGAGAGTTTTTGCATTAACTGTTGAGAGAATTTAGAATATCTTTAGTCATATGCTTTATTCTTTCGGACCTTCTGAAGACTTCATTTTGAGAGTTTGAAATTAATAAATTTTTTTTGCCTTAGCTTTGTGCCTTGGTGGACTAAATAGAGTTGATGATTTATTGGCAAGGTGATAATATCTTTGCTCATATGCTTGGTGCTGAATGGACTCATTGAAGATTCAATCTGAAGATTTGAAATTTATATTTTCCTCATGTCTTGGCTTCATGCCTTAGTGGACTTGATGGAGTTGATGACTTGTTGGCGAGATGAGAACATCTTCGGTCCTATGCATGGTGCTTTGACGGACTTGTTGAAGACTTCATCTCGGGGATTGTATCTTGTATTTCCTTCTATCCTTCATGCATTGATAGATTTGATAGAGGAAAGTCCTTATGAAGACTTGTCAGGTGATACGAAATTATCTTTTATTCTAACTTTCTGCTTTCCTGGGCTTATAGAAGGATGCTTGCCAATGACCAAGCCCTCAGAGCTTGTGTTGGGTAAATGACAAAGAGTCATCAGTCCCGTGCTTTGTGCGTAACGGACATGTTGATGACATCAATTCTTTAGTTTAGCCTTTGACTTTGTATGAACATTGGGGTGGCTTCCTCAATCCTTTGCTTTTTGCTTGGTTGGACTTGCTAATGAAGAGTTTTCTCTCGGTCATCACTTTCTGCTTAACAAACTTGTTGAAGGAATTGAGATTCTATATTTTACATTGATGTTAAACTCGACTTAATGTCCTTTTGGGTGAGGATTTTCTTTGTTGAATTTTGAAAAATGACCTTATGACCATTAGGGATGATCTCCCAGTCTGGGCCACTTAAACTCACCAAGTTGGAAGGATTTGAAAATTTGGATGCTCATGTATTTGCACTAACGAAGTAAGAGAATCCTTTACTATGACCTTTATGGCGTATTGAGTAAATAGACACACGACTTCGACCATATTTGGCGTGTTGAGTCAGACCTATGCACTTGAGTCTTGGACTTGAGCAATTGATGGAGGATTTTATCATCGAGCTAACAAGATGGGGGATCCCTTACTATGGCCTTTGTGGCATATTCATTAAGTAGACTTGTCAGCGACTCAGCCATATTTGAGCATGTCGAGCTCAACCTTATGCACACTAGATTAGATGTATTGATGGAAGATGTGTCCTTAACTTGATTTGTTGTAATTTGCAGACTTGAAAATTTTTCTTTTTGGTCGATAAGACTTTGAGGCTTGTGAGCTTTGAATACAAAATTTGAATATATATATGAGGATCTCGGCCTTAGGCATGATGCCAACCCAAATAAAACACAAAGGTCCCTTGTTTCATAGGGAAAGCCTGACATTTTACTATAAAATTTTTATAATGCCCCCTATTTGACAGGGTGATGTGTCTCTTATTTTGAAAATATATTCTTGTGCTATAAGAGAATTTTTAAGCAAAAATTATACATGTAATGACAGTAAGGAATAAATAGTCTTCTCAACACCAGAACAAATTCTCCTTCTTGGATAACTCGAGGACGTATTGTATGATCAAATGCTTCAGACATCCTCACTCGGTAGACTTCTAAATTTTATTGAGCTTAGAGTCTAGCTTTGTCAAGCGCATAAAGCTCTTCTGTCCATAGACAGACATTCTAATCTTGGGTGAGATTGTGTTGAACGACTACTCGGAGTGAAGATAGTTCAACTTTAAGTGGCAAAACTGCTTTAGCTCCAAATACCAGTGCATCAAGAGTGAATTTTATGGGAGTATAGTCTGGATGCCATGTCACTATCCTTTTTTAAGGCAATTTCACTTTGAAGCTTTAAACTCCAAATTTGCTTACCTTTTTACCGGGACCTTTCGGTAACGGATTCTTGGACCTGTGTGTCTAAGTGTCACTCGATGCTCACCGATGACTTGAATTGGTTGACATCCTATGGGGTTATAGGAGGTCTCCCGAAGGAACAACTATAGCCTCCCGATGGGAGGACTTTGAAATTTTTTGGTCCTTTCTTCTTAGCAACTTTGGGACCCAATACACTATTACATATACGTTTACTTCTTTCAGTTAGAACTTGACGTTGTTGGGTCTAGAAGGATTATTTGATTTGATTAATAGAGCTATTCTGCTTTACCCATCTTAAGCTGTCAAACCTGTTATGGGTTGGTACACTCGCTTCTGGTTCCATAGCTAGTTGTATAATTTTATGCTTGAACAATGGTTGTTGAGCACACAGTTCAACATTTCTCTTTCTTTGCTGTCTCTTGGTTAGCTTGCTTCCAGATGAAGAAGTTTCTACATCGATACTTCTTCGCGAGGCTTCAGCCTCCATATACTTTTTTCTTCCCACCGAAACCTTTTGATAGCGGATTCCAGAACATACGGTTCAGGTGTCACGCTCTCATGCTCACCGTGCAGAACTTGTTTAGAATTATCTTAAGTTCTTACTACCACTGATGGTAGTTTCTGTAGTTGAGCATTCTCAACTTCTCTTATAATTGGCCTTTGATATCATTTATTCATAAGACCTTTTCTTTTACAACATTTAAGACTCTATGTATTCGAGCAGATAGAGTTTCAGGTTGTTTCTTCTGAAGGGTTAGATCTGACTATTGTTTAGCCCCAAAAAAGTGCTTAACATCACCAATAGAGCTATTCCTTTTCACCCATTTCAAAATTTCAAATTTACATTGGGTAGAATACTACTTCTAATTGTAAGGCTGGTTGTGTAACAGATGACCCATGTGAGAGCTGATGAGCTCGCAACTCAACATTCCTTCTTTCTCTGCTGCCTCAAGGTTAGCTTACTTCCAGATGAAGAAGATGTTGTGTTGTTCCTTCCTCGGGCGAATAGTTCAACTAGTAGAGTAGTTGCACTCATAGGCATGATTGAAACTTTATGTCTAATGACGGTTCTTTTCATCACTGGAATCTCATAATGACTCAATCTTTTGAATATGAAAGCTCTCTTTTGAGAAACCTTAGTAGCAGTAGTGGTCATTCAAATTGTCCTCCTTCCCTGCATAGGTTGGGGTGTACAACATGCAGGTGCTCTAAGTAGAGGATTGTTTGCAGTAGCGATAGCTAGGAAGTTTACACTACCAAATTGGATAGTGGCTCTAGCATTTCATGCATTGATAATTATGTTGACCAAATGAATGTTGTCATCACAACAAAGTTGGATAGTGAAAAGAGTATTATGTAGATAAACTCTTTATAAATGAAAGATGAAATTAATAATTAACAATCAATATTTCACCCCATAATTTCAAAATGTAAAGGTACTACCTAACAACATAATATGGAGATTTTTATTTATAATTAATTTAGAATTTTAATTTTTTTAGTATATTTTGCTACTACTATGGCTCAAATTTAACTAGCCAAAGATGGAAAGAGAAACCTGTCCCTAGTACAGTCCCTAAAAATCTATGGGCTCCAAAAATTTGCCACCAACCTCTTTGATGAAAAAAATGATTTAAGTGTCGGTGTAACTTTCAGAAGGCAGATGGAATAGTAGATAAGACACTACCCAGAGATTTAGCCCTCATTTGGCGAGGACTTTAGATCTGGTTTCAGGTTTCCTATAGGCGTAAGCACCCATAGTTAATTACCCCTCCCAATGCAGAGAGAGAACTTTTAATTAAGGCTAATCGTTAGGTCGCTTAGTGCGTAGCGTATAATAGCAGCATGTGGAATTTTAAAATTTAGATTTATGAAATTTATTATATTTAATTTAAAGCAGATGGTTGGGGGAACGATGATGCGCCTGATTTAAATCTCATGGTTTCTTCATCCCGTGTTGGCTTTGTCCATTATCTACTTAATCAGAGGAGGTAGTCGACCCAACCTAGCAACACATGTGTTACGTCATCCACAAAATCCTTGTAGACCTAGGGTGGTGTTTGTCTAAGGAGACGAGCTTAAGTCTACCTTAGCTAATAGATGATTTTTTGCCCTGTCAAATATACCCTATGGTTCACAACTCAAAGGGTAGAGCAATTGGGAAACATATGGGCTATAGTCATGATCGTGATATAGTGGGGTCATTTGACGACAACCACTTGGTCAAAGGACTCTGGTCATAACTGCATCATATGGAGCATACTGACCAAGCCATGTAGTGAAAGGAGATGGGCCACGTCCTTGTTAGCATGATTATTTGAGAGTAAATATAGTTGTGTACTGATTTGACTTTGACGCCTTTGTGAGCTAGAGTTTTCTTAATTTGTCACATCTGACAAACAATTGCGGAAGGTGAATTAGATTTTTAGTTTTAAGTTTTTAATATTGAATTTCATTTAAACATTTATAGCCCAATGATATTTCAAATTCTGTATTTAGATTAAGATTCAATCTAAGATAATTTACTTTAAAATTATAAACATATTTTGATTGAAGTATCCCCTCCAGTTAAAATTTGCATTTAACATAGCCATCATCGGGGTGGTTCATTGTTTCACTATTTTAGATCCTGCTGACTTTATTAATTTAATAATAGTGGATCCGATCTATTATCATATGACATAATTAACTTCTCAGATGTTTTATTAGATTGAAGATATTATAATAACATCATTAGATTTTTAGGTCTTGTTAACCTGATCCTAAGACCCAATCGAGAATCAACACCAGCATCCTCAGACACTAAGTTTAAGCATTCAGCATAATGTCGGGGCCCATGCGGGTGTATTTGATTTAGCATTAATTTAAAGTTAAGAAATTTGTATAATATTGCTTATTTTGACTGAATTTTATTGCAAGTATAAATTATAAGATAAAATTTTAGCGATTCAACACTTTGCGTGTACATAGGTTCAAGAGGCAGTTTGCCACCAAAAAAAAGGCATGTATGGGTGTGTGAACATATGTGGCATCTCATCATGTCAAGAAAGACATGTATGAGTCTCTAAAGTACTTGTATGAAACACATATTTCTCAACCACGCTAAGAAAAATATGTACGTGTACTTACATACTTGTAATATCAAGTTAAAATATTAATTTTAGCTTTATTGTTGAATTTTTATTAAGCAGTTTATGCCTCATGTTAGTGTAAAAGTTTGGAAGTATTTTGGATCCCGTGTCCCCATATAGAGCTACTTAATATCTTTGGGTCACGCCGGTGTGTATGAGTGGTATAAACCATGACCTAAATACGCTTTCTCATTATGCGAAGAAAGGCATGTATGCGGTTCTAAAATACCTGCTGAAATAGATTTCTCTGCCACGCCAAGAAAGACGTGTACAGGTACTTATACACCTGCAATGTTAATTTAAATAATAATTTTATATTGCAACATGATTTTATGTCAGGCTGTGCAAGTCCCCCTATCGATGTGAAGTTTATGACATTTGGCGATCCCAACATCGTCCCAATAGGGCTACCGGATATCTTTGAGTTCGCCCACGCCAAGAAAGGTGTGAATGGGGTATAAACCACGGCTTGAATGCGCCTTCCAACCATGCCAAGAAAGGCATAAATGGGGCTCTAAGGTACATGTCAAAACAGATTTCGCCGCCATGCTAAGAAAGATGTGTATGACTTACACACCTTCAATGTTAGTTAAAATAACAATTTTATATTGCAGCATGGTTTTATGTCAAGCTATGTAGGTCCCTTTGTCGGTGTAATCCCAAGGTCACGGATACATTAACAAGCCTCTCCCAAATCACCCTCACTCTCAAACTCCTCTAAAAGCTTTGTGATCTTGTCCTTGGCATCCTCCACAACCCATTTAGTGCCACCACCCCAGCACCTCAAAAGTCTTTCACCTGCATGACGGGTTGAAACAAGAGAACGAGCCATGTAAACTGTTTCACTGTCACTACAGTTTGGTGGAAGTTTGCTCCTGATTTTCTCTAAGTTTAGTGGAGCCAAAACATCATCAATGACAGCTCTAGCAAGAAAAAGTGCTAGTTCGTTTGAGGCATCCAAAACATCAAGTGTCGTGTCTTCTGCTAACTCGAGGAGCAATATAAAATCATTCACAATGTCGACTATAGGAATTTCCATCCCTAAAGCTGATAGTAGAATAGAGGCCATCTCTTTCTCCCTGTTCTTCCTGTCCATTGCAAGTGAGATTAGTTTCTTGATGAAAATTGGTTTGTACTATGGAGCAGCAAGATCTTCAAGGCTTCTAATAAGTTCATGTATATCATCTGATACAGAAATACTCATGAATGATGGTTACAGATTCTTCCTTAAATTTTCTTTTTTTTTTCTCATCTTCTACAACACTGGAGTCCATAATAGCAACAAAGGACTTGAAGGACGGGTTAAACCAACCTTCAGAGATTGCTTTTGGGACAAGTTGTTGGAAAGTAGCTTTAGCGGAAGGAATATCAAGAGTCAAATCATCAAGGCTCTCAACAAGACGAGAGAATCCTTTTAACATCTGACTAGAACTGATTAGACCTTCTTCAGTAGCTTCATGCAAAAGCTTGAAGATAAGAGGTTGAGATGAAGGTGTCTCCATGGCAAGGGTAATAGCCCGTTTAACAACCTCATGGTGGAAGAAGGAAAACCCCATTCCATGATGCACCGGAAGGCCTCTGCTGTATCTCCACTTTCAATATATTCTCTCAATAGATCCAATATCTTCTTCTTCACCTCTTCAACAGTGAGGTGGGTGCTACCTCCCCATTTGCGCTCAACTAACTTAGCATGATGAGAACCTGAAAGATAGCTCTTTTCATCAGTTTTGACAACCTGAAGTGCTTTAGAGTTTTCAGGAAGCACTTCCTTGACTTCGTTAAGAAATGTAGGAGGTAAAATATCATCAACAATAGCTCAGGCAACGAAAAGTGCCAAGACTTCAACTGTATCAAGTACATCAACTGCCAAATCCTCTATCGACTCAAGAAGTATAATAAAACCTTGACGAATCTGACTTGCACTAATAACATCAACATATAAAGCCGAAAGCAAAACTGATGCCATTTCTTTCTCCTTGTCATGCCTATCCATTGCCATAGAAATCAATTTCTTGATAAAATAATGATGATACTCATCCAAACCAAGATCTCTCAGATCAGAAGCTGCCAGCTCCACATCTCCTGTAGTGAAATACTCCTCAATGATTGGCGTTACAGCCTTTTGTAGTCATTTAGTGGGGAAGAGACGGCTGCACGGACTAACTTATAAGGCTCCTCGCCACTATCATAATTTGGATCATTGCGATCTACGAGTTCAGCAGAACCAGTATCAAGGAGCTTACCCCATGTTCCTTTACCGCCAACACCATCCTTTTTCACTCTCACAACTTTCCAAGAGTAAGAGCGGCGGGCATGCCTCACCAGGTTTCCTACAGCTACCGGTCTTCCGCCCTTATTATTATTATGCTTCGGTAGCAGCAAGGCCAACACAGTAGGAGATCTCGGAGACGAAGAAATAACCTCCGCATTTTTCGACGCAATCTACAACACCTCTCTCTGTTCATCGGTTAGAAAACCCAGCTTTGGAGATGACATCGCCCCTTGTCGCCAACCTCTTGGAGAAGAAAAGTGAAGTGCAAATGGGAAAATATTACGTCCGGAGTCCGCACGTAGCTTTACGTGCGGACTCAATCGACTGACAGCGTGCGGTGCGGCAAAAAATGGCCGTGGGGCGAACGGCGTTTTTTTTTCGCGGTTTATCGCCCGGCCCGACCCGACCCGACCCGATTTACCTCGTCTAAACCTCGGGGAACCAAATATCTGCGTCGTTCGGTATTCTTTCGTAATACTCTGTATAGGGCTTTCGACGAAGAGAATTTCCTGAGCTCCCGCTGTCGGTCGGCCCACCCCCGTCGTTCGGTCACTGGCTTAGGGCTTCTAGCGCATTTCAAATTGAGGTATTCTGGTTGGTTATACGAGGTATTTCCATATGCATTCTTGAGATTTTAGGGTTTTCTTTGTCTTTGTCCATTACAATCCATCGTAGTGTTTAGGTTTCTTTATGGCGTTTTTTTTGATATGGCTACTCTGTACATTTACCCTCTGCTCATGCGTCTGTACCCTCACGATATTAGAGAGCGATTTTCTTGTTTTTTGTTGATTGTTATTTGTACCCTGTAATCTCCGAAACCCAACAGTACCCTCTTTACTTATTTGAGATTTTGCGTTTTTTGATTTTTCCCTTTGGAGGGCATACTATGGATAAAACCGTTGAATAACGGAGGTTGTGTTTTCGGTTTGGGTGTATTTTGTGGAGAAAATGAATCATGCCTCATGCTTATACTGTACTCTCACATGCCTCTGTCTGCATCTCTGTACCTCTCCTGCATACCCTCGATAGTAGAGACATTTTGGGATGTTTTTTTATTGATTGCTGTCGGTTGTTGAGACAATGTTCTTAACGTGGAAGTAGTTTAGAGGTTGTTTGGAAGCTAATTTAGATGCTTGTTTGCAAAATGTACTCCACCGAGCTCGTACCTCTACCTTACTTTCTTGAGATTTTGCGGTTTGGATGTATTCGTGGAGAAAATGAATCAGCTATACCCTTCTGTACCTCTGTACCTCTGTGCCTGTACCTCCATACCTCATACCTCACATATCTCATACCTCACATTACCTCTGTACTCTATACTTCTTGAGATTTTGTGGGTTTGGGTGTGTTACTGGAAAATGAATCTGCACTTCACCTCTGTACCTCTGTACTGCACTGCCTCACTGTACCACTCGATAGTAGAGACATTTTGGGATGTTTTTCTTGATTGCTCGGTCATTGTTGAGACAATGTTCTTGCTTCTTGTGGAAGTAGTTTAGAGGTTATTTGGAAGCTAATTTAGATGCTTGTTTGCAAAATGTACTCAGAACCGCTCTTATACTATACTTTCTTGAGATTTTTGGGTTTGGATGTGTTACGTGGAGAAAATGAATCACGTACCCTGCACCATGTATCTCTGCCTGCATACCTCATGCACGTACCTCTGCACTGTACCTCTACCCTGATAGTAGAGACATTTTGGGATGTTTTTTCTTGATTGTTCGGTCGATTGTTGAGACAATGTTTCTCTTGTGGAAGTAGTTTAGAGGTTGTTTGGAAGCTAATTTAGATGCTTGTTTGCAAAATGTACTCAGAACGCTCCTCTTACTCTATACTTTCTTGAGATTTTGCGGTTTGGATGTGTTCGTGGAGAAAATGAATCAGTACTGCACCATGCCTCTCTGCATACCTCACACGTCTGCACCTACTTCTGCTACCTCTCCTGATAGTAGAGACATTTTGGGATGTTTTTCTTGATTGGTCGATTGTTGAGACAATGTTTCTTGCTTAGCGTGGAAGTAGTTTAGAGGTTGTTTGGAAGCTAATTTAGATGCTTGTTTGCAAAATGTACTCTGAACCGCTCGTACCTCACTCTATACTTTCTTGAGATTTTCGGTTTGGATGTGTTTGTGGAGAAAATGAATGTACCCCTTACCCCTGTACCATGTACCTCTGTACCTCACGTACCCTCGATATTAAGGTGCTTGCAATCCAATCTTTCTTAATATTCGATTACCTTAGCTTTATTTTGAAGTTGACATGCAAGGATAACGTCAGATCGGTAAGTGGCATCGAGCATTATTTGATAATATTACATTTCGCTTCAGAAGTGGTGAAATATTGAAGCGGCTTCACTGAACCACCGTCACATTGCCTGCAAGACTTGGTTCTTAACCCATCCTCTATCTTCTTTGGGACATCGACACAAGCTTTTATGGGTGGGCGGTGCATTTCTTTCACCGGATGAAGTAGTGATCTTTGGGGATGCCAAACAAAGGGAGAAAGTTTTATGGCAATCCCATTGTGTATAGTTCTGATTATAAGAATAAGCTCAATGGATAGCTTGCCGTACACGGTTGTCTGATTGTACATCGTTTTCTTATTTCAAATTTGTTCTTTGCATACCACATAGTAGCTTCTAGTTTAATTTTCTGTAGATAATATCGAAAAATTCTTTGAGTACAATTTGAGGCCTTCTTAGTGTCTGATTCAATGGCATTACAAGAAAGATCGCATGACGCTGGCTACATGAGTGGCTTTGTGCCTCTTATGGTATGCTCGACCGTTAGTTTAGTTTTACTTGATGTGAGCAATTTAACCTGTATACATTTTTTGTTGTAGATCTGGGCAGCTGAGCACATTATCAGCATTAGGCCGTCATTTCCATCAGTACAGCCACGTATATTGCGTTGGCCTAAAATAAAGTTTGCAGATGTTGCCCGGATTTGGGAGGAGCAGTTAGAAATTAGTTATGTTTATTCATTTTAGGTGGTAATGCATTTACTATATTTGGAGTCATCACAGGACTTTGGGAGGACTCTCATCAGAAACTTCCATCCCATGAAACTTCGATCCCGTCCATGTCCATCTATTCTTCTTCACCGATTCCCGTATATCTCTGATATTCCCCAAGCGGTGTGTCTAGCTTCTGCTAATCCGAAGGATCTGCAATGATAAGTTATTTGCGGGTTTGAGGGAGTTGAGGGAAGTTGTGGCATCCTGCAGCGGTGAGGCTGGATGACATTCATGCAGTCTTCTATGGAAGTTACCCTGCCTGAAGAGTGCCCCATCCCAGTGAGTGGAAGCTGCTACGGAGGAGACCACCGGGGTATCTTCTCAGGAGACCTTTATAGTGGAAGCCCCTCCGGTGGAGTCTTGTGCCAGAGAAGATCCGTCAGAGCTGGCCGAAGGGGAGACTCCCACTGAGCATACAACTGCTATCGTCCCCTTCATTGGCAGCCTGGTACGTCGGGTGAAGGCACGGCGAGGAAGAGGAAATCATGTTCTCTGGTTCACCAGCAGCGGTTAAGAGTGGGCATTACGATCATCCACCCAGCGTGCGGTGTCGTTAATTTAATGAATAATATGATTAAATAGATGACCGGTGGGGTTTCACCCTTACGAATTCGCGGTATGGCGTCGAGCGGTTTCCTTTGATGAGCCATCGAAGTTGTGGAGGAGCACGGTCAGAGTAGCGAAGTTCGATGCTCAATCTTTAGATGACAATGGATATAGATTTTATCAATTAATTTCACTAAATAATTATATTACTAGAGGCCTGGCGGGTTGTGGACTTCCCATCAGGGATGGCATGCCTCGGCCGATGCTCCAACTCATGGGCGGTCGTGTGCTAGGACAAGTAAGTCACGGCATCTTCCTCATATCATTCAAGTACTTACTTCATTTCTTTGCTTTAAAAAACGGCGATAATGCGATATCACATCTGATTCTCGCAATATTATTATTTAGCGGTGATTGGCGATTCTTGATGGATCGGTATCCGGATGCTGCGTCGATCGTTCGCATATCTGTTAGGCGAAGTACTCCCTGTGCGATTGTATGTCCCATTCCTTTACATTTCATGCTTACATTGGGTGAGTTACTCCTCCAAAATTACTAGTTCATTCTTGATATTCTGTATCTGTTATTTCTTATAGATGTTATCATCCTTGTAGAATTATGCATATGGCTTGCTAAAAGAAAGCAAGATGTATATCAGCATGTCACTTGCAGAAGTGCATCCTGGTACTCTTACTCCCGGTTATCCATAATCGACTTGGACACTTCTTGTCGGTAATATCAAGCTTGGCGTGTGGTCATTTTACGACTCATTGCCAAACCGACACATTACGCGAAATGGTATGCACTCTTCTTGCGGGTTCTCCAGGGATCACACTAATACCTTATCCATCTTTTGCGATTAAATTCACGGCTCGGGATATCGGCCATTATTTTGGACAAGTAAAATGGCGGTTGAAGCGGTGGCGGGTTGCCAGTCCGGTCAACGTGTCATTGCGGCATGTTCATTTACATGGAAGCGGTATCGAAGCCCACAATTAAGCGGGCTCGAACAAGGGCGGGACAAAAAAATGAATAGATTTAGGGCGATTTTGTTTATGCGATTTTTTGCTCAAAAACAATTAAATAAAAGTTTGCACCTTTAGTTGTTCGGTTTAGGTAGGATAAAAGCATTTGATGGGTTTATGTAGTGATAATTGTTGTTCCATGTCTTTGCTGTTTAGGCATGTTCATTTGCATTTCAGTTTAGACTATTTCTTTCAGTTTTTTTTCACTTTCGTAGCATGGTTGTTGGATCATGGCACTAAATCCCAATGAGGCAATGAGGTGGTTGTTGATGATTTTTTAGATTTTTGGTCTCAGACGTACCTCTGTACCTCTGTACCTCTGTACCTCTGTACCTCTGAACTCTCTGTGCAGGTTTTGTTTCACTTTCTGTTGCCTGGTTGTTCAGAACATTGTAACTAAATCCCTAATGAGGCAATGAGTGGTACATTGATGAATTTTAGTAGATTTCGGTCCTTGTACCTCATACCTCATACCTCTGTGCTGACTCTGTACCTCTCTGCCTCTGCACTCTGTGCGGTTTGTTTCACTTTCATGCTGGGTTGTTAACATTGTAAATCTCCAATGAGGCAATGAGGTGGTCTCTGTCGAATCTTAGTAGATTTTCTGTCTGCATACTTTGTACCTCACTCTGCACCTCTGTACCCTCACATACCTCGACCTCTGTACCTCTGTACTCCTATACCTCACATCTCTGCACCTCTGTACCTCTATCTGTGCCTGTATCTTGCCTTGTACCTTTGTACTCTTACATGTACCTTTTTGGCAAATTTAATAGACAATTTTATGCAAATTAAAGATTTATTTTTTAAATAGTCGATTATTGATGATAGTAAATAATATATGTAAAAATCAAAATTTAGCTGAGCCTCTATGTACCCACTTATACTAATCATTGAATATTATATATATTGAGCCTTCTATGCCAACATTTGAGCTCACATAGACTTCTTGAATACATATCGAATTGAATATTGTGTTAATCATTGAATATATGTTCCATGAGAGAAATGGTAAATAGTATTTTTATAAATAAATTTAATCGAGGCAAAAAATAACCTTAAATACATGAAATGCATCTAATTGGATGCTTACGCTTTTATCTTGAGCGTGAAATAAATTCAGCTTCAAAGAAAATATGTTTAAAAAAAAACATAACAATACAATTCTTTTGAGAAAATGAATTCTATCTAAATATTACATACATCTAATACAATTCTTTTCTAATACATTTTTTCTAATAAATTCAATGTCATGTATTTTATTTTAAAAGATAATGATAAATATTAATATTTTGAGTTGCACATGGGAATTGTGTGACATGCAATGTAATTGCATGTAAAATTTAGTCTCACATAAAAAAACGAAAAGATTAGATTTGAATGATAGCATTTGGAACAGAACTCAATGGAAGAACAGAAGACACCATAACATATGAAGCATTACAATGTTGTACATAAGAACGGATTAAAAAATTTAGACCTACTAAAACAAAGCAACCATAAAATCATTTCTGAAGAAAAAGGCATGAGTGACCTACAAAAAACAATTAAATAGTAAACCTCATTAAAGAAATTAAACAATTCTTCACCAAATAGGTCTAGACTTAAAAACAACAAAAAAATTGAGGACATTCTTGCAGGAAAAAAATTACTGATTTGCATTATGACTAAAACATACAAAATGAAACTAAAAAATGCCTTCTTGGATAATATCATGCATCAAAATGCCGGCTTGTAATAATATCCATCATGAGGTATACCCTTGATGTTGGTTGATGACGAGGTCGAATTGAATTGTGGAACAATATTGTAATAGTACAACATCTTAGTAATTGATGAATAATTTACGTCAATGTGCAATATTCTGGCTTACTGCGAAAAGCAGGGCATAGAGTGGAGGCAACCCGGTGATGCATCCGTTCTGACACTCTCGGGCTTCACTTTTGTTTCTAAGACAAGAAAATATAATACATTAAAAATTTCTGAAACTATAAGTAATAGCAACATCAGAGGCAAGTAGCATAAGTACTTGTGGATTTTTTGGATTTCTCCCAATAAGCCTTGAGCCTTGCGTTGGAAACACCCTTTGGACGTCTCTTGATTGGATCCTTCAGATTGTCCTTATCACGGCGATGATGTGGTCGCTTCTTCTTCTTAAGCGATCGTCAATGGTGGAGAATTCCCACTTATTACGAGTCCACTTCATCGATATGGTAAGAGATGCAAGCATGTAATCCTCATATCTTATTACCCTGCTGAGCTAATTTGATATGCATATCGACTTATATGATTCACGAAAACAATGCGTCCATCTGCTCTCCCCTGTACTAACCTCTATATGAACCATCGATGTAGATGTCCCTCTTTGCTCGGTAGACCACGCATAAGGAGGTACTTATCAGGAATCGCTACATCATTATGGCTAAGAACTCTAATCGTATGCACAAAGTATGCCCATCATTTCAAATTTCGCAACTACAAGAAATATCCATAGTACACACATCATAGTGGACAATCCGGTTTTGGATGCATTCTTCTCTAAGTTCCTCACCAAGTACTCCATGGGCCTATTATCGTCATGCGAGATAATCCCCAACTCCAGAAATTCTTCTTGAACATAGAGTAAAGCTTCCTCATTATAAAACAAAGCGACTTGTTTAAGAATTGGACTACTCTTAACAACAGAACAATTCTTTGGATACACTTGAAGTCTTCATCATGTTCATTTGGCCATGTTTCCATCACCTTCTCCAATCCCAAGAAACAATCTGTGGAACTTGTTGGCAAATACCATGACACGCTATTTGTGGCCTCACTACTGAGTGGACAACATGCCAATACAAAATCTATCTTTGTTGAATCGGTGGACCATTTTACTAATTTTGTAAAGTTAGCCGCATGATCATACTGATTGCCCTCAGCATGGCGACCAAGCATCCTCAAACTCATCCTCGTGTCACATTTGCTCATGCATGCATAGAATAGCCCTTGAACTCTCTTGTTACTACTAAAGCAATGGACCTTGGAGGGGGCTTTCTTTGAGATATGCCATTGGCACAACCTATGGCAGTATCGCGGTAACATTCTCGATGGCTCTAGCCGATCTTGATCGGTAAATATAGGATGCCTTCCATCAGAAAGAAATGGAATAACCATGTGAATGACTCGATGGTCTCTTCCGACAAAAAAGCTACTCGAATAAGGCGTTTTGCCAATGATGATTCACTCCGGAGTGGGGCACAGAACAAGATTATATTTATTGATATAGTATCAAAATTATCACATCCCCAAAACAATCAAATTCAACCCTAGACATACCATTGCTCCAAAAAAACTCACCAAGCAATCGGGCGCATCAACTGAACATCCCATGCAAACATCTCGTCTGCTTGTCTTTCCTTGAGCATTGTATTACGTTCTATCACCACTTGCAATCCGTGATCTTGCTCTTTCGGATGAAATTGAAAGCATCTCTTTTGGTGAATCCAATATTCTCTACCCCACCAACTTCCTCGTAGATACAGGCTGCGTCGATTACCTGCACCTCGTGTCTTCAAAGCGATGCCTTCTCATGTGCATCTGCGATCGAGAAGATCTGAGATCACCGTCTTTGCCGGTGAATGATTATGGCTCTATATATTTTTTTTAGACCAATTCCCCTCCAAATCCACACATCGAATCGCCATGGACAACCACTCCTGTATCGGTTTTCTTGAATTTTGTTATATGGTTTAGATTGACTGTTTTCGACACTTTTGCTGCAGAAAATCTCGATTTCAATTTCTTAGAGTTTGGCCAATAACTTGTATGGTCTTTTCTAACACTGAAGCCAGTTTGATGTGCATAATCACAATATAGTGCATAAGCTTCGGTTTCATTATACTGTAGTGCTAGAATACCAAATTTGGGTCATTAGATAAAACAACTTCATCATCATTGCTCATTCACCATTCATCGAAAACATAGAGTCCAAGCAGTTCCTGAGATAATAGAAATGCAGATGTACAGAGAGTCTGAGAGCATAGAGTACGGTTGTCCAGTATAGACACAAAAAATACCCAAAAAAAATTGAGCAACCCAGGGCAGGAGAGTCTGAGAACTGAGATGTATAGCGTGCAGAAGATATAGGTATAGAAGGTATAGCCTTACAGAGAGAGCGAG
The DNA here is from genome assembly GCA_021442155.1 of Cymbidium sinense. Classification (NCBI taxonomy): domain Eukaryota; kingdom Viridiplantae; phylum Streptophyta; class Magnoliopsida; order Asparagales; family Orchidaceae; genus Cymbidium; species Cymbidium sinense. The sequence goes on along the minus strand of CM038217.1, from coordinate 99,968,890 downwards.
ATAGAGAGGAAGAGTCTGGTCTGAGAGAGTCTGAGGTATAAGACAGGTATAGAGGTATAGAACGTATAGCCGGTGAGTACATACTGAGATGCAGAGTGCAGAGGTACAAAAGTCTGAGGAGTATGTACGAAGGTATAGAGGTATAGAAGGTATAGCAGTGCAGAGGTATGAGATGCAATTACTGAGAGGTATATAGAATCTGAGAGTCTGAGGTATGTCTGAGGTGCGAAATCTCCTAAAATCCCTAAGCGACCACATCATTGCTTGATTGGGATTTAGTTACCATGATCTGAACAACAGCTCTGAGAAAGTGAAACAAAGGGAAAAAATCGTCATACTGAAAGACACTACGAGAGTACATATGTAAATAAGCACAAAATTAATCAAGACCTCACGAAGATTACATTGAATATGTTTTCTCGAACTTTACAAAAAAATCATGAAAAATAAATATGAATCTGACGAAGGATTACAACTCCTTAAAAGATTACCGATCCATTTTATTTACGACATCATCGTATTTCCTCAGCCTCCATTTCAGATTCATTCTCCTTCTTAGCTCTTTCGTAATGCTCTGGCTCATGCAAATAAAAAAATCTGAGTACTAAATGAAGATATTTTTAATTTCTCCGCATATACTCATTCCCTTGTTTGGTCGGGCGGCGATAAACCGCTAAAAAAAAAGCGCGTTTCTCTACGTCATTTTTTGGCCCGTTAATGTAGCGATTGGAGTCCATGTAAATGCGGCGGACTCGACATATTTTCCCGGTAAATAGTCCGAGCGTCGGACACCCGCGTAGATCTCGTCGCGGATCGCTAAAATGAAGAAATCGAGGAGTGCAGTGCAGTGCAGAGTGCACTCGATTTCTTCTTTATTTTGCGATCCCTCGTGTCCGTATTTTCCCTCGAGGAAATATTGCTTGGATACGTAGATCGATTGTCAAAAAGAAAATCGAGACCTGCATTGCATCCTGTACCTCACTCTGCACACTCACGATTTCTTCTTTATTTTGGACAACATGATCTCACGAGTTCGGTATTTCCCAAGGAAGGGCCGGGAAAATATTACGTCAGAATTTGTCAATCGGCATAACGCGTCTGGCGAAAAATAAAGCCGTAGTAATTGGCGAGCTATCTTTATTTGAGGCGATTTTTTAGCAGATGAAGAAGGAAGATGCTGAGAAAAGTTAAAATCTTTCCAGGAATTTGCATGTGCGGTGGCTTTGCGGGTACTCTCATGTCGACCGACTTCATATTTATTTTTCATGATTTTTTAGATTTCGGTATTTCTACTCTCAGTCTGTTTTGTTTCAATTTAGCGGTTGTTGGATCATGGTAACTAAATCCCAAGCTAGGGTGGTTTGTTAATTTTAGGAGATTTCTTGTATTTGTACTCTCTGTACAGGTTTTGTTTCACTTTTCGGTTGTTGGATCATGGTAACTAAATCTCTTGAGCAATGAGGTGTGTTACGGAATTTTAGGAGATTTCGGTATCACGTACCTTGCCTCTGTACTCACACCTCTGTATCTCTGCCATCTCGTATCTGCTCTATACCTCTATATCTCCTGCTTTTGCCTCATACCTGCATATATACTTCTATGTCTCTATATCTACTTGTACTCTATATATATTTCATTGAATTTATTTTTTTAAAACACTAAATTTTTTAATATTTTTAAAATAATTATCAAAATATATTTTTCAAATCAAAACATAAATAAAACAAAATAATTTTTTAAAATAATTTGAAAACCGTTTGATATTTGAAAGATTATTAAGAGATTGATTGATCTATAAAGCTCTATATTGTATGATATATTATTATGAATTTATTTTTTTGAAAAAAAATTCTATCATTTTGAACTTTTAATTCGAATTGAATTATCTACTTTGGTCTTCACAATTCAATAATTTTCTAGTAAAATGATTGTGTACATCCTTCTTGCTTTATTTTCTTAAATTATTATAATGTAATATTAATTTTGGTTAAAAAAATGATATTAGATAAAATTCGGTTATTATGTACATCCATCTTATTGCTTCTCGCATTTATTCTCTATTATTTCTCAGCTTTTAATATTTCTTTTGCTTTTCTCCTTGAGAAATTTAGAATTAACAATCGAGAACTATAGAATAATCGACATTATTCTTATGAAGATTAGATAAAAAAGAGGGGCTTGTCGATGTACACGAATGATGTTATAAATTTTAAATACAAAGCATTGTAAGAGTAGGAGTGTTAGTTTGGGATAGGTCGATTTGAGTTTTACGATATGATAGACTTGACTCAAACCCGATCTACCTTCAAGCCAATTGACTGGACAACCCAAATGATCTATTTATACATACATTAGGTCACAAAATCGAGTCAAATTCGAGTTCACAAGTAAAAATTGTCAATTTCAATGTTCTTGGGTCAAAATAAGCGAAATCAATTATAGGTCAAAATCGAGCTAATTTTAGTTAACGGTCAATCAATACATCCGAATAATTAAATAAGTCAATTTTTTGACTCAAATGTGACCAAAATTATTCAGATCAACTTGAACTCTTGATTTTGAATAGAATTACTTATTAAGTCAAATTTTGATATAATAAAGAGTATTTTTCTCTCTACTCACCATACTAAATTATTTTTTCTCTTTTTTAAAGTCGGTAGTTTTCATATAATTATTTTACTTTTTTGTTGAAAAGATTCTTACCTCATATTTTTATTAAAATTTAAACATATAATCATAATTGATATAATATTTTATTTCTTATATAACTTAAAACAAGCATTACTCAATAAAATGAGTTATGACAATCCATTTTCATTGTTCCGATAAATTTTATAAATCACAGAACTCACTCTTAAAAAATGAGCTAAACTTGCAATAGTTCATTCTATCCGAGAATCTGGTTTTATATATATATATTCCTTTCCTTTATTTTGTTATGACAGTTATAAAGGAAAAACTACTGTTACCATATTTTACTTACATTGAATAGGCTATGATGGAATGCTAATTGATTTTTTTTTTTCTGCTTATCGTAAAGTTTTCTTGTTGATCTTTTATTCTTAATCCTTTTTTAATTCATTATTGTTCAATCACAATGCAGTGATTCTTGCACATGGCTGCTTTGGACAAAATCTTTTATTTATAGAGTAACTCAATGAAGCTTTGATTATTCTTCTGACAAAATAATCAATAAATAAAATAGTATATATATATACTATATGTTATAATGTATATTAAGTAAATAAAAATAGAGAAATTAAGTAATCTCAGATAGCCTCTTAATTATTTTTTTATTTTATAAGCAAATTAGAGTTTTTAAAGCTTTAAAAAATATATATTATTGACTTATTCTCAAATTATCTATTATGAAAACAATAAAAAAAACATATCCATTCTATGTTAGGTAAATAAATAATTTTATAAACTATTTGACATCAGTTGTATTTTATTTATTCTATTTATTATTATTATTTTGTTTTATTTATATTTTGATTTAAAAAATATATTTTATAATGATAATTATTTTTAAAATATTAAAAAATTTAGTGTTTTAAAAAATAAATTCAATGAAATATATAGAGGGAGATAATTACAGAGGTGCAGAGATATGAATTCGAAGGTACAGAGGAATACAGATGAGGAGATATAGAGGTATAAGAATTACAGTGCATCAGATGAAAATGCAGAGGATGCAGAGGTACAGAGGAATTACAGGAGCAGAGTAGGTGAGATCTGAAGCAAATCTCAAAATTTAGCACCTCATTGCCTTGAGATTTAGTTACCATGATCAACAACAGTACAGAAAGGAAACAAAATGCAGAGTACAAATACAAGAAATCTCCTAAAATTCATGAGCGACCACCTCTACTTGGTTGGGATTTAGTTCTTGATCATCATAAACTGAGAAATTGAAACAAATAAGTGAAATCTCTAAAAATCATGAAAAATAAATATGGGGATTACAGAGTACCGCAGCGGTTCACGCATCAAGTCCTCTTTGGAAAGAACTATTTCCTCGCCGCATTTATTCGTTCTCATCATCTTCTTTTAAGAATGCTCTACTCAGAAATAAAAAAATCGTAATCACCAAATGAAGATATTTTAATTTTTCTATACTCATTCATGATTGGTGGGCGCTTCAGCGAAAATAAGCTTAGTCTTACGGCGTCATTTTTTGCGGTTTAATGTTAAGCGTCATATCGATTGAGTCCGTAAATACGTGACTCGAATATTTTCCGACCCTGGCTGAGGGTTTGGGGGAATAAGAAAAATCTTTTTTTGTTTAGGATTTTAAGGGGAGTATTTCTAGGATATATTTTTTTTAATATTTTATTTGACTAATTTGGATTTTCCCGTTGACATAATCACATAGACAATATATATATCAATTTTAGGTTACTTCGATGTTTGATGCATCATTTCACGATCAGTACATTTGGTTCAAGTCGGCCAAATGGTCTATTTGATTTAAATTTATGCGTAGTTATATTCCTTATAGCAAATGCTTTAAATAAATGAATCTTTATAATGACGCGTTTCCTTATTCGTACATTATTCTCGCTCATAATGCAATCAATTCAATCGGCCATGCTGAAATCCTTCGTTATCGAGTCTTTTATGATCTTAACGTGAGACATTTCGGCTTATTGTCTTTGGCTTCAAAATTGCGACGAAACACTTTATAGCATCATGTCAACATCCATCATTGGCAAAATTCTAAACACCATATGTTCATGAAATGGACTGACCAGCAAAATCTATTAAGAAAGGCTTTCCGTGATCGATCAAATTAACGAAATGAAACGGTGGGTTATTAGCGAATGTTATACGATCGGGTCAAAATTAGTTCGATTGATGTCGAAATTGTCTGAACGTCGTTCGTTCACAAAACAAGCTGTAGTCATGAATCTGAAACGTCCAATTTGTTTAAAATTGACCTATGTATTTCTCGGATTCTTGCTTGAATGCAAGATACAAAAATTACTTACATGCGAGACACGATGACATGCCTTATAAATAAAAAATTAATATGCATGAAATCATAAAAAATAGTGACAGTAATAATAAATTACACTTTATAATATATATATATATATATATATATATATATATATATATATATATATATATATATTAAAATTAACTTTATATGTATTAATTAAACTTGATATTTCTTTAAAAAAATTTAACTAATTAAAAAAAATTAATATACATATAAGTCAAATTTTATTGTTTTGCCACGTTGTTATCCGTACTCAGACATTTACCTCAATCAGACATCATCTCGTCCTTTTTCTGTTTAGAAACTGACAAAAAATCATAATAACCTAATACTACCTTAGCTGCATTGAAAATTATGGTGATACTTAAAAAAAAATAACAAATAATCATTTATAGAGATAAAACTAACTATTGATATTTATGTGAAGCTTTTAATCATCATAAGGAGAGAGCTTAGTGCTTAACATTAAAAAAAAATTATAATTGCAAAATTATAAGTAAATAATTACACAGCCTAGTTTCCAAATCTGATCATCTCTATGTGGAGATATAGTCGACAGGATTTATCACAAAATAAATTTTTGATTGACAATAGTTCTAAGAATACTTATATTCTTCAAAATGTAAATATCAATCAATTTCAAAATCACAAAGCATAATTATAAGTTTCAATTTATAGACTTGATCCTCTACTTACATAGTAGAGTTAATAAGATTTATGATATAATGAGATTTCAAAAATATAAACCTGATCCTCTTTTTAGCATACAAATAAAGTTCACAAGATCTTTCTTGATGATTATTATGTTCATTGAAAATATCAATTGAAGAGGTATATTTATGTTAAAATTTCTTGAATTCTAATATCAAACTATCTTGAAGTTAAATTCCAATTGGCTATCAAATATCTAAGCAAATTTAAAATTTTTAGAGAATGCCTAAATATGAAATTCATCCCTAAAAAAATTAAATAATAAATAATTAAATCAAAACTCATTTTATTTTTCGTAATTGTTTGTTAGAGATAATTTAAGAAAATTTTAGCTTATAAAGAGTTAATGTCATATTAAGTATACTACTATATTTAAACTTAGACGCTTCTACCCGATGGTTATGATCTTTATGCTTGGTTTAGCCAAGAGACTTTTCAGTGATGCGGTTCTGATCGAGCCTTAACCAGGTGATTTAACCAATATGCCCCACTATATTACTATCACACTGTTGTAGCTCATATGTTATATGATTTTCTACTCATTTTGAATTATAAATCATAGGATATACTGATAGCACAAAGCCTCTAATTATGATTAACTTAAAATTATTCTCTTTGACAAATATCAATTTTAGTCTTTAAGGTCTCCATGGACAATGTAATCATGGCATTGACAAAATCCTTACATCCGGGTTGTTCACCACATCCTCTGATTAAATAGACTAGAGACAATGACTGTCCGAGATGAGGAACCATGAAATCTTAATTGGGTGCGACATTATTCCCTGAACCATATGCTTTAAGTGTTAAAAATGATGAATTTCAATTATAAAATTCAAAACCAATTTGTTGCTACTACACGTTGTAATTAGCGCCTAATGACTAGCCTTAATAGCAAGTTCTCTCTCACTATTCTGAGGAGGGATAATTAGGTGCTTCCGCCTATAGTAAACATGAAACCATATCTAAAGTCCTCACCAAATGAGAGCGAATCTCTGTGTATTGCCTTATTTATCTATAAACACTTGCATATGTCTTCTGAAAATTTCATTCAATATAAAATCAATAATCTCTTTCATCGAGAGGTTGTGCATAAATTTTCGAAGCCCGCACTTATGTGTATCTATGGTACTAACATTTATGGATGAATTTGTTATATTGAATCATAATTATCAGCTTTACTTTCCATTTATTGCTCCTCATTATACATAAAAATGGCAACAAAGATCTTGATCGTCTGAAGAAATTTTGCTATCTTATGATCAATGATGTACCATTGTGATGATCAAGATGGAATCCCAATGTAAGCTGACAATATACCCCTCTTCTTTTCTACTATCCCTTTTAAGTGGCCATATATGAGCCTCATCTTTTATCCTTTCAGGAGACTCATAAGTTTACTATGTTGTATGCTAAATTATGAATTACAAATTTCGTTTCTTTCATATTATAAATTATTTATATTCTAAAAAAAATTTGAGGGTTATTCTAGATATATTAAAAAAGTCACTTAAATGTCTATTTTTTGCGCAATAAAATTATGTTTTTTTTATTATTTTAGAAATATCAGTGATGGAGGTTTAAATCTATTTTAATATCATAGGGTTTTTTATATATATATATATATATTTTAATTTTTGGGAAGTGTTTTTGCTTGTTGTACACAGGGCAGATATAAGTGCAGGCCCTATAGAACTGAACAATGTTGAAACTCTTAACTAAAGAAACTCAACATCCTCAGACCCCGCATCTTGTATCTAATGATCAAATCGAACTGAGAACAATGGTAGTGCAAGAGCAAGTGAACGTGAAGCTGAAGCTCCTGAGAGAATGACGAATTACACATAAAGCTTAAAGTTTTCATTGAATATCAGCGAGGAGGAAAGAATCACTGTAAACCAGCCGATATACTATTTTTGATTTGTAATTTGGATGGGTTCATTACCTTCAGTGATGAAGTACATATATGAAAGTTTGGAGCTTTAGCTTTACCTTTTTTTTAACATCTATTTTTTTCCTCAATTGATATAAGTAGAATTCTATAACTGCCATTTGATTTTCTTGTCGTTATATTTAGCTTATTTTCTTTTCGTTATATTTAGCTTAATCCCTATTGATGGGTGCGTAGAAAGTTGGAAGAAGTCTTCTAAAGACTATGAAAGATTCAATCAATTTTGTATTTGTATTTTATGCAATGAAAGTTACATTTTTATGAGAATAAAGTGATTGTATGGACACAATTTGTAAAGTAAAAAAGATCTTTATATGTTGAAGTAATAATAATTATTCTTATATGATTACTCGGGAAGTTATTTTAATTTATGGTATAATAATTGCTGAATAAATTACATATAAATGGCATACAAGTACTTCAGGAATATACTAACATATTATTTAAGTGTCGTTCTTGGGGTTTCTTAGGGTGTCAATTCGGATCATTGGTTGGTTGAGTTTGACCAAATTGACCCGAATAGGGATTGCTATTTATTAAAAGAGAAAACTTCTTATTTCACTTTACCCAATGATATATATATATATATATATATATATATATATATATATATATATATATATATATATATATATATATATATATATATATATATATCAAAATCGAATTAAAATTTGGGTTTTATAAAATCTAATCAATTTGAGTTTTGAAATTGATTTGAGTCAAATTCGAGTCAGGTGAAATAATTGATTTGGTTTGGTCAACTGTGGAAAAAATCAACGGCATCTTGATGAACCAAAGATTTTTTGGGTTAACCCATTTTTCGAAAATTCGGTTAGTCAGATATCATATATGATCAATTTTTGATACCCCTAATTTCTTGTGACATAAAATTATAACAAGAAAATCTTTTTAAGATAATCTATTATTTCTATGATGTTATTATTTACACCCAAAAATGGCTTTTTTATTATTGGCTCAATGTACGTGCCACATTAAATGTTGATTAAATTACTTTAGACTATTATCATATAGACCCATGGAACACACGTACTACCTACCAAAATGACACAAAGGTTAGTTGGCTCAAAAACTCATGTCACAAGATGTCATTATTGAAAGCATATTTATATGCTTCTATAAATTTATTTTATTATAGTATTAGTTATGTCATAAACACGTTATAGATCATAGAATTTTTTTTTTAAGTTCATAAGAAATTGTTATATAATATAAATAGAAGTATCATAACTAATTGTTATAAACACTTTAATTTTGAAATAATCTATATATCAGCTCCCATGTGCTAAGCTAAATCTTATTAATGCATATCATATTTTATTATGAATATTTTTATAATATAATCTTCACAAAACGGTTGTCAATTCTAATCATTCATGACATGTAATATCATTTTAATACAATGATATAATGACATTCATAACATTTATATTATATTGTAAATTATCTTTTTTTATTGGTTCATAATACATTTCTCATATACTTTTATTTATATTTTAATAAATATTAGTTCTTTATTGAGTATCTATAGCAAGCTACTTTTTGAAAATTTTTTATTTTACAAATTCTATTAAATTACTTAACAAAGTTTCACTATAGGAACAAATCTTTCAAAATAAATTATTATATTAATTTGGTATTTATATTATGTTGTAGTTCGTGCATAATTTTTTTTATTAAGTTTTTAGTTGGCTTTTTTTATTTCTTTGTCATTAGTTAACAATATTTTGTTATTAATTTATTATTATAGACTATATAAATGCATTAAATACTATTCTTCATCTTAATGCTTATATCTCTTACACACAATTATCTTGATATAAAATCATTTTTTTCTTGAATACAATATTATTTTATTTGGTCCTAACCTCTAAATCAAGAGTTAATATGTTCATCATATGCTATATTGGTTTGGTTAACCACTTCTTGGATGTACATAAGGTAAGATCATCTATATGATAGTAATTTAGTTCCTTAAAAGGCATGCCCTTCTAATTATAGGCATGGGAATGCTCCCATGCCTATAAAGTTTGGTGTGATATTAAAATATTTTTTTCTTTCTTACTTCATTGAAATGAGGACTAATATCAAACCACAACATTCACATCTTTGAACTCTTCAATATTATTTTTAGATTAATGTTTATATATTTTGCATAAAATTATTCATATAGAAAATCATTTTATCTTGAGTACACAATCATTTTATTTAATCATGATTTTTATGATTTATCTAATGTGTAGATATTATATATCTTCATCGAATATAATATTATTGGATGTACCACTTTTCATACTCGAGTGATCATAACAAATATGATAATAATTGATCAAATCCTCACAAAATATTTACCAGAAAATTATGATAATCGCCTTTGTGAAAGTTAAATTTATCATCTGGCATGAGAATGCTCTTATAGCTTAAAGAGATATTAAACTCTATTTTTCCTCTACTTTGTTGAAGTGAATGACTACTAGAGAAACTAGGATATTCTCACCCTTTTCTCATTTATTTAGATTAAAATTTGAGAATTTCTAGCAATATTCGTATTTCAAACTAAAATTGTGCTTGACCTAACTGGAATTTTCTCGATTACATTACTCTCCCAGGTGCGGATTAATGCATCGTTCTTATTGCTATGGAATTAGTACAAATTTTTATTTCCCAGTCATTAATTCATCTTAGACTGTCATTACATGCACTGAATATATGAGAGAAATATTACGTGCAAAGTCCGGATGTAGCTTTACGTCTGGACGTCAACTGCTATGCAATATGTGTCTAATATAAAAATATGAACTTTTTTACTTAACAGCATTGTAACTTGACAACGCCTTAATGACGCCCTTTCGTTACGCCCTACCATTTAAACATCAGGAGAGAGAAAATATTGCATGTGTCATTCTAGATTCTTCGTCACATACCAGTTTAGGGATTTCTTTTTTTTAAAATTTTTCTTCAACTCCCACTCTCTCCCAAAGATCGTCCGACCTTCCCTCAGGAATTTGCTAAATCTTGGGCATTAAAAATTGAAGTATTATAGGCAACTACATGATATATTTCTTCATGCATTCTTGAACTTTAATGAATTTAGGAATTTCTCTGTTGTTATCACCGTCGAATAGGAGAACATTTTGAACATTTGAGTTCTTTAAAGGAAATGAGACTGTTTTACTGGTTTTTGGAGATATTTTGTATATGTACTCTATGTACTCTCATGATGGTACACGTTGTTATTTTTAAAATTTTCAACTGTGAGGTTTGTCATATGTTTAGTATATCCCATTATATGATGTTTGGTGTTGTTTCATGAAGGATTTGATGAATTCTGGGGCCTATTTGGATATAATATGTTTAGTCGATGGCATTATAGTTTGTTTATAGGTTGCTTGATGGTTGTTTGCTTCAATTTTGTATCTGTACTCTCTGTACTCTCAGGAGAGTACAACCCATTGTCTTTTTTTTTTTTTTCAGATTTTTGACCATGTTTGGATATAATATGTTCATTACATGTCTTTACAAGGAGATTGAAGACTGATTGGTTGATTTTTTAGATTATTTTGTATGTGTACTCTCTATACTCTCTTTAGAGTACTTCCTATTCTCTCCTTTTTTTTCCAGCTATTATACCCTATTTGTAGAGAATATGTTTAATAAATTTCATTAGAAATAATTTGGAGGTGATTGATTGGTTTTGGTGGCAGATTTGTATGTGCACTCTCTATACTCTCATGAGAGTACAGAGTATTTTCACATTTTTTCTAGATTTTATAGCCTGTTTGAAGATAATATGTTTAATAATTTCCATTAGAAGCAATTTGAAGGCTGATTAGTTAATTTTGGAGGCCGATTTATATGTGTACTCTCTGTACTCTCATGAGAGTACATATCATTTTTACATATTTTTTTATATTTTGTGGCCTATTTGGAGAGAATATGTTTAATAGATTCCATTATAAGTAATTTGAAGGCTGATTGGATGATTTTGAAGGCAGATTGACAAGTGTACTCTCTATACTCTCTTGAGAGTACATATCATTTTCACATTTTTTTTCTAAATTTTTTGGCTTGTTTGGAGAGAATATGTATTTTAGATTTCATTAGAAGCAATTTGGAGGCTGATTGGTTAGTTTTAGAAGTAGATTTGCATGTGTACTTTTTGTACTCTCATGAGAGTATAAACCATTTTCTCTTTTTTTTTTTAATAAATTTTTTTGCTTTGGAGAGAATATGTTTATTTGATTCAATTAGAAGCAATTTCGAGGCTGATTGATTAGTTTTGGAGACAGATTAACATATGTACTCTCTGTACTCTCTTAAGAGTACAGACCATTTTCACATTTTTTTTTCAGATTTTTTGGCATGTTCAGAGAGAATGTGTTTAATAGATTCTATTAGAAGCAATATGGAGGCTGATTGGTTAGTTTTGGAGGTAGATTGACATGTGTACTCTCTATACTCTCTTGAGAGTATGGACCCTTTTCACATTTTCTTTTCTAGTTTTTTTTAGTCTGTTTGGAGAGAATATGTTTATTAGATGGCATTACAAGAAATTTGGAAGTTGATTGGTTGATTTTGGAGACAGATTTGTATGTATACTCTATGTACTCTCTTGAGAGTATAGCTTATTATTTCAGTTTTTTTCAACTATTAAATCATATTTGGAGAGAATATGTTTAATAAATTCTATTAAAAGTAATTTGGAGACTAATTGGTTTATTTTGGAGGCAGATTTGCATGTGTGCTCTCTGTACTCTCATGAGAGTGCAGACCATTTTCATATTTTTTTTTAGAATTTTTGGCATCTTTGGAAAGAATATGTTTAATAGATTATATTAGAAGTAATTTGGAGGCTGATTGGTTAGTTTTGGAGACAGATTTGTATGTATACTCTCTATACTTTCTTGAGAGCACAACTTATTTTTAAAATTTTTTTTAGCTATTAAACCCTATTTTGAGAGAATATGTTTAATAAATTCTATCAAAAGTAATTTTGGAGGCTGATTGGTTGGTTTAGGAGGCATATTAGTATGTGTACTCTCTGTACTCTTCTAAGAGTACAGACCATTGTATCATTTTTTTTAGAATTGTTTGCCTGTTTGGAGAGAATATGTTTAATAGATTTCATTAAAAGTAATTCGGAGGCTGATTAGTTAGTTTTGGAGGCAGATTGATATGTGTACTCTTTATATTCTCTTGAGAGTACAGACCATTTTTATATTTTTTTCCAAAATTTTTGATATGTTTGGAGAGAATATATTTATTAGATGACATTACAAGTAATTTGGAGGCTGTTTGGTTGATTTTAGAGACAGATTTGCATGTGTACTCTGTACTCTCTTTAGAGTACAGCTTATTTTTTCAATTTTTTTCATCTATTAAACCCTATTTGGAGATAATATGTTTAATAGATTCTATTAGAAGTAATTTAGAGGTAGATTTGCATAAATACTCTTTGTACTCTCTTAAGAGTAAAAATAATTTTCTCATTTTTTTTAGATTTTTTGGCCTCTTTAGAGAGAATATGTTTATTAGATTCCATTAGAAGCAATTTGAAGGCTAATTGGTTGATTTTGGAGGTAGATTTGCTTGTGTACTCTCTGTACTCTCTTGAGAGTACATATCATTTTTTACATTTTTTCAAATTTTTTGGCCTATTTGGAGAGAATATGTTTAATAGATTCCATTAGAAGCAATTTGGAGGTTGATTGATTAGTTTTGGAGGCAAATTTACATGCATACTCTCTGTACTCTCTTGAGAGTTTAGCTTATTTCTTCAATTTTTTTAGCTATTACATTCTATTTGGAGAGAATATGTTTAATAGATTCTATTAGAAGTAATTTAGAGGTTGATTGGTTGGTTTAGGAGGTAGATTGATATATGTACTCTCTGTACTCTCTTGAGAATACAGACCATTATCACATTTTTTTTCCAGATCTTTTGGTTTATTTGGAGAAAATATGTTTAATAGATTCCATTAGAAGCAATTTGGAGGCTGATTGGTTAGTTTTAGAGGCATATTAATATGTGTACTCTCTGTACTCTCTTGAGAGTACAGACCATTTTCACATTTTTTTTTAAAATTTTTTGGTCTGTTTAGAGAGAATATATTTATTAGATGACATTATAAGCAATTTGGAGTCTGATTGGTTGGTTTTGGAGGCAAATTTATATGTGTACTCTCTGTACTCTATTGAGAGTACAGCTTATTTTTTCAGTTTTTTTCAGCTATTAAATCCTATTTGGAGAGAATATATTTAATAGATTTTATTAGAAGTAATTTGGAGGCTGATTGGTTAGTTTTGGAGACAGATTTGTATGTGTATTCTCTGTACTCTCTTAAGAGTATAACTTATTTTTTCAGTTTATTTTAGCTATTAAACCCTATTTGGAGAGAATATGTTTAATATATTCTAAGTAACTTGAGGTCCTTGGTTGGTTTTGGAGATTTGATATGTACTCTCTATACTCTCTTGAGTACATACCATTTATATTTTTTTTTCTAAAATTTTTGACATGTTTTGAAAGAATATGTTTATTAGATTCCATTAGAAGTAATTTAGAGGCTGATTGATTAGTTTTGGAGGCAGATTTATATGTATACTCTATGTATTCTTTTGAGAGTACAAACCATTTTCTCTTTTTTTAGCTATTACTCCTGTTTGGATATAATATATTTTGTGTATATTTTCCATGAGAGTATATATTTTTTTAGTTTGTAAAACTGTGGGTCTTGTCATATGTTTGTTATATCTCATTGGAAGATGTTTGGAGATGTTCCATGAAGAATTTGCTAATTTTTATGGTTGTTTTGCTTGTGTGCTCTATGGGCCTCCATTTTGCCGATAATGTTCTCATTAACTGTCATTTTATTTTTAAATTTAACATGTCTGGGAAAAGAATAACTTCTAGATACAGGCCTACCACCATTAGAGTAGTGTTCGATAATATTTCAGCATGATTTACTGATGAAGTTATTGGCATTTTAAGGAGGCTTCATTTGCTTCAATTTATTAGGCTGCATGGAATTCAACAAGACTCAGCTGTCATCACTTCAATAATGGCTTGCTGGGATATAGAGAAGCAATCATTTTTTTGGTGGCCAATGCATTCCTTTCACCCCTAATGAAGTTGCATTAATTTTAGGGATGCCAAACAGAGGGAACATATGTCAGAAATTCCCACCGTCGAAGTTCAACTCAGTGAATATTAAGAATAAACTTGAGAATTTGGATCGCTCGTTGACTGTGACACAATTTGTGTAGCTGTACATATGATTTTTGCTTTCAAATCTTTTTTTTATATATCACAACTATAGAGTGGCATCAGAATTGATTGCTTATGCCATCAACATATACAAATTTGTTGAGTACAATTGGGCAGAGGCCATTTGGGCCTTTCTGGTTTCACAATTTGATGATATTACATCAAAGATTCTGGCACAGAAGGCACCCAGGTACATGAGTGGCTTTGTCACTCTTCTAATGGTACATTCTACATCTTTAGATTTATATTATTTGATGCATTGAAGTTAACTTATATAAATATTCATTCCAGATCTTGGCGACAGAGCACATAGGCATCATAAGGCCGCCCTTTCCTTCTGCAAAGCCACGTATGTTATGATGGCCAAAAATAAAGGTAGATGACTCATTCACTAGTTTGGGAAGACACCATGTGACACAAAATAATTTTA
This sequence comes from Cymbidium sinense, assembly GCA_021442155.1. Classification (NCBI taxonomy): domain Eukaryota; kingdom Viridiplantae; phylum Streptophyta; class Magnoliopsida; order Asparagales; family Orchidaceae; genus Cymbidium; species Cymbidium sinense. Next base: position 99,953,505 of record CM038217.1, on the reverse strand, counting down.
CTTTATTTATATTAGAATTTTTTATTCATATTATAAATCATCATATTTTTTTTATTGATGTAACACAGGTCTATCTTTCATTTGAGGATATATCAGAAGAGGAGATTTGGCTCTTTGAAACATTGCCCCCTATCCATTAGACAACCCATGTCGAGCCCGATAGCAGCCACATTCCAAGTCCAAGGAGTGCAGCCCCCATTGAATCTCCATACGTCTCTCCTTGATATTCTCCATCTTCTAATGTATCTAGCAGCCTGCTAGTACCCATTTAGAAAACTTTGCGAGAGGATACTTACAGGTTTCAAGGCCCTAGGAGGAAGAGTATCATCTTTTGAAGCATCAATTACTGAGAGAATTGATGAAATTGATTTGCGGGTAGCTACTATTGAGGCGGTGGTTGCTGGGGAGAAGGGTCCTAGCATGGGGGAAGCTCCTATGGAGGCTACCACAGGGGAATCTCTTGAGGAGACTATCATAGGGGCAGCACCTATGGAAGATACCATAGGGGAAGCTCCTGTGGAGGCTACCATAGGGGAGGCTCCTGTGGGGGCTACCACAAGGGCTTCCCCTATGAAGACTTCCACTAAGGAAGCCCCTGTGGAGGCTTCCACTAGGGAAGCCCCTGTGGAGGCCACCATAGGGGAAGCTCCTGCGGAGGCTTCCACTGGACATGAAGATGCTGCACAACCTTTACTCAACAACATTGAGCATTGTGTGAAGGCTCGGTAGATGCGAAAAAGGAAAGCTATATCTTCCCCCTTCACACAAACTTACTGGAAGTCACAGTGTAGAATAACTCATGTGGTAGCCTCCACACAGGATGAGCAGACAGTAGAAGAGGTATTACTTTACTTTCTTTTTAATTTATCTTAATAGTATCTAATTTCACTAATTTCTTATGTAAGTTAGCAAAGATGCTCCAATATCAGTGGATGAACCACCGCCGTCATGGTGGTTGAGGAGCATCAGGCGGAGGTATGCATCATCTTAGCATATTAAGCCTTAATTTACAATGAATCTAACTCTTCATCACTAATTTCCAGCTAGGCACATCATATTGTTGACTTCTCATCAAGAGATGTCCTACAAGCCAATCTGCGCTCATTGACACATCGCACTTGATTCAAGGACAAGTAAGTCATTTTTCATTCAACTCTTTCTGTATACATAAAATAACCTATTCATTTAATTAAGCTCACATTCCCATACTTCTCACATGCAGGGGTGATAGCATATTCACGACAGGAAATATTATCATTGCGAGGCCAGATTGATGAGGTGTTGATAGATCAGTATCTATCAGATGCACACGTCGATACCTTCCCCTTTTTACTAGTGGAGAAGTACTCTCTTATCATGGGCTATATGTCCCCTATCTGTATATTTCATACTTGCACTGGATTAGTTACTTTATAGAACTTTGGGTAATACGATCCATTCCCGGTTTAGATAGTTAGAAGCCTTTAATTATAAATTTTCTCTTCACTTCTTGCAGAGTTATGCTAAATATGGCCTACAAAAGAAAAGTAAAATGTTCATCCAGCATGTCACTACAAATAGTATTTCAAGGGCTGAGTTTTTCTTACTTTTAGTTATAAATAATCAACATTAGCCACTCTTGGTCGGGCATACTAAGTAAGGGGCTTAGTATTTTTATGATTCATTATCAAACCTAACTCATAAGGCCATTCTTCCTGAGATTGTAAGAATTTTTCTCATTTCGGTTTGCCTAAAGTGCATATTTTGTGCCTAATTATTGACTATATTTTTTACTATTTAGATCAAATTATTTGTTGAAGATGTCGTCGGCTTTCCAGGCGATCCGTAATGCCAATCGAAATGATGAGTGAGTCACTAGTCCAAGAAAATAATGTCAACTGTGGATTGTTTGTTTACAAATACATGGAGGCAGCAATCAGCAAACCTCCAGTGAGCTGGGCTGACCACCAGGATTGGCCAAGAAGATGAATTACTTCAAGGCAGAGTTCGCTTACGCTATCTTCTATTTGGGTATGAAAAAAACTAATTTGACAAACATTGAATTGAAGTTTGATATGTTGGAAATCAATTGGTTTAAAAATGTATCTATATGGTGTGTTTATGAATACCATTAGAAGCTTTTTTTTCTGCTTTTAAACCCTTTCTAGAGATAACATGTCTAGTAGATGCCATGTTCAGTAAATAACATGCATGGAGCATTTAAACCCTTTTTAAGCTATTTTTTCAGCCTATTTAACCTATTTGGATATAACATATTCAATAGATGGCCTTATAAGCAGTTTGTAGGTTGCTTGATGCATTTTGGTTTGGTTTGCATATGTACTCTCTGTACTCTCATGAGAGTACAAACAATTTTTTAATTTTTTTAGATTGTTTGGCCTGTTTGGAGAGAATATATTTATTAGATACCATTAGAAGCAATTTGGAGGCTGATTAGTTAGTTTTGGAGGCATATTTACATGTGTACTCTTTATACTTTCATGAGAGTACATTCTAATTTATCATTTTTTTCTCAATTTCTTTGGCCTGATTGGAGTAAATATGTTCAATACATACCAGTTGAAGCAATCTGGAGGCCGATGGATCAGTTATTTAAGTAGTTTGATATATGTACTCTCTGTACTCTCATGAGAGTACACCATTCTCTTTTTTTCTATTTTTTGGCTGTTTAGAGAAAATATGTTTAATACATACGAGTTGAAGCAATTTGGAGGCTGATGGGTCAATTTTTTTAGCAGTTTGGCATGTGTATTCTCTATACTCTCATGAGAATTTGACAGATAAGCAAGTGAGTGCCATAGTTCAAGGGAATATAACTTGCTCTACTATTCGTAGCATTAAAGTTGAAGAACTGAATTATCCTTCCATAGTAGTGTCTCATTGGTATTAATAATGTACCAAAAATTGTAAGTAGGATGGTGTAATGTTGGAGATGCCGTACCACTTACAATGTGGGTTTTAAAGACCCTAAGGGTGTGAATATTATGGTTTCACCAAGCACTTCACTTCAACAAAGTAGAGGAAAAGAAGAGTTTTAATATCTCCTTTAGCTATAAGAGCATTCCCATGCCGATCAAGTTTCGTAAGGAGAATTATCATGATTTTGTAAATATTTTGTGAGGATTCCAATTGTTGTCACATTTGTTATGATCACTCGACTTTGAAAGACGATACATCTTAATAATATTGTATGTGATGAAGAGATTTAATCTCTACACATTGGATAAACTATAAAAATCACGACTAATAAAATAATTTTGTGCTTAAGATAAAATGATTTCATATATGAATAATTATAATGCAAATGTATAAACATTAGTATAAAAACAACACTGAACTGCCTAAAAGTGTGAATATTATGGTTTCACCAAATTATCATGTCACGCTAAGATATGCATTCCTATGTATTGCATGAAGTTTTAAAGAGCTAGCTATTATGGATTTTTGGTAAATACCACTTAGGAAACAAAATATGATCACATCCATTATCATATCTTAACTTAGAAAGGTGGGTCACCCAACCAACATAGAATATGATGAACATATTTAATCTTATTTTAGAGGTCAATAACAAATAAAATAATTTTGTATTTTAAAGAAAATGATTTCATATCTAGATAATTGTAAGTAAAAATTATAAGCATTAAAATAAAGAGTAATATTTCATTACATTTATATAGTCTATAACAATAACTTATTAAAAAATAAAGTATACTATAATGAGAAAGAAATAAAAGAAACCAACTTCAAATTAAGTAATAACCAACTCAAAACTTAACAGAAATACAACAACAACAACAAGCCTTCATCCCACTATGTGGGGTCAGCTACATAAATCCTTCTTCTCCATTATGTCCTATTATGTGTCAAATTCTCATTTAATTTAAGTACTAACATTTTTTATACATCTTAACCAAGTCTTTTTAGGTATACCTCTACCTTTCTTAACATAAGGCAGATCTAATGCATCAACTCTCCTAACCGAGTCATCAGGCAACTGATGCTTTATGTGGTCAAACAATCTAAGGCGACTCTCTTTAATCTTATCTGCCATTGGATCTACTCCAACTTTTTCCCGAACATACTCATTTCGCATTTTATCTTTAAGAGTAAAGCCACACATCCACCAGAGCATCCTCATCTATGCAACACTTAACTTAGTCTTATGCTTCTCTTTTACTGGCCAACGTTATGTACTATAAATCATTGTAGGTCTTACCACCATCTTATAAATTTTTCCTTAAGTTTAAGCGGTACTTTTCTATCAAACAACAAGCCAAATGTAGTCCTCCATTTCAACCATCCAACTTGAATTCTACTAATAACATCTTCATCTATTTCACCATCATTTTGAACAATAAAGCCTAGATATTTGAATTACTCACTTTTTTTTAATGAATTGTTCACCTAATGTCACAACCACTAAACTTCTACAACTAAAATTACACTCCATATATTCAATTTTAGATATACTTAAATGAAAACCTTTAGACTATAAGATTGACCTCCATAATTCAATTTTCTCTTGGAATCCTTCTCTAGTCTTACCAACAAGAAGAATTCCATCAACAAAAAGCATACACCAAGGTACATCTTCCTATAAATGCCTAGTAAGAACATCCATAACTAAAGCAAAAAAGATAAGAGCTTAAGGCTGATCCTTGATGTAATCCAACTGAAATAAGAAAATATTTTGTCAATCCTCCTTGTGTTTGGAAACAAGTAACAACACTAATACACATATCCTTAATGACTTGAATATAACCAATATTAACTCAATTCTTTTCTAGAACTCTCCAAAAAACATCTCTTGAAACTTTATCATAAGCTTTCTCTAAATAAACAAATACCATATGTAGAGCCTCCTTACTTTCTCTATACTTCTCCATACCTCTTAACAAATGTATATCATCCATAGTAGATCTACTTGATATGAAACCAAACTGATTGTGAGAAACTTTTATATCACATCATAACCTATGCTCAATTACTCTCTCCCATAATTTTAATGTATGACACTTTAACTTAATTACACTATAATTTGCACACTCTTGTGCATCACATTTAATATTAAATATAAAAACCTAACAAACTCTTTCTCCACTCATCTAACATCTTTCTAGTCTTTAAAATAACATTAAAAAGATTTGTAAGCAAAGAAATTCCTTGATCTCGTAAACATTTTCACACTTCTATTGGAATATCATCAGGTCTTACTCTTTTTTCAAATTTCATTTTCTTTAAAGCTTCTCTAACTTTAAATTTACTAATACGATAATAAAAATAAAATTTTTTATTATTCTTTAGGGTATTAAGGTTGCTAAAATCAATCGTATTTTTAGATCCTTCATTGAAAAATTTATCAAAATACATCATCCACCTATTTTCAATGTCTTTTTCTAAGAAAAGTACATTATAATTTTCATCCTTAATACACCTCACTTGAACTAGATCTTTACTTCTTTTTTCTCTTTGGTTGGCTATATTATACATATATCTTTCACCTTCTTTGGTATCCAATCTATTATATAAATCACTAAAAGCTAATTTTTGCATAATATATTACTTTTTTAGAATCTCTTCAAGCCACTTTATATATTTTCCAATTCTCTAAGTTTTTACATCTAAACCAAGTTTTATATTAGTTATTCTTATTTTTTATCTTTTATTGCACATTCTGACTTCACCACTAACTATTTTTATTAAATTTTTTTTTTCTTTTGATTCTCCAAGTACATTTTTTACAGCTTGTTTAATTTCACTTGTTATTTTTTTCACATAACATTAACTTCCTTAAGAACATCCCAAATTCTAAGCTCTTGTAGCTTGCTTTTAAAAATATTTTTGTTAGTGTTTTTAAATATTCCCATATAATCGTAAGACAATAATTTGATTTATTTTTCATCTTCCAATCTTTCATCTTAAAATCTAAAACTATCAATCGATGTTGGGTACTTAAACTTTCACTCGGAATGACCTTACAATTTTTACAATCTAAACAATCTATTTTTGTTATAAAAAAATAATCAATCTATATTTTACTAGATCCATTTTTATAAGTAATAATATGCTCATCTCTTTCTTAAATAAAGTATTAGCAACTATAAAATCATAGCCTGAAACAAAATCTAATATATTCCTACCTTCTACATTAGTCACTTCAAATTCATTACCACTATGAATACTTTTAAAATCTTCTACCACTCTACTACCATGTCCATTTAAATCTCCTCTAATAAATAGTTTTTATCAATAGATATTTTTGTATTAATCCCTCTAATTCATTACAAAATTTTTCTTTTGAGGCTACATCCAAACCGAGGAGCATAAATACTTATAATATTGATAATCTTAGTATCAACAATAATACTTAAAACTATAATTTTATCTTCAAATCTATTAATATTTATAACAATATCCTTCAAACTTTTATCCTCAAAACTTAACTAAAATCAAAGATTAAAATTGTTCTATCGAAAATTGAGGCACTTTTCATCCATGAGATAAAGCATAAGCCTCAAAGTGTTTTGAAATGTAAGCCTCAGACTCAATAAATCACGCAAAGTAAAAAGTATTGTATATACATCAAAATACAAAAAAAAAAAAAAAGCATCCTAACCTATAAACATATTAAAATGCAACACAATTATATCCTAATATAGTTAAAATAATAATAAATTACATAAAATATCATAACATATTAATATCTTGGCATCAAATCATGAAGTAAAAAGTGTTATACTAACATCAATGTAATAAAAGATATCAAAGAATGACATAGCAAATCAAAATAAGTTTTGAAATAATAAGTTTTCTCTTTTACTCTAATTATCTAATATCAAATTAAAAACATCACATGTAATGATGATGATGGCAATGGCCAATGTTGTGCGTGAGAAATAGAGATGGCACAAGAGGAGAGTTGCTTTGGCAACGTCTATATGTGTGTTATTTTGGTAATTAAACTTATACTTGATTTTTTTAAAACCTAAGATCTAAAAGTACACACCTAAAAAAAAACTGAGACATTAGGTCTCATAAAACACCAATGAGTAAGCCTCAGGTGATTTAAATAAAAAAACGTTGAGCCAATTTTAAGGAGAATTTTACTATGCAATTTAAAATAATGATAAAAATATATAAAAAAAAATTACAACATAAAGAAAATACCAAATTAATAAAATAATTTATGTTAAAAGGTTTGCTCCTATAATAACAATCTTCTAAATAACTTAGTAGAATTTGTAAAATAAACATTTATCAAAATAAGTTTGTCATAAAAGCTCAATAAATAACTCCATAAATAGTGATACATGAGATATGCATAATAAACAATAAAAAAGATAATTTATAATATAATATAAATGTCATGAATGTCTAGATATTGCAAGTCATGAATAATTAGAATTGGAAATTGTTTTGTGATTATATATATATATATATATATATATATATATATATATATATATATATATATATATATATATATATATATATATAATTAAAATTATTATAATTAGATTTAGAAATTGGAAATGTTTTGTGATTAATATAACATAATTTATTATTATTATTATTATTATTATTATTATTATTATATATTATAAAATTATTATGAACATTAAAAAAATTCTATAATCTATAAGGTGTAAAGAAATAACTATCACTGCAATAAAATAAATTTATAGAAGCATATAAATATGCTTTCAAGAATACATCTTGTGACATGAGCTATTATTGAGTCAACTAAACTGTGCCACATAAATAGGTTGTTAATATTATAAAACTTTATATTTATGTGCTCCATGAAGTATGTGCCTATATAATAATAGTCGGAGATTATATAATTAACATTTCATGTGGCACGTGTATAGTGTCAACAATAAGAAAATATTATTTAAATGTAAATAATAACATCATAAAAACAATAGATTTTTTAAAAAGATTTAATGATGACTTTCATTAGTTAGATTTTATATATTCTTGTGCTCTATAGGCTGCAACTACATCTGCCGTGGACAGCAACAATAAACACTTCATACAAAAAAACTTGGGTTATCAAAGGCTAAAGCCAATTAATGAGGGAATGGTTTTCTAAGGAACGAAATAAAAAAATTATTTCAAATAACTTAATTATTGCTTACAATTAACCAAACTAACATAACCGGGTCTAAGGAAACAAAAAATAGAGAATAAATCACCTAAATGACCGAAGTTGGGAATTCCCATCTTTATCACCTCAATGATCATTGTTTCCAATTTTATGTGACTGATAAACCGAGAGTAAAGCTGTCAGTTATAAATAGGACTAATACACATGAGAATAATAATTTGAACTGTATAATTCTTTATTACAAAGCATTCCTGGTTCATAATCACAAACCTGAAACAACAAAATCTTCTGCGATAGCCTTTAAAATTCTGTAGCAAAGATCATTGCAATAAAGAAAACTCAGAAACCTTGTTCAATGCAGATGGAGCAGCATAATTCAGCAAAAGCAACAGGAAAATCAAGGAGGATGGAGAAGCTGTTGCAATTAAGAAAAAAAAAAAAGAAACGAGCAACTTCAATTTTTCAGAAGAAATAACAGCTAACAAAACAAAAAAGAGAGCGTGATTTTCAACAAAGTGGGAAAGGGAATCATGTATTGCGTGTCAAGTAAGTCACACAGAATGATCTTAAATGCAATCAGAAACAGCACCATATTGTCACGGAGCTAAATAAAGGGAGATCAATCATGCTCTCTTAGCCATACATAAGGAGGGAAGCTTCTAGAGAATTATAGAAAGATGGAGAATAACTCGGAGCACTCTAGAAGGTTCCACCATATTTCAGAAAGCTTTGGAGGAGGGATGCTTCAAGAGGACTCTAGAATGTTATGAAACACTCTAGAACCCTTGTAGATGGTAGGAGTGGTGTGGAATGATCTAGAACCATGTATATATTAATGTATTCTAGAATATTCTTTTCTAGATTATTCCTAGGGAAAGGGGGAGGGCTATAAATAAGAGACCTCACCCCTCATTTGTAACCAAGCAAGCAATCAAGCAATAAGGAAGCAAGCAAGAAGCAACCAAGCATCTTGTATTGTAAAGTTCCTTTGCATAGTGAAGTACTTTCCTTACTTCTAACCTCTCTTCTCTAAAAGAGTTTTGAGCATTCTAGTCCTGCGTTGCGAGAGTTAGGCTGACTCAGCATCGAGGAAGGAGTGCTAAGACCGCATGGGCGACTTGGGAAAAGTTTCTCCGTGACAGTTGGTATCAGAGCAGGACATCCTGGTATGCGACGAACTCTAGCTCTTCTAAAAACTAACTATTATTGGCCAGGGATGCAAGATGGAGTGGAAGAATTTGTGCGGACTTGCCTTGTGTGTCAACAAGACAAGACCATTCAACAAACCTGGAGCCACTATTCCTCGGACCATGGGAAAGTGTCTCTATAGACTTCATCTCCACCTACCAAAATCGAGGGATGTGGGAGCATTTTGGTGGTGGAAGCAAGTATGCCACCTTCATAGTTGCTCCACCAGGCCTTTCTTCCTCCATAACATAGTAAAGCTATGAGGGATCACCAAAAGCATCTTTAGCGATAAAGATTCTCGCTTCACAGGGAGGTTTTGGACGGAGTTGTTCAGGCTGTTAGGGTTAAATCTGAACCTTTCAACAAGCTTTCACCTCCAGAGTGATGGACAAACAGAAAGGATCAATGCACTTCTGGAGCTATACCTAAGACATTATGTGAATGCAAACTAGAGAAATTGGGCGAAGCTCCTTGATATAGCTCAGTTCTCCTATAACTTGCAGTAAAGTGAAGCTACAGGGAAAAGCCCATTTGAAGTCATCATGGGACTATAGCCCATGACACCACTCGCCCTTGACTCCAGCTACGAAGGCAGGAGCCCTGCAACATTCAAATTTGCCAAGTCATGGAGTGAACAAAGGGAGATAGCCGAACCACCTATACAAGGCTACGAAAAGGATGAAGAAATGGACAGACAAGAAAAGAAGGAACTTGGAGTTCAAGGAAGGCGACTTGGTACTTGTAAAGCTTCTGCCACAACAATTCAAGGACATTCAACACGGACAGGGAGATGACTTGGTCGTTCTTCACGATATGAATGATGAAGAACCAAGGCTACAAGAAGACATGCCAAGGGAGGCAGCAGTGAAACTTAAAGAGTTCAAGGACATCTCATCGGCAGAGTTGTCAAAAGAACTCTCACCCGAAAGGGAGATAGGTGGGGCCGCACTACACAAAGCAACAGGTGGGCCGAGAAGATGCGGAGATTAGAAAAGGAGACAACGAAATCCAAGTGAGCTTCTATACTAGCAAGTACTCTTTTTGACAAGGAAGTTGAGGAAACGGAGGTTCGCAAAAGAAGGGTGTCAAACCACCGGAACGATCTCGTCAAATGGAAAGGGTTGCGAGATAGTGAGGCCAATTGAAGATGCAGATACTCCGTGGCAATTCAGATGCAGGCACACGATGAGGGCATCACGGGTTTAGGTGGGGGAGAATGTCACGGAGCTAAATAAAGGGAGATCAACCATGCTCTCTTAGCCATACACAAGGAGGGAAGCTTCTAGAGAATTATAGAAAGATGGGGAATAACCCGAGCACTCTAGAAGCTTCCACCATATTCCAGCTTTGAGGAGGGATGCTTCAAGGGAACTCTAGAATGGTATGGAACACTCTAGAACCCTTGTAGATGGTAGGAGTGGTGTGGAATGATCTAGAATCATGTATATATTAATGTATTCTAGAATATTCTTTTCTAGATTATTCCTAGGGAAAGGGGGAGGGCTATAAATAAGGGACCTCACCCCTCATTTGTAACCAAGCAAGCAATCAAGCAATAAGGAAGCAAGCAAGAAGCAACCAAGCATCTTGTATTATAAAGTTCCTTTGCATAGTGAAATACTTTCCTTACTTCGAACCTCTCTTCTCTAAAAGAGTTTTGAGGATTCTAGTCCTACGAGGGTTAGGTTGACTTAGCATCGAGGAAGGAGTGCTAAGGCCGCAGACTTGAGAAAAGTTTCTCCATGACAATATATTGACAACCTTTCCAATAGCTACATAAATGTTGATATCAAGTTAGAACACTAACTTATTCCAACAAAAATGTCAACAAACAAAGAACTTGCTAGACAATATTTTAGTTAGCCAAAAGAAAAACATTCAACTTTAAGCTTGAACTCCAATTGTGGACCAAGCAATCAAAAGCTATAGTAACTCTATAATGAAGCTGAAACTTAAAATAGAACCGAAAAAATAGATTATGAAATGCCGCATAGAAACCTCATCTCTTGGTGTACTATCATCTCCGGTCCTATAAACCATGGGTTTAATATGGAAGCTTGTGGTATTTTCGAGAGGATGCTTGAGAGTGGACTGATGCCCAACCATTTTGTAATGTCATCTGTCTTGAAGGCTTTGTTCAACAACAAGAATTCTGAAGGATAGTGTTTTGGTTCATTTCTGGGCTACTAAGGTGGATTGGGATTCCATAATTTTGTTGAGGTTGGTCTTGTTAGTATGCATATCAACACTTTGTTCTAAAAAATCTATATGAAGAGCACCATCTCTTGGAATTGTTACTATTGTCTTGGGTTGAATTGAGAATGGATCTCATTGATCGCTTAAATGTACCTGGAGATGTGCCAGATAAGGTTTTACATTGGATTTGGTGACTTCGAGGATAGTTATGAGCTTTAGCCCTGAATTAGAGATGTTCAGTTTTTGTAAATCACTACATTTTTATTCTTATAATAGTTGGCTTGGAGACTGATTATTTTCTCGTTGCAGAGCTTGTGAGGTTGTTAGCTAAGCAATGCATAGTAGCTTATATGAGTGAGCTCCTTAATAAGGTAAAGAGGGCCTGACGTGCTTCTATGCATTTTTTTTATATCAGAATGTGATGTGCATAGTTCAAGACTCGGAAAACAACTTCTATTGTCTCAATGCAACACACTTAAATTAAAAAAAATGAAAGTTTTAAAAACTAATCTCTAGTTTTAACAGAACTAACATTTGAAATAAAGGCCATAAACCTGTAAAATAAGTCATTATAGCCCATAAAATCATTAGGGGTTGAACAATTCTATTTATTGATAACGAAGCTTGTCAAATAGGCATCAAAGGTAACAATATTTATTGATAATCATATCTTTATATTATCTTAGTTAAGGAAAAAAAATCTAAGACAGATAGAAGTAGTACATTCTAGAGGAACTCATTTTACAATAACTTCGTCACTTTTATCATTTTTATGATAAATTTTAGAATGATTGTTTGATTATTTTAAAATTATCAAGTTATAAGTAGTTAATTTAGATGAGAAGTAATCCCTTTACTGTGTTTATGATAGAATGTATAAAACAACAAAAGTAAAGGCATGTCCAATAATATAAAGAGATTGTCAAGCCATTATTGAGCATTATTAAGAATAGATAAAATAAACAAATTTGCCAAGATATCTACTCAGATGCATATTTCTTGAATTCATATTTTCTATATTATCAACATAATTATTGCCATAAATTTGAAGTGGTGTAAAATTAATTAAAGTTATTAAACTAATGACTTATGTATCAAACCTAATTTCATAATAAATGAAGCCAAAATTTATCAAAAT